>CAJQZP010000528.1:415000-1615000 GCA_907164705.1 Parnassius apollo
CGCGGAGATATGGAGGTGCAAGAGGATTAAAGAGTAGAAAGTATAGAAATGATAACACATGTAAGTCTCGACGTCTACGGATAGGAAGCCATTTTAATTTAGCGCTGTACTCTGAAACATGATCAAACTTACGAAGACCGAAAATAAAACGTATACACAAATTTTGAACACGTTCCAGTTTGTTCAACAGCTCCTCTGAAGCATCCAAAAAAACTAACATCAGCGTAGTCAATGAGAGGAAGAAGAAGTGCTTGAGCTAAGGTTATCTTAGTTTTTAACGGTAAAAACATCTGGAGACGCTTGAGAGATTGAAAAGAGTAGTTCACTTTTCTGCTAATCATATTAATGTGAGCGACCCAAGACAAATTATTATCAAAAATAACACCTAAGTTCTTAGCTGTCTCTGTATATGGAATTTGAGTATTATCATACGTTACTGCAGGGATCTTCGAACGATCTAATAAATTAAGCATATATGAGCTGCCGATAATCATTACTTGGGATTTAGCAGGGTTAACAAGAAGACCAAACGATTTTGCCCAATTGCTTATGCTACTTAATTAAGCATTCAGCTTATTAATAGCCTCATCTATATCTTGGACTTTGAAATGACGGAATAATTGCAAATCATCAGCGTAGAGATGATAATGAGAGGAGAGAACAGTAATGAGAGTATTGATAAAAATAGAGAAGAGAAGTGGGGAAAGAACACCACCCTGAGGAACACCCGCCGTAAGATCACACCACTCGGAAAAATCCTCCTCAAGGCGGACACACTGCGAGCGACCCCTAAGGTAAGAATTAAACCAAGAGATTACTGATGGTGAAATGTTTAAGGACGCAAGAATACCAAGAAGTATGTCATAGTCAACGGAATTAAATGCACTGCTGAAATCCAATAATGTTAGAACAGTGAGAAGTCTTTTGTCCATGGCCCAGCGAATATCATCAGAAACTTTAATTAGAGCGCTGACTGTGCTATGGCTTGGACGAAAACCAGATTGAAAAGGACTCAGCAGGCTGTGAACAGTTAGGAATTGAGATAGTTGCCTCTGAACTATATTTTCTAGTACTTTAGATAAGATCAGAAGAATGAAAATAGGGCGGAATTGGGATAAAGATGTAGGATTAGAAGTTTTTGGAAGGGGAATGACGAATGCTTTTTTCCAGCAAGTCGGAAAGGAGCTCGTCTCAAGCGAAGAAGAGATAATGTGAGTGATAATAGGGACAAGTTCATTAGTGATAGGTTTAATCATTTGCATACAAAGGTTGTCATAGCCAATAGCTTTAGTGGTAATAGATAAAAGGCATTTTTTATGTCACCATCAGTAACCTTACTGAAATTAAAAGGAGAACACAGCGGTTTAGGAATATTGGAGAGAAGATTAAGTGTAGTAGACTTAATAAAGTCATCAATAGAAATCAGAGGCTCAGAAAAGTGCCGGTTGAGTGCAGTCAAATCAAACGAGATATTAGAATCAATATATGATTTGCCTATACCCAGGGTTCTAAAAAATTTCCACATCTGAGCGGAATGAGAATTTTCAACCACATCATAAATATGTCTCCTCTTAGCATCACGACACATCTTACTACAGCGATTACGCAGTTTTTTATATGTGAATAAATTTTCATTAGTAGGGTTCTTCTTATAACGCCTCTTAGCTTTATCTCTTTTGGCTTTTACTGCTTTTATAGACTCTGAAAGCCAGGGGGCTGGAAAGTGTTTAACCTTGACTCGCTTAAGTGGTGCATATGTATCGAATAGTTTTAAAATGAGGTGATTAAAAGCATAAACCTTATGATTAACATCTTCGGAATTTAGAACAGGGGACCAGTCAATATTATTTACATCATCTCTCAAACGCTCCAGGTTAATTGATTTAAAGCTTCTTAGGAATAAGAATTTCGATTTACGCCTAGGACGTTGAATTTTATAGGAGAGGAAGATAAGATCGTGGTAAGAGAAAGACGCAGTCCATGCGAAGCAACCCGGTCAGCATCAGAAACAAGAATAAGGTCTAAAAGAGAAGGGGTATTATTAGGCGAATGGTGAGTAGCAGAAAGAGGAAGAATATGTAAATTAAAAGATGACACCAGGGAGAGCAGTTTTTTGCTACGAAAATCGTTCTTTAACAGGCATGTGTTAAAGTCACCTAAAATAATGGTATTATCATAAAGCGGAGTTAGATTTACAAGTTTTTCTTCCAAAGAAGAAAAATAATTTATATTGCGAGATGGGGTATAATAGACCCCAAGCAAAGTCCTAGAATGATTAATAGTAATTTCAATAAATAAATGTTCAGCAAAATTTGTGTATATATTGGGTGAATGATCAACTATTTTATAAGGAATGTCAGCTCTCAAATAGATTGCCACTCCACCATAACCTTTGCCGACCCTGTCATTACGTATAAGTTGAAAACCAGGGAGACAATACTGTACCGACGGAAGTTCAGGCTTTAGAAAAGTTTCAGAAACAAGTATGGCATCAACATATTTAGAATCGAAGGTTGATAAAAGATCAGCGTAATGAGCATGAATGCTTTGAGCGTTAATATGGACTATATTAAGATTTTTACTATAATTACAGAATACGGCTACTAGTTGATCATGTAAATGAGTGGAATTATCGCTTAAGGCGCTTTTATAGGTCTTATCGGATGAGCTAGAAGAAGAGCAAGAAAAATAACTATCATCAAATTCCAAAATATCACACATGCTAATCAAAACTATAACGTAAACTAAGCTATAACAAAATCAATAAAAATTAAATATATACTTGCATAATGTAAAACAAATAAATATTTTATAAGTCTGGATAAAATACCTACAAAATAAATAATAATATGTTATGAAATATTATGAAACTGTAACATATATTAAAATTAAAATAAAATTGCCAACAATTATGCACTTAACAAAACATTTCTTTCATACCTGCCGGCAGTGGCATCGGTAGAATTTTATATTTAGATAACTTACTTAAGACTAATTAATATAATAAAAAAATATATAGAAAAAGCACAGTCTTACCATAAATAATAAGACAGACAAATATTATCTACGGATCTTATCTGGCAAAAAGACTAGTAGTATAAGCAATCGAATGACAGCATGACAGATAGATAGCTGTCACTATGATGTATTTAATCACTAATGTCATTGTGTCACATAGTAAACAAAATTATGAAGGTAAATTATTATAATATTAGAGATAACTACGAACTACGATGTTTCAGTTAACACACAAAATAGAAGAGATGCAACACTATGCAAATGGAGACTACACAAAAATACAAATAAATTGTGGTAAATAAACACTAAGTTAACGCGAAGACACTATCTCTTGCCCGCGGTGCCAGTACGTCGACTTTTAGAAGCTCCAGCTGGTTCACTGACCGCGGTCGTTGTCTTCGACTTCGACACAGGAGGCTCAACAATTTTATCGAGTTCGATCACAGAGCTAATGCGATGTCGAACGCCACCGCTACCCAGTACAAAAACAAAGCCTTCACGTGTCCAGCAATTCGATATTCCATACCTCCGTCGAGCTGCCATAAAGGCTTCATGTCGAGTTTTAGATAAAAACTCCGACAGAGTGATACCAGTGCCCTTCAAACACGTCTTAGCTTGCCAGATTTTGTTCTTCACCTCTAACTCACACAACTTAAACAAGATAGGTCTTGGTTTGTCAGAAGAAGAAGTATGGCCCATGCGATGGCAGCGAGATATATCTTTGTCCGAGAAACCAGACAACTTGAAACGGTCAACAAAAGTCTTCACTAATACCTGTACAGTGTCCTCGTTCTTTTCCTCCGGAAGTCCATGAAGTAATAAAATCTGCCGCCGGCTCCGCATCTCCATATTATCCACCTGGTGCATCAACAGGCCTACCTGGTTTTGAAGATTGCGTAGGGCTGTCATGATAAATAATCTGAATGAGGAGAACTCAGATGTCAAATTGGCAATAGAGGCTGAAGGTGCTGCAGCTTGAAGCTCATTTTGATAAATATCCATGCGCTGAGTAAACATCTTCTGGAGTTGTGTTATTGAGTCTTGAATGGCATCCATTTTGAAAATATCGTGTGCAGTGATAATGTAAGAAAATTGTGAGACAGATTTTTATTGACTAAGTTTGTAAAAAGTAAGGATTTTACTGCCTGGCAGGTATAATGGTTAGTACATTAGTTTCCCATATAGTAACAACACTATTGTAATGTTTTATATATTAAAAATTATATTAAATTGGGAGACTTCACTAAAGCAATGTACTTATTGCACCTACCCACACTAGAAATGTCGTAGTCCTTATGGCAGAATCGCTGGAAGACTTAAGCACAATGCTCAATGACCTCAATAGTGCCTTCCAACGGATAGGTCTTAAGATGAACATGGACAAAACAAAGATCATGTTTAATATCCATGTCACACCTATGCCGGTAGTTGATGGGAGTACTAAGTTCGAAGTTGTTGACGAGTACGTTTACCTGGGCAAATGATCCGACTAGATAAGCCTAACTTCGACCGAGCGGAGAGGTCAATCGACGGATTCAACTCGGCTGGGCAGCGTTCGGGAAATTACGACACATTTTCTCGTCATCGTCGTCTCGATATACCCCAAAACCTGAAAACTAAGTTGTACAACCAGTGCGTGCTGCCAGTGATGACCTACGGAACCGAGACGTGGTCCTTCACTGCTGGCTGTATGAGGACGCTCAAAGTCGCTCAGCGAGCTATGGAGAGGGCAATGCTCGGAGTTTCTCTGCGTGATAAACTTAGAAATGAGGATATCCGCAGCAGAACCAAAGTAACCGACATATTGAAATGATACTAGTTTTTACGGAATTTATCGCGCATATATAACTTTTTAAATACCCGACGTTTCGAACGCTTTACAGCACTCATGGTCACGGGCGGGACTGAGATGTTCAACGTCCATATGTCATAGTTAACCACGGTTACCATAGATTAAAATTTAACTTTTGTTCCGATCTATGCAGTATGAACTTATGGTATCTTGAAGTCTTACAATGTTATGCATGGGTTTGGTTTTAATTTTATTTATTATTGGATCCCAATCTGATGGCAGTACCCAGCCATCTTCTCTATTGAAATTAGGATGTTTTTTGATTTCAATAGCCTTGCGAATCATCCTTGGAAGAAATCGGTGTTCTTTAGTGAGGATTTGCGGTCTATCAAATCTGATGTAGTGACGGGGGCGATCCTGTACGTGTTCACAGACTGCAGACTTCTCGGAGCGTCGATTCTTCACATCAGCTATATGTTCTTTAACGCGGGTTTTTATTGATCTTTTAGTTGGTCCCATGTAGGAGAGACCACATTCACAATCAAACTTGTACACTCCTGCATCTTACAGAGGGACATTATACTTGACTGATGGTAAAAACTGACCAATCTTCTTCAGCGGCTTGAAGTATGTTTTGATGGAAGCGCGCTTCAAGATGTAGCCAATCTTGTCAGTGACTCCTCTAACATATGGCATTACAGCAGGTACACACTCGACTGTGGCCGGCTTCATTCGTTCACTGTGACGTAGGCGCGGGACTCGAAGCTTGTTGTCATGCAAAACTTGCTTGACATAGTGGAGCTCGGCAGCCAGGTGTTTACTGTCACAGATCCCTCGTGCTCTCTGAAACAAAGATTTACCCACGGTAGCTAACTGTGAAGGATGGTGGTGAGAATCACCATTTAAATCTTTATGGGTCTTTTTCTATACACAGTATGGCTCAAGGTGTTATCAGGATTCCGAATTACTAACACATCGAGAAAAGTTAAGGAATTGTTTGCCTCTAACTCCATTGTGAACTGAATTTTAGAATTTATAGAGTTAAGATGGTCTAAAAATGCAGTTACTTTATCTAAAGGTAGAATTGTGAAAGTAGAATCTTGGATTTATGGCAGAACTAAGCAGGGCTTTCTCCTCAAATTCTTCCATGAATATGTCGGCGACAATGGGAGATATAGGTGAGCTCATCGCCACACCATCTACTTGCTTGTAGAACTCCTCCTTCCACAATAGGTAGCCAGATGTAAGGCAGTGTCTGAGAAATACTGCATATTCTACGGGCATGTTGTTTTCTTCCAGTCTTCTAGTTACAATTGAGATGCAGTTTTCAACAGGTAAGCACGTAAACAATGACTGCACATCAAAACTGACCATAGTTTAATTATCTGCCAGATGTAGGTCTTTAATCTCGCTGACAAAATGGTAGGAATTCTTTATGTGTTCTCTTGTATGTCCCCTGAGCGGTGAGAGTATTTTCGCTAAGTGTTGATCCAATCTGTAAGTTGGCGAATCGATTTGGCTTACTATGGTACGTAATGGAGCATTGGGCTTGTGTATTTTTGGTAACCCATACAATTTTGGTGATTTGGCGCACGTAGGTATTATCCATTTTACGTCCAGATCTAATTTTTCGGAGTGTTTCTTTATGAGGTCACTAGTTGTTTTTAGTGTGCTATTTGTTTTGTCGTTTTTAACCTTTTTTATAAGTACTTACATCCGAAAAAAGTTCTTGTATTTTAGAATTATAATCTGACGTACCCATAACTACCGTGGCGTTTCCCTTATCTGCGCGGAGAATCGTAAGTTCTTGTTTATTGCGTAGATTCTGCTACGCAATAAACAAGAACGCTATAAATTCGTCTTTGGGAAGATTCGGTTTAGGCACTGAACATCGACGTAACATAGACGAAATGTCTTGACGTATCGCCTCCAAATCTTCTTTCCGCATATTGTTTTTAAATAAACAGTCCTCGACACTACAGATAATTTCTTCGTACGGTTATTTGCGGGGTGTAATAGCAAAGTTGAGGCCTTTGGATAAAACCCTAATTGTTGCATCATTCAGTGTTTGTTTTGACAGATTATAGAGCGCGATTAATCTATGATCTGTGTTTGTCAATGGTTGCTTTTGGTTCTGGCATTGATTGAGATGTTTGACATTTGACTTGTTCGTTAATTTTTGATATTTTTCTATATGTTTGTTTTTGTATTCGTTATATTTACTAATTTCGCGTTTATTTAATGTTTCCATGCAGAAATTATAGTCAAACGTCGTTAAAACTTTCTTTAATTCACTGGATGATGTGTCTATGGATTTATTTATGTCATATAGATCGGAGCGTTTTTGTTGGATTACCATCCGTAACAACTTTTTACTCGCCTGATTTAAGATCTTAGCGCTTCCTCGAATGTCCTTTTTGGTTGATATTTTGACACACGTAGAAATGAGATTATGGTCACGGCATCTCTTCAAGAAATTTAAGGCTGTTAGATATCTTGCGCGCTTGGACTTTAGATCTTCTAATCGGCGTATTTTATTTGCAATTACCAGTCCGTACTGGTTTAAATAATGATTTCTTAAATTTACGCGAACACTACACATTGAAATAATACTAGTTTTTACGGAATTTATCGCGTATATTTAACTTTTTAAATACCCGACGTTTCGAACGCTTTACAACACTCATGGTCACATAACTGACAAAGCCCAACGGATTAGTAAGCTGAAGTGGCAATGAGCCGGCCATATAGCTCGAAGAAACGACAAAAAAAAAGTTCTCGAGTGGCAGCCTCGTACCGGTAGGCGAAGTGTAGGGCGACCCCCAACTAGATGGAGTGACGACCTGTTAAGATATGCAGGAAGTCGATTGATGCAGGTGGCTCAGGACTGTGCTTTGTGGCATACCTTGGGGGAGGCCTATGTTCAGCAATGGACTTGTATAAGGCTGTAATGATGATGATGATGATGATGATGATGATGTTTAATAAATAAATGCATTCAATTGAATACCGAGAAACAAGTTTGAAGTTGGAGTGTTAATCCCATATTCGATAATAATGTAGTTTCACAGAGTAAAAACAACCGCTATTGAAAATGATGTAAGAATATATGTTTAAAGAATTTGTTGATTCTGATTCCTTGGGAGAGGCATATGTCCAACAGTGGACTTGTGAAGGGCTGTAATGATGATGATGATTTTTTAATCGTTAAAGAGCTTTTTATGTTAACAAGCATCTCCGAAAATGGTCGGTTATTATGAAAATCAGTAAATAAGCTTTGCTTTATATCTTGTATTGCAGAATACACCTAACTTACGAGTATAAGGTCTCAAGTCAAGTGAAGATCTTGCAGTCAAAAATAGACGATGTTGTGCAGCGTCAAACGTAAGTAGACATCTATCTGGTGACGCGCACGTACAGAAGTGACGTGACGATTATGAAAAGGTGGGCATCTTCTCATTTCTTGTGGGATTTTAAGGAGAAGGAAATATATCTGCCGCGCTGCCTAATGCAAGAATTTGAAATGATTTTCTTTAAATTTCCAAACATACAGGCTTTCATTATGTATTACTTCACCGGAGAAACACGTGGTAAATCAGCATAAAAATTTAACTAATTTCATGGTGCCGGCGTTAACAGAACTCGAGTTGCACGTGTATTTAAGTAACTATGACCGAGTGTGTGCTCCTTACCAGTTGCGGGTTCATAACGCAGAACAGCTGCACTAGATAGTTAAGCACTGTAGACAATTAAGTGGTAGATGTAGCACTCGAATCACTAACATGACTCCATTGCATCGGTATTGTATTCCTTCAAAATGTCGTATCGTGTATGTCGTGCGGCAAATCATCGCACTATTTGTCACTCAGATGATTATTCTATTATCTGTCTAATAGGTACCATTAATGATTTCTTACATTTACGCAAACATTACACATTAATTAAAACTACTTTTACAGAAGTCTGCAGTTTGTAATCATAGCCTCAACCATTACATCAGTTTTCATAGACCACAAATTCTCACGAAAGAACATCGATTCCTACCAAGAATGATACGTGAGGCTATTAAAACATCCTAATTTCAATAGAGAAGGAGGCTGAGTACTTCCACCTGCTTGGGACCCTGTAATTAATACAATTAAAACTAAAACCAAGCCTACCACTGCAAGACTTCGAGACACAGTAAGTTCATTCTGCGGAGAGCGGACTATAAATAAAAATTATAAAGCTGAAGGTTAACTCCAACATCAGTCACCTCAGTCAACCGCGACGGTGGTGCTGTAAAAGACGCGAAACGTCGGGAATTAAAAAATCCAACAATTAAATGCGATAAAATCTGTAGAAGTACTTTTAATCAAAGTTGGTAACTTTTTTAAATTTGCCTAGTACCTTAACTGATCTTACACATACATTTTAACTATCTAATTTTACCGTTTTATCTTTATTAAATACCTATTATAACATCAGTCTATAACGAACTCGTTGGTTGTAAACGAGATTGCTGGTAATGTCGTCCTTGGGTTTTTATCTAGAAACTTTTAAAAGCAGCTTGGAGTCTTGAAGTCTTTGGTATTTCACACCCGTGCCACAAAAAGCATGTAAAGCCGTTGATCCCGCGATCTCTTGCGATTATGGCGTTTCATTGGTGTCCCATCGAACAATGTAAGTGACGGAATAGAGTTTTTTTTTTAATAGAAAAAATAAAGGTGACAAATGTACATATATTCCATCTGATGGTAAGTGGTTGCTGTGGCTTATAAATATTTACATTTATTTTTAATTAAGAATTAAAATGTAAATGCATTGTCACCTCTGAGGGTTGAGATGGAATGTTCGTTTCCAGTAAAAAGGGTCTCCAGTTCACTACGATCAGTATACGAAAGACAGCAGCATGAAGCTGCTGTTTTACGCTGCTATTCTATGAGAGCGTGGTCCACCACTGGTCGAGCCGACTTATTCTTGCTACTACCGTAATATAACAGCGTAGCTATACCACATGCGATTGTGCTTACGCATACACTCGGACACTGTAATCCTGCACAGCATCAATTTAAACTGGTATTCAAGCACTATAATCTTGTTCTGCGTAAATGGACATTATCCATTAAAAATGGCCAATGTGATCGCAATGAGGTCTGGATAACATTATTTTATTATTAAAAATTGTATTTTTCGTACAAAAACGGTACACATATATAAATGTTTCAACTTTTTTATTTCAAAATAATTACTTTTTTTGAGTGATAATACATTATAATATTAGATGATAAAATAGGAGTCGCTACTTTCATTCGATATAGAAGATTTTCCAGACCTGATTCATATATTTTCATTTAACTAAAGATATCTAGATAAATAGGTACTCGTATTAAAACGCACGGCATGGCATTGTTCTTGTCGTCACAACAGGTGATGTATGAGTCACCAGCGAATAATACTTTACAATCAGTTCTTGCATGGAACATTGAAAATGCATCTATTTCTTTTTGGTTACAACTATCATTGCTACTTAAGTTTCACAATCTGGAGTATTATAAACATCAAGTATCAATGCAATATGAATTTCCCAATTTCTTCATCCTTGCAAATGTTAATATGTTACGGTAAAAGTGGCTACAAATATCTCGGTGTAAATGAGTGGGTTTTAACATTTCTATTATCTACCTAATTATTAATTACAATTTCTGTTCCATTAACACTCGAATTTAATTACAATTTGTGAATTGGATCGAAAGTCATATACGACTCATATGACTTTCGACTAAGGAAAAGCTATAAAGAATTCTTTACCTTGATAGATGATTGTATAACCTTCTAAGCAAATTAGATGTTTTCTTAGCGGATTCTGTACGCCAAAGATGCAAAAATTTCTTCTCATTTCTCATTGCAGAATGATAAATTTTGCAATGAGAAATGAGAAGAAATTAGATAGAAAAGATGAAATATATCTAACAAATAATCACCGAAAATGGGTGGCAGCATGAAGTGCGAAGGAACGCGCCTCACATTCTACTTTAATGCAGTACGGTGTAATGCTTCAGTACTATGTATATCTGTACGTACCGAGGTCGCTTTCTGGGCTCTTTAGCCACTATAAGTGTGACAAAAAAGCACACTCTCCATCTGATGGTAAGTGGATGCTAATGCTCGTACATTACATACATTTATCCTGTATTAAGTACCAAAATACAGATGCATTTTCACTCCTGAGAACTAAGATAGAATGCCTTTTTTCAGTAAGAAGGGTCTCCGGTTTTCTATACTAACTATATGAAACACAGCCGAATTAAGTGGCTATCTTACGCTGGTGTCTGTGAGAGCATGGTCCTACCCCGTGAAGGCAACCCATTCATGCTACAACCATAATATAGCCGCATCGTTGCATTAAAACGTTAAACCTATCACCTATCACGTCACCTCTATTTAATACTGTTTTTCTAGTGTTCTTTAAATCTTTTGAAGGTTTGTATTTATATGAAGAATATACGAAACTGGAATAAGCAAATGTTTCGGCAATTTTAATGAGCAAAAAAAAATTAAGGGATGTTTTGATAATATCAAATGCTAACTTTGACTTTCCATGGCGAACTAAACAGGCCGTTTTCTCTTCTCGTCGCCTGTCCAAAATTTAGTTGAATAAATTACACGAAAGGCGAAAACTGTTGAATTTTAACCCGATCCCGCGCGTGACCGCCTGAAGGATAAAACGAAGCTGAATTTTAATAATTTATCAGTTTACATATTATTAAAATGTTAATTTATATCCGACAAACATATTATGTATTATCCTTGCGACGAATAAATGTTAATGTGATGTAAAAATATAGGTTCTAGAAATAATATAATAATTATTTCACAGTGTTTATATTTTACAATATCCGAAGTAGGAGAAGATTTTTAATTCGGGGAAGTTTCACCGTTATGGTTACAGCTTATCACTGATGACTATTGACCTCCCCTATAGATAGCCTCATTATGCGGGTATTTGCGGTAGTTGCCACGCTTTGCAACCGTGTAGGCAACCGCAGGTTCTTATTTTTAGTCGTTATTAGGAAAACGCTACTGCCTATCTCCTGATTAGTTTCCTTTTGTCACCTATTTATTACGAAATCCACGGGATGATATGGGGTAGTGGATATTATTACACCGTCACTACACGGTATCGGACAACTGTATCTTTAGTGTATTTTTATATGAAAAAAATTTTTCCAACACACCTAAAAGTGGAAATGAAAGATATTCCGTCTGCCAGTGTTTGCACGGAAAACATCCAATTAACAATAAAAAAGCGTTTGAAAAAGAATTATAATGGCAATAAGTGTGTGGACAAAATTAACGAGGAAGAGCTTAATAAAGAAATCTAATCCTAACATACAGGCATATAAATATGATTTAGGGTCAGATTATTTTATATTGAATACTTTAGTACTCATTACTAGGACGTAGGACTCCTTTCCTTCCTCCTTTCATCTAGGAGTCCATCTGAGTAGGTAATATCCTCTTAACTGTTCTAGTTTCCAAACAGCTGCCCTTGCAGTATTCTGTGTTCCAGTAAGAAGGATCAATCGCCTTATAAAATATTTTTTTAATAAAGTAGTAAACTGTAACATCTCTATTTCACCCTCTTAGGGATGGAAATTTTCAAAGTTGTTTCATAGCAGATTTTAACATCATAAAAGTAGCTACTGTCCAAATTTTAGATTACTACTTCAAGCGGTTCAGGTTGAACTTGTGCGCTGGTAGATGATTCAGTCACTCAGTATGGTATATTATCTACGACTCAGTAAGTATATTAAGAGTATATAGTAGATATACAGTGAACAGTGACATCTGTCGTTAATTAGCAAAACTAACCTTACGGCAAATAAAATTTTATTCTGTTCGTTTTAACTATGTCCAATATTTAAATTGTTAATATTACATTCAACTATGAATTCGCCTCCTTTACTTTCATATATATAAAGAGCCTATATAAAGAGCCGTGGTAGCTCAGTGGTTAACGCTCGCTGTAAATATAACAGAACGCGAGTAACCCGGGTTCGATCCCCGCCGGCACCAATGAAATTATTAATTGCAATTTTAAGTGCTGATTTACCACGTGCTCGGCGGTGAAGGAAAACATCGTGAGGAAACCTGCATGTCTGAGGAATAAGAAAAAAAAATATTTTTCGAAGACATGTGAAGTTCGTCAACACGCATTTGGGCAGCGCGGCGGACACTTCCTTGCTCTAAACCCTCTCAGAAATGAGGGGAGTCCTGAACCCAGCAGTGGGACGTATATAGGCTGTAACTTTACTTTTACTTACTTTTTACTTTCATATATCTACGCATACACGCTCGTCAGTTCAGGGGAATCCTAATGTGGCCCATTTTCAAAATATCGCCAATTTGTTCATGAACCTTTTTCTAGGGTGTCCCTTCCCGACTCAACCGTTCACATCTGCAGGGGATGAGACGCTCGTGTCCGTAAGCTTCGATCACCTAACCCTAGGCACACACTACACGTGTTCCTAGGGTGGTGCTAAACAAGCGACAAAGCCGTAAGAATACACTCAGTGGTAGTGGTGTAAAATCTACTACCTCCCTCTTGTATCGCACCATGAACCACAAAGAAATAAATAAATAAGAAGAATAAAATTTGAATTGACTAAGTTAATATTCAATTAAGTCAATCTTACGTTACGTATGATTTTGTCTTTGACCCAAAATTTACAGAAATTTTTAAAATTCTGACTACGCACTAGTACTTAGACTAGTAATTAGAGAGACAGTATAAATACATCCTGTGTGGCAATCCCTGTAGTCCTTGGAGGTGACAACGCATCTGTAGCCTTCTTTGTCTGAAGCTAGCTGCAGGTCTCCATGGATTGCAGTATCCACGACACATCAGGGAGGAGTAAGGTTATTTGTCACTTTTTTAAATAATATAATATGTATATATTATATTATTTAAAAAATGAAGTGACAAATAAACTATATATAATAATATAAATCCGCTGCAAAATAAATGTATTGCTAGAATTTTCAGGGTATTGTAACCTCCATTGAGATTTTTTCGAATGTAAAAGTTCGTTAATCCAACGCCAAATCAGCTGTAGGGTGCGGTACACTGCTTATTCTATGTAAAGCGCAAGCTTGGTCATGCGTTGAGTATTGCTGCAATTTATGGACTGGTGATGCAAAGTGCTACCTAGCCAGCTATCAGTGACATGAATTGGGTTAAGCAAATCTTAACAGTATTGAGCGCGAAATAGCCAATCCTTTCATGTTCTGCTAGATAAGTTATGAAGAGTTTTCTGCTATCGGATAACCAGACTCTCGGCTAGTCGCCACCGCTTTGTTGTCGACATATCAAAGTCTAAGCAGTACGCTTTATTGTTCGTTATGCGAACAACGATAACATGGAATAATTTGCCAATATCAGTTTTCCCATCTCACCACAATGAGTGTCTCGCCTCTCTCTCTCTCTCTGTGTGTGTGTGTGTGTGTGTATGTGTTGTATGTGTGTGTGTGTGTGTGTGTGTATGTATGTATGTGTGTGTGCGCCTCACTCCATTTGGCTAGATCCACATTTGCCATCAGGTGCGATAGTAGGAAAACTTTGGCTTAATGAATTTAATAACTAAATTGGTTCTTCAATACTGGCCGTATGAGAAAGCTTAAGGTCACTCAGGAAGATGGGGAGTGTAACAACAGTAGAAACAGGAAAACCAACATAGCCTATCGGATGAATGAATATCTCGAAGAATCAGCGATGGATAGTAAACATTTTTAGAATGAAAGATTTAGAGCGGTAAATGAAGTGCCTACCCTCCACTACATGGAGGGACGATCTGGTATGGTTGGCCGGAAGTCAATGGAAGTGACCTAGCCAACTAGCTTTTCAATTAACAGCCTAGCCTTTTTCTTAAACAGCCAATATATCCAATATAACAATGCACCTATTTTGTAATATTAGCGACGGTAGGTCAAAGTGGGACAGGCTTGACCCTTCTGCTACCCTAAAGCCTCGTACATTTATGTAATATAGCACATAGCGCATATTTTATAATTATTTCATACACAAATATTATCATTATACACAAACTAGTGATCATCTCGTTGAATGAACATAATAGGGTGGTATTTTTATTACAACATTAGTCATAGTGAGACACCTAGCTTACCAGAATAAGATGTAGGATACTATAGAAACTGCCACTTTTGATAATATTTTTGTTGTTGAAAACGAAAAGTCTGTTGTAAGTGAGATATCCAGAAAATATTTTAGTTGCCTTTAGGGCAAATAAAATTCAAAACGTTTTCAGTTGAATCTATCGGAAGCCGTGAGATGATTTTGGTATTTCCCATAGTCGTTACTAACCACATCCAAGTATCAAAATAGGTGAAATGGGCCGATAAATTCTCTTACACTGTACATGGCTCGGCTATCAAACGGAAAACTCTTCAGCCAGAAAGCAGCATACATATAACTGTTGAATATTCAATAGCAGAATATAAATGAGCAGTCATTTAGAAAATCTTTTTTTATGAGCAGATAACACAAAGACAAGGTTAGTTCATTATCAGGTTACCCGAATGACTATTGCAATACAATGCAGCACGCCGCTCGCTTCACCACTTCAGCACGTACGCGGGCACTTTGTGTTATTAAACAGCCCATAACTCGTACTATTTTTAGGTTTAAGTACTATGGTTTGAATCATCACAGTTTTAAATGAATGCATGCTGTGGATGTACGAGTATATACCTGTATATAAAACATACTTGCAGCAAAATTTTCCTAAAAAAATATGGGTCTTCTAGATGTCATGTCTGTAAAAAATTAAAAGCCAGTTACTACTTAAGATAAAGAAATGTCTGGTTGGTCTGGTGATCGTAAACGCGACTATATTTGTTATTGGGTTTTCTGTCAAGAAATTTTCGAAGACCGGAGTCAAGAAGTTGTTCCACATGTTCCACCACAGTATACAGGAGAACCCGTAAAGAAAAATGCTGCGCCTAATCTCTCTTCCGGTCATGTCGGATAACCGTCTCATTGGACTTTGAGAGTGAGGGATTGGGGAGTGCACTTGGGCTTGCGCATATACTTTGGCACTATAATCCTGTCGAACTCAGATGTCTAGTCTCCCTTAGGACTAGCCACCATGACCGAAATTCGTTCTGGAGGACATTATAAGTGAAAGAAAAATGAAAAGCTTGGTATGATATGTTATATAAATTGTCTTAAAATGCACTTCATAGTATTAATAATAAAAATACTACATATATTATTATATATCTAAGATTATACAGTAAAACTACTTCTAGTATATAGTACAACTACTACTAGTATAAAAGTACTATAAGTAAAAGTATACTATGTAGTGGCGGTGTAAGACTATCCATTAGCCCATATCTCCCGAGGGTGCTGTAGAAGGCGACAGAGGCAAAATAAAACAAGAGATGGGCAACAGCATCTTCCCGATAAATAACCATAATAATAATTTAAAAAAAAACTAGTGTGCATAATGACCACATGACTGAAGTTAAACTTCTTTAGCTCCATCTGTATGTATATATAAACATATATACTTTTATATATGCATATATGTAAAATATATACTTACATGTACATATATTTATTAATTTTCTACAAATATTCAAATTTTTTATCGGCTTCCTTCCAATATTTGTTATTATTCACCCGAAAATTCGCAAAACATGAACTTTTAAATGTATTTACAATTTTATTCACTTTATACCTAAAATATTTAATGTATTGAACAAAATATTAATTTATGAATATTTTCAAAACGAAATAAAAGTACGAAAAATAACTGGCTATGAGAGAGAGAGTGAGAGAGAGAGACACAGAGAGAGAGAGAGAGAGAGAGAGAGCAAATGTGCGCGCGCACTGCTCACTCTTGCTGATATCCCCCCTCAACTCACACTTTTCGTAACGCTTTCCTCACGCATTCGCCAGCTTACTCCCCAAGTCAAGCGTGCGTAAAGAAGTTTTACTTTAAAAGCTACGTTTGCTAACCCACTTGCGAAGCGTGGCAAATATGTCAAAATGCCCCTAATGTCACGAGGCAATCTATGAGGGGGGCATATGTTCAGCGGTTGAATTTTAAAGGCTGTAATGAAATAAATGGAACTGACTAATGATGGTGTTCTTACGTGCGCAGTGTTAAACTGAAGTACGAGATGGGCAGACTGATAACGTAATAATAAATCAGTACTTTTTTGACAACTCTGCCATTTCCATTGCCGATCCACTAAGAAAGCGTGGTAACTAGGGCGAAATCTCCCCTATGAGGTAATCTATGTCAGGGGCCTATGTTCAGCAGTGGACTTGTAATAGGCTGTAATTACGATGGTCAAATAGTAAAATCTTTACGAATACTGCTTAGAATTAAAATAATTCCAGCAATTTTTTTACTGCTGAATACTTCTTTTTGGGTGCCGTTTTAAAATTCAAGTGGAATCGAGAAATAACTAAATGACATACATAAAATTACTCTAAATGAATAAAATAAAATAAAATGAATAATTCAGGCAATATATGAAATTGTCTAGAACGTGCTCTTCTATAATTATGGTGACGCATACTTTACGTTTTAATTGTCACCAAAACGTAATTAGCGAAATTAATGCCTTACGAATTTATCTTGAAATGCTTACAATTTTCGAAAAAAGCAGTAATTGAAGTCGGATAATGGGTAACTTATATGTTATTAGATTTTGTTTTAGTTTTTTTTTTTAATATAAATTATTGAGGTATAAAAAAATTTACCTGAATCGGATGCCTCGTGTAGGACGAGTAAAAAACCCAAAATTTTATATTTAATCCTAAGCGATGTTTTTTTGAAGCCGTTTTTTCTAAGTGATTGCTTTTTTTTCGATATAGAGCCAGTAGGCAAAAACACACGATTAAAACGCCCCCCCAAAATTGAACAAATTTTTTAATAAAGTTTGAATAAAAAAAAACAACCCAAAAGAGGCGAAACTCGTGTCGTATTGTCGTCGATGGTGTGTCTTACCTGGAATAGTGGTGTATGAAGTAGTGGTGACGGAGTAAGTGCATGCAATAGAGGGAGGGCGGGAGGTGCTATTCAATCCAGGTAAGACACATCATTGTAATTAGTTAGCGGAAGGTTGCAAAGTAATAAATTATTTATTATAATGGATTTCCGCAAAGTAACGCCTGATTCTATCAATTATTCTTTATATTTGTCATCATCATACATTTCTGAGCTTTGTTTATAATTTCAAGTCACTTTCTTATTTGGAAGATATTTTAAAATCGATCACTAAATTGGACCCGAAAAGATACACGAAAGTGAGTCAATTTAAAACATAGTAACAAAATGGTTCTATAGTAAAGATTGATGATTATTAGTTTTTAATAATAAGGTTTAATCGTCATCAATCTTAAAGTATTGAAAACTACCTCAATTTTTTATGCAATTTTCTTCAAATTATATATATAATGCATGTTACCATGGGGCACCTCGGTGCCGAAAACCGAAAATGTTTAAATAATTGCAAGAAATTGTTATTTTCAAATGAAATAATTTATAATTCCGAAAATATTTACTCTATCGTAAATATTCATAGGACCTTTTTTATTTGTATTTCATGGGGAAATTCATCATTTCATTTCAAAAAAATATCCTGTTCAAAATAACAATTCCTTGCAATTTTTTAATAAAATTCAGTTTCATATGTATTGACCATGTTGCCCCATGGCAACATGCATATATTTTTTTTATTTTTTTTATAGAAGAGGGGGCAAACGAGCATGTGGCTCACCTGATGTTAAATGACTACTGCCGCCCATGATCAACCGCAACACCAAGGGAATTGCAGGTGCGTTGCCGGCCCTTTAGAAAGGAGTAAGCTCTTTTCTTGAAGATCCCCAGGTCGTATCGGTTCGGAAAAATCGTCGGTGGTAAACTATTCCACAGAGAGGTTGTACGCGGAAGAAAACTCCTTTTGAAACATACTGTGGTGGACCGCCAAGCTTCCAGATGGTATGGATGGTATCAGGACGTTTGCCGCGTAGTGCGTTCACGAAATTTGGCGGCTGGGATTAATCCGAACAATTCCTCAGAGCACTCCCCGTGATAGATGCGATAAATTACGCAAAGAATGCAACATCTCTTCGCAACGCCAGTGAATCGAGCCGATCGGAAAGCACTCGGTCGTCAACGATTCAAGGCGCTCTGCACTGGATGCGGTCAAGTGGAAGGAGCTGGTACTGGGGAGCCCAAGCCCAGAGATGGGAGCAGTATTCCATGTGCGGCAGAACCTGCGCCTTGTAAAGTTGCAGGCGGTGTGCCGGCATGAAATACTGTCCCGCTCTGCTGAGCACCCCAAGCTTTTAGAGGCCAATTTGGCCTTCTCTTCCAAGTGACCACGAAACTACGCGTCACTCGATATGTCAACGCCGAGCATTCCGATACTGGCTGAGGCAACAAGGGGAGTGCCTTGAAACTGAGGAGATACGACAAAGGGGTTCTTTTTAGCGGTTAACGTGCAAACTTGTGTCTTCTGGAGGTTAAATTGGACTAGATTTAGTCGCTCCCAATCCGAAACTCTGTTCAGCAAGGACTCGACTCCAGACACAAGTTTGTACCGGCACTCGGAGACGTTTTCCCGAGAAATATTGGCTCGGCCGGTGTAAAGAGCATCACCAGTGCTGTCATCTGCATAGCAATGAATGTTACGGGTTTGCAACATATCATTGATATGCAGAAGAAACAGCGTTGGCGATAGCACGCAGCCTTGTGGAACACCAGCATTAATAGACTTGCAATCGGAGCTTGCACCGTCTACAACGACCTTGATGCTCCAATCTGTCCGATCAAGAAAGCTGGTGATCCAATCGCACAATTTCTCGGCAAAGCCCATAGGAAGGGAGCTTCGAAAGAAGCGCTTTATGCCAAACCCGATCGAAGGCCTTCGCAATGTCCAAACTAACGGCCAATGCCTCCCCCTTGGACTCTACTGCCTCCGCTTATCTGTGAGTTAGGTAGACCAGAAGATCACCAGCTGACCGACCACGGCGAAAACCGTATTGGCGGTCACTAATCAGCTGGTGATCTTCAAGGTACCTCATGAGCGGGCACTTTACAATGGACTCCATTGTTTTGGAGAACAAGGAGGTGATGGCGATTGGCCGGTAGTTGGACGGGTCTGAGCGGTCGCCTTTTTTAGGGATCGGGTGGACGTAAGCCGTCTTCCATGATTTTGGGACTACGCCTAGGGAGTAGGAGCACCGGAAAAGACGCGTTAAAACCGGTGCCAACTCTGGAGCACACGTCCTCAGCCCAATTGGGGGGATTCCGTCAGGCCCACTCGACTTGTGGATGTCCAGGGAGAGGAGTGCTTTGCGAACCGAGCGCTGTGTGAACTGCACTTCCGGCATGGAGCACTCACACCGCGTGATGGTCGGCGGTATACTCCCCCCGTCATCGAGAGTCGAGTTGGACGCAAAGAAAGAGCCCAGAAGATCGGCTTTCTCTTTTGAGGTATGGGTCAGTGAGTCGTCCTCCCTGTGCAGAGATGGAAGAGATGGCTGACAGAAATTCCCCTAGACAGCCTTGGCGAGAGACCAGAATGCACGAGTTCCAGAAGGAAGGTGAACTATTTTCTCGCCAATTCTGCCTAAGTGCTCTGACTTTGCCTTGTCAATGACTCTTTTGAAGGACTAGAGGCGGAATTATACTTTTTTTTTTTAGAGCGCTGGTGTTTACATCCCGGGACGCTGATGCGTCAGCCCAGGCTCGGTAGCACTCCTGCTTATAGCATGATGCTATTTTACAGGAGCGACCAAACCATGGCTGAGATTTGCCTCCAATGTGCACCACAGAGGAAGGAATAAAAAGTTCCATACCCTGAAGTACCACATCAGCGACAGAATCCGCAACAACGTTGGGATCGTCCGGCGAGAAGCAAACCCGCCTCCAAGGGTAGGATGCAAAGAAAGACCGCATCCCATCACAATCGACTGACCTATAGTGCCAAACACGGCGGCAGCCTGCAGAATGCGACTGCGATTTCAGCGTGAGTGGCACTTCACTCCGGACAAGACAATGGTCCGAGGAGCCTAAAGGGGCATCAACGGAAATCTGATATCCGTCCGGGTGAGAGGTCAGCAGAAGGTCCAACAGGGAAGGTGCATGATCCTCCACATCTAGAATCCGCGTAGGCGAAGTAACCAGTTGTGTCAGACCATATGCCAAGGCAAAATCATGAACAGATCTCCCCGCATGATCGGTTAAACGTGAACCAAGCCATTCGGCGTGATGGGCGTTAAAGTCGCCGAGGATCACGATCTCTGCGGAGGGGATCTGCTGTAGCAACGAATCTGTAGCCATTTGGACGTGGTCGAAGAGTCGGTCTGTTTCGGCATTACCGCTATGGGACCTATAGAGGCACCCGTAGACGCGCGGATGGTCGTCGCTGTCTACGCGTAGCCACAGGATGGATAGGTCCGAGCCTTCAAGTCTGCCGAGGCGTCGAGAACAGATGTCTCTCTGACGTAAATGCAAACTCCAGCCCGAGGTACAAAGGAGTGTTCCAGTTTGTACCCCGGGTAGGAGAGGTACGAGACATCAGCCGGAGAGGACACCTGCGTCTCGGTCAGAAAGAGCAGAGCCGGCCTCGCCGTCTCGAGATGGTAGTGGACGGCGTTTAGGTTAGAGTGAAGTCCCCTGATATTGCAGAAATTCGCGGACAGCGTGGCAGGGGTCGCCTTAGTCTTGTTGCTCCATTTGCCCCGAGCAGTTGTAGTCTTGTGAAGAATTTTGCCCCCTCCCCCCAGAATACGCGGGGTAGCCTGAGCACCCACGCTCAGAAGTGGAGAAACATGGTCGTGGATGCTCAGCGAGGGATTCTCCAGGGGTGCTGGTACCCTCCTGGGGTAGTCTATCATTATTTAATTCCGCTACCATGTTGATGGGGGGGGGGATTTGGACCTCCGGCCACCTGTATTCACCAGACGAAACGCGGAAGCAGAGCTTCCACTTCACGCCGGTATTCTGTGAGGTCGTGGTACCACCCCGGTTTGAGCCGGCCCATACGTACAACAGCAAAGCTGCCGCGTGGCTCTACCACTGTTAGAATAAAATCAGTAGGACAATTTAAAGAGAATCGCGTAAAACATTGAGGTAGAATAGTTTTCAGTATTCATGCGCCAATTCCTCCTGGACAATTAAAGATGACTTTGCGTATTCTTCTTTGCGACTACTGCTTCCCATTAACTGGATTTTGAATTTAGATCAAGGTATTAGCACCAATAATTTAGTTGTAAGCAGCGATTACATCGCCGTCTATCGAGGGCCACGCTATATTTTTAGTATTTTCAAGCTTAGTACGATGCCCAGGGAACAAAATATTATGTCTATTACGGCAATATATATAAAGCGGTACATAGTAAAATTATGTAAATTCTTTAAAATTTTAAGCTCATATAATGAGCTTCAATAGCTTATTGTAGTGGTTTCTAGACATATTATTTTTGAACGGTATACTTATTTCTGGGAAATGTGCAACACTGTTGAATAATTTTATTAATTCAATTCAGTAGGGGCAGCGGTCACTTTTAGAAGTGTTATATTTATCATACAAGAAATGAGATTTATATTTGAGTTGAATGAATATTTCACACCCTGGTAAGACAGTGGCTAAACATTTGGTTATAGCACTAGTTGCAACTTCGATATGACTTGCGTATTAAACATTAAGATAAATCTTATAGTGAGATATAAGAAAGTTGTAGTTTTAAAAATGATTTTTTATATAAAATGCATTTTACTATAGCTCTCTTTTCCGATAATTTTTATACAGAAATTTCCATAAACGATAAGATTCCGGGTTTGGTATTGGTCCCATTTTCAAATGCTCATCTATGTATAAAAAGTTCATGGTTTGCTTATTACTTGGCAACCATTTTACATTAAGTTCTGTCGGATCTGGTGTTGGATCTCTGAAATCGGAAAAAATCTTGTAATTATATTAAATTAACTTCCAGCAAATTTACAAATTATGAAGTAAAGTGTATATATTAATCCGTACGGTCCAGCTGCATGGCTCTGTATGAGCTTCTCAAATAGTAAGAAAGATTTACCATAATTGTCAGCAGGCCCAATAACGATCGCAATATTAGCTATATCGCAACCTAGATGCTCTTTGTTTTCTTTGAAAAAAATGAAACGCCAGAATATTAGTGTACTACTTAAACAAAGAGTTAGGTTTTAGTACAGTTATGTGATAAGTAAATATGAACAAAAATCAAACTTACCCATATTTAGCAAAATTAGTCCACAACGATGTCATAACATTGATCATATTTTCGTCTCGTTTAAAGAATGTAAAGGGTAAAAACTGTAATTTAAATAAATAAAATATATCGTCCCCATGGCAAGCTCCATTTTCACCGAAAAAACCTGTTTTAATTTTCATTAAGCTTCTTGCACCCGAATAATTGAAATAGTAATTATAAATTGTCGCGTTAGCGTTTTGAATTAAGAGTTCAGTTTCAAATAAAGATGGTGTTTCAAAATACAAGTGCGTGTACAAATCGGATATGTTTTTAGCTTTATTCAAGCTTATTTTATCTTTACCAAAGTAAAACTCGTGTATTTTTTGCGCCTCCATTTCTGCTTCTTCTTCTGTTTTAAAATGTAAATCGGACGCGAACAAATATCGCTTATTTCTCTGTTCAAGCGTTTCTTCCGTATCATTGTACAATAAAAATAATCCTTCGTTACTATTTGTTCCGTATATAACCGGTACAACCTTAGACTTGTTCGCAAGTAAGTTATAGGGTAAATTTTTTATTACTGATTCTTCACCTGGTATTTCTTCTTCTACACAGGGTAAATGTATTAATTCGGATTCGAAGTATTTTGTTAGAGGTTTGCTTGTTTTCGCTAACACTAATTCTTTAAAATCCATTTTAGAAAATATATTATATATTTCTAAGGGATCTTTAGTATTATAACCTAATGATTTTGCTAAAAGACTTGCTACCTCAATTGGTTTTCTATTTATTACCCAATTTGATAAAGAAGTCCCACTTTGAATTATTGCTCTACTAAACAAACCAGCAGTGACATCGCTAGCCAATAATAATGAAACAGATGTTGCCCCAGCACTTTCACCAAAGAGAGTTATATTTTCTGGGTCTCCTCCAAAAGCCGCAATATTTTTTTTTACCCACCTTAATGCTGCAACTTGATCTTTAAGTCCCATATTACCCGGTGCTTCTTTAATTCCCAGGCATAGAAAACCAAGTACTCCTAATCTATAGTTGAATGTAACAACAATTACACCTTTCTGTATTAAAAAATCTGGGCCATATATTAATTTACCTCCACTACCTAAGATGAATACACCACCGTGGATATAAACCATAACAGGTAGTGGCCGTTCAGCTACAGCGGGTACGTATACGTTAATCTTCAGGCAATCTTCTGAACCAAGAACACCAATAGGTGTAACCTGGGGACAAAAATATATCTCATCTATAGCCTCATAAATGCCATCCCAAGATGGTGCTGGCCCTGGAGCCTGAAATAGAAAATTCATTAATTTATTTTTCAATAGTATGTGGGGCGTGTATCAAGACAAAGTAGCTTTTATTGCAATTTACGTAAAGGTGGCATGAAATAAAAACATAATTTCTTGATGAATTACGGTTGATTATTGATCACTAGCCGATCACTAGATACAATTGTAAGACTAAGATTATCCCTGAACACGAATCTAAATGTTTAAAAATGTATTAAATTTGCAGACATTATGTATTACTGCGCGCATTGGGAGAGTCCCATGTCCAGCAGTTGACTGCAGGCTGTTGACTATTATTACGTTCGATTTGATGTACTATACTATATATTATACTACAGATTATAAGGTCATTATTAAAAGTCGAAAATAGGGTGATCTTCGCCTGAGGACTAAGTAATATAAATAATATAATATCGATTTTATTAAGGAAAATACTGAGACAGCGTTGTTAATATTAATATTATTAAATTATTTTTATTAGCAATGCCAAAATTCTCATTCTCCACTTACACTTTGCATAAACTTCTTATCATACCAAAGTAGTTCACGATGGTGAATATAAATTCTTAATCTTAATCCTAAGTTTAACAATCCGTACCCATAGATATTATGGTAGTGTACTTTCTTTATATGAAAATAATATTACAATACATACACTTATAAGATATTTTGTAATGGCAAAAATACTGAAGAAGGATGTATAATAATATAAAACGTTTAAACGATATAAATTCTCTCTCTACTAACATTGAGTTCAATAAATTAAAGTTGTAAGATTAAGAAGAACAATTATAGTATCATATCACTATCATACTGTCAAAGATCAATCAAACCGTTGCACTAAAGATGCCTGTATCCAGCAATGGAGTTAGATGGCCTGTTAGTGTGATGCGATATAAAATTGCTTTGGAAAAAAATTGCGAATTTTGGAAGAATACGAGGCCAAGACTTAAATTATATGATGACTGAAATAAAATATGTGCATTTTAATCGTATTTATATTATTATAATCGTTAGGAATAACTCTAGCGATCAATTTCCACTATCCCAGTACAGCCCTATAACTTCGATGATTGGATACCTATTACTGTGCGTATATGCTTAGAATTTTCTGCACACAATATGACAACGTAACCAATTATATAACATGGAGCAGAGATCAAAAGCAACAATATTGACCTCCGACAATATTGTGGGAGTACGAATCTACCATAAAAAAGCCTACTCCTTTCTATAAAACTATTAACATACCTCAGATTTATTAACTCTAATAAAATTACAGTACCTTAAAACGCAAGCTGCTGTTTGTAGAAGCATACGGAATGCCAACATATTCAAAAAACATTCCATTCCCACTTATTTTACCTCTTAAAACTCCTTGTTCAATAGTAACTTCGGGGGCCGGTTGGTCAACTATATTCATAACGATCCACGTAAATAGCACCAATTTCTTTTCGTACTTCATTTTCACACGCACTAATATTGCTTCAAGATGTGGCACACACAATTATTTTTAACTATTGTCTTACTAGTTACATTTGTGTCATTGTTTCTGCAAAAATTTGTCGATAATAGCCGCCAGTGGAACCAATAATTGAACCATTATTTCATGACCCATATGACCCTTATTTTAAGAACATTACGTGATATACGTTAGCTATACGAAGTGCTTGCTACGACTACTCGCTGTCGAATTTTTGGTTAAATAAAGATAAGATGTTTTATTGTTTATCTTCATTTTTGTTGTAGTAGTTGTAGTGTTTATTATAAATTATGTTTTTTCTTTCGTATAAACTTGGTAATTATTTAATATAAAAATATTTTTAAAAGCTTGATAACTTTAAGATTATTCTATTTATCGCATATATAGTTTTTATTGCTTTATTGTTTAATTTTTCGTAAGTAAGGTTGTCCCTACTATTATTTATATTTTTTATATCTAGGTTAATTAGTAATACGGGACGAATATGGCAAATTCTCTCTTTATTAGGAGAAGTCTATGCTGATTTCTTAAATTTACGCGAACACTACACATTGAATAAAACTAAATTTACGGATTCTATCGCGTTTATTTAACTGATTTTACTTATTTTTTATTTCCCGACGTTTCGGGTGCTTTACAGCAACCATGGTCACGGGGGGAACTGAGATGTTTGACGTCCCAATGTCATTGTTAGCCCGGCTACCTTCAGTTTTTGAATATTAATTTTTGGTCCGATTTACGCAAAACGAACTTACAGTATCTTGAAGTCTTGCAGTGGTATGCTTGGGTTTAGATTTAATTTTGTTAATTATAGGATCCTAAGCAGATGGCAGCACCCAACCATCTTCTCTATTGAAATTAGGATGTTTTTTAATTTCAATAGCCTCGCGTATGCCCATACTTGGTAGGAATCGGTGTTCTTTTGCGAGGATTTGTGGTTTATCAAATCTGATGTAATGGTGGGGACGATCTTGAACATGTTCACAGACTGCAGACTTCCCATCTGGCCTCCGAGCTGCAGCATGTCAAGCAAGTATTGCAAGACAACAAGCTTCGGATCCCACGCCTACGTCACAGTGACCGAGTGAAGCCAGCCATAGTCGAGCGTGTGCCAGCTGTACTACCATATGTCAGAGGAGTCACAGACAAGGTTGGCTACATCTTGAGGCGAGCTTCCATTAAAACATACTACAAGCCGCCGAAGAAGATTAGTCAATTTTTACCATCCGTCAAGTGTAATATCCCTCTACAAGATGCAGGAGTGTACAAGTTAGATTGTGAATGTGGTCTCTCTTACATAGGTAAAACAATAAGATCCATAAAAACCCGCGTGAAAGAATAATAAGAATACCAGTTTTTACGGAATTTATCGCGTATATTTAACTTTTTAAATACCCGACGTTTCGAACGCTTTACAGCACTCATGGTCACGGGCGGGACTGAGATGTTCAACGTCCATATGTCATAGTTAACCGCGGTTACCATAGATTAAAATTTAACTTTTTTTATTTGATTAAAATTTTAATCTATGGTAACCGCGGTTAACTATGACAAGTATGAACGTTGAACATCTCAGTCCCGCCCGTGACCATGAGTGCTGTAAAGCGTTCGAAACGTCGGGTATTTAAAAAGTTAAATATACGCAATAAATTCCGTAAAAACTAGTATTATTTCAATGCGTAGTGTTCGCGTAAATATAAGAAATCATTACAAAAATTAATATTCAAAAACTAAAGGTAACCGGGCTAACAATGACATTGGGACGTCAAACATCTCAGTCCCCCCGTTACTATGGTTGCTGTAAAGCACCCGAAACGTCGGGAATTAAAAATAAGTAAAATCAGTTAAATAAACGCGATAGAATCCGTAAATTTAGTTTTATTCAAGAAGTTTATGCTATATTATGGTCCTATGCCTAGCAGTGGACTTTTTGCGCTGATATAATGATGACGATGATATATCTACTTAAAGCGCATGCTATTATAATATATTTATTACGGAACTGAGGAATACCAAGCAAGAAATGCTGTCAGACACTTGTAGGTGTTTTTTGATAGCAGAGGAAGTAACGTTTATGTAGGACTTATAAAAAATGTACCAAGAGTTTTTTTTATGTCCAGCATGTAGAAAAAGGTGACTAATGGTATATTAGGTTTTTGATTGTGTAGGTGTTGAGCTAGCCACCATTTGTCACAATTTTACAATTAAACCCACATTTTTTCTACCTTCCCTAGTTATCCTAGCATGGTCAGAATAACGTGCTGCTCTTTGAACTCTGTCTATCCCTTTGGGTATAGCAGGCGTGAAGCTATCTTACTTAAATGAGACACATTCATGGAAACATATGATGTTTGGGCACCCCTTGGTTAAAAATATCTAGACAATTTGACCTCGTTTGACTCCAAGTTACACTTATCGCTTTGTCATTTGTTCGTTATAAACAAAGATAAGCATAAACGTTGCACAATTCCAGTACCTTCCACTCAGACACATTAAAATATTGAAATACTCTTGATTAGAATATGACATATTGGAAAAATAAAAGCAAGCAATAGAAACTACCATTCTGAAGCAATCTGTGGCAAAACTAACAAGGTCTCGTCTGACGGCGGTGATTTTTGCAACGACAATTTTAAAATAAGTTATCTAATTTTTAACGATGCCGACACCGATAACGCAAGTCCATTGCTGAATATAGGCCTCCCACATGGAATGCCACAAAGTACGGTCCTGAGTCACCTACATCCATCGACTTCCGAATAACTTACCAGGTTGTAAGTAACTTGCTCTAATCCATCTAGTGGGGGGTCGCCCTACACTTCGCCTACTGGTACGAAGCTTCTACTCGAAAAAGTTTTTATGCCATTGGTTGCCGGTTCTTTGAGCTATATAGCCGGCCCATTACCACTTCAGCTTACTAATTCGTTGGGTTATGTCAGTTTCTCCGGTTTTTCTGCGTATATGCTTATTTTTAAGGATATCACGCAAAAAACCACGAGCAAAGCCTTCTCCACAGCTCGTTAAGCGGACTTGAACTTCCTCATACAGCTATCAGTAAAGGATAATATATCAGATCCATAAGTCATTACTGGCAACACGCACTGGTTGTACAATTTTCTTTAAAGTGTTGTAGTGTACCGTTTGTGTTTGATGTTTCGTAGTCTCCGGAACCCTAACAAGCTGAGTTGAATCCTTCGATTGACCTCTCGTTCGAAATTGGAATTATCTAATCGAACTATTTGTCCTAGATAAATATAGTCGTCGACAATTTTGAGCGTAGTGCTCCCAACAACTTCCGGCATAGGTGTGGCATGGACTTTACATATGACCTTTGTTTTTCTATGTTCAACTTATGACCTATCCATTAGGAGACAATTTTGAGGCAATTGAGCAGTGCTTAGGTCCTCCAGCGATTCTTTTATAAGGACTATATCGTCGGCAAATCGAAGGTTGTTTTTTTTATAGAATAAGGGTCACAAACGAGCACACAGTCCACCTGATGGTGAGAGGATGCTGTATCCCATAGACATACATCTACCATCCACATTTATCCTAGATTAAGAATAAAAAAAAACAGATGCGCTGTTACCCGTAAGGTCCAAAATGGAATGACTAGTTTTTTAGTAAAAAGGTGAGTGATGTTAATAGCGTATACTTTGCATTCCATTAGCTTGAAAACATCTTCCAATGCAGCGGTGAAAAGTTACTAGGATATAATATCACTCTGTCTTTTATATCTCTGCAGTTGAATAGGTTTCGTACTTTGCTCTCCTCGACTCGAAACGACTCGAAAAGCCATCATAGCCCTACTGTACAAACACTTCAGCAATTCGATATATAGCGACGGTCAGCTTGGAATCGTTGAAAGGACTATACTATATCACCGCCCGAATTTCGACAGAATCGTAGGCTTTTTCGTAGTCCACATACATATAGTGATGTGGTAGATTGTACTTTTAGGTCTTATGTAAAATTTGTCGAAGGGTGTGTATGTGGTCTATGGTGCCAAATTCTTTTCGGAAAATCACTGGTTCGGGAGGCTGGAAGTCGTCCAGTCTGCATGTGAGACGATATGTTATAAATCGCAAAAACTACACCTTGATGCGCTTCATTAAAGTAATCAGTCTTTAGTTCTTCTAGAGAGCCTTGTTATTTTACGCTTCGGAAGTACTGTCACCATAGAGGATACAATTGAAAAGCTTCTGAAGGACTTCAAGTACTGGTTTTCTACCGGTTTTCAATTCGCTAAAGCTCCGCTGTGTTTCCATCCTTGCCAGGGGCGTAACCATTTTAAGGTGCTAGAATCACACTCTCAGAATCATGTTCAGACTGACACCCGGGATATCATCAAAACCTCTCAATCTTATTCTAAATCTCAAGTGTCCCGGTAATGATGCTACCATATTCGGCCTTTAGCTTTGATAGTTAGCTCTAACTGGTAAACAGATCTCGGGCAAAGACATTGGAGCCCTGGTCCCGCTCGATCACTTCTTCAACACGAGCAGTATTAAAGTTGCAAAAGTCGCAACGCATACATTTGGAGATTTTCCTGTATACTGTCATATCCGCTGAAGACTGCTGCTTCATTTCCCTATTGAGAGCTATGAGATTGAGAGTGTGATTGGAGAGTTTTTCAATTTTTTTGCAACGACTCTTGCAAAACTTAGCCCCGACTGCATAGTTTCCACGAGCTTATCATTCATATCGTCCACTATATTAGAAATTTATATCTTCTAGGCACTGAAAACGACTTTGTTACTCCAGTTGAAAGTTTTCTGGGCTTTGGGTTAGACCATGAGAGGGTCCCCCTGGGGGTTGGGGGGTTACCCCAGGGGGGTAGCAGGAGCATCATTAAACGTGACTTCTCCAACTTAACTTTGACGTTCAGTGTGCCTCCCACCATTCGGTATTCACTGCCAGTTTTTACCCCCGCAATCACTAAGACTCCGAACAGAGAACAGTTGCCGCCTGGTCGTCATATTGGAGTTCATTTCATTTTTTCTCAAACCTTCTTCGGGGTCCTGCCGAAGTCCACTTTCTGCTGGGCCGCTTCTGGAAGAAAGAGTTCATCATAAAGTGTCTCTCTTTTTCCGTGAAGTTGGCCTTTCTTTCAACTCCAGGATGCTCACGTTAGTCCTTAGAGTGCGTGTGTTATATTTTGCCAGGTCGAGTAGGCTTAGGTGACAGCCGAACCTTTACCGGAGATTCTTCGTAACCCGTGCCCCGTCGTTACCATGATCGCCACCGTAGCTAGGAATAGTGAGGCTGCCGGAACCTGGGGTCCATTTTTGTGTACATACCGCCATGATAGGTATATTGCCACGTTTGGCGAGCGGGTTGGCAACCGCAATTTTTTATTGTAATATTGCTGTTATCTCGTAGTAGCTTAAGGGCTAAGCGCTCGTTTTAAATTTTATAGTACGCGAAAAACTCGGATCTGAACCCCGCCAGCACCATTTACCATATGCTCGATGGTGACGGAAAACATCTTGTGGAAACTTAAGTCTGAAAATAAGAAAAAAATAACTTGTGAAGTTTGCTTACTCGTATTGGGGCATTTTCATTTTAGATTTACTTGCCTTAAAACCCTCTTAGAAACGAGAGGAGGCCCGTGCTCAGCAATAGGACGTATATAGGCCATAAATTTAATTTATTTAACTTTCTTTGTCTGTATCAGAAAGGTACTGCTGCTATTCCTGCCTCTGTTTCCCTCTGTTGCGTCTTACGACGTCCATGGAAATAATATATGGGGTGGTGGATATTCTTCCACCGCCACCACACGGCAAGGGATACCACCACACGTTCTAATATAGATACTGTCGCTGTCAACGGTGTTGCGAAATTTTTACGAATTGCTAAATCTAAAGCAAATTGCAAAAAATGCATTATTAACAGTAAAATTTTGACATTCAGTAATAATATTATTGAGGCATAATATAGTATTATTGAATATATTTTAGAAATAACATTGAGGCGTGTTTATTTAATCGACTTCCAGACCGAGTGTCGGTCACAGCGGTCACTTTCTAAAGAGACCAGCCATCTGCCAAGGATAAGATTATAGTGCCCGAGTGTATGCACAAGAACAGTTGCACTCTCTATTCCCTCACTCTCATAGTCCAGTGGACGGTAATCAAACACGACCGCAGAGAAATCAGAGCGCAGGACATACGGCTTTACATGATTTTTTAGTCCAGGGTTTAACGGCGACAAATTCCTGACTCCTGGCTGGTACTTATAATTTCTTGTTGGAAAACCCCTATAACTGATTTTAGTTTGACCTAGGTCAATCGTAACAGCTGTAATTGTAACAAGTGAACGAAGTAAAAGTCTGTAGCATAGTTACTCTTCAAATTTTTCCCCCTTTTTTAGTTTTGTAAAAATAAAGAATAAAATAAATAATAAATGCGCGTGACAACCAGTTGATTCGAGGTTTCTTCAAGTTAAAGTCGGCTGCTAGCTAAAAGTTTACTTCAAGTAATTGATATTTTTCATGGGCAGTGTGAAATATCAATTTCACATCTGTGTGAAGTATTAATCTCACATCAATGTGAAATTGATATTTCACAACCATGATAAAAACGAGACGAAAAAAAAAGTCAAGATAAACCAAAATAATTGAAAAAGGTTTATGATATTACTTACGAATTCGTAAAAAAAACATCGTAAGGAAACCTGAATATTATTATTTAAGACTATAAAAAGTCGTGGACATTATACATTCGAAACTCGATACTGATACATACTTCAAGTAATTGACATTTTTCATGGGCAGTGTGAAATATCAATTTCACATCTGTGTGAAGTATTAATCTCACATCAATGTGAAATTGATATTTCACAACCATGATAAAAACGAGACGAAAAAAAAGTCAAGATAAACCAAAATAATTGAAAAAGGTTTATGATATTACTTACGAATTCGTAAAAAAAACATCGTAAGGAAACCTGAATATTATTATTTAAGACTATAAAAAGTCGTGGACATTATACATTCGAAACTCGAGGATTATTACTACATACGAGTAACCCTATCGGGAACAAAATGTGCCATATGCCTGGTAAATAAAAAGTAAATATGTTTAAAATTTGCTATTTAATAATTTAAATCGAGTGCCAAGTCCTTTAACGGCGGTGCGTCTTTCCTAGTGTGGTGGTGTTGGGATTAGTGGTGACGGGGTTAATACTTGTAATAGGAGAAGAGCGAAAAGTGCTTTTGAAACGAGATAAGACAAATCATCTATTTTGTTACGCTTATCTTAGCTAATTTATTAATTTATTTTAATATATAGGATTTCCACAAAGTATCGCCTGATTCTATTTATAAAAAAAATGCTTCGTTTCTCATTAATGCATAAATCCATTTCGTTACCTAATGTCGCAAAAACCAGGTTAGTTCATTACCAGCTTACCTTATAACTAGTGCAATACAATGCAGCACGCTGCCACTTCTGCACGTACGCCAGCACTTAGTGTTATTATTAAAAAGTCCAAAACTCGTTTCATTTCGACGTTTCGTTGTTACACAAATTGAATCTTCACTGTTTTAAATGATGTCAGGGACAGCTTTGCATTGGTTTTAGTTGTATCATTATTCGGTCATATAACGAGGGCAATAAGTGCTTTTTACGTCAGTATGACAAACGGTTACAACCGTAACGTAACCAAATAAAAAAACCAAAGATAACAGTACAGACCAACAAACTATGGTTTAGCACTTGTTATACCTATTTTCAAAAAGTAACAAAGCGTACAATAAATTAAAACTTATTTTTCGGATTTTATTAATAGCTGACTGATCTTCTTTGGCTACATGTTGCAGAAGAAGATTAGTTGGTATTTAATATCCGTCAATTGCTACAAATCTCTACAAGATACATGAGTATACAATCTTGATAGAAATTGTGGTCGTAATTGTTGTGAAAAAAGTTAAATTGAATATGGAAAAGAATTCAATAGAGAATATGGCCGGGAGCTACTCCTTCTGTGGCACTCTACATATAATAAAATTAAATACAAATCTAAACATATCACTGTAAAACTTCAAGATACAGTAAGCTTACTTGCGACGATCAATTCAAAAATTAATATGCGTAATGAAAGCTGAAAGTGGCCCGGATTAAGGATGTCGAACACTTCAGTCCCCTGTGACTTGTATGCGGTAATTCACCCGAAATGTCGGGAATTAAAAATAGTTAAAATTAAAAGAAATATAATCCGCTATTTTTATTAATGTGTATTTATTGATGTAAACATCATCATCATCATCATCATTACAGCCCTTCACAAGTCAACTGCTGAACATAGGCCTCCCCCAAGGTATGCCACAAAGCACGGTCCTGAGCAACCTGTCCATCGACCGTCCATCGACTTCCTGCATGTCTTACCAGGTCGTCACTTCATCTAGTGGGGGGTAAACATAATACAAAATAATTGCACAAAGGTTACTATTAGTAATATGGGGAAGAAAAGTTCTCGAGTAGTAAGCCTCGCACCGGTAAGCAAAGTGTAGGGCGACCGCCATTAGATGGACTGATACCTGATAAGATATGCAAGAAGTCGATGGACGCAGGTAGTTCAGGACCGTGCTTTTTGAGATTCTTTGGGGAGGCTTATGTACAGCAGTAGACTTATGAAGGAGAAGGGTTATGTTGATAATGATCACGACTATCAGTACACAGAGGTAAGAGTATTAAGTATTAAGATTTTATAAATAATTTGTACGTGTTCGGGCCACACTGACACTTTACTATAGCCACAGCACTAAAATCTTTCGCTTTCTTTTTTAATCACTTTTACAAAAATCCGCAAAAAGTTCACAACTCAATATAACCTTTCCATAGTGTCATAGAGAATTATCATACTACTTCACACCAAACTCTTCTCCACCAACTTTTTCAACCAAAATATCAAAATTTAATTAAAATATCAAATTGTACGAGTGTATGCGCAAGCACTAGTGCACTCTCTGTTCGCTCACTCTCACAGTCTGGTGGGGAATCATTCCGACACGACTAAAGACAAATAAGGCGCAAGAAAATTACATAAATACATACACACATACACATTAACATAAAAACATACAAAAACATGCATGTTAAGTAAGTAAAAGAGTGTTAAAAACTTGGGGTATAAAAAAAGGCCGGAAAAATAGTATAAGATCTGTGGTTAACAGCATCTCAGACATGTAAATTTATTATAGAGGGATAACGCTAAGGTGAGAGAAATAATATTTAATAAAAGAATATATAGCAATCCTTGTAAGGACACATTATACTCGTAGAATCATTTTTATGACCTTTGTTAGGTGAAACAAGTATTATCTTTCTAAAAGCAAGTTACACTGAAAAATATTAATAAAATGTGCTGTCCTTTTAAATACCAATACCAATAGGTTTAAATATTTTTATAGCAAGCTCGGGTTACAAATGACAACGTAGCACACCTGATTACTTTTTATAGAATAAGGGTGACAAACTAGTACACAGACCACCTGAAGGTAAGTGGATGCTGTGGCCCATAGACATCTACATTTCATCTCAATAGGCAATCAAAATACAAATTTGTTGTCACTCTTGAGGATTAATATAGAATATCTCGCTTGCAGTAGAAAGGGTGAGAACACTAGAAAAAAATTATGCATAAAATTTTTTAATATACCACTTTATTGCATTCCTACGTTGCCATCCGATTCTTAGCTATGTTCAATATTTTAAGTCGCTAGCTCATCGATAATTTAGTTTAATTAAGATGCTGTAAGCTCCTTTTGCGTAGATCGGACCGAAAAATTCATATTAAAAACTGTAGGTAGCCGGAGTAACTATGACATTGGGACGTCACAACATACATCTCAGCCCCCCCCCCGTGACCATGGGTGCTGTAAAGCACCCGAAACGTCGGGAATCAAAAATAAGTAAAAGTAGTTAATTAAACGCGATAAAATACGTAAAATTAGTTTTATTCAAACTAAGAAGGGCTAACAACGGGATTGTAAATCCGTCAGGTATTTACATTGAGTTTAATTCTGTAATTTCTTTTTTAATATTTTATTTTATAATTAAATCTGCACATGTCCTATACAAAGTACACGTTATTTCACTGAAAGATGCTTTGTTATTATTATTTCAGGAAAAGGCGGATAATTGAAATATTTTGAATCTGATAAAACTGGTAACTACCACCAAGATATAGACGCCAAAGAGTTTGAAAATTGGTTCCAAGACGTTTTACCTAAATTGGATGAGAATGCAGTTATTGTTTTAGATAATGCATCGTATCGACCTTGAAAACTTGTCAAAGCACCTACAACATTATCTCACAAACAAGACATTACTGAATGGCTACGGTCGACAAATATTGCTTGTGATGAATCAATGGGAAAGTTGCAACTTTTGAATTTAGTTAGGCAAAACAAATATCGCCTTGAAATTTTTTTCGTAGACGAGATGGTTAAGTCCACAAATCATCGCGTCATAAGTTCGTCACCATATCACTGTGAGTTCAACATAAATAAACTTGTTTGAGCTTATGTGAAAGGCTACGTGACAGCCGACAACAAAAGTTATAAATTGATGAAGTTTGAACAATTTTTTTACAAGGAGTATCGAAACGGATAGTCAAAAATAGTCGTCATGTGGTAAATCATGTGATAACCAAGATTGAAACAAAAATGTACGAAGTCGACAATATTGTAAAAAATATGTTAAGCAGTTTATTATTCACGTGTCTGCAAAAAGTTCATCAAAAGGAAGTGATGACGACAGTTTTTAAGAATAAAATAGTTATTTATTAATTATTTTATTTATATGTTTTTGTGCAAAATATATTTATACTATATCCAAGATTGTTTTATTATATATATATATATATATATATATATATATATATATATATATATATATATATATATATATATATATATATATATAATTAATTTTATTTGATTAAAGCACCCCTACAATGACCCATCTCACTCTATCAATATCGGAAATGTGCGTACTATTTTCTCAGTGCCATTTTGTTAAAAAAAAAACAGACTATAACTCGTTAAACGTATTTAAGGAACAATTGTACGAATATCCTAATGCAAATGACTCAAATAATGAATTGCGCGGGTGAAATTTGTGTGTTTTTGTGAAATTAATTTGGTGAACGTCCGTGGAATAAAACCTATTCTATATTCTATCAGAAGTCCCCAAGACGGCAGAAACCAAAGTCAGCCTTTGATTATTTAGTACAAAAAAGTTACTTATTACAAAAAAATACAAACCTTTTATAACCTGCTAGTAATTTAAGTAGGCTTTGAATAATAAATGAATAAAATGTGAAAGGCTTACAGAAAGATCAATCATCGTCTCTCGGGATAAACTGACGACATATCTGCTGCATAAGATTTATTGTTAGCTCATTTAACGCTCAAATTTTATCTGGACGTCTGCACCTATCAAATGTAAAAATTAAAGTATAACTTTATGAAATTTTAAAATAAAGAATAAGTATTGGGGCTTAATCTGAATGACAAGGTAAAAAATTACGTGATAAAAGAAATGTGTGGTTAGCGAAATGATATTGCGACCAGGACTAAGCAATAATTGCTTAAGTGATTGTGTCATGTAGAAAGAATGAACGAGGAAATAGCGACAAAGCAAATTTATATTGCAGAAGTGAACGGCAACGTTTAGAGGGGATGGTGGAGGTGAAAGTTTAATGACTAAATTGGCGATATATTGAAGATGGGCTAGATTAAGAGTAACCTTAACCAACGAGCATGTGTGCGTTGCGTGCGCATATATAGAGGTAGAGGCAAGAGAGGTGTGTCAGGATCATGCCATAGGAAAATTCGTAATCTCTGCCTACCTTTTCGGATGATAAGCGTGAGTGTTTATGTATGTTATGTAAGAATAATTAGTAAACGTACTCATATTAACAGTACTAACGCTCGCGCCGCTCCAAGTAAATTTCAAAATGCTTTTGCTAGAGCGCTTCACGACAGTCGAACTGATGTGACTTCAAAATCTTGACTTTCCGAGTTTGTAGTGGGCTATTTAAACTGTTATTAAGCTATTGTCACCTCTAAAATATTTCATAATTACCCAAATAATAATAACTACCTTCAGGCAAATTAAAAAATGGAGACTAGCCAGCTACGCAGGACAAGATTACAGTGCCCGAGTGTTTACGCAAGAACAGGAGCACTCTCTATTGCCTAACTCTCACAATTCGATGAGACGACAAACCGACACGAATGGAAAGAAAGAGGAAGAAAGAGAGAGAGAAAAAAAGGGAAATAAATGTAAAAAAATATTTCAAATAGTTTTCAATACTAATTAAAGATTTTAGAAAGCTATAACAGAATGTGTAATAACATAATAAATATACAAAAAATAAGATAAAGCAATTTCAATGAGGTAGAGCCACGACGCAGCTATATTATGGTTGTAGTACGAATGAGTCGACTCGGCCGGAGTAGGACTACGCTCTTACAAAATACCAACGTAAAATAGTAATGCTGCGGTGGTACGTATAGAAAACCGGAGATTGTTTTTATTTGAAACGAGGCATTCCATCTTAGTCCTCAGAGGTGACAACACATCTGTATTTTGAATCCTAATACAGGATAAATGTAAATGTCTAAGGGACTCTGCATCTACTTACCATCAGATGAACTGTATGCTTGCTTATCCTTGTCACTCTTATTCTTAAAAAAATGAATTTAAGATGCAACTAACTCTATAGAGTACGCATTTGATGTTTGAAGTTTGTAATATTTTATTTTTGCAAAATTGAATTAAATGAAAAATTTATTCGCTTAACTTTGCGTCCAATGAAATGGTTTATTAATGGTATTTAATATTATCCTTTGCTGTAGAGATATACGAGACGCAAAAGATCACAAACACAAATCACGTAGAAACATTTCTTCATTCATCCAGCTGATGGTAACTGAATTCTGTACCCATAGAAATTTGTCATCGATTATAAATCAAATGCAGATGCTTTGTCACGCCTTAGGATGGAATACATCATTTTCAGTTAAAACTGTCTCAAGTTCGCTACATTTACTACATGAAATACAGCATTTAGCTGCTTATTCACGATGGTATAATAGTATGTACATTTTACACTCGAAAAACCTTTAAAAATAACGAAAAATTCAAGAGAAAATATGAAGTGGAGATGTTGAAATTTGGGCTTCTCAAAATTGGGCTGTTACAAGAACTTGAATATGGAAAATTAAAACGATATCAAACTCGCATTCTGACACTTTTACTTGATCGAGATTTGTAAAGTGGGAAGCTCCCAAAGATGAAATGAAAACATTCGATCTTTTGAAACACTCATGTATCTCACGGATAAGCAAGTCAGTCGTACTGAAATTAAAAAAGGCTTTATGTAAGTACCAGAACAGCTCTTGTTAATAACAGTCATACCGTTTTGAAAACACCACAGAAATGAAAGGGAAAAGAAGATTTTTGATAAAGTAAATGTGACAAAGTCACCGTCAATTAGATTCTGTATAGTAACGGAGTAAGTTCTCTTACTCCACCTCCAAACAGTAGATTCATCCAGCATTCCATTTTAACCCTTAAGTAAGAAAGTTTAAGTAAGTGTATCGCAATAAATGACTAAAAAAAATATAGCATCCAATAAATGAAGTTAAGACCTTCCTTAAATCATCCGTAACAGCAACTGCGTCAATATTGATAGAAGTTCGGAGCTGCAATCGGCAATATGCCTGCCACACGTGATAATTAAAACGAATCTTAAAAAACGAACGAGGCCCACTGGCTGATAAAGATGAAGAAATATAAAATCAGGATCGTAAGTGCTTACATATTATTTTCTTATATATTTTCTCATGTAAAAGTCAAATGTTTAATGGATCTCATAATTATTTCACAATGGATACATACATTACTTTAATTTAACGTGTAACTATTTTATTACTTATTTGTAACTATATATTATTTTTCTTAATTTTGATAACCTATACTTCCATTTCTTAACGTTACGGTTTCTTTTTTTAATTTAGAAAAATCCATCACAAGCTATTCTATCTCCCGCCGGAAGAGCTACTTCAGAATAAATTTAAGTGTTCGGGCGCTGAGATCATGGGAGGGTAAGATAATATGTCCGGAAGATAGTTATACTTTATACGCGAGAGCACCTTTATTCTACGAGCATAAGTTATAGCTTATTACAACAACGTGGTTTGAAATTTACTATGCAGGTAATATTTCATATTTGTTATATTGTTTTGTATTAACTAATTTTAGTTATTCAGAAACGCAGCCAACGTTCTTGACACTATACCGCGGGGATTTAAGTTTTTAGTCTTAGTTTTTTATTATGTTAATAAATATTGTATATTTGATTGTTATGTAAATAAATGTTATGTAAATATATTATGATTCATTTCATATTTTGATCAGCTAGAGGGTTGCATTAAAATGTAGGTCATAACCTGACTACCACGAATAATTATCTATTCACAAGCCATCCATCCCGGCTTCTCATGGGTAGTACGTACTACTGTTAATCTTATACACCCAGGGACCCGCTCATAGATACATAAAATTCATCGAAATCGGACCAGCAGTTTAGGAAGAGTTCCATGACAAACGTACACGTGCACGGAAGAATTATATACAAGAAAGATTTTCAAATGTTCAAAATTTTAAAACAATATCATCAATGTAAGATCATTATCATTATCATCATCATCAGCCTATAAAATTTTACTGCTGGACATTGGCCCCTCCCTTTTTAGAGGGGATTTGCCTTAAGCGTCACCCCTGGCCAGCAGATTGACTATCGCAATACCAGATGTCTTGACTTTTTGAGACTACTGCTCATCGCTGGTCTAGGAAATATACAAATATGCTCATAACGCCATTTATTGTTAGCCATGAGATATTTGTGGCTTATTCTTTAATCGCCTATAACAACAACCACTACATAAAATAGAGTAATGGATTCCTAACATTTTCATCACTCGCTAAATTAAGGTGATTATTTGTGGAACCAGACGTTTAAATACTTTAAACATTTTTATAACATTAAATTTTAATTCTGGGATTTTATCCTGTATTGTGGTGGAAGTTTATATACATAAATTTCACAAGGACAAATATACAGACCCGGGACAATTATTTGTAGGCCATACAAATACTTGCTCCATGTGGGATTTGAACCCGCGGCACTCAGCGCCACAACTCTTTGCAAACAGTGAAGTATAAAGTACCTATATAATACACCATACAGGTATCCAACACATGCACACATGCACAATCACACACAGACACGAGCTCGTATACACACATACATACACACATTCACAAACCACGTGCACATATACAAGTACACACTCACGTACACACACACGTACAACACCCACCCACCCATGCACACGCACGCACGCACGCACATGTACAGACACACACACATTTATATACTACCATACATGCTTACATGAAAATAGTTCATCGCCACTAGAGCCGCAATATAAATTTGAATTTGAATTAAATCAAAAATGTTAAATTTTTATGTAAAAAAAAATGTTAACCATCCTAAACTTTTAGTAATAACCTAGATTATCTTATTTAGCCAACCGTAAGGGAAGTAGCGAGTTATTCCCAACACAAGTGTCTCCGACTACATGGGAAGACTCGACAAATCTTTGTAATAGGACTTTTGGAAATAAAGGACATTTTAATTTTTTAATTTTAATTTAATAATATAGAATTGCATAGAGTACCTTAAATTTAATTTAACATCCTATAGGCCTACAGATTATACGATTTTACATATTTTATCACGTTTACAAACTTATTTTAAATTCCCGAAACTGAGGTGTTCTACGTCTCAAGGTCATAGTTAACAACGGCTGCCTTTAGTTTTATTTATTCTTTTTTGCTGACATCATAAGCAAAGGGTAAATCGGCACACTTATCAATACTTTATGATATGTTCCGCTAAACAACACCTAATGATTTAATTAATCGTTAATTTAAACCACAGACTAAAACTTAAAATGGTATCTTACTTCTCTGATGCTTAAAAGAAAATGGGACAGTCAAAAGCTCACTGAGATTATATGGAATTGAAGTTTTCTAATTTGCCTAGGAACGGTAAAAATAAAACGAAAATTGCGAAGTACAATTAACAAGTCTTGTTATGAGTATGTAGGTAAGTATAATTCGCAAGACACAATTTAATAAATGTAATAAGACAGAGACGTAAGCTTCAGTCCTTGTCAGCATTTTATTTCATGAGAAGATGATTAATTGTGATTTACGGAATTGTGTAATTCTTTGGTTAATATAAATATTAAAACGTTATTCCGCATCGCTGATTAATAATATTTTCACATTTTTATAATTTATTAATAAAATCTAATCAGCAATAAAACTGTTAATTGCAATTTTAATTACTGAATTATTACGTGCTCGGCGGTTAAGGCCTACACCGTAAGGAAACCACCATGTCTGAGAAATATGTAAAGGCTACGTGAAGTTAAGCAACACATATTGTATTGACGGACATGCCGCCCCATAAATCGATCAGAAATGAAAGTAGCCCAAACGTGGGACACATATAGGCTGTAACTTTAATGGCATGATAACTTCTGATTATATTCGGTCATAATCATTTGTCTGGAACTGAACAGAACCAATTATAAAAAAGTAACTATTATCGGCACCTTTACAAAGCTACTACGGCATTATCATCAACATCATTCATCTTTACAGCCCTTCACAAGTTCACTGCTGAACGTAGGCCTCCCCCAAGTAATGCCACAAAGCACGGTCCTGAGCCACCTGCATCCATCGACTTCCTGCATGTCTTACCAGGTCGTCACTCCATCTAGTGGGGGGTCGCCCTACACTACGCCTACCGGTACGAGGCTGCCACTCGAGAACCTTTCTTCCCCATCGGTTATCGGTTCTTCGAGCTATATGGTCGGCTCATTGCCACTTCAGCTTACTAATCCGTTGGGCTATGTCGGTCACTCTGGTTTTACTGCGGATATCCTCATTTCTGAGTCTATCACGCAGAGAAACTACGAGCATAGCCCTCTCCATAGCTCGCTGAGCGACCTTGAGCGTCCTCATACGGCCAGCAGTGAAGGACCACGTCTCAGATCCGTAAGTCATCTCTGGCAACACGCACTGGTTATACACTTTAGTTTTCAGAGATTGAGGTATACCTGACGAGAAGATGTGTCGTAATTTCCCGAAAGCTGCCCAGCCGAGTTGAATCCGTCGATTGACCTCTCGGTCGAAGTTGGACTTACCTAGTCGGACTATTTGTCCCAGGTAAACGTACTCGTCAAAAACTTCGAGCATAGGGCTCCCAACAACTGCCGGCGTAGGTGTGACATGGACATTAAACATGATCTTTGTTTTGTCCATGTTCATCTTAAGACCTATCCGTTGGGAGGCACCATTGAGGTCATTGAGCATAGTGCTAAGGTCCTCCAGCGATTCTGCCATAAGGACTATATCGTCAGCAAATCGAAGGTGAGTGATGTACTCGCCATCGATGTTAATACCGCATCCTTTCTAGTCCAGTAGCTTGAAAACGTCTTCCAACGCAGCGGTGAATAGTTTCGGGGATATAACATCACCCTGCAGCTGGATAGGTTTCGAACTCTGGTTCTGTACTCGGATAGCCATCGTAGCCCTACTGTACAAACACTTCAGCACTTCGATATACCGACAGTCAACTTGGCACCGCTGAAGGGACTGTAGCACCGCGCAAATTTCGACGGAATCAAAGGCTTTCTCATAGTCCACATATGCTAGGCAAAGTGGCAGATTGTACTCTTCGGTCTTCTATAGGTCTTCGGTTTTCGGTCTGCCGCAGGATATGTATGTGGTCTATGGTACTGAAGCCTTTTCGGAAACCGGCTTGTTCGGGAGGCTGGAAGTCGTCGAGTCTGCGTGCGAGACGATTCGTAATGACTCTCGAAAACAGCACGTAGACGCGGCTCAGAAGGAAAATCGGTCTGTAGTTCTTCAAGAGAGCGTTGTCGCCTTTCTTAAAGAACAAGACCACCGCGCTTCTGCTCCACGCCTCCGGAGTAGTGCCACCATGGAGGACGGAATTAAAGAGCTTCTGAGGACTTCAAGTATCGGTGTTCCACCCGCTTTCAGAAGCTCTGCTGTAAAAACGGAATTATCGCGTGTTGGATATTTACGAGTAAGTATGTTAAATTTTATCGTGTTGTAAAGTTTATATGAACTATTTAAATATTGATGTTTTATTATAAAATTGAAATGAGAAACGAAGTAAGATTCACGGTAAGTGGGCACTGCGGTCCATGGACATCTTCAACATACCAATGCTACAGATTCGTTATTACGGCTGAAGACCAAAATGGAATGCCTCACAGCCTATTGTTATATCGGCACTCTATACCCTACAGACTGGAACACAGCAGTGCAAGCTATAAATAGATAAGAGATTGGAGTCCTGAATACCTGGGTATCTACGACGGACTACTCGGTATAAAAGTAGTCCCATCACCTAAATGATTACTATAATTTTTTATTTAAACATTTTTCATCATTTTAACTGCACTTTCCGTAATTTAATCCTAACAACATTGAAACAAAGCACACCCAAAACATCTTTAGACAATAATGAAAGCGACGCTGGAGACATAACTTCATTTTATCCCAAGAGACGTTGATTGATCATCCACTAAGTCTTTTGCGTTTCATTCATTTATTACTTCGAGAGCGTTACGCTTTTAAGGTTTAAGTCTTTATTTACGTTAACCTGAAGCTGTCATTTTGTTATGACTTTATAATATTTTAAGACTAAATAATACATTGTGTTTCCGTATGGTAATGCCGTAAGGATATTCACTCTATTACGTCTTGTAAGTGTTTTAATAGGCCTCTATGAAAAATGCCAATCAAATAGCAGTGCTAGTACTGTTGTTTTCCGGGAGCCAGTAGTAGATAATATGTGAGATATTTCATCTTGACCTTGAGACATGAAAACTCTTCTGTAGTGTTTGAAGATAAAAAATATTAATATTGAAATTATTGAGCTATTATTTACTAAGTATTTACATTTAAAATATTCAGATAAAAATATCATTAAAATGTAATTGTGATGTAAGACTATGTAATATTATATTAAATGAGCAAATATAATATACAAAATAAATGATAAAATTTAAAAATTGTACTGGATATAACTACCTATGTTTATTCTATTTTTTGTTTGAAGTAGTCGTTCAAGTACGTAAGTACTTACATATTACTTTAATGATTGAAATAGTGTAAAATAATCACGAAGCAAGAAAAAATGAATCATATTTTTTTAGAATACATAATACATATTATATATACAGAGACTACGGACTTCCATTTGGCACGATCCTGACACACCTCTCTCGCCTTTCATATACTTACCTGCGCATACACCCTCGTCGGTTAAGGGTATTCTTAATCTGGTCTTATGTGGTGGAGCCACACTGCAGGTGTATTATAATTGAAGCAGAAATGGGTCAGCTTATAATATCTACCATCTGTGTTAAAACACATCTCAAATACAAGGACTAATCCACTTGTTCAATCATTTCCCCTTCTATTCTTACTACACATATCGTTTTACTTACTTCTCTTTCAAAAACCATTACTTTCATCTATTTGCGTTCTCTTTCATTCCCCTTTCTTTTAATGGCTTGTTCATTAATGTAACCATCATTTGCAAGGCAAACGATAACGAAAATATGACTTGATCATCTGCGTACAAAAGGCATTTGGCGGTTAACTCACCCATTCTTAATTATAGATATTTATGCTGTTGTTGATGTTAACAAAAATTAAAGTTATTTTTTTATTTCATTAATAAATAATGATTATAAAAATGCTACTGATTTATGGCGGGATAGCCATCTTTTACTTCAGACGCAAAAAAATGTCTCCCTAAAAATGTAAAAAAAAAACTTCCTTAACGGAAGAGACCAATGTCTTGTCAAACAATACTCATAAGAAGTTACGAGAAAGGAATTTGGCGGTGTTTCCCACACTTCATCGGAAAGCACGTGAAGACTTTGGTTCTGCGTGGATCTCGCTCTGATCGTGTCAGAATACTCCCATCGGATCATGAAAAAGAGGTAATATACAGTGCACCAGTTCTTGCGCATACACTCGGGCACTCTTTCCTATCTTGCATAAATGGCGAGCCTCCTTTGAGACTGGCCGCCGTGAACGAAATCGGTCAATCGAAAAAATGGGGACATAATAATAGCCAACAGGGAAGTCGCTCTTTCCTCTTTCTGCTTTATCATTCCGTACAAGTTCACTAATGGATATGAGATTCTGACGTTGTACGTAAGATATATCGTGATCATCACGCTTGGCAAGCGGATTAGCGATCGCAATATCAGTATTGCTTATTTATTTTATTATTATTCATCGTTCAGCCAATAAAAGTCCACTGCTGAATACAGGCCTCTCCCATAGTTTACCTCATAGAGGGGGATTTTATCAAAGTTGCCACACTTGACGGGCGGGTTGGCAACCGCAGTTTGTTATTATTTTAAGTTGTTATCGGGAAGATGCTGCGGCCCATGATCTGTTTCAATTTACCTCGGCCGCCTGTATACGGAACGATATGTTATAGTGGGTATTTTTACACCGCCACTCAACGACAGATACTACCACTATACGAGTACAAATTCAAATAATTTATAAAAGTATTTATAGTTTTTATTTAAAAGATTCATTCATAAATATTGGATGCTACGAAATTACATCGTATTCTTTTAATATGAAGTTGACTAATCATAAATAATGGTATCTGTTTCTTTTAATAAGTAGGTCTTTACAAAACTACCTATAGTATATGTTCTATAACCAACTCAGAAACGATTTTATATTGCAGATGTGAACAGCGGAGTCGGGAAGGATAACATATTATCCATCGCGAAATATTGAAAAGTGGCCAAATTAGGAGTACTCTTAACCAACGTGCGTGTATGCGTAGATATATACATGTAAAGGACTCGAGAGGCGTGTCAGGATCGTGTCAAATGGAAGTCTGTGGTCTCTGCCTACCCCTCTGGGTGACAGGCGTGAGTGCTTATGTATTATTATTATGTAGTATGATAAATGTATAAAAAGGAAATAAATGTATTTCCTACTTACTCACAGTTACTTATACAACATGTAACAAAAACCCTGTAGTTCCCTAACGGGAATATGATAACGCACTCTTAAGTGCGTTATCAGAATCAGTATTCAAGCGTATAGAAATATTTAAAAAAAAAACACATTTAAAAAATTAATTTTAATTAAAAAAATAATTTGCAAATTGTATGTGGTTTTATTATCTCTGCATTGGCCGACAAGTAAGATGATTGTCAAAGATCTCGCATTACCGATGCTTTATGTTTTATGTTATATTTATGATGTTAGAGGATATGAAACTACATTCAAATTGCAATTTCTTTTAATTAAATTAAAAAAATTATGGTCGAGGTTTCTGAAAAAAAAATTCTTAATATTATTATATTTCCTTAAAATAATTGAATACTGACTCTGATAACGCAGTTAACGGGAACCACAGGGTTTTGTTACATGTTGTATAGCTAAAACCTTTTTCTAAGCCATATTTAATTTTGGAATGTATTAATTATGCCTTGTTTCCTTTAATTATATACCTGTCTATATAATCAAGGCTTTTTTATTTATTTTATATAATACGTTTCGTTGTCATGTTAATTTTGTTTCGCCCTTGTGCTGTCATTTCAAACGAAAAAATCTTAGAGTACTTAATTACATACAGACGTAAAAAAAAACATGACGTCATAAATAGTCAAATGATAATATTGTAAAAAAGCGCATTCGAAAATAATAAAACAGATTATAAATCTGAACGAAACAATTTTTTAATATAGGATTCGAGCGTTGCATTTACTGTTAAGTCTTTCTGTTTGCAGAATTATTATGAATGGTTGCTTGTGTTCGTACTACTTCGTTCTACTTTCGGCACTATAATATTTTTGCCATAGCCAATTGACAGCTAAAAAAGAAATAAAAAAAATTGTTACGTATTTGATTCATATTTTAGGTTTTTGAGTAATTGTTAGAAGGTTTTTATTTTAGGCTGTTGCAAAACATCTACGTCTGGGTTATAGAAATTTATCACTTTAAGCAATAATCAAGGATTTTAAGTTAGGCCGCTAGTATTTTATTCCTTGTATAAATGTTTTAAATTTAACATACAATTTTACAAATAATATTATGGCATTTCTTTTATGTATTTCTCTTTTTTGGCTTTATTTACATCGTTAGAATTGTAGTTAACATTACCTTATTATTCCTAATTGTTTATGTACATAACAGCTGATAAGCTTTACACGAGGCATTCATTACAAAGTATTGCTACGGCACTTGTTACTGATTACATATTTGCAAGACATTCCGTTTTTGGTTTGAGTTTATGTTTAGTTGTTGTTCATTGTTAGTTGCTTGAATTATAGTACTAGTTGAGTTGTATGTAACCTAAATCTTGTACATTTGTAGATTCTGCGCATCATTATCATATTTGTAACGTCTTCCTGACCGAATTTTGGTCACGGCGGCCGGTATCAACTAGACTGACGGTAGGAGACTAGCCATCTGCGCAGTACGAGATAATAGTGCCCAAGTATATGCGCAAGGTCAGGTGCACTCTCATAGTCAGATTGGACAGTAGTCCGTCACGACCGGAGAGAAATCAGGTGCAGGACCAACGCCTTTAAGTTTTTTCCGAAGAACGGGGGTGAAACATAACCAAGTTCCTCACTTCGGGCTGCTAATAAGAATTTCTTTACAGAAAAACCCAATAACTGGTTTTGGCCGGTAATGGGATTTGAATCCGAAACTTATGATCACCAATCGAGTTTATGATATCTAAAACCAAATGATCTTTTAAGAATATTCTATGGTCGCCTCTTACGACATCCACAGGACTCAATGATGCACTCTGTTACTCCGACTCCACAGTAGACCATCATCAATCAGAACATAAATTATTCTTCCAACATTTTTGTTACATGGTTTTTCATCATAAACAATTCAAGGATGAAGGTCGTATTGACAATAACTCGTTATTTTCTTTTATACAAATTTCGAAATTTCACGAGACTTGAAACTTTGATAGAATCAGGCGTTACCTTTTCGGAAATCCATTTTTTTATAGGATAGGGTGACAAACGAGCACACAGTCCACCTGATGGTAAGTGGTTGCGGTAGCCCATAGATATCTACATCAATCATCAATTAAGAATCAAAATGCAGATGCGTTGTCACCCCTGACTTAGGTGGAATGCCTCGTTTCCAGTAAAAAGGGTCTCCGGTTCTCTACACTCACAATACGAAACACAGCAGCATTAAGCTACTATTTGACGATGGTATTCTATGAGAGCGTGGTCCCTCCCCGGTCGAGCCGACCCATTCGTGCTATAACTACACTACTAATATATTTGCATCATGGCTATTACCACGTATGATAATAAAGGTATTAATAGTTACTTTGCAACCATTCGCTCAATTAAATAAAATGTTGTGTCTTACCTAGTTTGAAGAGCACCTCCCGCCCTCCCTCAATTGCGTGCACTAATCCCAAGACCAATACTCCCAACACCACTATTCTAGGAAAGACACACCATCGACGATAATACGGCACGTGTTTGGCCTCAACACGAGGCATCTTCTGGTGGTATAGAATCTTCGGCGGCTGACCGTTAAGTGAAACTTTAAAAAGAGCTCAAAACTAATGACAATGCAATGTAAAATCAGTGCCAATCTATTCGTTTGTTTCTATGTATGTGTGTTCAATAAAATATTACAATCGATTATAAATTAACTGTACGATGACTTAGACAAATATTTAGATAAATAGACTTAAACTTTAGAGAGAGTTCAGAAATGGAAACGTGGTGAAAAATGGTCGTCATTTTTAAATTATAACTATGTAAATTTTTACATAGTTATAACTTTACACAAAACATTTAGAACTTTTTTACATTCTAAATGTTTTCAGCGTTAAGGGTTTTGAAATTTTATCTTCCATATTCACTTCCGCTAAACCTCCATCCCTGTGAAACTCAGGTAGCTCCCGCATTAGTTATTCCTCCCCGCACCTGAAAGGAATCTCCTCGAAATAAATTCAAGTGACGCTAAGATCACAAGAGGGCAAGATAATGTGTCTGCAAGCTAGTTACAGTTTATACGTTAAGCTTCTACCTAACTTATACCTTAGTACAGCAAGCACGTTAAATTGTTATTATTACCTTAGTAGTAATAACAATTTAGCAATGAATATTGCATTTTTGTTATGAAAATAAAATTCACGAGATAGAAACCAAAAAGGGGATGACAAGACTTATAACAATTCTCATCGGTCGGATCGGTCTCAACGAAGGGTATTTGCGCAGCACTGAATAGTGTACGAGTGTGTGCGCAAGCTCAGGAATATTCGATATTGCATCACTCTTTTCGATGAAGTGCAAATCCTACACGACGGAGTACCAATGACTTTACGTGCTTTTTGAGGCTCGAGGGTTATCCATTTTTATGGTTATACAACAAACTTGTAGGTCTATAAGGAGCTACTACATAGAATTAAAAATTTCAGTGTGTAGCTACGGCGCTATCCGTATCGAACAAGTGTTTGTGGGGCCTAATAATAATTGTTGCAGGTCTGGATGTTTGTCCATGTTCAATAACAGAGATAAAACCACCACCACCATATATCAAAATATCGTAAGTAAAATTTTATCGTTAACCCTACGTAAACGTTTTTTAAACAAGAAAAGAAAACATAATGCAATTATCATATCTAAATTAAACATCGAAATATTGCTATAAATAAAAGTAGAGTTTAAAAATAAGTGACTAATATGCATTAATAATGAGCTGTGATGATCCTAATAAGAATACAAGGTCTTATTTAGACGTTTTTCATCGGTTTCCAATACATTAGGCTAAACTACAATGTTTTGAAGGCTCACTCTTTCGAATTGGAACCGTATAAGCTCGTAACTGGAATCTCGGTATAATAAAAATCGGTCCTGGTTAAGGTCGTTAAGGTTACCTAAACCGATACCTTAGCTGATGTTAAAACTGCACTGAAAGGAAAATCAGAATCTAAATAAGAACCGAAATGGACTCCAAAGGGTCAGTAATTTCTTCACGAGGCAATATACATATACGCATTTATAACAGTCTCAAAATTATCCATCAAAAAATTTTGTTTAATAAGGGTTATTATAAAAGTTACAGCCTATATACGTTCCACAGCTGAGCACAGGCACCTCTCATATCTGAGAGGGTTGTAGGCCAAGGAGATTTCCGCCGTGATGTACCAAGGCGAGTTGGCGAATATCATATGTCTTTAGAAAAATATTTTTTTCTTATTTCTAATTAACAATTTCATTGATGCCGGCGGGGTACAAACCCGAGTTATTCGCGTACTGTAAAATTTAGAGCGAGTGCTTAGGACCTGAGCTATCACGGCTATAAGGGAGGGGGGGATATTATACTACTAAAAATACATAATTGATAATAACCCCTAGGAATGAGGTGATCACTTCGATACTGTTTCTGTACTTAATTCTGTAAAATATTATGAAAATCAATGTTAAAAAAGTCTCGCTGGATTTCTTCCCAGGGCCACCAGTGGTAAAACTTAAAATACTTTCAATATGTATTCTTGTGATCTATATTGAATAAAAATGATTCTATTCTAATGGAAAGTCGTAACGAAATTTAGAAAAAGTTTTCAATTTCTAGTCGTAATAAAGAATGAATGCTTTTAATAATAACTGACTCGGACCCTGTTTATGAATGAATCACATGTCGATTTTGAACCATAGTAAACACGCAGAGGAGAGCAAACATGTTACACAGTTACCTAAATATCTTCAATATAGGGTAAAGATCGCTTTACTTATCAAAAACATAGATTTTAAGCTGAGGTGTTGAATAGATATTTGCCTCGTATCTTGAATCGAAGCATTAACGTTGTATAACTAAACCAACATACTTTATAGTGTATAGTGATGTGAATTAAGAAAATAGATCTTGTAATAAGAATGACGTGATTTTAAGGAACAAAAAGATCTTTCATTTCATTTTTAGTACGTAGGACACTGAATAAGTTTTGAGATATACACAAATATCATTTGAATATCTCAAATGATATTTGATTTTAATGATATACATAAATAATATTAATAGTATCTAGAATACACAAAATATTCTAGATACCATTAATATTTATTTTACATCTTTTCAAAATATGCCAAATTTGCATGGTTGCCAAGCTTAGCACACTTGTTGATAACCAATTTTTTTTTATAATTTTGCTTTTTATTAGGAATTTACAATTATTCCAACAGCGTGTCGCTTATAGACTCCTTTCAATTTACAGACAGTCTTAGACATCTTCAATCATAAACATCTTCTTAAAGTGTTCCATAAAGAAATTAGGTTAGGGGTTAGGTAGGTAATTATTACCTTAGCTAATTTAGTTTAACTCTAATTAGCTACACAAACCACTTGTCGACACAAATTAATAGCGATCAATGTTGAAATAGTCAATCAAACGCAAAAAAGCCTCGTTGTCACGTATATTAACGACCAAATACAACAACATGGAGGCCGCCGATGTGCGATGCAACAACTATTATGTAACGCCCGACGTCTAACCGGCACGGCTGTAGCGCTACAAGATTTCTGCCGACTGCCGGTCACGGTCGCCGGCGCAAGACGCAAATCCCTCTCGCAACCCGCTAACCGTTTCCTCACCCGGGACGCGCCTTGCAAGTTGCAAATTGTTAAAATTATGCCTAAACAGTCTAAATCTCGGTTTAGCAGTTCGACTCGATCAGGCCACAGAACGCCAGTTCCAAATCCGGGATGAATAGACCACAAAAACGGTTGAGCGGGTTCCAATCTGAATTGAATGTCCACAAAATGGTGGGACGACTAAGTTGCCCTTTCAAATCCGGAGCAAAGAAACCTCAAAATGGTTAGGCCACAAGGTCCCGGGTTTGATTTCGGGAATAATGATCTCAAAACTATTTGGAGAGAGAATAACGAAAGTGAACTGAATTTGGCGTGGTTATAACCCAAAGAACATGGTGGAAATGGCACGTGGCGAGTTTTTCGTAATATACTTACTATAACCTTGCCGGCATAATGCCAGCACGACAAGAACCTGATCTTCTGTGGGAAAATGGAATAACAAATGAAAACAGCTCAGGATAGACTTTCAGATTTAACGACTCCGTGGCGCAGGGGCTTAGCAATGAGTGACTACGCTAGGGGTCGTGAATTCGAATCCTGCACAGAACAAATATTTATATGGCCTACAAATAATTGTTCCGGGTCTGGATGTATAACCTTGTGCAATTTATGTTTGTAAACTGCCCCCACGATACAGGAGAAAATCCTATTGTAGGGCTTACCTGGGGATCTGCAAATGGCCTTGCTCCAAGGCCGCGACGATAAATGCACATGTGCACAACAAATTACATTGTGCAAGTCAGGTCAACACGAAAGTTTGTGCCGTTTAGTGGCTCGACTGCCACAGGGTGCCATCAGAGCCAAGATCGCGTTCTAACTGCTTAAGCGGCGGCGGTACACGTCGATGTCTTGCCGATCTGCTGGCGGCGTGCTTCCCCATTGAGTTTTGGCCAGCGCGCCTTTCATTGGGCAAACAAAAGGACGCCACTATGTCTACCTCCTATTGAGCATACTCGTGCAGGAAGGGATCGGAAGTGAGAGGGAAGGATATTGCCAGCTAATATAATTAATCAAATGTACGTTTCGGATCAACCAAAATGAAATATTTGGAAATAATAATAAAAATTATTCTTTGGAAGTGTATTTAAAAATCATTTTTGAATAATGTGGCGGCGCTGTCGTCGCGCCACAAACGAAATACCCCGAAACCTAAATCACGCTATCAACATTCCGAATCATTGGTGTGCACATAAAATAGTTGTTTCATTTCTCCACATCTAAATCACTCGTAGTGTTGGCCGCTCCCCGGGAAGAACACCTTGCCCGGCGGGAGATATCCCCTTTTCCTACCACGGCCACAGTGGTGATCACCCGACGTGATCTGAACACGCAACCAACAACTTTCGGAAACTTCAAGCTTCATCATCGTCATATAAATACCTCACCCATTCGCTCCCGAGCAGATATCGTCTACAGTCTTCATATCCTGCAAGCCATCTAGCTTCACAAGGTTCATCGCAGCACTGGAATAATAATGCTTCCTGTTCCTTCAAACTACTGTCTGCGTCATACAGTGTTTGGCACGGCTCTGAGCCTTACTGCTCGCCTCTGCTTCATGGCACTCTTGCAGATTACTTGCCTTCTTCTCAACTCAACGCAGACTACAAGACAATCTCCTGGCACTTGCACATTCGTCGACAACGAGACTGCACTATCGACCTCCGGTTTGAGCAGGGGGGTGATGTGGCGGCGCTGTCGTCGCGCCACAAGCGAAATACACCGAAGCCTAAATCACGCTATCAACATTCCGAATCATAAACAGTATATATAGAACATCTCCGAACTATCACATGGAGTGTTGGCCGCTTCCCGGGCAGAACACCTTGCCCGGCGGGAGATCTCCCCTTTTCCTTCATCGGCCACAAATAATATAGTAACTTTTTATTTATGACTTTATCTTATTTTCATTCATAATGTAAATTTAAATATAGAATATACTAATATATTCTATATTTAAATTTATTCATATTTATTTAATTTTATATCTATATTTAAAATATAATAGATTGCTTCCTAAATAGAAGCAATCTATTATATTATTATCTTATTTTCATATGTATACTGTATATGTTTCTACCACTCTCCCACCTATTTTTGCCACCAATTGTTAATGTATCTTGAACCTTGTTTTTCACTATAGGCCTATCGCAAATAACTTCTTGTTATTTAAAATAATGGGATCGAAAAAAATGGCAAGAACTGCCAGCTCATGCGGTATCTAGAAGACCACCAGCTGATTAGTGACCGCCGATATGGTTTCACGTAATACAATAGAAGTTAGTTTGGACATTGCGAAGGTCTTCAATCGGGTTTGGCACAAAGCGCTTTTTAAAATAATAATAAGCTCGTCGCCATCCCAGTGAGTCGCTTAGGTATATCATCTCCGGTTGATCGGCACTTTCTAACTCTGTATACTTGCACAGGCACAACCTAGTAGCCAGAATTCTACACCAGGAGCTCGCTCTGAAATACGGTCTCGTGAAACGGAAATTGCCGTATTACAAGTAATTGCCGGAAGCCGTACTCGAAAATGACCGCGCCAGGCTCTACTGGGACCGGGCCATCATCACGGACAGGACTATTTTTGCGAATAAGCCTGATATTGTGCTGGTGGACCGGGCACAGTCGAGGATATTTTTGATCGACCTTACTATTCCGTATGACGAGAACCTCGTGAAAGCCGAAAAAGATAAGAAAAAAATATCTGGACCTGGCTCACGAAGTAACCTACATGTGGGGTGGTCTGCCAACCAAAATTATTCCTGTGGTCGTTTCTGCAAATTTGCTAATACCAGTCAGCCTCTCGAGTTATCTGAGGCAGCTGAGACTCCGTGACAGACTGCTCCAGGCTCAAATGCAGAAGGCGGTGCTCCTCGACACCGGTTGCATCGTCCGCAGGTTACTTTCCTTTTCCCCCTAACCCTCGGGCGTTTGTTCTCCCTTGCTGAGGGCCTCCATCTGGTTGGGCTTTTATTTATTTATTTAAGTTAGTATATTAAATATATATTTATGTATATTTATCATTTCATTTTATATATTTATTCAGCTCAACCAGATAAGAATTTTCTATTACTACTCCTGAATAATAATATAATTTATTTAGTTCCAAACATACACACAAATTAACATAACATAATTAATTAATGGAATAGAACTAAAACGAAATTAAATCACCAGCTTTTTTGCAGATCGGAGCATCAAGGTCGTTGTAGACAGTGTATGCTCCAATTACAAGTCTATTAATGCTGGCGTTCTACAAGGTTACGCGTTATCACCAATACTGTTTCTTCTGCATATAAAATGATATGTTGCAAATCAGTAACATTCATTGCTCTGCGGATGACAGCACTGGTGATGCTGTTTACACCGGCAATATTTATCGAGAAAACGTCGCCGAGTACCGGAACAAACTTGTGTCTGAATTCGAGGCTTTGCTGAACAATGTTTAGAATTGGAGGTAACCAAATCTAATCTAGTTTAATCCCCAGAGGACACAAGTTTACGAGTGTACCGCTAAAAGAAACCCCTTTGTCTTATCTCCTCAGTTTGAAGACACTTCCCTTTTTGCCTAAGCCAGTATCGGAATCTTTGGTGTCAACATATCGAGTTACGAGCAGTTTCTTGGTCACTTGGAAGATAATGCTAAATTGGCCTCTAAAAAGTTTGGTGTGCTCAGCAGAGCGGGACAGTAATTCACACTAACACACTGCCTGCAACTTTACAAGGCACAGGTTCAGCTTCACATGGAATACTATTTTCATCTCTGGGCTGAGATACCTCAGTGCCAGCTCCTTTCACTTAACCGCATCCAGTGCAGAGCGGCTCGAATCTGCGACGACGAGTCCTTTCCGATCGGCTCAATTCACTGCCGCTGCGCTTGTTGGCGGGAGATGTTGCATCCCTTTGCATTTTCCTTCGTTCTAGCACAGGGAGTGCTCTGAGCAATTGTTCGAATTAATCCCAGCCACAAAATTTTACGAACGCACATCATGGTAAAACTCCCGATACCATCAACCATCTACATGCTTAGCGCTCCACGACTGTACGTTTCGCTAGGAGTTTATTTCCGCGTACGACCTGTCTGTTAAATCGTTTTCCTTCTGCGATTTTTCCAAATTGATACAATTTAGGGCCCTTCAAGAAATGAGTTAAGTCCTATCTAAAAGGCCGTCATTGCATCTGAAATTCCCCTGGTGTTGCAGTTATTCTATTCTGTAGTAGTCACATACTATCAGGTGAGCCATATGCACGTTTGCCTCCTTTCCTATTAAAAAAATACCATTAGTGTGTGCTGCTTTGAAGAGTTTGAAAGATAGTGCTCATGGTTAACAACTCATCTGTAGACTTCTTGGCGTTTCGTTTGGTGAGTGTAAAAAACCGGAGACCCCTTTTTACCGAAAACGAGTCATTTATCTTACAACACACCTGTATTTTGATTCTTATGAGGGGATAAATATAGATGTTTATGGGCCACGGTATTATACCTTTAACACCAGTTGGATTATTCGCTTGTTTTTCACCCCTGTTCTATAAAAAAAAGTAGCTGACAGTTGCTCAAGGACTGTAGATGACAATCAAAATATAAATTATGACAAACAACCACAGAACTATAAAGTATTAAGAAAGATAAAGTACATACTCCTTGGTCTTGATCTGTTTATTCGAAGATTAATATTGATCATGCACGTCACTAAAACGTACCGTCAGTGGCATCGTCGACAAAGGCTAAACGGGTTCCCGTTAAGCTTCCATTGTTCTGTTACAATAGGCGTCTTGTTAGTTCTGGCGCTAGTAAATTGTGACGCACGTCGGTGACACTATATTTGCAAATATACACATGATGTAATGCGGCTGTGCATGTCAGTAGCGTGATAAATTAGTGATAAATTTATTATGTGCTGGTGACCCTATTTAACATGATAGTATTTAACGATGATGAGTATTTGAAAAAATGTATAAGAAATTCACTAATATTAAAATAATCAAAACAAATTTTATGGATTTCGCGATCGCGTTTAATTTAATTTTACTTTTAATTCTCGGCGTTACGGGAAATTTACAACAGGGGGTGCCTTATTCAAATATAATATCAGGACATCAAATACCTCAACTGTCCGAAATGTCAAGAATAAAAAAATTATAAAATTAAACGCGATAAAATGTGTAAAATTTGTTTTATTCAACTGTAGTATTTATATAGGTTTGTTGATACGACACGCGTAGAGAAAATATATCCATAAAAATGACAATATGAATATTTAAAATAGTTATTAGATATTGTATATGTAGAATTGAGATAAATGGAAGTGCAAGTGAACCGTGTAGTGGCGTGGCGTAGTAAGTATATCCACTTCCCTATGTATCGAGGAGCACCGACTTCTACGGGACGTAGGTGTCGAAAGAGGCGATAGAGGGAAACTTAAACAATATATGGGCAGCAGCATCTTCCTGATAAAAATGTAAGATAATAAAAAAATTGCGCTTGTCAAACCGCCTGCCAAGCTTGACAACTATGGCAAAATCTTCCCTTATATAAAACAATATACAGGAGAGTTCTCTTTTCAGCAGTGGACTTTTATAGACTGTACGTAGACGACTTTTTCACAAGTTAATCATCTGACAAAGTAACTGCAGTTTTAGATCATCTCAACTACATAAACTCTAAAATATAATTCACTACGGAGTTAGAGACAAATATTTCTTTAGCTTTCTTAGATGTTTTACTCATCCGAAATCCTGATAACACTACTGGTCACACTGTGTATAGGAAAAATACCCATATCAACCGATATTTAAACGGTAAACCACATCATCGTCCTTCACAGTTAACTACCGTGGAAAAATCTTTTTTTCAGAGTACACAAGAGATCTGTGACACAAAACATCTGGTCACTGAACTTCAGCACGTCATGCAAGTATTACAAGACAACAAGCTTCGGGTCCCGCGCTTACTTCGCAGTGACCGAATGAAGCCGGTCACAGTCGAGCGTGTGCCTGCTGTACTACCATACATCAGAGGAGTCACAGACAAAATTGGCTACATCTGGAAACGAGGGTCTATTAAAACCTAAGCGTCCATTAAACAAGCCGCCGAAGACTATTAATCAATTTTTATCATTCGTCAATTGCAATATCCCTCTACAAGATGCAGGAGTGTACAAGCTTGATTTTGAATGTGGTCTCTCGTACACAGGACAAACAAAAATATCTAGAAGAGCCCACGTAAAAGAACATATAGCTGACGTGAAGCACCGACGTTCCGGAAAGTCTGCAGTCTGTGAACATGATCAAGATCGACCCCGCCATTACATTAGATTTGATAAAACACAAATCGTCGCAAAAGAACATCGAAAACCTTGAATGATTCGCGAGGCTATTGAAATTAAAAAAAACATCCTTATTTCAATAGATAAGATTGATGGGTAACTCCATTTGCTTGGGATCGTGTAATTATAAAATTAAATCCAAACCAAAGCGTACCGCTGCAAGACTTCAAGACAATGTAATCTCATTCTGCGTAGAATGAACCAAAAACTAATATTACTCGTAACAACTGTAAGTAGGCGGACTCACTATTACATCGGGGCATCAAACATCTCAGTCTCCCCCGAGGCCATGGATGTTGTAAAGCGCCTGAAATGTCGGCAATTAAAAAAATAATTATACGCGATAAAATCCGTAAGAAATTGTTTAATTTAATGTGTTCGCGTAAGTATAAGAAATCAATATATAATTAAGGAGAAAATATAATTTAAACACTAATATGGTTGCTTTTCTGCATTGCGGTTCATCTGTTCATTTTTTTTTTTTTGTTATATCATTGGGTGAGAAACGAGCACACAGTCCACTTAATGGTAAGTGGCTGTCCACTTAATGCTAAGTGGGTGGTCAATAAAGAATCAAAATACATTTGCAATGTCACCCCTCAAGACTGACATGGAATGTCTCGATTCCAGTAAAAAGGGTCTCCGGTTCTCTACACTTTCTAGACTTAACAGAGCGGCATTATGTTGCTATTATACACTAGTATTCTGTGAAAACCTGGTCCTGTCCCGGTCGAGCCGACGCATTCGTGCTACAACTATAATGTGGCTCTACCACGTATCATCTATTCTTATATTCCAATTTAGAAGGTAAATTATGCTTAAATGCTCCATTTTATGTAGTGCTTTTAGGTGACAGTGTCTTCTTTACTTATATATTGTTGCGGTTGTCTTTAATTTGCAGTAAATAAAAAAAATACGTAATTTACACGTTATCACTACAAGCCCAATAGTTAATGAATAATTAAAGGAACCCGATTGCGATCAAAAGTATATTAAAGAGAGAAAAATATTTTATACCTTGGGTCATTTTTTAAATTAAGACCAATCTGACGATACCCCTCTATGTTAAAACCTAATCAGCAGTTAATTTTACAGAACATGCCAAAGAAATAGACATACTAACATATACATTCAAAAACATTTGGGCAGATGGGTAATAAAACGGTTTGAAATAACAAAGCAATTAAAACACATTTTCTTAAATTAAAAAAGTATTTTAAGTGAAATTATTTAAAAAAGTTAATAACATAAACGTCAACGTGGAACGTAAAATTGCCTTACACTTGAAAAATAAACTGACAGAAATGCAGCCTTAAATTTGTACGTGGATGTCTCAAGAAAACTCTCTCGTTAAGAACAAACGTTACGGTATGCGCTACGAACGACAGCGAGTCAGGAATGAAACAAAGAGGTGAAACTTATTGCATTGTGTTTCATGGACAAATTTTAGATAGAAATAAATAAAGTCACAGATATAAAAAGCGAGTAGCCAACCCTGTGAAATCGGCCGTATTTTCAGTGGAAACCTTATAATAATAAAGTTGAATAAATTAATAACACAACACACACACACACACACATACACACACACACAACACACACACACACACACACACACACACACACACACACACACACACACACACACACACTCCACACACACACACACACATACACAGAGAGAGAAAGAGAGAAAGTGGAAGTCGTATTGAAAAGCAGTACCTAGAGAAACGTGCGTTAAGTGGCTGAGGAACGCGTTTTGTGGCATTTCTTAAGGGAGATCGACTTTCAGCAATAGAATTTTGAGAAGCTATGACGATGATTATGATTATGATAATAATGTAGGTGTATACAGAGTGCAGCACCAACTAATAGGTGAGCTATGTACAAAGCATGTCATGCTTATTTATATAATGATTACGATGATGTTTACCTATCGTATTTATAAATACTTTTGAAAGTTATTTACTGCGCAAAGTAGAACTGAACTATACTACCATAAGTATATAATCCAAAATCACCTGTTATCACACAGTCATATTTCTCGCAGTATAATGTTGAGAATACTTCGTGTGCTTTCTCGCTGAATTTTTTTATAGAATAAGGGTGGCAAACGAGCACACAGTCCACCTAATGGTAAGTGGATGCTGTAGTCCGTAGATATCTACATTTATCCTCAATTAATAATTAAAATGCAGATGCGCTGTCATCCCTGTGGACTAAGACGGAATGCCTCTATTTCAGTAAAACGGGTCTCCGCTTCTCTAGGCTCACCATATACAACAAAGCAGCATTAAGCTGCTATTTTACGTCGGTATTCTGTGAGAGCAAGTTCATTCCGGTCGAGCCGATATATTCATGTTGCTATAACTATAATATAGCTGCAGCGTGGTTCTACCACGTATAAAAATGTGAATGACTATACATAGCCTTTTGAGCAAGAAAGTACCCCAACCCTCTTATCTCTAGCAGTAACGACAAGTTCCTGATACAATTCCTCTTGGAACTTAGGTGTACATTGTTCCCGACATCTAAATAAGAGAGTAAAAGAAGTAGTTGAAAGGAAAAAGCTAGAACGCATGATAGAAGATAAGAATATAAGAATGATAGAAGAATATCGAATAACTTCCAGGCAAATACTAAAATATTCTGGAAACTCGCAAGAGCTGCCAGGGTAGAATGGATGTATTGTGAGTGACTAAGTTTCAAGTTTAAAAAGATGGAAGAAATATCTTGAAAGCATGTTTATGAGAGAGGAGACGACGTATGTACTAAATAAAATAGAAATTCTGAAAAAAAGAAAGAAGTAGGGGAATAAGTATAGATGAAATAATGAAAGCAATAAAAAGCTTGAAAGCAGGTAAGGCAGCCGGGTATGATAGAGTTTCTCTTGAAATGCTAAGGACTGGAGGACAAGTGGTGGCAGGCCTGCTACCTTATTTAATTTATGATGGGAACTGAAGCGGGTACCGGTAAACTGGTGTAAAGCCATGATAGTCCCAATATATAAGGGAAAAGGGTCACAGCAGGACTATAAAAACTACCGTGGTATCAGCCTTCTTAGCATTCTGAGAAAAATGTACGCTAAGGTACTAATTGAAAGGGTTATGAAAGAACCTGATGAAAAATTTTGGGTGTGCAAGCGGGATTTAGAAAGAGAATGGGATGTACAGATCAGGTCTTTTCCATGCGCGTAATCGCAGAGAGTTTTTTTCGAAAAACCAAAGAGTTTTCTTTTTGCGTTAATGGACCTGGAAAAGGCTTATGGTCGAGTGGACAGGGATGTGTTATTGCAAATACTAAATTCATTTGAGTTGAGCGCTGGGTTGATGCAGGCATTAAAGTCTCTTTGTAGGGAGTCTAGTGTTTCTGTTAGGATCAACAGGGTCTACGCGGACTGGTTTGGTAAAGATATCAAACAGGGATGTGTGGCTTCCCCGTGGCTGTTCACCCTGCTCACCTGCTTATGGACAGTTGTTTGAAAATTTTTAAAGTTGAAGAATGCGGGTTAAGAATGGGTGAGTTAACCGTCAAATGCTTTTGTACGCCGATGATCAAGTTATTTCTGTAAACGATGGTTACATTAATAAACCGGTCTTTAAAAGAAAGGGGTATGAAAGTGAACGTAAGTAGACGAAAGTTATGGTTTTTGAAAGAGAAGAAATTAAAACAAAATGTGAAATAACGATAGAAGGGGAGTTAGTCGAGCAAGTAGACACTGTATTATGAAAAGTCAAAATGTGTCCAAAAGGCACGTATGGCAATTCACAATGCTGCTTAAGTCACTACTTTAATGTACGGTAGTGAAAGTTGGGTGTGGCAGCAGAAGCACGAGAGTAGAATAAATGCAGCAGAAATGCGGTCGCTCAGGAGTACCTTAGGGTTGAATCTGTGTGACAGGGTGAGAAATTGTGTTATAAAAGAAGAGTGTGGTTTGCAAGAAAATGCTGTGACCAGGATTAAGAAAGGAATGCTTCAGAGCTTTAGTCATGTAGAAAGAATGAATGAGGAAAGAGTGACAAAGCAAATTTATGTTACGTAAGTGAATGGAAGAGTCGGAAAGGGACATCCTAAGTAAAATTTATTGACCAAATTGGCAATATATTGAAAATAGGCCAATTACATACATTAGGAGTACCCTTAACAGTCGAACATGTATGCATAGGTATATAAACGTGGAGGAGACGAGAGAGGTGTTTCAGGATCGTGCCAAATGGAAGTCTGTAGTCTCTGCCTACCTCCTCTCTGGGTGACAGGCGTGAGTGTTTATGTTATGTTGTGAATTCTGCAGACTAATAGTCTCTACCCCAAATGGCACATACTCGTATACTCGTATGTTATCATCTCTTATAGATTCATCTTAGCGATGATTACTCAGTTTAGCCAACTTTGATGCCGCCCCGACTGTAAACGAAGTACCCCTGAAATTAGGGGCTGCCAAAGTTACTACACACCAGAGCTTTGTCTCACTCTCAAAGAACCAATATCATACCATCCGTTACTTGTATTTGTTTTTTCTCTTTCTTTATTTATTTATTACTAGTAGTGCAACGTTGTGTACTTTGTGATGTTTGTAAAAACAAACATACATATTCTTCTAGAGGGCGATTGTGATGAGCAATCCTTGTAGAGGTATATTTGTAATTGTAATTGGTTTCTCGGCAACGGCTCCAACAATTTGGATGAAATTTTGTACTTAGATTATTATTTTTACATATTTATCTAGAAAGGTGTCATCCCTGATAAAATTGTGTTTTGTTTTTCTTACGCCGAGTCAAGCTTGCCTTTTTTATGTTAATGCATCGTAATCATTATTACTGAGAAAATGACCCACATAATCCATAGCATTTGATTACACGCTTGGCTTTACAATAACTTGGTTGCCACATTATGACGAACAGAGTTGCTTTGTCACATGATTAATGCGATAAGGTGTGTCATTGGTGTATGCGACACAATAATATATTGGTCCGATGCTTTATGCCCGGAGTATCTTCATTATAAATCTCCAGAAACTTCCATCTAATGGCTAATATAATATACAAATGATAAGTGATAGCTCGCACCATACGACAAACTCGAGTGTTCAGTACTCATTGCCTTGCCATGCCGACGTAGGAAAAAAAACGTTTGCGACTAGGGCCCTTAAAGAGTGGTAATTAAGAGACATTTTCGCGTGGTATGTCATAAAGCTTTAAAAGTTTGTCATGCACCGTTGCGCCGAGACGTTCTTACGTTGGGAATATTTTTCTAGCTTTGAAAGTTGTTCGCGAAATTAAATTGAAAAGAAGAATTATTAAAATTTTACATTTTGATTTTACTACGCTCTTTCGGTGATCTCAATCGTCAGAATTAAGTGAAGAATGCGAGAGGAAATGAAATATTTATAGTTTTCATCATTTCAGAAGATGTAGGCATAAAGAGTTGAACGTTTTGCTGAGTTGAATAACTTTATGATACGGTTTCCTGTGTTTTATTTGACTTCGAGCGCAATTTCTGCTAATATTATTTACGAGATCCTTTTAAAATGAATTAATTGCTTAGTGCATTCCGCTCTGATATTATAAATATTGAAGTTGAAAATCTACTTGTTTACAGGTTCGTTCATTGTCAATAAGAAAACACTTTTATTGAATTATTGTAAATATTCCTGTGGTACTCATGTACGGTTGGTATGCAATAAAATTAATGATTATATAAAAATATATAATTGATACATTAAAAAAAATAATTCGACGTTTTAAATACAGGTATAAAGCCTATCTTAGGCACCATTCTTCCGCCGTATAATAAAGAGGTGTAATATTTTAACATTTTGTACAATAATTTAAAATAATATAATAAATTGTATATAATAAATTTGTAGAAAAGTCGTGTCTGTAATTCTAAAATATTCTTGAAAAAAAAAACAATTCCAGGCGACTAAGTTTAGTACTTACTTACTAAAGTTACTGAAACCAAATTAGTGGTTTTTAGAATTTTTGTCTGTCGGCGGCGGCGCTGAACGCGTATTTAAACACAAACAGAGTTTTAGCAGAATCGACACCACTTTATGCCTTATTTGTATAATAAATAAATGTTCGCGATTATGGGGTTGCTCTTTAGGCAGTCGCACCCGAACCTTCTATTGCTGATATTACTAGATAGTACAGTTTTGGCTTTTATAATTTCAGTGCAATTATAGCGCCATCTACTTTCTGCTTAATTAACTTATGATGAGTAACTGACAAAATCACATTTTAGAATATTATTGAATACTTATTCCTGCATCATTAAAAACTGTCACACATAAAATATTCTGACTATTGGCCATTATCGGGACGATTTACCGCAATTATCACGTTTCGCACAATAAATAACAAAACTGTCATATTGGATACTGTACACAATACATGTATATTTTGTGCACATGCATTTATTTTAATTATCAAAGGCGGTAAATAAACCGATCCCAACGTAAATTCCATATAACACGAGCATTATTATACATTTTAGCATATATATGAATTACAATTTGAAGTGTCGATTTAACAAGTTCTCGGCGGTGAAGGAAAATCTGCATATCTGGGAAGCTCCCCAGTTAAAGTGCTACTGTGTGAAACTTTTTTGGCCAATAACTCTCTGCGGCCTGTGCCCAGTGGTGAAAAAGGAGCAGCCTACATCTGCTACTTATTTAGTTTTGATGGGGCAATTATGCAGTTTTTATATCATTCATTTTTTTTTCGGAGATATTACTTTTTGTTTTTATTCTACCTTATATATTAAGGGTAGCAAAGATTCGAAAGAGTAGAACTCATCCTCACTGTTAAATAGGGTGGATATTTACTGTAGTTGCCACTGGTGGTTGTTGGTGGTGGTGGTTGGTGGCAATCGTGGCTTTTATTAGTTTGAATTGTTGTTAGAAAATAATGTTGCCTTAGGGCATACTTTATTATACACTTCATACTAATGAATATAAAGGGCGGCCTTATTGCATTCTTTGCCAGTCAACCCAACGATATGAGGTGCTGGATTCTCTTTCGCCGCCACAATAAGACAAATATTTTTCTACTCCCATTCGTGACTGTAGTTTTTCGCAAGTTCACTGAAAATAGAACTTAATTCGCAATAGAACTAATCTTAAGGATACCACCAACAACTTTTAATTAATAATATTGGAGGTCCGACGTAAAAAAGAATTTAGCATCTATTTTATGGTACCAATCAACATTAATTGGGACAAGTTATATGAATTAAATATCGCAAATAAACATTATATTGATAGAAGAATTGATAGAAGACTATGAAATCATCATTATTTTGTTTAAACTAAATTAACTTTAATTATTATTTAATGTAAAGAGTAAAATGTAAATAATAATTATAATAAATTTTGATTTCAGGACAAGTTACCTTTTCATGAACATCGAAAGACATGCCGATACAAAAAATAGTAGACGTTTCTAGGAATATGATATTAATGCAATTCTGTAAAACTTATTTATTCACGTATTCCTGTAGCATATTATATCTATGCTACTCTCACCTACGTCCGATAGTCTTTAGAAATTCAAAAAAACAGACATAGAGACACAGACACCGAGGTGACTATAAAGTGATCGAATTTGGCTAGTTTTGGCACGGAATATTATTTAATGATGTTCCTAAAGTGAAGCTTACGTTAGCCAAGCCGCGGGTAAAAAGCTAGTGGATGAATGTATTCCGAGAATATTATGTTTGCCTTTTCAGAAATAAGGGGAGCCCTTTACTCAGCAGTGATCGTAAGGATATAGGTATGTATCTTTGATTTAATTGTTTCAGCTTCTGTTTTTCATCAGATTACAATGTAAGTTAGTGTCTTTTGGCTTTTGTTAAACTAAGTCAAAGCGATTTAATATCTTTGGCTGTATCATCGCTTATCATCAGATATGATTTTTTCATAGTCACAATTTATTTGCAGAAAACATGGTACATTACAGGTTGATAAATTATTTAAGTCCAGCATGTTTTGTCATAATGTTGACATAAAAATATTTATCTAATACATTAATTACATTTTCACAACTAATAAAATAAGTAACATGTTTTCAAAATCATCATAATAATTTTATTACATTTAATTTAATTAAAATAATATGATTTTACTTACTTAATTTATTTTAATATTGATGCCTAATCCTAATCATATATTTTAAATATTCCTCAACAGAGTAGAAGCATTGCTCCTCAAGCCATTATTTGACAATCCTGCAAAAACATACTTTTGGAGGTGATTGAAACTATGTAGGCAGTGCATTGAAAAATTTTATACACATATCTGAACAATTTTTCCTATAGAGGCTAGTGCTTGGCATTACACTATGTGTCAATCTTTCAGTATGCCTCAAGTTTCTCTGCGCAGTATTTCTTAACTTTGTGAACAAAAGTATTTTAGTTTTAACAAAACATACCACATTTAAGATGTACATTCATGGCAGCGTCAAGATGTGTAATTTTTTAAAATACGGTTTACATGAAGAATCTGGTGCGAAACCATTCATAGCTCGAATACATTTCTTTTGGGCTGTAAAGGCCTTAACATCATCTGTACTTTTACCCCAAGCAAAAGACCATAATCAAGTGCAGAATAAATGTATGCATAGTACGCCGGTAGTAAGGTTTCATGAGATGTAATTCTTCTCGGTCAGCTAAGAAGAAAAATGTAACTATTTATTTTAGAACAGACTTTTTCAACTTGGGCTTTCCAGTTCACATGTTTGTCCAATAATATTCCCAGAAATTTAGTTTCAGTCATTTCATTAACAGATTGTCCATTGCAATATATATTAAGATTATTATTCATTGTTCCATAATTACTAAATTGAATACAGTATGTATTTTCTACGTTAATACATAAATTATTATATGTCGCCCACTTTGAAATATTGTCAATAGTATTATTAATATTATATTTATAGATGTCTATGTCAATGTCTTTTTTAGACGTCACAATAACTGAAATATCATCAGCAAATAAAATACATTTGAATAATTAGTAGATATATATGTAGATAGATAGTAGTGAAGTCCTGATAAATTATAAAATAATATTGAAATGGATTGTAGGTACTTGAAAATATGTTCAAGCTTCATCTACTTTAAACTAAAGCACCTGCTGCACAATCAATTAGTTTCCCAGCAACGCGCTAATGTGTTCTCGAACCATTCAATTTCACCAAAGGTTCTAGTCTATCTCGAACGTGTAACGTAGACAATGCAATGCTCTATTCTATAACAGTATTATCAATCCGATACATGTGTATATGCATTGGTATGGCCAGATTGCTACAAATTTGGTTTATATATTTATAAGGGTGACAAACGAGCACACGGTCCACCGGATGGTAATTGGACACTGTGGCCCGTAGACATATATATTTATGCTCGATTAATATAAATTTTCGGATGACCCCTGGGGACTAAGACAAAATACTTCGTATCCATTAAAAAGGTCTTCAGTTCTCTAAACTTAACATACGAAATACATAAGCTGTTATTTTTCGGTGGTATTGGGTGAGAGCGTGGTCCTTCCCCCATTTATCCGACCCACTATTAATTGCATCGAAATAAGACAATAGTGGTATGCAGAGTAATTTTCTGCTATGCATTATATACTTATTACAAAAGTATTTTATATATAGATTATATAAGAAGATTGGCTTATTATTTATTTGTTTAATCTTTATCGCTAATAACTAAATAAAACCCGTATATATTATACAAAATCTATTCATGTGGGCTATGTTTATATATAAATAAAAGATAATTAGTATATTATATTATATATTTTATAAATATTACAATATTACCGAATACGCATGAAACATATCTTACAAACCTTACATTTCATTGTTCCCGGAAGTTATAAAGGTAACAATAGAAAATTTGTGAGAGAAGCATTTATAACGAAAGGTGATAAATGTTGAAGATATTTCGAAACAAGTTTAGTATCCATTTATTGCCTCTTTTTCCACCTACAGACGGAAGTATTAAAAAAATTATTACCTGCCGTAGCAGCACAAAACGCACGGTCCGTTGACGATATCAATAATAAAATAACGCGCTACTTCGCGATAAGGAGAGCGGGACGCGAAACGAACGGCTATAAAAATGAAATACTCTTTTAAAGCTTGTCTAAACTACTCTATGTTAACATAAATTGCTTTTATATGGCCACGTTTATTGAATAGAATATAAATAAACGGCTAGCGATCAAACTAATGTATTTTACATTTTACTGATAACATTATTTTGAAAGATATCTTTGTTTGTACGAATCCCGCACAGAACAATTTTTTTATTTTTTATTTTTAAAGAATAAGGGTGAGAATCGAGCACACAGGCCACCTGATGGTAAGTGGACACTGTGGCCCATAGATATCTACGTTAACCCTCGATTAAGAATCAAAACGCAGATGCGTTGTCACCCATGAGGACTAAACGGAATGCCACCATACAAAACACAGCAGTATTAAGCTGCTATTGTACGCTGATATTCTGTAACAGCGTGGACCTGATCTAGTCGAGCCGACACATTCGTGATACAACTATAATATACGAGTAGCTGCAGCGTGGCTCTACAACGTACAGAAAAGTTCTTGTATTGAATATAAATAATTAGTCCTTGTGACATTTATGTTTTAACTGCCTCCACAATATAGGATAAAATCGTAGTGGGGGTAACGCTTTATAATAAAAAAAACATAATTTTAACCTAAATGATTTCAAGTTTTAAGTCTTTGCGAGCGGGGATTTACTATTATTCACTTTAGAATTATTTTGCAATTTGTATTCATAAACAATTCATCGAAAAGCAAGCCAAATCTCACCTTAATCCAAGAGCCTAAAATTTGAAAGCCTTCTAAGGCCTTTTATCCATTTTAGTTATATAATAACGCTGCGCTACTGTTTATTTAAGATCATTTGTCGCTTCTGTATTTATAAATATTATAAACTTTACTCACTTCAATTACTTTTTAGTCTATATTAACACTTAAAATTTAGAGCTGAACGTTGGCCTCTTCTATAGTCGAAAGGATTTATTGTTATATCCTCGAATAACTAGTAAATTTGCTATCACAGAACCAATAGTCACATTTAAGGCGCTGTTTACCGTCGCCCTCATAAGTACTTCCCAAGTGTATTTTTGGCAGGTCATAGAGTTTTTTTGGCCTCCGATACCCATTTTAAATTTAAAACGTATTTATTGGCTAGTAGGAACTAATATCCATGTAAAGGCAATGTCAGAACTACTATCTACTACCCTATAATATAACCCCGCGGGTTTCGTTAGAGGCGACAGAGGGAAACAAATCAGGAGGTGGGTTGTAGCATATTCCCAAAAACGAAAAAAATAAAATAAAAACTATCTCAAACATTCCCCCACTTAGGCAATCTATGGGGAAGGCCTATGTTTAGCAGAGTACAATTAATAGACTATAACGGTAAGAACCCATATCCTTCCGTCTACTAAAGACATAAATATATGTGAGTTAACATTAAGTGACTTCTGAAACCAAATAATTGGTATGTGAAAGCAGATTTTCTGTAAATTCTTCGAAAAGGTTGAAAACACCTTTAAGGTAGCTCTGAATGATTTCCCCAAGGAAATAATGGCAGGAAAGTTAATTTAGAACCCGGATGTGCACGTCACTTACAACTTACAGGTTATTGCATGGCAATAAACATAAGACTTTTACACCAAGAAAAAAAACTGTAATTTGTTATAAAGTTTTTTCAATATAAACGAGTACAAAGTTCCCATAATGTTATGTGGATGGTGGGGTCAAAAAGCGCTCTCAATTTTTAAGTTAAGATGACACATAGACGCCTGTAACAAACTTCTATTAAAGAAGGCTAAAGATGGTATGGATGCCTTACAACTTCTGGTTATACTTAATCTCTATACCCTTTAAACCTGAGCACAGCAGTGTGTGCACTTTTACTTGGCGGCAGTAATAGTTACCTAGACGAAATTCACTACACCGTATCAACCCAATGTATACAATTATTTAGAATCCAATATTGCGATGTGACACTGTAGATTATGATATTCACTTAAAAGTGATGTTATAAGAAATATGAAATGGTATACGATATACATAGCTGCAGCATGCCTCTACCTACTTTCTCTTTAATATGCTTCACAATCTTGTGAACAGGTGCTGCTTTTACGGGTTGGTCTACTCAGTTTTGCCATACGTGTGCTCCAAATTTTCGTATTATCTTTTTTTGTGTACGTTATAATAAAACATATTTCTATTGCTGATGGGTCTATTATTGTTTTTATTCTTTAAATACTATGCTATGTTAAGTCCTACGGAGTTTCTTTCACCATTTCTTCTTCGGTCGGAGAAACCTCATTTTGAAACGTTAGTATTAGGTTTATTACATTTAACAAACCTTATGTCGATGTGATAAATACATTTCATTTCATTTTAGTTCATTTCACACATCCTTTTACATGGTAGAGATGCGCTTTAGCTATTTTAGGGCACGATCAGGGCAGGGCCACACCGCTCTCATAGAATGCCAGCTGTTCGTAGAGTAATTCTAGATAACCTTTACATTAGAAACGAGACAATATATCCTAGTCTTCAGGGGTGACAACGCATCTGCATTTTTGTTCTTAATTGAGGACAGATGTAAATATCTAGAGTAGATATTTACATCTCCTCAGACAGAGAAATAGATATTACATCTGTCCTCAATTAAGAACAAAAATGCAGATGCGTTGTCACCCCCGAAGACTAGGATATATCTCTGTCTCTATATTTATTCTTCGCCTAATATTATACAGGTGTTGTAGCTATGGTGTATCTTGAATTTCATATCACGTGGGTAACCCAATTTCAATTCTCGCAGATAGCACCGAAATTGTTAGTTACAATTTATTTATAAATGCCGATTAGTCACGTGCTCTGTGGTTAAGGAAATTACGCTTAGGTATATCTGCATATTATATCTTGTGGATTCATGGTACCTCAGATACTTAGGGTTCGCTGTAAATTTCACAGTACGCGAGCAACCCGGGTTCGATTCTCGTTACGTCGGCACCAATTAATTGTTAATTGCAATTAAAGGTGCTCGTTCGCCACGTGCACCGAGGTGTAGGAAAAAATCGTGATGAAAACTGCATGTCTGAGATATAACAAAAACATTTCGAAGACATGACATGACATGAAATTATTTACATTGACATGAAATGTTCGGATTAATCCCAGCCGCCAAATTTCGTGAACGCACTACGCGGAAAACTTCTCGACACCATCCACACCATCTGGATGCTTGGTGGTCCACCACTGTACGTTTCACAATGAGTTTTCTTCCACGTACGACCTCTTTGTGGAATAGTTTACCACCGGCGATTTTTCCGGACCAATACAACCTGGGGACCTTCAAGAAAAGAGCTTACTCCTTTCTAAACGCAACGCACCTGCAATTCCCCTGGTATTGCGGTTGATCATGGGCGGCGGTAGTCACTTAACATCAGATGAGCCGCATGCTCATTTGCCCCGTCTTCTATAAAAAAAGACATGTAAAGTCCGCCAACACGCATCGGGGCAGTGCAGCGGACACTTCCTTGCCCTAAAACCCTAAACTTAACTAACCCTCCCTTTTTCTTCTTCTTTGCTTTAATTTTATGAATGAAAGAATAAAGCATTCATTTATGTTTTGATGGATATATCAGCACACTTGAAGTGCAAATAAAAAGGAAATATTTTACACTAGAAGAAAGTGCTGCAATTTGCGGTATCAATACAGGTATCTGTCTTTCCATGCAATTATAATGTTGGTGTCTTCACGGCAAGCGTGAATTAGCTTTTATTATGCTAAGCCAGTGTAATTTACTATTGACTGCAGCTGCATCAACATTTGCTATCAGTTGGGATAGTAATGTCCTCTAGACCAAATTTCGGTCACCGGAGCCAATCTCAACGCAGACTAGCCATATGTACAAGACAGGATTATAGTGACCAATTGTACGCGCAAGCACAAGTGCACTCTATCATCTCACTCTCATATTCCAATGGGATGGTAATAAGACAGTGATTAGGCGTAGAAATTTTACGCGCAAGCACAAGTGCACTCTATCATCTCACTCTCATATTCCAATGGGATGGTAATAAGACAGTGATTAGGCGTTGAACAACGGCTTTACGTGCTTTCCGAGGTACTGTCGTGTAAATAAACCAGCAATTTCTTGACTCAGGGCGAATGAAGTCTCTGGGAGAATTTCTTTTTAGAAAAATCCAATAATTGATTTGGACCCGACCTAAGATTCAAACTCGCGTTTACGACCACTAGACCAAAAAGCCAGTCAATGTGGGATATTAGTAAACTATGGCTTATTATAAATAAAAGGAAGGATATTAGAACGAATTAGTTATGTACTGAGCTAGTTAATTGAATTGAGAATTGCTGCTCAATCTCGATTAAGTGTAACAATTTGAAATGCTTTGTACAATTTAAATTGCTGAATTTGGTCTCGAGTGAGTATTAAATATGATAGATAATACCTTTGCAACTAGCGGTTTCTAAATACAGTTATGACAGAATACTTCACAGGTATAGTGGATTGCAATATAGTGAATTATGCAACGGGTATTCTTTGTTCGTGGCCCATGGGACTGAAATCGACTTAGTGCTTATTATTAAGTGACGGTTACAACAATAGCATCGCTGAAAAAGTTTTTGTGGACGTCTGCAATAGTTAATACTTTTGCAACTGTTATCGTATTGTAGAATGGCTTTGTTTATTTCAATAAAAATACAATTGTTAAAAATATTTTTCGATTAACTCTCGTATTAGTTATTTCCCATTTAAAATCTATACATTTATTTTTGTCAGAATGAATTACTTTTTTATCATTGTGTGAAAAATAAGTCCTTTGATTTTAGAAGTCACCAATGGAAAAACTAAATACGACTACAACCCTAAATATAAAGAAAATACATTTCTCTAAAGATATTCTTACATTGTAAATGAACTTTACGTATATCGCGGTAGGGCTCACTCCTAAAGGAGTCCTTCTAAGTACCATCTTGTTACCTATTTCTGCAGATCGTGCTACAAAAACTAATCTCCTTTTTTGTGATTCGTTTAAAAAAATCTCACTGCTATTCGAACGGTAGTATCACTTATTAGTATTGAGCGCCATAGTTGATGCCGGTAAAACCCACTAGCGCCATCTCGTATCGAGTAGGAGGCATTAAAATTTCAATCGAACGTCAAACGCTGTCAAAATCAAAGTCCTAAAATTTTATATAAATATTTTATCAAATTAATATAAAAATATAATTGTGGGTTAATTTAGTCGATTTACTAACATTTTAAATATGCATAATATTAATACGAAACGGGATGCCTATTTATCATATTCACACTATGATAGTGGTACCATTGGTTTACCGCACATTACATTATCCCCCGAAAATAGCGTCGATTTAGATTTGTGCGATATTAACAGTCAGCTAAGTCAGGTACCTCAACAACAAAGCTCACTTACTCCACCTCAAGAGCAAAGCGGACACGTGGAGGCTAATACTGCGGTTTCGCACACTCCTACTATTGCGCGTCACCTGCTGCCCGCCAGCAGCAACGCCAGCACAGCAGATAGCAGCCTTCGCACTGCGGTTTCGAACCTAGTGACGTATGTTTATGAGCCCGCTAGGGACCCGATCACTTTGACATCTACTAATGTAAACAAGCGATCTTATGTTGATACGGTTAAAGAAAGTGAAAGGAAGATATTGAAACCAGACGAGGAATGGACACTTGTGCAAAGAAGAAGATTGAAGAATAGGTTTATAGGGATGAAAGGAAAAGCAAGTACAAAGACTACAGATAATTTTAAATCAGCCGACTTTAAGATCCCATTATTTATCAATAATGTTGACAAAGAAACATTAGCAGATGATATAATAAACTATATATTTAAGAGAACAAAAGTTAAAGTATTTTTAGAAGAGATTAAAATGAAGTATGAGCGTGAATATAATGCTTTTAAGGTTTATGTGCCAAGATATAAAATTGATATATTTCTTGATAGTAGTCTATGGCCTGAAGGAATATCATTTCGCAAATATATTAACTTCAAAAACTGTACAGCAGGTAAAAATCACAGTAATTATTTTGTATCACCTAAATAATGGATAGTAAATACTTGAAAATTATATCTTTCCTTTGTAAATCAGTCACAAAATCAGTCGACGGCATACGAGAGCTATGTAAATCTGCGGATATCATAGCATTGCAGGAGACATGGCTGTAACCGTATGATGCAGCCTACATCGCGGGAATCGATCCAGATTTTGTCTGTTGCAGTAAGTCTGCGGTTAACACCGGTGACGGATTTTTTAGAGATCGACCGTACGGTGTTGTTGCCATTATGTGGCGTAAATCTTTGTTTACATCAGTGTCTATTGTGCAGTGTAACTCATTGCATTTGACCGCGATTAAAACTGTTGTGGACGACATAGAATGTAATAATATAGATTTTGTATTTATATTAGGAGATTTTAATGCGCAATCTGGCGGATTGTTTTTTAATGAAATGAGTATTTTTTTGTTTTGAACAAATATGGGATGTAGTGGACTATGACTATTTAAAAAAATATGATACGTTTACGTATATAAGTGATATAAATTGTTCTCATCGCTGGCTGGATCATTGCATTACAACTAAGTCAGCCATGAAATCTGTTGTAAATATTAGGGTACTTTATGATGTTTTTTGGCCTGACCATTTTCCACTTGAAATTGATATGGGAAAAATAAGTTATAAAGTACAAGAATGTAATATTAAATTTGATAAAACTGTATGGGGTATAAGAAATCAAAGTCAAACAAAAAATATTTTGAAATTTGTTGTGAAAACCTTAGATATATAGATTTTCCTGAAGAGTTTATGTCTTGTGCTAATCACCACTGTTCTATTTTGGAACATAAATTAATAATCGATAAAATGTATGACAGCATTATATGAGTATACTTTGAGAGGGGCAGCAATAACATGAGTATAGGAAATGTAGAAATAAATATGTTTTGGGTTGGAATAAATATGTTAAACCATTTCAAAGTGACGCGCGAATTTGCTTTCATATGTGGGTATTATATGGAAAACCTTAAATTGGAATTTATTACGAAAAAATGAAAGAAAGTAGAAAACCGTTTAAATCAAAAATAAAATGGTGTCAGAATAACGAACAAAAAATAAAAATGCAAATTTTGGCTACACATATTAAAACCAAAAACTTTTTAAATTTTGGAAACAAACCAACAAAATGAATCCAAGGCAGAGAGTCCCTGCGAGTATAGATGGTGAAAGCGATGCGAGCAAGGTGGCAAATATTTTTAAAAATCACTTTAAGTGTACCAATAAAAATCATCGCAGAATTTCGATACAGGGATGGAGATGAAACCAAGTGCTTTACGGCTAAACATGTTAAAGACGTAATTAAAAAAATGACACGCGGTAAATATCCAGGTCATGACAGCATCAGTATCGAACACCTGCAATATGCTGGTGTACACCTTCCATGATCCATGTCCAGGTGTGTCCTGGCCATGTTATTTACTTTTTGCATAGCACACTCGTACTTACCTTCTGATCTTATGAAAACGATTGTTGTGCCAGTACTGAAAAATAAAACAGGAAATTTGTCAGACAAAAACAATTATAGACCTATCTCCCTGGCTACTGCTATAGCGAAAGTGATGGACGGTCTGCTTGAGAGGAAGTTACAGGCATCTATTAATCTGTGTGATGCACAATTTGGTTTTAGACCGCAGTTATCCACAGAAAGTGCTGTACGTTGTCTCAAGCACACCGTACGTTACTACACAAATCGTAGGACACCTGTTATAGGATATTTTTTGGACCTATTAAAGGCCGTTGTTACGGTTAAATACGATATACTTTGGAAGAAGCTGTCTACTGAAACTAATGAATTTCCTAATGACTTAATAGGTCTATTTCAGTGTTGGTACGACATTCAACAGAATCAGGTGAGGTGGGCAGGCGTGCAATCTAAGGCGTATGGGCCGGAGTGCAGAGTAAGACAGGGCGGACTATCTTGTCTGTACTTGTTAACCTCTACGTGAACAGTCTGATTGGTGAACTCGGTGGTAGTGGAGTCGGCTGCTCTATTGATAATATTGCATATAACAACATAGGTTAAGCCGACGATATGGTGCTGCTGAGCTCATCAATTAGTGGGCTAAGAAAATTACTCAGTATCTCTAAGAAGTATGCAACGGCTCATGGCCTACGATATAATTTCAAGAAAAGGGAGATCGTATTTTTTAAATCAAAATATAAGAGCTACAATTTTTGAATGTGTACCATTGAAAAGAGTGACAAGTTTCAAATACCCGGGACACTGGGTTACTGAAAATATGTCGGATGATATTGACATAGAGAGGGAACTAAGGGCTCTAGAATATGCTCGCCCGTAGATTTGCAGAGTGTATATAGAAGTTAAAAAAACTCTATACAGAGCCTATTGTCAGTCCTTTTACACCTGCAGTCTATGGGTTGAGTATACACGGAGGACGCTCACAACCTTGCGCGTCCAATATAATAACGGCTTCAGGATGCTGGTGGGGCAGCCTCGGTACCGCAGTGCGTCGACAATGTTTGCTGAGGCTCGCATAGACAGTTTCCCAGCTATCACGCGCAAACGGGTTGCCTTCGTATGGCACCGTGTCCGAGATAGCTCCAATAGCCTCCTGGCAGCGATAGGGAGTCGCTATTGCTGTTCTATTTTGAGACACTGGAACAGCGTCCATATCGGCTCGAGACCTGCTATGGTAAATATAAAGTAGACAGTGTTATAGTATGTAACCTTTTAAATTTTATTTATTTACTAACCCTAGCTTATAAGTTCTTTTTGTAATTACTAACTCACTCTATGGAAAGAAATTTCTGAAATAAAGAATAATAATAATAATAAATAAGAGAGCTTTCTAGAAAATGCCATGTTAGAACTTTCCACTAGCACCATCTTGTATCGAGTGGCAGAACTAGGAGAGAACTTTCTACACTTAGGCGGTTGGGATCGGTATTTTCTCGAACATTCGGGATGTTTCAGTGGAAAAGGTCCTATATAAAGGCGTTTAGAACTGCGACCAGGGCAGTATTGAATTGGCGACACAAGCGAAACCTTTGGAGTGAAATAAAGTGAACTAAAGTATTGTGTGATTAATTTTAGTGTGTTTTAAATTTTAATTAGTGTTCGGTAATTAAAGTGTCAATTTTGGTAATTCAATCGGCAGCTTTTATCATTACGAACCCTAAGCACGTAACAATTGGTATCAGAAGTGGGATAAAATCGTGCCAATTTTACATAAGGACGACACAGACGATGTTCGTACCCGAAGTCTACGCCAGCAGGAGAGAGAGGGTTTGTGGTGTAACGCCGCAGACGTCGGAGGACCAGCAATTCAATCGGCAGTTTTTATTGTCACGAACCCTACACTCGTAACAACATATACGATGGCAACAATCCAGCCTCTCATTCATTGTTGAACTATAACTGCAGACGTTTGCATGCAATCTCGTACATAAACTTTGAATGTGGATATATATGTTTTTCGTTTGTAATAGTGCGCTCAATGTTCTTCCGTTTGTAACTGCTCTAGAATAAACTAAGGGTCACCTCTTAGAGCTAGAATCAATGCCAATGAACTGATGTAAATGAAGTCTAGTTGTGTTTATCTTTAAATCTAATTTGGTATTTTATACCAGTGATAATACTATAAAAACATAACTAACTGATAGAATCAGGCGTTACTTTGCGGAAATCCATTATAATAAAAAATAAAAATATAAATTTCTTTGCAACTTTCCGCTAAACATATAAAATGATGTGTAACATATAAGTGATGTGTAAGTACTCACTTAGCGGTCAGCTGCCGTAGAGTCTATATTACCTGAGGATGCCTCGTGTAGAGGCGAAACACGTGTCGTATTATCGTCGATGGTGTGTCTTACCTGGAATAGTGGTGTTGAGAGTAGTGGTGCTTGGTCTAGTGGTGACGGAGTTAGTGTATGCAATTGAGGGAGGGCGGGAGGTGCGCTTTAATCCAGGTAAGACACATCATTTTATATGTTTAGCGGATAGTTGCAAAGAAATTTATATTTTTATTTTTTAAAACATAACTAACTAACTGAATTATACATACACCTATTAGAGAATAGCTTAGTGAAGAGCTTGCATCTGAGCCTAGCATATATAACGATAGAAGAGCATATTATGTTTGTCGTCCACACCGAAAGCACGTTCGCACCAACTGCACGATCTCTGAACTTTATACCTTTGTATAAACAGAAGGGATTTAAATCTTAAAAAGTTTTTATTTGAGTAAGAAAATAAACAAACACACATATTTTAATATCTTTATCATCTTCATTTCGTATAATGAAGATGATAAAAATATTAGGTTTACAGCGTTAACATCATCAAAAACGATACAATAGCGGACTTAGGCTAAATGTCATTGGGAAGAAAATAAAAAGTATAATCGTTTATGAGATTTCATATTTATTGTTGAATTAGGAGGGCAATAGCTGCGACTTAGTTACTTGCGAACAATTACTCGGCTCGTCCGGGTAAGGATGTCGCTCTACATAATATCAGCGTCAAATAGCAGCTTAATGCTGCTATGTTTCGTGTGGTGAGTGTAGAGAACCGGAGACCCGTTTTTTTCTGAAATCGAGGCATTACATCTTAGCTCTCACGGGTGACAACGCATCTGCATTTTGATTCTGAATTGAGGTAGTGATCTATGAGCCACAGCATCCACTTACCATCAGGTAGACTGTTTGCTCGTTTGTCATACATATTCGGTATAAAAAATTAAAAACCGTTATCGTTGGGTCTGCTATTGTCTTTCATTCTTTTTATTTTATTAATTATTATGCTATGTAATCTATATACATATAAATAAAATTGAAGTAACTGGCTTCTATCAAGCTCTGGGGGTTATTCTAATTTTTTATAGGCCAATTTGGCCTTTTCTTCAGTGACCATGTAAAGTGACCATGAAATTGCAGGTCAATCGATATGTCGACTCCGAGGATTCTGATACTGGCTACGGCAATAGGGGGAGTGCCTTGAAACTGAAGAGATACGACAACAAAGAGGTTCTTTTTAGCGGGGAACGTGCAAATTTGTGTTTTCTGAGGTTTAAACTGGACTAGATTTAGTCGCCCCCAATCCGAGACTTTGTTTCAATATTAAAGTTGATTTCTAATCATTTTAAGACAGTTCTGTTAAGAGTTTTTTTTCATTTAACAATTATATAAAATCTCAATAATATTACCACGGTAAAATAAAAATTAAAAATATTTTCTATTTTTGATTGAGAATTTTTTTTTTACATTTTTCACGATTTTATGAGTCGTGTACTTTTGGATTTTCCAAACTTTTTTATCGACGTTTGACATAAAATATTCGGAAAATAAGAAGTTATAGTTACAAGGTTATTTATGAAAAGTTGTGTATATTTAAAATACTTGAAAATTTTAATGTATGAAATGATGACGCTTAAAAGCATGCACATTCGGATTCACCGAAAGTTTTAAGTTAGCTTATATTTAGTAATGTCTTTTTATTTTTTATTTTAAATATTACTTTCAAGATAATTTGAGAAGACTATATATAGAAATTAATTATTAGTAATAATAATGCGCCATCACAATTGGTTCCGAAAGGGATCGACGTGAATTTTCAATCAAACTGTGAAATTTGTAATGAGCGGTTAGCGCCTGAGCTTCGACGGTTCACATTTTTCAAAATTGAAATATAAAATCCATCCATTTATCCATTATAGGCTGCAAAAGTCCACAGCTGAATATAGGCCTCCCTTATAGATTGACTCATAGTGGGATTTCGCCATAGTTGCAGTAAATTGCCCTTAAAATTAGTTTCATTCCATGTATAGCATTCTCGTAAATATAAGAAATTATTATAATACAAAAACCTTTTCCAGACAGTTTGAGGAAAAATTAAGCATGAAATCGAAACCTCAGATCATTATTTCTAATTTGGTGGTACAATACAGTTGCATATTTAAGTTTAAATTGTACGTTCACTGTGGTTCGGTGTAACTCTGCATTAGTCTCCGAAGAGACGATTGTACTTTCAGAGTCGGTACAAAAGTTTAGTTTCATTTCATCCTACGTTTAAATCACAAGAAATTATTGACGTACATGCATGAAACTACTAAAACTCGTATCGAATCTGGTATGTTTCCTGATTTAATGAAGCATAGTTAAGTTACCTCCTTAGCTAAACTGCAAACACAAAAATTATTCCTGATCAAATGTTAAAAAAATTTAATATAAATTATTAACTACATAGAAAATCCATTCGGTTTCACAAGGAGTCCTATCCAAGGCCCTCGATTCTGTTCACCGTCAAACATTACTCAGGAAACTTCAACACTATGGCGTAAGAAGTGATGCTCTTAGATTAATTATTTCATATTTAATGAACAGAACGCAAGATTTTGTCATTAGTAGTCATGAGTTCTTCTGGGTCAATAGTACAAATGGGCGTGGGGCAGGGCCCAATTCTCGACCCACTTCTGTTTCTTGTATATATTAATGACTTAACTTACATAGTAGAGGATAACCATTATATTATAACCATATATATTATTATTTGCTGAAGACACTTCATTGATTTTGAAATTAAAACGACAGTTACTAAATTAAATAATGCTATATCTAAATTAGTAAATTTTAATGATTTGCATTTAAATATTACTTAAATTAAATTTATGAAATTCATAGCTACAAATGTCAAACATATTAACACTAATATAATTTTAAATGAAAAAGAGCTGAGTCTTGTCGATACTACTATTTTTCTTGGAATCACACTAGACACAAAGCTTCAACGAGGCTCCCATATACCAGACTTAGTTCTGCAGCATATGCTGCAAAATAGATAAGAAGTCTTAACAGTGTTCAAAGCTAAAGTAAACTTGTGTAGCTGACACCAAACAGGGCCATTGGAACAAACACGGAATGAGGGCCAATAAAATTGGAACAATCTATGATTTAAAAACTAAATACATTTATGAAAATGTGTATATACGTACACAAAAATAAAACTAATTTTACAGAAATAAGTGACATTCATTCTGTACATTACAGACACAAGCTAGTAGCACCAGTTACTCGACTCAACCAAGTCAGTAATTCATTCTTAGGGCTATGTTACACTGGCTCGCTGGTGAAAGGAAACTTCGTCAGTTTCCTCAAGAGAATTTTCTTGCAATTGATTAAAGCCATTGTCCAGCAGTGGAGCGTATTATAAGTTCTTTATCGTGGTAGAGTCATACATTTATCTATCCATCCATCACAACCTATATAAGTTCACTGCTGTACATAGGCCTCCTTCATTAATTGCCTCATATTTGCCATGCTTGGTAAGCGGGATGGCAAACGCAGTTTTTTTTATTATTTGAGTTGTTATCATGAAGACGCCCCTGCCCTGCCTTCATTTTCCCTCTGTTGCCTTTTACAATACCATAGGGACGATATAGGGTAGTGGATATACTTACACAGCCACTACACTGTTATATTTGGGATAAAAAAGGTTTGGTCTTCAAATGGCTTCATCAGCGTCAGGTTGCCCGATGGTTCCCGCCAGTGTATTCAATGCAATGATATCAACCGGCTGGTACGTGAATATAGCAAGGCAAGATATGATCAGGAACCTCAACCGGTGATGGAAGAAACCAGGGTTTCGAGGGAGCCTGGAAACACGTGCAGCGAAGCACCACGAACTAGGCGTACGGTAAAGAAACACTAATACCAAATATTTGTTTCGATAATTTGTTTGATCATTATACATAGGTCATATGGTTACTGGTTGTTCAATTTAAATAGCGCAGGCCACTTTTTTCTGTACTGTGAATGCATTGCATTGTTCTCATTCGCTGGCCGCTCAGAGTTGGTAAACAACTTTTAGTTTAAGTAATTATCAACCATATGTGTGTATATCTAATTTTTTTTTATAGAGTAGGGTGACAAACGAGCACACAGTACCACCTGATGGTGAGTGGTTGCTGTGGCCCATAGACATCTACATCTATCTTCCATTACAAATCAAAATGCAGATGCGTTGTCACCCGTGAGGACTGAGATGGAATGCCTCAATTCCAGTAAAAAGGGTCTCCGGTTCTCTACACTCACGATACGAAATACAGCAGCATTAAGCTACTATTTCACGCTGGTATTCTGTGAGAGCGTGGTCCTTCCCCGGTCGAGCCGACCCATTCGTGCTACAACTATACTACTAATATAACTGCAGGATGGCTCTAGCACGTAAACAAATAATGTTACGTTAAACATTATGGAATATTTTATTTATAGACTTTTTTATTTTTGTTTATATATTCGTAAAGCCATGTCTCAGCGCGATCAGATGCTTAGGAAATTCAAGCAGAACCGTTGTGAACTCAATTGGGCAAAATTCAAAGCTGCGAGAAATTGATGTAATCAGATGGTACGAGCTGCTACACGCCGCTATATTCACCATAATTTAATGAACTCTTTTATGGCTGATACATGGAAATTTCTCGGGACGATCGGGGTCGGTAAACCTACGTGTAACGTGGACCCTGCAATCACTTCTATAAGTGACCTAAACTTACATTTTTCTTCAACTACCCAAATGGAGGCTTCTGTTAAATCAAGTACTATTTCTTATATAAGTTCCATGCCACAATCATAAAACTGCACACTTAATTTTTTTCTCGTTGCTGATGAGGATGTAAAAAAGATCATCTATTGTATTAAGTCTATGGCTGTTGGCTTCGATGATGTGAATAGACTCATGATCACCTTAATTCTAGACAATGTTACTTGTGTTATTACTTACATCATTAATCATTCACTATTGACTGGGTATTTTCCTACACTTTGGAAAAAAGCATTTGTTATTCCGCTGCCCAAAATAAATAACCCCAGTTCTTTCTCTCATTTTCGTCCAATATCTATTCTACCTTTTTTATCTTCTTCTTGAAGCTATTGTCCACAAACAAATTTCTTGTTACATTTTCAAAAATAATTTTCTTAGCACATACATCTGGTTTTAGGCCTGGGCATAGTAAAACTTAAAAGTTACAGAAGATTTTCATACTGAAATGAAGAACTCAAAATTGACTATGTTAGTCAATTTTGAGTTCTTCATTCGTTCTCTTCATTCGAGTGGGTCAGATCGTCTCTGATTGGTGCTCGTTGTTTGCTGACGTTCCTCAAGGCGGAATTCTCTCTCCTGTTCTGTTCTCAGTCTTTATAAATCTCATTACATCCTACATTCACTGTTCGTACCATCTGTATGCTGATGACGTACAAATTTATACTCAAACTGAGATGGCAGATATCGATGATGTGATTAAGAAGCTTAACTGTGACCTTAACAGTATTTATTATTGGTCAGACAGATTTGGTATTACGGTTAATCCATTAAAGTGTCAGGCTATTGTGGTTGGTAGTTCTCGTAGATTGCCTAAAATTGATATGAAGGTGCTACCTCCTATAATTTTTAATAATGTTACTATTCCTTATTGGCTTATTTATTGACAACACCCTCACTTGGCGACACTTGGCATATATACGAAGTGAGCAAAAAGGTCACTCACACTCTGCATTATCTGTATTGTCTCAAGAATTTTTTACCGATAGGGACTAAGGTGATGATAATACAGACTATAGTCTTGCCTATTTTAGATTATGCAGATGTTTGCTATGCTGATGCCTCTCAAGAACTTCTAAACAAACTGGATCAACTTCTTAATAATTTTATACGCTTCATTTTCGGTTTACGTAAATACGCCACATCTCCCCTTATCGTTCTCAGCTTAAATGGCTACCTCTCCGCTATCGCAGATATTTCAGAATACTGTGCACATTATTTTCAGTTTTACACGATCCGTTTATCCCTGAATATCTGAAATGTAAATTTCAGTATCAGGGTGATTCTCATAATCGTTGTCTCCGTTCTGCGGAAAAGTCTAATCTCCATGTCCCCCTCTGTCACACTAGCTTCTTGTATAAATCTTTTACGTCTCACGCGGTAAGATTGTGGAACGAGCTACCGAGCAGTGTACGTGCAGCCACGAGCAAGGCATCGTTAAAACGCTTGCTATGGAATCATTTTCTGGTGATGCAGGAGTAGTTTGTCGATTAACATTTTTTATATTCTTAAATTCTAACTGTTCCCTTTTCCTGTTTTCATTTCAAATATTTCATAGGTGTTTGAATCAGAAACAGCTATATTTAATTATGTATGTACTATATATATAGCATATTAGGGCAGCATTGAGCATATATATGTATATATTTATATATCTTGTATGTATATCTATATAATAATATATATGTATAATTATGTTTATAACATGTAATGCAATATGTAATGTGTATGTCTACTTAAAGATGTTTTAACTCAGTTGCACTTTGCACCCACAATATCTTCTCTGCTTAGCCTGGAGGTAGACTGGCAGAGAATGCCTTGTTGCATTAAGTCCGCCCTTTTGTACTCGGTGTGTAAATAAAGCAAAATAAATAAATAAATAAATAAATATTTGTGCTGTTCTACTTGAGCTGTATTGTGGTTGCAGCATATTCATGTGAAGTGGTATATAATTTATATAAAAATCAAGTGAATGATATTTTTTGAAAACAATTATTATATTTTAATTAAAAATACTTAATGGCTCAAAGTGACCGCAACATTGTAGCACCCTATCAAAAATGTATACCATAATAAGATTTTGGTTAAAAACTACATGAACGTAGCAAACTTGCAGCCGGATTTAAACTATCTTATTCTTTACAAAAAACGACATTTTACAAACCTTATAACCATTGAACTTTTTTTTTACTTTTGTACGTCCTCTTAATTAAAAACGAAACCTTTTAAATCAGCTTTTGTTTTGACGGATCTCGCCGTTAGATAACGAATTTCATCACTCGCAAAGGCCACCATATGTAATACCCTTGTAATCATATAACACAAAGGAATTGTACCGGCGACCTCTCTTACCTGGAACTTTGTAGTGGGAATCAGATATTAATTAGTTAATTCTTTTGCCTTCCTTCGCTGTAGCTCTATGCTTATATGCTTAAAATATTGTTAAAAATATAACAGCTGTTTTAAATTTATTTCAGGAAACTGTTTTTAGTTTTTATTATAATCTTCTTATTCTTTTTAAAGTGTCATCTTCTTTTGAAGTTCGGCGATCATTAAACTTCAATCTTAACAACTGCAACTTCAATCTTTGATGCCGCGGCTCTGAATAAGGAACGGGTGCTCTTTCCAAACCAAACCAAACCAAACAAAAATCTGTGATCTTACGTTGGTCAAGTATGTATAAAATTTATTTTCTGGAATATTTTGTATTTCATCACGAGCCGCTGTAAACAAACGTTACAGTAACCCAATCACGACGGCGGCTGAACCCGGAGTAAGGTAAAGTGTATCTATATTTAGTTAAGTATTTTATTACAAGGCTGCTCAATTCACCGAAACCGAATTGCTCAGCTGAAAAAAAATATTCATAGCTAAAGAAAATAAATTAAAAAGTCGTTTACATTCCATGGCTTCCAACATGATAGATGAAGAAATTAAAAAATAGATTTAATTTTAATAATAGATTTAGTTTAACAATTGATATTTTCAAAAGTTATCGTGTTTACCCCTCCATGCGGACTTAAAAAGTGTACACCATAAGCCACTAAAATCACTTTTTGAAAATACATTATTCGATTCGAAAAAACTATTCATATATTTATTTACCCTTTAGTATGTATGTTACAGATTTTGATTAAAATAATTAAGACGAGGCATGACCCTAAACGCAAGTTTTATAATGCCTCAAAGTAAATGATCCACTGCAGTAAACAAACCCAGAAAAATGTATGATATTGTCCAGGATATATCCTAGTTAGATAGTGTGTTGAAAACATGATACTACTCATTTAATACGATAGAAAAAAATCACAAACATACCTCCAAAAATTTCTTTTAACTAGTAAAAACCATACTAGTATACATTCAATCATTCTGATTTTTTGTCAGATTTTTATACATTGAACATATTATCGTTATAGTGTTTCAATTTTTTAGTCCAACTAATAGTTTTTTTTTAAAATCACATATTCTTATTTCTGAAATAATACGTACGGATGTTTGCGTAAACGCCTGTGCAGTCACTGCCGGCCGAGGCCTGGTGCTGTAGAGACGTGTCGCTCTTTTGCCGCAGTATTTACGTCAAGATTTTTTAAGGACGCGTTTACAAAATTGATATAGGTATAGAATCGAACTATTACATTGACATGAGTCACGCACACAAGTGTACGCACGGTTGGCTGCGGGAATCGTAGTCAAATAAAATTATTTTAATAATTTGAAAGATCAAATTTGTTTTTGATTTCTTACACCACAAAAATATACTTAGATACATAGAGTAATAAGACTTAGTTACGAGGTACGAATACCTACTCTAGAGACTGCTTTGCACTGGGAGCCCTCTGCTGGCACTGAGAAGTTAGCTGTGGACTTTGGGCTGATTTTGTCAGTTATGATAAGACCTTACCTCCGGACTTGATGGAGTGACCTGAAAGTGAACTTCAGTAACTAATACTGGAACACCTGGACTAGTAGAACTAGGTGTGCCGACTTTGGGCTCGTTTTATTAGGTATGACGAGCCCTTACCTCCGGACTTGACGGAGTGACCTGAAGGTGTACTTTAGTAATCGGTATTGGAGCAGGTCGCCGAGTAGGTATTACTAGGTGTGCCGAGTTTGGGCTCGTTTTGTTAGGTATGACGAGCCCTTACCTCCGGACTTGACGGAGTGACCTGAAGGTGTACTTTAGTAATCGGTATTGGAGCAGGTCGCCGAGTAGGTATTACTAGGTGTGCCGAGTTTGGGCTCGTTTTGTTAGGTATGACGAGCCCTTACCTCCGGACTTGATGGAGTGTCCTGAAGGTGTACTTTGGTACTCGGCATTGGAACAGGTCGCCGAGTACTATTAGGTGTGCCGAGGTTGGGCTCGTTTTGTTAGGTATGACGAGTCCTTACGTCCGGACTTGACGGAGTGACCTGAAGGTGTACTTTGGTAATCGGCATTGGAACAGGTCGCCGAGTACTAATAGGTGGCCGAGTTTGGGCTCGTTTTGTTAGGTATGACGAGCCCTTACCTCCGGACTTGATGGAGTGACCTGAAGGTGTACTTTGGTAATCGGTATTGGAACAGGTCGCCGAGTACTACTAGGTGGGCCGAGTTTGGGCTCGTTTTGTTAAGTATGACGAGCTCTTACCTCCGGACTTGACGGAGTGACCTGAAGGTGTACTTTGGTAATCGGCATTGGAACAGGTCGCCGAGTACTACTAGGTATGCCGAGTTTGGGCTCGTTTTATTAGGTATGACGAGCCCTTACCTCCGGAATTGACGGAGTGACCTGAAGGTGTACTTTGGTAATCGGTATTGGAACAGGTCGCCGAGTACTAGAAGAAGAAGTACACCTTCAGGTCACTCCGTCAAGTCCGGAGGTAAGGGGCTCGTCATACCTAACAAAACGAGCACAAACTTGGCACACCTGGTAGTACTCGGCGACCTGTTCCAATGCCGATTAATAGAGTACACCTTCAGGTCACCCATCAAGTCCGGAGGTAAGGGCTCGTCATACCTAACAAAACGAGATCAAACTCGACACAACTAGTAGTACTTAGCGACCAGTTCCAATACCGATTACCAAAGTACACCTTCAGGTCACTCCATCAAGTCCGGAGGTAAGGACTCATCATACCTAACAAAACGAGCCCAACCTCGACACACCTAATAGTACTCGGCGACCTGTTCCAATGCCGATTACCAAAGTACACCTTCAGGTCACTCCATCAAGTCCGGAGGTAAGGGCTCGTCATACCTAACAAAACGAGCCCAAACTCGGCACACCTAGTAGTATTTAGCAACCTGTTCCAATGCCGATTGCCAAAGTACACCTTCAGGTCACTCCATCAAGTCCGAAGGTAAGGGCTCGTCATACCTAATAAAACGAGACCAAACTCGGCACACCTAGTAGTACTCGGCGACCTGTTCCAATACCGATTACCAAAGTACACCTTCAGGTTACTCCATCAATTCCGGAGGTAAGGTAATAGAAAACAGTAAAATAAATTTGAATTTTCTAATGGTTTTATTTGAAACTATTCTTTTTCTCTTATTTTAGCTATTTTGCAAACGAAGCTTGGTTTTTTTTAGAATTTGTGAGGTGGCGTTTTAAATGTTTATGTATGTAAATAGTAGACTAAGTACCTACCTGCTCATATCATAAAACTGACTTTAAAAAAATATTGATAATTAAAATGTAGTTGATGTCCAGACTAACTATATTGTAAACAGTTTTGATTTTAGTGAGTAGGTTCTCAAAATATGATTACTAATACCTAGTGGTGTTGAGAACAGTAAACCTCACGGAAAAGTTTTTGTTTGGAGGTGAATTGTCTGCTTGCTTTGCGCATACTGTGTTCACGCGGCGCTCTCCGACAGCCGGTTGCGCTCCGCCCACTGCGGGACGCGCGGGTGAAAAACGAATTTGAAATCGTGCTAAGAGCTCGTCTTAAGATAAGGTTCTCGTTACAGTAAAAAATACCTTTCTACATTAAGTAGAAGCCGAATTTAAAGGACTAAAAAGAATAAAACTGTTTGATATTCTGAAGTCGGGTCTATAATTTTTACGTCTTAATACCAACTTTAGAATATAAAATTATTTTATTCTTAATTACTAATACTTAATACGAAGTATGTTATGGATGTTTATTTTTAAGGCATCCATAACATACTTCCAAAGAAGAGTAAAATTACTGAAAAATATGCTAGGTGTTAGATTTATATCTTATACACATAGTATAGGTTACTCCAATATAAAAGGAAAAAAACGTTTAACATTTAATTTTATGTTCCTACTATTGCAAGCGAATCTCGAATAAAAATAAATGTTCTGTACGTAATTCGAAAAACTGTTGTAATTTTTTTCTCGCTTGTATAATACATTACTACCCTTATCGATAGTTAATTGTCATTCGCGGCACCAACAACTCGTAAAATGTACAGCGCTAGTGTTACAACGCAGATGGCATCTGCCACCCCAATAAGCTTACGTCTACGTTATGTACTATCATCCTAAAATGAAATACACCAAATATTGTGCCACGAAATTTCTAAATTGAATATAAAATGAAATAAACAGCCTTTTATTTCTTACATTATTAAACAATTATCTTATTTCTAGTAGAGTATAGTTGATTAACTTAGATTTATTGTTACTTTTGTTTATATATTTTTTTATGCAAGAGCCCCAGATTGCTTGTTGCCTCCTCCAAAAATGCATTTTTGTCTCTGTCTTGTTCTATTTGGCCCCACCTGGGCCAGCTATTCTTTTCATCTCGTCTTTTCCTTTATTTATTTTTTTGTATTATTAAGAGGTAGAGGTATTATTAGTAGGTATATTCCATACCTCAAAGTCCATCCGTCTGTACGTATGTGAAGACATTTTACTCAGGATTTGGTAGACGTCACAAGTTGAAATTATTATCAAATACTACTATGGATAACTGTCCCTTGAAGCAATAAATATTCTAACTGCTTAGCCGATGGTATCAAATGACAAGACCATTTTTATGTCACACTGTTCAACACAAGCTAACTTACTCATTAAAGCATTTTTGGCTGGGTTGGATTGAAACTGGGTTAATCGCATACCAAAAAAATTAACTTAGCCACTGAGTTACCAATGCAACAAATAAAATGTCACCATATTTTGTGTCTTTACGTCTATGTATCAAAATGTTGATTATTAATCTTTTAATATAAGTAACTTGATTTAAATTAAATTTAATATTGAAAGATAAACTATTGATTCATTATATTTAGGCCTAAGACATAAAACTACAACAGATTTCTTAGAACCTAAAACCTAAGAAGTTCTTAGAACCTCGTTAGTCTTCATTGTATTCTGGTAACTAAGAAAATCTCTAAATGTATAATAAAATGGTCCGGTTCAATAAGGCCCATTTTGAAATTTTTCCGTATATACTTTTATTTAAATCCCTAAAACAATATTGTATAAAGTTTAAAATATGAATGGTTTTCAAAAAGTAACTTCTTTAAAAGTTTTTAAAAATAACGTCTGATAATCTAAAGTATTTAATGTTATTGGAAGAATAGTACTCTTTGACTCCTTATTAACGCTTTGACTCCTTAATAAAACATCAGAATGAGAATCAACGCTCCTTACTATGTTCATCGGGGTCAATATGTGTAAATAGTAAGGACTCCTTATTTTCACCAACACTCTATGACGGTACCATAACAAAGAATAAAAACTTAAAAAGTAATTTAAATATTAAAAAAAACATAAAGTTATTATGTATTGTGATGAGATCGGTAAAAATTTTGGCATGATGTTATTTAACATCATGCAAATTTAAAATAAAAAATATAGGGAAAAAATCAATTAAAGAAACAAAAGAATTAAAAAAACAAAAAAATTTTAATAATGACCAAACCCCCAAATAGATAAAAATTTAAAAGGACAATTAATATAATTATTGATGCCTCGATAGAAAAATAGTAAGTTTTGTCCTAATAGCACATTAATAATTCTTGTCGGGAGAAGAGGCAATGTAAACAAAAATAAATTATTAAAATATATTGATAAACTCAATACTTTAAATGTACATAAAATTATCTTGTTTGCATTGCCTTATATACAGGGTTGGCCACAGGAGAATGAAATAAGATATGATTTAAATTTATTAATAAATAATTTATCATGAAACAGTAATTTAAATTTGACATTTAATTGTAACAATTATACTAATAGAATTAATTTAACAGATATTAATAATTTTATGAAGAAATTTTTGCACTACAGATAGGTATTACCTATCCAAATATAATTTAAGACAGATAGCAAATGTGCTATCTTATTATTTATATATTAACTCAGTCAAGGACTTGGCTACCCAGACATCTGCTCCTATAGAGCAGCATAATGATTTGGCATGCAATTTGGAATCCGTTCCAAGTAATTTAAATTAGAAAATGAGACAATAGAGGTAATCTCTAGCAGTTATAATAATTTAAATAATTTAGAATGTAGCTTACAAATCCTTAATAGTTGCAATTGTATAACTCCACAAAATGAAAATAAAAATTGTTTACACCTGGTGCATCAGAATATACAAGGCATGATAGGCAAAGTGCTAGAAATTGAATTGTTCTTAAATAGCAACAATACTCATATTTTATGTATTACTGAACATTGGTTAAAAGCTCATAATTTAATGTTTAACTTCAGTAATCACCAGGTGGTCAGTTATTTCAATAGAGAAACAATTTTAAGAGGTGGCTCCTTAATTTTAGCTAGTAAATGATTATCATGTAAAGAACGTAAAGATATTGTGAGCCTCTCTGTTGAGCGAACTGTAGAAATGGCATGTGTTGAATTTGAGCACCTCATTGTTGTGAGCGTTTACAGACCCCCATATTCCTTATATGATACTTTGAAAAAATTATGGAGGAAGTTTTCGCTAAGCTTAATAAACAGAATAAATCTGTTGTAATATGTGGAGACTTTAATATCAATCTCCTAGAAGCTTCCCACCAATATTAAATTTAGATCATTGTTTAAATCTTTGGTCTTTTTAATTTATTTTTGGAACACGTATTGCTGAATCTAGTGCAACATGTATAGATAACATTTTTACAAATGTTAAGCCGTTCAATAAATGTATAATTCAAAAATTGAGCTCTCATCATTACCTTATGTTCAAAAAAAGCAATTAGATAAAAAAGTAGTGTTTGTTGAAGTAAATGCACATCGCTTGGAGAAGTTTAGAAGTAATATAGTAAAAAAACTTCCATTACTTTCATACCATAATAATCCAATTTTTTTGTATGGAACGTTATTTAAGCTCTTTTGAAATGAATTTAATAATACTTTTACTTCCAAAACATTCTCCTTGAACAATCGCAAGGCATTTAATGAATGGGCGACAGTAGGATTCCATAAGAGTAGACAAAGGTTATATGAACTTTACAATGAAAGGTAATATAATCCTAGCGTCGAATTTAGGGAATATGTAAAAAATATTCCAAAATATTGTTACGAGCTTAGGGTTCTTGACAATAAAAATTACCCATAGAATTACCAACATTAACACTTTAATTCACTTTACACTAATTAAAACATAAAAGACACTAATAATTAATCACACTGATTCACTTTATTTCACTCCAAAGCCTCGCTTGTCTCGCCAAATTCAATACTGCCCCGATCGTGGCATGCTGCTGGTTTTAAATACACTTTTACACCGAAACATCCAGAATATTCCCGTAGATACGGGCGCCGACCGTCCAGACGCAGAAAGATCGAGTTTACGGCTTCTAGAAAGCTTAGTTATTCAATTCGATACTAGATGGCGCTGTCGGTTGAAAGATTAGTCATGTCATTTTCTGGAAAGCTCTCCTCGCTCTGTTACCCGAGACTAGATGGCGCTAGTGCCAGACGTTAACTTCGACGCGCAACAATATTTAAAGAGTGTGCTCCTTAGCCAAGTCAATGTATTTGAGCAACAAAATAAAGACTGCTTCAAATATAATTAAAATGACATGGAGTATGATTAATAGTGAAATTGGTAAGGTCAACTCTAGCAATTCAAACTACCAGTTAAGTTTTAACAATAAATTAACTAAATCAGATCAGGACGTTGCAATGGTTTTTGAGAAAAATTTGACTGATATTCCGATCTTAACCACTAAGTTACAGAATTTTTCTCCTGCCATCGCTGAATCGTTACTCAAACAAAATGTAAATGTATGTACAAAGAATTTTACATTTCATAAAGTGTCATCAAAAGATATAGTAAAATATTTTAAGACTATTGATATTAAGAGAACCGCCGATCTGTGGGGATTTCTGTTATAGTTATTGCGTCTATAATAGATACAATCGCCCCTCAACTATCTATTATTTTTAATACTAGTATCGAATCTGGTGTATTTCCTGATTGCATGAAGCATAGTAAAGTAATACCATTATTTAAATCTGGTAGTACATTGGACCCCGCTAATTTTAGACCTATTTCTGTACTGCCAACACTTAGAAGAATTTTTGAAGAAATTATTCTTGATCAAATGTTAAATTTTTTTTAATGTAAATAATTTACTTCATAAAAATCAATTTGGTTTCTTGCTTTTATTATAAAATTTGTATAAAAGTTTTTGTGTGGATATAATTTTTCTTTTTATGTAAATAATTTCGAGTAATATATAGATATAATTTTGATTTTCACGCTGCCGACATCCGCTTGGTATATAGGTATATTTTTTTGTTATCAAAATACAATAAAATCTTTTTATAATGAAGTTAAACCTGACTTTTGTTTAGACCACATGATAGAGAATTTTGTATAAATTTTATAATGCCAAATTTCTTCATAGAAAAGTAGTCTCTAAATATAGGTTTTAATGGTTTTAAGTGCCATGGGTGGGTGCGGTCTCATACGACCGCTCGGGATTTGCCAGGCGCATGCGACTGCATGGGAATTTTATTGAGATTGAAGGGTTCAGCTGGGCAGTATTCTGAATGTGGATCTTGAAAAATTATTTTCACAAAATGCTGATTCTAATTTTAACATCCCGCTTTTAAAAATAATAATGTTCAAAAGTAGGAAGTAATAGATTTCAGATCGATTTTGAGAATGTGAGGTTTTATTAGATCTCCACGTTTTGAGGTCCCAGTAAGCTGTTACGACTACTTCCGGCTGAACGTACGGTCGTGTGTCTGTGTGAAAGAATCAACCGATCTAGATGAACGATATGGCGTTCAAAAGTATTTATTGAGACTTCGATTTGATTAGATTTTGAAGTCAATCAGTTGAGCCGTTTTAAATTTATTCAAAAAATTAAGACTTAAGCCGAATCTATCATCGGGCGCGATAGATTTCGCTTAAGTCAATAAAATAGTAAAGTTAACATTATACGAGTGCTACGATCGTGTCGGTATTCTGATGTTGTAGTGGTTCTTCTGTTCAAGGCAAGGACGATGGTGTTGCTGAGAGGCTGACCAGTTTCACGAATCAACAGAGTGAGTAATTCATTCATGGGGAAATGTATACGTTATTAAAACAATGTTAAAGAAAATATAGAAGATCACTATACTACTAAGTTAAAATATTTTATTACAAAAATGATTTTATTATATTATTTTCATAACATAACCCTTTCAGGAGTAAATGACCTGTGCTTTGCAGTAGGACGTATATAGGCTGTAAATTCTAAACCAACTTTTTTAGAACAAAACATTATATACGTTTTACTACCGGACGTGGATATCGCAACTCATTCTTCAGGTTTCAAAAATTTCTTACTGAATAATTTTTTACTTTTACCACTGGTTCGAAAAAAACTCTCTGCCCTGGAGAAAACCAGCAAGAAATCCAGCGGGCCCTTTTTTTTCAAAGTAAATTATACAACAAAATAGGTTGTGCAAACTGTTTAATGTTTACACTATTTACTAGGTGGCCGCCTCATTATCAAGGATTATTAACCACGTATTCATTTATATTATAATAACCCCTTATACATAGTTTTTATTTAATAAACTCAGCCACTTAACTTCTATTCGCTTCAAAGAAATCTAAATAATAAGGCAAGTGCCTTATTTTTTTAGATTTCTGTGATTCGTTTTCATAGACTTCATAAAATGACCACGAAATATTTCATTTCTCAGACTCTTCTCAGTTTCCTCGCGACGTTTTCCTTCGCCTCCGAGAATGCAAATAGCAAATTTAATAATTTTGTTGATTCCAGCGGGGATCGAAAAATAATTAAAGACTAAATATATAATATTAGTAAAAAACACTTAATACAGCTACAGAGCATCGATAACTTTCGACCTTTTTTAAAGACGGCAGCAAATTTGTACGTGCCATATGTTAAAGAAGGCAATTTATGTTTTCTCGCGGCTTACGAAATGCAAGAGGCAGGAATACGGAAAATTCTGTGTTAAAGGGTGGCTGTGATGATTATAGAACATAATTTTATATTCTGTAAAATAATAAAAACTATATTAACCATACCTTGGCGGTGTAAGTTTATCCATTACTCGATATCGAGTGGAACTGAAGCAAAATATCCGTCCAGCTTATAAAATTCCACTGCTGAACATACGCCTCCCTGAAAGACCACCTCTTAGTTAGATTTTTGCCACAGTTGCCACGGTTGGCAAGGGGATTGACAACCTAAAGTTTTTTTAAAATTTTGAATTGTTATCTGAAAGATGTCTATATCCTGTTTCAGTTTCGCTCTGTAGCCTATTCCGCAATCCACGGGATGATATCGTAAGGAGATGGATATCTTTACAACGCTGCTAAACGGTACATAATATAATTGCACGTCTTTTATAACGTATTTAATTGGTACCATCGAAAACTGCAGTCTTTATGACCAACGATTACACATCGAAAAAACTTTAAAAGTCAAAATCTAAATGGTTAGATAGCTTTTATTAAAAAACAATTGTTAAATTGACGTAGCTATGAAATGAGAAATTTTTTGACATTTACCAATTACGTCGTTATCTTGCGAGTGTAACTGAATAAAACTCGGCGTCGTTTCATCATTTTCGCGTGGTGAAGTTTTAGTTAGTTTTTGTTCAAACTTCTGATTTACGACCATCCCGAGACATCTCTCATGGCACGACGCAGGCACCCCCGATCTAATAAAGGAATTTGCACGAAAAAAATTCTTCCGTGAATTATTTTTTGCCGAAACGTACTTGGCATGGCACTTGGATTCAAAGTAAAATGTTCTGGGTTCCTTAGTTTAGAAAAAAATATTTGTAGTACTTATTGTGGATGATATTTGTCTGATTTTCCATGATTGAAGTTTAATTTTGTCGAGATTAACGCTAGTTTTTCGGCAGATGATTTAATCATATCGTCCAGTAGGTGTCGTAGGAGACAACAGAAGGAAACAAAGCAGGAAATGGCCAGTAGCGTCTTCCAATAACAACATAAATTCTGGTTGGGATAATGTGGAAAATCACTCTTATGGGGCAATATTGTCAAAATCACTCTTATGAGACAAAATTTCTCACCCTGTCATTCAGATTACACCCTAGCATATTCCTTAAAGACCGCATTTCTACAGCATTTATTCTAATTTCGTGCTTCTTCTGCCACACCCAGCTTTCACTACCATACATTAAAGTAGGGACTAACACAGCATTATGAATTACCATACGTGCCTGTTTTGACAAATTCTGGTTCTTCATAATAGAGTGTAGTGCCCCATTCACTCTATTCCCTGCATTTACTCGTCGTTCTATATCCCTATCATATCTACCATCCCTGCTAAATACACATCCCAAATACACAAACTCATCCACTTCCTCAATTAACTCTCCTTCTATTCTTATTTCACATACCGTTTTGCTTTCTTCTCTTTCAAAAACCATCACTTTCGTCTTACTTGCGTTCACTTTCATTCCCCTTTCTTTTAATTCCCAGTTCATTAATGTAACCATCATTTGCAACTCTGCCGCCGATGACGCAAGTATGACTTGATCATCGGCATACAAAAGGCATTTGACGGTTAACTCGCCCATTCTTAACCCACATTCTTCATCTTTCAAAGTTTGCAAACACCGGTCCATAAATAGGTTGAACAGCCAAGGGGAAGCCACACAGCCCTGTCTGACACCTTTTTGGATGCCAAACCAGTCCGAGTAGACCCCATTGATCCTGACACAAGCACTAGAGTCCCTATAAAGAGACCTTAATGCCTGTATCAAACCAGCGCTCAACCCATATGAGTTCAGTGTTTGCCATAACACATTCCTGTCCACTCTGTCATAAGCCTTTTCCAAGTCCATGAACGCACAAAAAACTTTCTGGTTTTTGGCCAAAAACTTCTCCGCAATCATGCGCATGGAAAAGACTTGATCTGTACACCCCATTCCCTTTCTAAAACCCGCTTGCACATCCCAAATTTTTCCATCAGTTTCTTTCATAACTCTTTCAATTAACACTTTAGCATACAGTTTACCCACAATACTAAGCAAGCTGATACCGCGGTAGTTTTTTGCAGTCCTGCTGTGACCCTTTTCCTTTATATATTGGTACTATAACTGCTTTACACCAGTCATCCGGTACCCGTTTTAATTCCCAACATAAATTAAACAAGGTGTACAGCAGGCCTGCCACCACTCCCTCTCCAGCCCTTAGCATCTCGAGTGATACTCTATCATATCCAGCTGCCTTACCTGCTTTCATGCTTTTCATTGCTTTCATTATTTCATTTACACTTATCTCCATACCCCTTTCCACTTCTTTCGGAATTTCTAGTTCATTTAATTTATACGACTCTTCACTCATAAACACGCTTTCAAAGTATTCCTTCCATCTGTTTAAATTCGAAACTTCATCATTCAGAATACATCCATTCTCGTCTCTTATAGCATTTATTATAGGCTGTTTTGTATTTCCCCTGGCAGTTCTTACGAGTTTCCAGAACATTTTTATGTTAGCCTGGAAATTATCAGATATCCTTCTATCATTCTTATCCGTTCTTTCTTTCTTTTTCCTTTCAACAACTTCTTTTACTCTCTTATTTATACGTCTAAATTCTGCCTTTTTTCTTTCAATCTCATCATTCATACCAGAAGAATTATCAGCTTTGGTTGCTAGTAAATCTAACCATGCTTTCTTCTTTGATTCAACTTCCACCCGTACCTCATCATCCCACCATAACGTATTACTTTTCCTTTCATTTGTTCTCTTACTTACACCGCATACTTCGGTGGCGGTATCCACCAAACCTTTCTTAATATTATCCCACACAGTATTCAAGTCTAAATCATTCATACACAACTCATTCAAACATCTAATATTTTCTCTCAGTCTACATTTATACTTCTCTATCACATCTTCATCTTGTAACTTCTCTATTCTTATACGCTGTAACGCAGTGGTAGATACAGATGTCCGATGCCGCCAACGCTTGAAAGACCATTAATTCGACATAAGACCAAGTAATGATCCGTCCCTACGTTGGACCCCCGGTAAACCCTTGTATCTACGACTGCGCTCCTCATTCTTTCATCCACAATTACGAAATCTATCATGCTTCTATCATCACCTCTTTCCCATGTATACATGTGAATCTCCTTATGACGAAAAAAAGTATTCGTCACAAAAAGATTCTTTTCCGCACATACGGTGAGGAGGTCTTCACCATTCTCATTTATACTTTCATCACCAAACGTTCCCAATATCCTTTCATAACCAGACCTCTTCACCCCAACCCTTCTATTAAAGTCTCCTAACATAATAATATTTTCATTTTCCTTACATTTTGTCAACACCATCCTTACCATGTCCCAAAACTGCTCTCGGATGTAAGTGGGCTTAGACATGTCTGGGGCGTACACCCCTAGCAGGAACAGCTTCTTTAAGCCCACTTTCATTCGTATCCATAGCAGTCTTGGGCTTACACATTCGTACTCTTTCACACATTGACCCATTCTTTCTGAAAGGATGAAACCGACTCCCTGGCATGCCCTTTCGGTCTCGTCCACACCAGACCAATACGCGGTATACGTGCCATGTGCAGTGGCATCCTTTCCCTTTCGTTTCGTCTCATTCACACATAACACATCTATTCCTCTGTCATTCATCATTTCGCATACTTCATCCATCTTATCATTCATTCCTCCACATACATTCAGCGTAGCCAGACGGGTTTCCGCAATCCACTTTTCGCCCCTCCGGGAGACAGAACGTGACCTCGTCGCCGGTTTTTCTCCCGGAGATTCTTCGCACCCCTGCCCCATTTAAAGGGCGCCGGGAACTCGGGGCCATTTCTTTTATTTCTTGAGTCATGGTGCGAACAAGGGTTGGTGGTAGATTTTACGCCGCTACCATACGGCGAGGAGCCGAGTCTATTTTATCGGCTTTGTCGCTCGTTTAGCACCACCCGGGGGACACGTGTAGGGTGGGCCTAAGGTTAGGTGGTCGAAGCCTACGGACGCGAGCGACTCATCCCCCAATATACGTTATTACAGTAATTTTGTTGTTCATTTAAAATATGAAAGATAAGTATATAATTTGATAAATTCGTTTATTGGTTTATTTGTGACCCTGTCCGTATTTTTCCGCTTGTTCGTTGTTTGGTCCACCTATTTGTTCATTCGTTTTGTTTTCTGATTGATTGATTTACTCAACCTTTTTTCTAGCACCAGTCTAGATAAAAGCATTCAGCTAGTCGGTCAAGTAACCGTCACGTAGTTTTTGTAGGTTTACACGACCGTTCAAGTGTGAATAAATCATTATCACTCTAAACAAAAATACTGATTTCGCGCGAACAAATTTACGGGCTAGCTAGTTTAAAAATATAAAGTTGTAATAAGGACACTGTATTATTGTCCAGTAAAGAAAAAATATATCGCTTTTCGTATTAATTTTGCACACCTTATATAAATTTATACGTTAAATTTAAATTATAATATACGGTATATATCGTCCTCGTAGGTTTAGACAGTGGCGCGTTTTATTTCTCGTCCCAGCCACCGTCGCCTTGAATATTTTACAACGGGTACGTGTGCCTTGTAGAATGTCTACTGACGCGCTGAATTTACTGCGGCTTACCGAACGGCGGTGGAGAATAATTTTATGTGTATTTCAGAGTAAAGCAACTAGGTTGAAAATAGAAAAGAGATACTGTTGGTTATACGCGGAAAGTTAGACTGAGAATCAAAGTTATATATTGAAATAGGGGTACAACGAACATTGCCTGCAAATACATTGAATTAAACGTAGTCTCGACCTCATCATAAATAATGTTTTTTATAAGGTTTAGCGAAATATGGCGATGATGAAAAATTTTATTAACCTAAACGATTCCAATTTTCCTTCCTCATGGAGAAAATTTAGGACACTGCTCAAAGTCACTCAGGTATAGATAAGAGTTAAAATACAACCAATGTAAATACAAAAACTTTAAAAAAATATTTTACTTTCAACCTTTAAGAATCGCAAGGCAGAGCAATTTTTAAGAGAAAATAAATATTAAAGCTTATATTACACGTATTTTTTTAAAAAAAATTCGCTTTGCCTCATGGTGCGAAAACTAGGGGGTGGTATACTTTACGCACGGTGATTAGCCGAGTCCGTTCTTTCGGCTTTGTCGCTCTTTTCGCACTTTTCTTTTATTTTTTGTTGCAGAAGTGAATGGAAGAGTCGGAAAGGGACGTCCTAGGCGGAAGTTTTTTCGATCAAATTGGCGATATAATAAAAATGGGCCAAATTAAGAGTACCCTTAACCGACGAGCATGTATGCGTAGGTATAAGGATGTGGAAGAGGCGAGAGAGGTATGTCAGGATCGTACTAGATGGAAGTCTGTAGTCTCTGCCTACCTCTCTGGGCGACAGGCGTGAGTGTTTATGCTTTACTCTTATGCTTCTTAAAAAATATATTTCTCAAACACTCACGTTTGCACATGTTGTTTTTAACGTCGTCCAGTTTGAATAAAACAAACAAAATACGTAGTACTTCTCTGTCAAGATATCCCTCTAAGTATGTAAAACTTTTTCTTTTATATTTCTAACGCCAAACGGAAGAACATCCACTATTTTACAGAAGAGGGTACAAACGAGCATGCGGCCTTTTCTTATTTTTTTGGGTCCAGAAGCAAAGTAAAGGGCTACCCTCCGGGAAGCGAGGGAGGGAGGTGATGAATGCTCTGAGCATACCACGCAGCCGGCTGCATGGTTGTGTGGACTCACTGAGCAACCTCAGTGCCCAGCCTACTCACTAAACACCACCTAAGACTGGCTTTGACCTGGTAAGGTCTTTCAGCCGTTTCGGAAACGACCCCCCTTGGGGAAAGGGGGCACAAACAGCATGCGGCTTTCTAGACTGTGACTATAGGCGATAAACAATTACAACATCGGAAGAATTAACGTAGTGTTGCCGGCCTTTTAAAAGGAGTAGGCTTTTTTGGGTTACTTTCCCGTGGCCATGCGGTGAAAATGGCAAAACATGTGGTTTTAATCGATGCGAGTCCAACATAACCCGATTTTACAACCGCGTGCCCGACATTTCCCCCACGAAGAAAAAAGACTTTAAGGAAACAGTACTCTCAGAAAAAGAATGTGCACATAGTATGTAATCGGCTTGACAGTTCTTTGTAGCAGTGGCTTAACGGTGACCTTGTGCACTGGAGGCAGCGTGTTCGAGTCCCGCACGGAAATGGTATTTATGCGGACTATAAATAGTTATTTCGGGTCTGGATATTTTTCCTTGTGCAATTTATGTTTGTGGGTTGCCTCCACGATATAGGAGAAAAGTTCTAGGGGGTACCGTTAAAAAAGAAAGAAAAGAAATGTAACATAACGTAATGTTACGAGCTTGAGGTTCGTGACAATAAAAACTGCCGATTGAATTACCAAAATTTACACTCTTATTACGGAACACCAATTAACAACTTTTCGGACATTTGCGGGCCCGATTGTCTGACGTGCTCATAAATGTCATTCATTTTGTTCCGTAAGTCATTTGCATAATCGGTCATACTGCGTGGGGCATCAGATGGTATCCCGGTGATCAGGTCTGCAGGCAGCCGTAATTCTCTTCCAAAGTTAGCGAAAGCTGGTGTCATTGATGTACGAGTTTCGTGAACAGCGCTTCGATATGACAACAAAAACGGTTGTATGTGCTTGTCCCAATCTCGTTGCCGATTGTCTGAACTTTTGCTAGGTACCTCTCCACTATCTGATTAAATCGTTCTACCATTCCATCAGATTGCGGGTGATAAGAAGTCGTTCTTGTTTTATGAGTACCCATAACTCGGCAAGTTTCCTGGAATGTTTGAAACTCAAAATTCCTTCCTTGATCGCTGTGAATCTCTAAAGATACTCCAAAACAAATGAAGACTTCATGAACTAGTTTATCTGCAACTGTTGAAGCTTCTTGATTTGGAATGGCGAAGACTTCTGGCCACTTAGTGAAGTAATCCATAACAACCATAAAATACTTGTTGCCGCTTTCACTCTCCGGAAACGGCCCCGCCATGTCAATGGCTATTCTCTCCCATGGTGCAACAACATTGTACAACTTCAATGCACCTCTACTACGAGTCTGAGGTCCCTTTACAGCCGCACAACTTGTACATTTGCGACACCAGTCCTCGACATCGTTTCGACAGTGGACCCAGTAAAACCGTTCTCGGATCTTCAGTAGAGTTCGTTTAACTCCCAGATGGCCTCCTGAATTATGGTACAGCTGTAGAACATCCGGTACTTTAGCTTTAGGGACAACCATTTGCAAATGACGGTTGTCTCCCCGAACATTTTCCAATTTACGGCACAGAAACCCATCCTGAAGCAGCAAGCTCTCCCAATGGGCCCAATAGCTTTTAGTGGTCGAACTCATCACTGAGACGTCACTTCACATGGGCTTGGTAGCACTGGCATCATTTATTCTAGAATTGGCTTGATGTCCGGATCTTCTTGCTGTACATTTTGTAAGCTGTCCTACCACTCGTTGCTGAGGTGGTCTGTCCTGAGCACCCTCACGGATACCACTTCCTTACTCTCTTTCCTATTACAATTTCTGACAATGATTCTGGAATGGATGGAGGCCCGTGCTACCAAGCCTAAGTGGAGCGACGTCTCAGCGATGAGTTCAACCACGAAAAGCTATTGGGCCCAATGGGACAGCTTGCTAATTCAGGATGTAGTCCTGTGCCGTAAATAGGACAATTGTCGATGAGACAGCTGTCGTTTGCAAATGGTTGTCCCCAAAGCTAAAATACCGAATGTTCTACAGCTGTGCCATAATGGTCGTTCAAGAGTCCATCTGGGAGTTAAACGAACTCTGCTGAAGGTCCGAGAACAGTTTTACTGGGTCTATTATCGTGAAAATGTCGAGGCTTGGTGTCGTACATGTACAAGTTGTGAGGCCGTGAGGGGACCTCAGACACGTACGTAGTAGAGGAGCACTGAAATCGTACAATGTTGGTGCACCATGGGATAGGACAGCTCTTGACATTGCGGAGCCGTTACAGAAAGGTGCAAGAGGGACTCCTAAGATCGTCCATGTGGATCGCCTGGCGCGTTATTATGGGGCCGATAATGCTCAGGACGAGCATGTCTTAGGAGGGGGCAGTGTTACGCGCTCAAGTCGACGGCACTAGTGCCATCTAGTCTCGAACCGAAGAACTAAACTTCTTGAAGTTGAATCACGAAAACTCGGTACCTTGCGCGTGTTTACTTGAATATTCTGGATATTTCGCTGCTAATTTATATAAATAGGCGCTGCAAGATGCGATCGGGGGAAGTATTGGATTTCGCGAGGCAAGCGAAGCTTCGGAGCGAAATAAAGTGAACCAGTGTGCTTAATTATTAGTGTTTTAAGTTTTAATTTATGTAAAGGAAATTAAAGTGTTAATTTAGGTAATTTTATCGGCGATTTTTATTGTCACGAACCTCAAGCTCGTAACAATACATAATTTAAGGTCATACTTTATTGTACACGTTCTGGCAAATAAATGAATTAGAATTTGAATTTTGAATTTGAGATCGATTACCTTCCCTTTCTACCGTTTGCTTAGGGCAGCTGGATTGAAGATGACCCCTTTCCCCACACCCGTAGCATCTAGGGCTGTATCCTTTATTGCGGTCGCGAACTGTAGCTGCTGCAACCTCCCTGCCGCGATGGGAACGAAGATCCTGCCGCACGGTTTCCACCTCCAGTGCATGGGTCAAGGCGTCCTTAAGCGTCTCGTGGTACCCAAACCTCACAGCAGCTCTGAATTCAAGGTTGCGGATTCCGTCACCAGGTTTCCTTCAGTGAGCGCAGGTACAGACCGGTATGCTTTTCGCACCAGCTTCTTCACCTCTAGAGCCCACTGCTGCAGGTTTTCGTTGATGCGCTGCACGCGATCTTTAATCTGCGCACGAAAGACGTGTTCCAGGTGAGCGTCGCCATATCTCACCTCCAATTCCTCAAGGAGCTGCTCATAAGTCACTTCCTCACCGAGAGCTTCCAGAACGGTTAAGGCCTGGCCGCGCAGACCTAGTATGAGAACAGTCATGGCCTGACTTTTATTCCAGCCATACGCCTTCATAACAGCCTCGAACTAGATTTTGTAGGCTGACCAGGAAGAAGTCCCGTCGAACGGTGGCACCTTAAACCCATGTATCGAAGGTATAGTAGCTACTACGGGAGCTGTAGTTCTATCCCCAAGTTTGAGTTCGTCCAGTGATTTCTTCATGTCAGCCATTACGTTGTCAACCCGATTGTTCACTTGGTCGATTCGGGATTCAGCTTCCGACAGGCGGTTGTCATGTTGAGCAACCTTATCCTTTACCTCCCTTATCTCTTTCCCGAAGGTATCGTAAATGTCCTTCATGAGGAGCATCTGCCCTTTCTTATCGCGTTTGAGCTGCTCTTCCAACCGACGGGCCTGTTCCTCCTATCGCTGTCTCGTGGGGCACCACGTATCAGTGAGATGCGCCTCGGAGGTTGACCGCAGTGGCCTTTGCTTCCGCTGCTGTCAGCCCGGACACATATCGGCGACCTGCTGCGCCACGCCACACTGTGATGCATGTGCGGCGACCGGCAAGCCAGCCGATCACCGGGCCGGAAGCAAGGCCTGCGTGCCACCCGCCAAGGCCAAGGCCGCGGGTAGGGTAGGGGCCAAAGCCGCCACCGCCTCTGTGGCCTCCGCCACAGCCGCAACTGCCACTGCCACCGCTGTCACTGTCGCCGCCGCCGCCGCCGCGACACCGACGCCCGCAGAGGAAGCTGAAATGGAATGCCTATAACGGCCCCATTAAGCTTCCTCCAGGCGAATATCAACCACTGCGCCTGCGCTCAGGATCTGTTGCTCCAGAGCATGGCGCAGTGGTCGATTAACATCGCTGTGGTCGCTGAGCCGTATTTTGTCTGGCCTAGGGAGGACTGGGTGGCGGACCTTAACGGCTCAGTGGCCATCATCTCTTCGGCCGCCGCCGGTACCCCGACTCTTGAAGGTGTCAGGAGGGGTCAGGGGTGCGTAGCAGCACGGTTCGGGGAGTTCGTCGTTGTGGGGGTGTACTTCTCCCCGAACCGATCTCTCGCCGAGCTCCACAACTCTCTTGCAGAGCTGAGAGCAGTCGTCGTCGGAAGTTATCCCCTCCCCCGTACTTGTCCTCGGGGACTTCAGTGCCAAGAACTTGGCTTGGGGTTCTCGTCGTACAGATGTGCGGGGTAGGATGGTGGAAGACTGGGCTCTGGAGACGGGCCTGGTCGTCCTAAATCGGGGTTCTGTCCCCACGTGTGTGCGGATGCGGGGCGAGTCGGTGGTGGACATCTCGTTCGTTAGCCCCGCTCTGTCGCCGCGTGCCATTGACTGGCGTGTCATGGAGGGGGTGGAGACCTAATCCGACCACCGGTATATCCGGTTTGATGTCTCCACCCAGCCCTCGAGCGCGCCAGTCCAACAGGCCCCGAGTGGTCCGCGTTGGGCGTTGAAGCAGCTGGACCGGGAGCTCCTCCTGGAAGCCTCGATCGTGCAGGCCTGGGTGTCATCACCGGACAGGCCTGCCGACGTCAATGATGAGGCAGGGTGGTTCCAGGAGGCCATGTCCGAGATATGTGACGTGGCAATGCCCCGCGTCCGGCCAGGAAGCGCCCGGCGTCAGGTGTATTGGTGGTCGCGTGAGCTGACGTCTCTGCGCGAGGCGTGTGTCGCCGCGCGGCACCTGTACGCCAGGCATCGCAGGCTCCGCATTCGTCCACCGAATGCGGCAGCCATTGAGGCGGAGCTGTACGAGGGATACAGAGCGGCGAAGACCGCCCTCCGGAAGGCTGTCCTGCGGGCCCGGGATCTGGCCCGTGAGGAGATGCTGGAGACTCTCAACAGAGATCCGTGGGGGCGCCCCTACAAGATGGTGCGGGATAAACTCCGCACCTGGGGCCCCCCGCTGACGCAAAGTCTCCGGCCCCAGCTCGTGGAGGACGTGGTGAGCGCTCTGTTCCCTGCGCGAGGGGAACATCCGCCCCCGCCTATGGCTCCGCCACCTGCGGTGCCGGAAGCGGACCACCAGGACGACGACGACGACATCCCGGAAGGGACCGGGGTAGACCTGAGAGTGGCGGTACGTAGGCTCAAGGCCAGGAATACCGCCCCAGGACCCGATGGCTTGCCTAGTAAAGCCTGGGTCCTGGCCTCGAAGGCTCTCGGGCCCCGACTGGAGGGGCTCCTAAGCGCATGCTTGGAAAGAGGCCAATTCCCGCTTCGTTGGAAGACGGGGAAGCTGGTCCTCATTCGGAAGCCGGGGACGCCCTGCGGACTCTCCGTCCGCATACCGGCCCGTGGTGCTGCTCGACGAGGTGGGCAAGCTCTTTGAAAGAGTCATTGCAAACCGCCTCGCCGAGCACCTTGCGGGGACGCGGAGGACGGAACACCAGTTTGGTTTCCGCAAGAGGCGCTCCACGGTGGACGCCATCACGCGCGTGAGAGCCCTCACGACGGGGGGATGCAGTGGCCAGAGGGGGGTTGTCTTGGCGGTGTCTCTCGACATCGCCAACGCCTTCAACTCCATGCCCTGGAGCTGCATTAGGGAGGCACTCCGGTATCACCGGGTGCCGACCTATCTCCGTCGTATAGTCGGGGACTACCTGACGGACAGGGCCGTCATCTACCCCGGTCGCAACGGTGAGTGGAACCGGCGAGAGATGTCGTGCGGTGTCCCACAGGGTTCGGTTCTGGGGCCACCTCTGTGGAACATCGGTTACGACTGGGTGCTGCGCGCCGACCTCCCTACCGGCGTCAGCGTAGTTTGCTACGCTGACGACACGCTGGTACTGGCACAAGGGGGGTCGTACGAGGCGGCGGCGGAAACTATGACACGCGGGGTTGCGATAGTCGTTGAGAGGATTCGGCAACTGGATCTGGAGGTGGCTCTGCACAAGTCCGAGGCCATGCACTTCCATGGTCCTCGGAACAGGCCACCACCGGGATCCTCAGTGATGGTAGGAGGGGTATCCATCGGCGTCGAGTCGACGCTGAAGTACCTAGGACTCGTCCTCGACGGCCGATGGAACTTCGTTGAGCACTTTCGACGTTTGGCTCCCAAACTGGAACGGACCGGGGCTGCCTTCAGGCGGCTCCTGCCGAACCTGGGAGGGCCAAACGCCTCCTGCCGGAGGCTCTACGCGGGGATCGTGCGGTCCATGGCCCTTTACGGGGCCCCGGTGTGGGCACGTGGTTTGGCGCGGCTTGCCGTCCACCACCTGAACGCGCCCCAAAGGGTGATTGCCGTGAAAATGGTTCGCGGCTACCGCACGATTTCCCGCGAGGCGGCGAGCCTCCTTGCCGGATTGCCGCCGTGGGATCTAAGGGCGATAGTCCTTACACGCCTGCACGAATGGTGCGCGGAGGCACTGTGCCGTGGGGAAACCCCGCTGCCGCGACAAGTTGTCGCGCAGCGGAGAGACTTCCGGCACGATCTCATGGCGACATGGAGACAGCGACTGTCGCAACCCCGTGCTGGGCACGCCACTATAGCGGCGATAAGACCCATCTTTGAGGAGTGGCTTGAGAGACGCCACGGCATTCTCACCTTCCGCCTGACGCAGGTCCTCGCCGGACACGGTGTGTTCGGGAGGTTCCTGCACCGAATCGGGCAGGAGGAAACGCCCGGGTGCTCCCACTGCGAGGATAGACCGGAGGACACGGTGGAACACACCGTAGAGGTGTGCCCTGCTTGGGCGGAGCACCGCCGTGTCCTCGTAGCGGCGATAGGCGGCGGCGACCTCTCGCGTCCGGCCCTGGTCGAGCCATGGTCCGGAGCGAGACGGAATGGGATGCCGTCACCACCTTCTGCGAAGCAGTGATGCTAACGAAGGAGGTGGCGGAGCGGGAGAAGGAGAGAGCAGCAGCTTTCCTCCCCGGCCGCCGTGGGAGACGCCCCGGGCGTCGGGGGCTACTTCGTGGCCCCCGGCCACCGTAGGCGCGGGCCTGTGGACGGCGAGCAATGGGTAGCTCGCCGTCCGTCCGTCTAACGACGACAGGCAGTGTCGACGGCGCGTTTTGTTCCACGCGCGCCTCAAAGAGCTGTCAGCAGCGTGAAGGGGCCCGCAAGGACCGACGCCTGCCGGGGCTGCGGGCTGTTCGAAAGAGATACCGCGGCTCCGGAACGTAAGGGCACTGAAGCAACACGGATCGTTTTTAGTCAGTAAAAGTTTGACACTCCCTTACGCTCCACCCAGAGCGAAAGGCGTCATTAGATGATTTTCCACCCGCAAAAAAAAAAGGGCTATGCAGAGGTCTTTGATGCATCTCGCAGGGATTAGATTCGGACCAAAAGCGGCAATTTTGCTTATTAACATGTCCGTTGACATGAAAGTTTGCCTCATCACTGAATTATGTTGGAAAAATTGTTAAAACGTTTCAGCATAACATTAGCAAAGTTAAGTCGAAGATTGGCATCATTAGGATTCAACTATTGTGTTAACTGAACTTTGTACGCTTTTAAATGCAAATCCCGGTGCAAAATCCTGCGCAAAGTAGTCCTCTTGATGTTCAATATTTCGAGTCGATTGTCGAGGATTTTCTCTAATCGATTCATGAACGCGTTGAATAATATCCGGCGTCCGTATTGACTTCGGGCGGCCCGCATTATTTATTTTTACTGTACACCCGGTTTCTTCGAACATCTTAACCCATTTGCGAATAGAATTTGCGCGTGGTGCTTCTCTGATGTCATGTAGGCCGAAGTGAACGCGGTACATTCGCCTAGCAACAGTCACAGAATTGTTGTTGACATAATACGCGCGAACACAAAACGCACGCTGTGCTCCCGAGAACGCGTCCATGGCGACTAAAAATTCCACGAAATGGCGCGTCTAACGACACCCCCCGCGCCCTCCTACATTTAACGGTTTTTGAACAAAATAAAACGCTCATTCTGTTAAGGCCCACCCTGTATTACTAGCTTGCTAGGCAGACGTCGTTCTGCCCTTTTCGGCGACCTTTTGTCATGTCCCATTAAAAATCCTTGAATTCGCAAAAAATAATATCGTGGGTCGTCATGGGCAAAAATACTATCCTATCTCTCAAATCGGATCAAAACGCACGCGGTGTGCAAATTTGATTAAAATCGGTTAAGTAGTTTAGGAGTCCATCGCGGACAAATAACGTGACACGATATATATATATATATATATATATATATATATATATATATATATATATATATATATATATATATATATATATATATATATAAATTACGTGTCACGTTATATATATTTATATATGAATTAGGAACTGACTGTTGGGTTTTTTACAAATAGTTATTTTATTTATTTATTTATATTTTAAAACTAGTGTACATGCTGGCTTACAGTATGTCCAAAACGTCAGCATGCTAATTAACAAATTACAGTTTTAAATAATAGTAATAATATAAGATACATGTCAAAAGGTCAAACAAATTAAAGAATGCATGTCCAATAGATCAAATAAATACCAAAAAAATACATGCCAAATAGATTAAAAGTCAAATAGATTACATTTCAAATAAATTAAGCAAAATATATTACAATATGTCAAAATTGGATGTCAAAAATAGAAAGGCTTTATTACACAGTTGCCCTAAGCTACCAGCAAATAAATCAGTCTCGTTATCATCTGCGAGCATGTCTCCGATAAGCCGTAAAGCACGAGAAGTGGGTGCGTGAGGGCCGTACCTGGTGCGCGCCGGCGGCCGCCGCCGTGGTGCCACCGTCCCCTCCACATCACAGCCCAGCCGCTTCGGAGCCAACAACCCTACTCTACTTATTATCATCGGACTATCTATACGATTATGGATGATTGCTAGGTAGTATGTTATCAACTGCATAGTTCGCCTAAGTTTAAGCGTGTCCAAACCCACCATACCAGTAACAAATAAGGACGGATATAGATAGGGGTAGTAACCGTATTTCTGTTTATATAGCCATCGTGCAAATTTGCGCTGTATTCTCTCTATCATCAAAATATATTTTTCCTCATAGGGATTCCATACAATGGCACCGTATTCAAGCTTACTACGAACATATGCATTGTAAAGTGCCAAAGTGACCTCTAATCTATCAAACTGTGAAGAAGTGCGAATAACGAAGCCAAGCAATTTACTGGCCTTTTTTCATACAGTTGTCACATGGTTATGAAAGTCAAGTTTAGCGTCTAACAATAATCCTAAGTCACGAATTTCACTTACCCTTACTAAGGGCGTGTCAGATAAATTATATTCTTTTTTTAGTGGACAGCGTTTACGCGTGAATGTTATTATTTTACATTTATAACTATTAAACGGAAGATTATTTAATACACTCCAATCCATAACCGCATCGATGTCCCTTTGCAATGCCTCGCAGTCCGACGGGTCATCAACACCTAGGCTTAACTTGAGATCATCCGCGAACAAAAGGCATTTGGAGGCAGTCACGCTATTCGGTAAGTCATTAATGAAAATAAGAAAGAGCATAGGACCCAACGTACTTCTCTGGCTCACTCCAGATCTTGTGTAATAGTCACTAGACTCAAATGCACCCACTTTAACAAACTGACGTCGATCGCATAAGTAATTTGAAAAAAACTTGACGAGTGCCGGGGCAAAGCCTATCACCGCCAATTTACGCAATAAGATATCGTGGTCGACCAGGTCAAATGATTTCTTAAAATCGAAGTACGCAGTATCAACCTGCCTACCAGCATCCAATTCAGCATATGTATAGTCAAGATAAGACACAAGATTGGTAGTTGTAGAACAGACAGTTCGAAAACCGTGTTGACTATCATGCAATAAATTCTGAGTTTGCTTATTAATTTGCTGACATAAGACGATTTCAAATAATTTTGCAAAGACTGACAAGACTGCAATCGGTCTAAAAGACGAAACATCATTTTCACCATCAGTTTTTGGAACCGGAGTAACCCTAGAAACTTTCCAAATTTCTGGATACTTAGAGTGAGTCAGTGACAAGTTAAAGAGGTACAGGAGCGGACTCTCAAAAGCGGATATGCAGTCCTTTGCTAAAAAAAACAGGGATACCATCAGGGCCACACGTTGACCTCGGTTTTAGCCGCTTTATGGCGATACAGGTGGAGTCATATTGACTATCTGCGGCACGTACCGCATCAACATGGTCCAGTTCAGGAACTTCGTTCTGATGTACCGAACTAAAATTTAAAATTTCGCAAAAGCGTTGGCCGCAGATTGTCCAACACCTTCGACACCACTGGAAGAATAAACGTTCATACGTTGACTGTGATTCTTCCTATTCTTAACGTACTCCCAGAATTTGGCCGGGTCGTCAATTATATTTTGTTGAGTCTGATGTAAGTGCTGCTTATATGCATTGTCAATCAAGTTTTTAACATGCCATCAAAATTATGGTTAACACTACAAGAATTCAAATTAAAATCTCCTATTATTAGGACATTAAGAGAGTGATGTGCAATAATAGCTATTTCAATGCACGTCAATACGTTGAGATATAGATTATCACTACATTTAGGAGGAAAATAAACGACACAACATAAAAACTTTCCAACACTTTTTCTACCAATAACGACGAAAATCAGTTCCATACCAGACGTATAGGCATCTACATTAGTTACTTGTTGCACTGTATAGCAGTTTCGTACAGCAAGGAGCACTCGTCCCCACTCAACGTCCCCTGTGCAGTCTTTACATACGACTAAATACTTCGAAGTAAATAATTCGCCATCAAATACGGAACTGTTCAAAAAGGTTTCAGTCAAGGCTATAACATCAAAGTTGCATTGAGTCACATTATTCCTAAAAGTATCCGATTTTGTACGTAGACCTCTAACGTTTTGATAATTATTTGATAAATATAGGTTACGCACTTTCTTTCTTGACTTGAAAGTTCTGCCGCCACGGTTTTGTACAGATGTCTTCAGCCCAATTATTTGGTGACATAAAACTCTCGCTACTCCTCGACGGAACTCCAAGCTTGAACGATGAGTAACGTCCCCTTGCTTTCAGTTCTTCCACTGTGCAATCATTATTTCCACTAATAGAGTAGATGAGCACGCACCTCCTCTACTGTGGTACCCTTTTGAACATAATAGAGATGCAAGTACCTACATCTCTCAGATGCACGCAGTTTCGTCACCCCCAGCACTGCAGTACCGCGAAGCACGCCGGGCAGCGATGCGCGTCCAGTTTTACGTCTCACCTGTATCCATTCTTCCGGGTCTTTTTGCTCCACGCCATCCCGGGGAGCAACAGTTGTATCACGGGTAACACTCAAAATCGAAGTGTTGGAATCAGAGACTAAAGCTGAAACTGACGCTAAAGAAGAGATGAGTGTGTTTACTTTTGCGGGTGGATTAGGTTTGCCGGAAGCTCCCTTATTTTTCTCCTGAGGGCCGGATTTTACTTTCGGCTTAGTCTTCCCATTATCTAGGTTCAATGGGTGCTGTACCGCCGCTGCATATCCCTACGTTGATGCACTATTATCTTTGTCTATTTTTAGGATTCTTTCTTCTAATTTGTTAATCTTATAGGTTAAATTGCAAATTTTTTCAAATACCGAAGTCTTAAATTCATTAAATTGCTCGTTGAGTAGTGCGCAAATTTTCATGGTAAGGCGCGATTCGAAGTCGTCCTGCATTTGCTTTATTTCCTGTACTACAGAGGCCATGTTTTGGGGACAAGGATTACTTTTCAACGCCACTAATTGCGCAGGACGTTTCCCGTTTCGGAACGTGATATTATCTGGGGTATGCATCGATTCAATCATCAACGGCAGCCGTATCATGGCTTAACTGCTGGCGCACTGGCTTATGTGAATTATCAAGCTTAGGTATTTTGCTACGGCATTCGTAACATATCCACATCTTTTTAAATTCTGATGTCATTATTGCAAATACTTCCACATTAAAATTGTCACACATAATATCGAAATATTTCTTACATTTTGCGCACCTCATTAATGCGCTGTCTTCCATAATAACACCACGGCATCCTGCACAGTTTACTTGACGTGACGTCGTCTCGACTACGACACAGCTTGATGCAATCAACGGCGGCCGGCCAGCAACGGTTGTCGGTGACTCACAGCAGCAAGCGCGCTGTGGGTTGTCGTAGGTCAGTACGTAACGGCCGAAAACAATTTTTTATGTTAAATGTTACAACGCGAAATGTAAAAGTGATTTCACTACTAGATAGCCCAGATCAAAAACTTTAAGATAATTACAAAATACACACTAGTAATTTACTTTTTACTACAATGCACTTATTTATATGCGGAGCAAACTGTCACAGATGTTAACTACAAAGACGCTCGATCTAACAATTTTGGATTGACATTGATCTATTTATTTCTAAGATTGTGGAGATTGATTTTAAATTCATTGATTTTACTGACTATGGGTGTAAATTGCCTAAATAATAATTATTATTACTATTACGATTATTATTTAAATGTTGTATTAGTATAATGTTTGATACATTACACATATGATATTGGTCTGAATCAAATAAAAATGTAAACAAATAAAACTTAAACGATGCCCATTTTTACAAAATAGAGAACAGTTTTGAGTATTTTTTAAAACTATATACTGGAAGTATTAGAATTTTTTTCTATAATATGTATACGTTTTCCATTCATTAAATACATATTCGTTCATCATTAGCCGTGGACCGTATTTTCCATAGTTCCTCTCTTTGGGTCAGTTTGTGGGGAGGCCTACGTTCAGCATTTCACTTTTTAGGCTGTAATTAAATAGATTAACCCGTAAACGCCCACTGATAGAAATAGGCTTCCCCCGTTGTAGACATGATTTGCCTTTATCGCAGCTTTAAGCACCTTTGACGGTGCTTTCCGTCACTGATCATGGTATTTTACGTCTGGCGTAAACTTAACGGCTATACCCTGATCCTATGATATAAAGAAAGTATGTGACAAATCCTAAATTTATAGATGATTATTTTAGTAGTTATTATTCCAATAAATTTTTTTAAAAACAATAACGAGAAACGAGCACACTGTCAACCTGATGCTGTGGTCCATAGGCATCTATATCTATCCTCGATTAAGAATCAAAATGTAGATGCATTGCCAACCCTTAGGACTAAGACGAAAATCCTCGTTGCCCATAAAAAGGGTCTACAGCCTTCTATAGAAAAGTAGCCGGTAAGAAAGCACTAGCAGCCTCAAATTGAAGTAATCTACATTCATGGAACCTACCACAGCAGAAAATATTATAACAATGATGAAAAAGCTTTTACAATACGTACTACACCGAATGCTATAACTTACATACAAAAATAACTAAGTAATTAGCACCCATTATAGCCACTATAATAGGTGCTAATTATTTAGTTATTATCTCGAGGAGAGGGGGCGCCACTTAGTTAAGTAACGTTTCGGCTCCGCGCTAAATTGTGAATTAAAGTATATAAACGGGTGATATTCGGCATAAAAACTAAGTGCAGTGAAAACATAAATAAAGGAATTGTAACATATATTGTGGACAAAGCACCAAAACCAGCGATTAATCATCTAAATACATGTAAAACAGTGAAGTGAAAAGACGGTATTACTATTTTGTCAGTGATTTCTATGTGCAAAAAAGTTGATCTCCACAATCTACGAATGTCAGTACGTAATTCAACAGTGATATTATTCAACAATAAAGTGAAAAATTAACCCTAACCATTAAAAAAATTATTTCTGCAATAACATTATAATGACACATCAATATCGATCAAGGTAATAATGCCATCTAGATGATTTACTGGAAACTATCTTAGCTCGAGGTAGCCAGCCGTCAGCAGTCTCCAAGTTACACTTGTAAAATCTCGCGCTTGTGTAGTAGAGAGAGGGTGCCACTTAGCCACGAAATTCGGCATGAAAACTAAGTAAAGTGAAAACACAAATGAAGTAATTGTGACATATATTGTGGACAAAGCACCAAAACCGGCGATTAATCATCTAAATACATGCAAAACAGTGAAGTGAAAAAACGGTATTACTATTCTGTCAGTGACTTCTATTCGCAAATAAGTTGATCTCCATAATCTACGAAGGACAGTACGTAACTCAACAGTGATATTGAAAAAGAATCAGACAAACTTTAAACTAAGAAACAGAAGGGAGGAATCGAGGCTTCTCTCGATCCGGCCTCCTATAACGCCTACGTTGAGTTCGAGAACAACGTATGTGATCTCCACAACGGAGTAACACACAAGGGCGATAACCTCTTCCTTTTCAGAAAATAGGTTCAGGCGGGGATTACGGGTCTTCCGAAGTCGTCCCGGTCCCAACGCCTTAATTCTTCGATATGGACTGTATCACTTTAAGGGGAGAATTCCTTGGGAATAAAACAGCAATTATCTTCAAACCGTTCCGTGAGAGAGTAATTACTTTTCCCTATCACTTCCCTATACTTTTTCTTTCTTCTTCTTATTGACTGCTGTTCTTGCACTTTTCCCGAACTTTCTCGAACGATTTGTAACGTTGATGTCTTCTGCCCGTACCTAAGTACGTGCAGGTATCGGGCCTCGGGGTATACCCCATTACCCGGATATCCTCATACCCCATAGGCGACACTTATTGCCTATCTTGGCGTGGTTATGCTGCATTGTATTATGTAGCCGGAAAAGAAAATTTACTTTCCGTAGTTCACCGACTACGGAAAGGGAGGTAATCTATAGAGGTTTTCAAAAGTCTAAGTTGGCCTTTCTTCGGCATTGTGGGTTGTTACTCAACTCTCTAATCACATATAGAGAGGAGTTCTCTTGGAAGAGGTCGCCCGTCCGGTGGCCGGGTGTGTAACGGCGCAAAGCCGTTCAGGTGTTCATGTGGCCCGTTATCGGCACGGTCAAACATGCCGCGCGCTAACCGGGCCACGAAGTCGGTGATGGTCTCGACTTTCAGATCGGCCGCTATGACGTCATTCCGGACGTAACGACCTGCTCCGACAATCGTCCTTAATGACAGGTTCTGCTGAGCCTGTAATCGCCGCGTCTGGGTGTCACTTAGAAGCGGGTACCAGGCCGGAGCAGCGTAGGTGGTAATAGTCCGGATATACATCTTGTATATCCGGAGCTTGGTCTTTATGGGCAGCTTGGATGCCAGGACCGGACGAAGCATCGCCCGCACACATCTGGTTTTGCGGACGACGAAGTCGACGTGCGCAGTCATGCGCAGCGCTCGGTCGATCCGGCACTCGAGGTACGTCACGGCCTTCTCGTACGCGATCTTCTGGCCGTCGAGAGTTAGTGGTGGTGGTAGGTTTCTGAGGCGGCGGGTGAGCAGAGCGGTCGTCTTACCAACGTTGACGACCATCCTCCACTCGTTCAGCCATGGTGGCAACAGGTCCAGCAGACGCTGCATTTTGGCAGTGGCTATATGGGCTCTTCCGGACGAGGTGAAATAGGCGCTATCGTCCGCATATAGCGCCAGCTCAACGTCGTCCTCCCATTCTTGCAGCCTGCCTGCCAATGTTGGAATATCATTCGTGTAAGCCGCGTACAGGACTGGAGACAGACAACTGCCCTGTGGGACGCCGGCACTGATGGTTCTTGTTGCGGACTCGGCGTCCTCTACGCAGACGTAGAACTTCCTGTCTTCCAGGAAAGACGCCATTAACCGCAACATAGCAGGGGGGACATTGGTCTGCTCGTGAGGTTTATATAGTAATCCTGAGTGCCACACCCGGTCGAACGCCTTCTCGATATCGAGGAAGACGCCCAACGATATGCGGCCACGATTGTACTCTGCCGCAAGCAGGTGCAGCACTCTAGTCAACTGTGTGACTGTAGAGTGACCCCTCCTGAATCCGTGCTGCTCCGCCCGAAGTTGGATGCACGGACGGAGACGTCTTAGCAGCAATCTTTCAAACAGTTTAGCTATGTGCGGTAATAGCGTAATCGGCCTGTAGCTGGCAGCTCTACGCCTGTCCTTCCCGGGTTTCGGCAAGACGATAATTTTGCCTTTTTTCCATTCCTCCGGGAAGTGGGATGTCCGCAATATCCCATTGTAGAGTCGACCAATCTCTACTAGGACTTTATAGGGCAGCTGTCGGAGTGCAGCGTTGGTAATCCCATCGTGCCCAGGCGCCTTCCTCGGTTGCAGGCGGGTTACTGTCCTCCGCAGTTCAGCGGGGGGAGATGAACCACTCTCCTGCAAGAGGCGGCGCGGGCAACGACAGGAACTCCTGTACGCGACTCTCCTTTAGGGCATGAAGCTCCATGTACTCCGCACTTGCAGGATTCGGCATAAATTGCTCCTCGAAGTGCTCTCCTAGGATATCCGCTCTGCCCTTGGCATCATAGCAACGTTCGCGCGCACTGTTAGTAAGCGGGCAAACGGGAGGTCTGGTTTTGGTTAGCTGTCGGTTCAGTCTATAGAGCGACGCATTTTGTTCTTCCGCCTTCCATATGCGCCGCTCCCAGGCCTCTCCTCTGTGTGCCCGGACTGCCACCGACAGCTCCTCCGATAAGGTGTTGAGTTGTGCTTTTAGTCTTGGGCAGCGAGTACGCGCCCAGAGTCTCCTGAGTGCTCTTTTGCGTTTAATCATGACACATATATCCCGCGGTAGATCGTCTCGCCTTTCTGTGATCGGGACGATCGTAGAAGCCGCGTGGAGGGCCTCCTGGATGTTTTTGGTGATTCTGGTTGCAGCGGCCTCTACGTCGTCCGCTGTGTTGATAAGTTGGTGAGCTGGAGGTCTCGCTTGCAGGTGTTGTGCATAGCGCCTCCAGTCAATACGTGTCTTAAATACTCTGGGCGGCGTAGTCACCGCCTTAGTGTCAAGGGTTATCAGAATCGGGAGGTGCTGTGAGCTCAGGTCGTATAGCACCTCTACCACTACCGGGTAGTTGACGTTCCTAGAGAGCACGATGTCTAATACATCCGGATGTTGCTTCGGATCTGTTGGAACGTTGGTTGGTTCTTCGGGACCTAAAACGTCATAGTTGTTCCTCTCTGAGTCTTCATATAGTGCAAGACCCGACGGGGTGATCACTCTGGACCCCCACGCCGGGTGTTTGGCGTTTAGGTCCCCGGCGATTATGGTAGGTGTATCGCCTTCCATCACTGTCCGGATGTCTGAGGAGCAGAATGGAGTCCCTGGCGGGCGGTATGCTGCGTAGATCCTTAGTTCCTCGCCCGCCGCCTCCATTCTTATGCCGATAGAGCGCATAGTCTGGAAGGATGGTAATTCCAGCTCTTGGTGGACGATGTCCCTCCTCACAAGAACCGCCGTCCCTCTAAAGGCGGCCCCCTGGGGGGTGACCTCGTCCCTTCTGTATAGATGGTAATTGGGCAGCTTAATATGCGTCTTTGGGTTAAGTTTTGTCTCGCCCAGCAATATAATGTGCAAGTCCTGTTGCTGGGCGACTGTGCGGAGTTCATGAAGCTTCTGCTGTATTCCGCCCGGGTTCCAATAGAGGAGGCGCAGATTACTCTCCTCCGTAATGCCGGGCTAATAGATTTGCCAGCGCCTTCATAATTGCTGTTATTGGGTCAGTCCCGGCTCTGATATCGGCCAGGACTTGCGTGCCGACCTCGATGGCAATACCAACTAAGCGTTGTATCGCATCTGCTGTCTCGAGGCCGGTGGCGGGTGTTCTCCTGTATGAAGGCGTTGGCAATTGTCTCGGGTGCGGATGTTCCTGGTCCTGCCCTCTTGGCTTGTGGGTAGAGCGCGCTCTAGCTGTAGAGCGGGCTCTACGTTCTGGTAGGGCCCTTTCTGGCACTCTACCCACTTCTTTGGTCGACTCCCGAGTAATCTGCGCCTTTAAGGCTACTGGTGCTGATGGTGTCGGGGTAGAGGTAACAGCCTGAGGAGGCTGCGACTTTTTCCTGCTCCTCTCCCGCATTCTCTTCTTAGAGGGTTGCCGTTCTGTGGCAGGGTTGGCGGGAGGCTGTAGAGTCGCCCCGGTGGTTGCCCTTATCTCAGTGGGTTCCACCGTTTCTTTAGGTGTTACGGGTGGGGGGGGGGGCTGATTGCCTGCCCTTCCCAGTGATGGTAGCCCACCCGTCTTGCTGGATGGTAACAGCTTTCCGGGCGACTCTGGGGGATCCTTTTAGGGTCCTCCGGGAGTAGCCCCGGTAAGGTAATCCCCTGCCTCCTAGCAGTCCTCCTCAGGACTGGGCAGCGGCGGTCGTTTGCCGTGTGGTTCTTTCCACAGTTGGCACATTTGGGTTCCTCTTCCCTACCCCTAGGGCATAGGCTCGCAATGTGCTCCCCGGCACAGCGCACACATCTCACTGGCCTGAAGCAGTTTGCGGATGCATGTCCAAAGGCCTGGCAGCGGTGGCATTGAGCCGGTCCTGCTTTCATTTGCCAGGCCTCTATGACGACCCCTCTCATAAAGAGGAGTTCGTCGATGTTATATAAATTCTGGAGCTGCTCCAGGCTCAGGTGGTCTAGTTGGGCAAAGTAGATGCAGCCAGGTCTGCCTCTACGTGGTGGAATTGCCTTGACATATTTGATAGGGAAGCCTTTTGCCCTTATGGCCTCCTCTATTGCCTTGGTGTCCGTGCTCATAGGTAGACCCCGGATGCCCACTTTAGTGGGCTTGTCCTCCTCCGGGGTATAGCAGTACCAGGACAGCGTTGGTGTTTCCTTGGTCAGCTCCACCATATAGCGCTGTACCGTACGGAACTCGTTGGCGCTTTGTGGCGTGAACCGCACGCCTTTCCCGAACGGACGGGCATTTAAAGGGTGGCCCAACATTCTGTTGAGCTCCTTGAACTCCATCGTCCAGTCCGGTAGGCACTCAGCTACTATAGGTGGATATCTCGTTTTCTCCTGGTCGGCAGGCTTGTCTGTAGGCACTGCCGCCGGTTGTAGACGTGGTACTGCTGGTGCAGCTATCATATGGGCATAGCTGGTAGATGGTCGTTGACCATCATCCTGCGGGAGCCCGTACGGATTAGTAGTTGCCACCGGCGATGATCTGCCGGCGGATGCTGCCAGGGTTGCATAGGTAGTCGACCCCCCAGCTGTAGGATTCTTCGCCCCCCCCTGCTCGTACTGAGTCGAGTCTCGGCTACGTCGGTCTGGTGATATAGAGCGAGGGGGGGGTTGTGGTGGAGAAGGCGACTTCGGTGGTGATCTAAGCACCTTCTTCGTTGTCACCACCTGATGGTATTTTTCATCTTCGGATGAGGATGGAGCTTCGTCTGATGACGACTGCGAGCCTACCCGTTGCCTCTTCTCAAATAGTGAGGCTTCGGTCTCTGGCGGCGTGTGGCGTCTGGCCGTTTTCTTAGCCCGCTGTTGTTGGGGCGACGGTTCCTGCCTAATCGTGTGCTCAGACACGGCTGGCGTGAGCGCGACGCCCATTGCGGGCTCCTTCCGCGGCGAGACGGGTTTCCGCATAGGGATATGGGAGTACGCTGGCACCGTTCTGGTGCGCTCCGGGTTCATCATATCCCTAATTGCAAGCGGTCTCTCTAACACCCCTTTCTTATCCGGCGGTATTTTGGGTTTGGGGGGTGGTTCCCCCTTGTCCCTACCTGACATATTACTGCCCTAACACGTCAGTCGTAATCTAAAAAGGCCCTATCTAAATATGGAGATAAAAGTCTATGGCTTTCGACACTTGGGGCACTGCCTACCCCTTTTGTACACCAAAAGGGTTGGGGGAAGTGCAACGGTGGCACTTTATGTCGCGACTAGGCACAGGATGCTCGGAGCGCATAGAGTGCCCAAGAATCACCTAGGGGCCGGTGACCTCGACGCCTCACGGAATCACGGGACTCAACGTTCGGCGGAGTATGTCGTACCGGCGGTCATTTACAGCCACTGCTAACTGCAAACAACGCACACCTAGGAGATCCTTATAACGATTTGCAAGAAAAATCAATTTACTGAACTACCTCGAAGCTAAACGCGAAAGTGAGCCGCGCCATTTGTGCGCTTGCGCAACTCAATTACATCAATTTGTACTATCACTCTCTCACGGTTTGCTCAATAACTTTATTTGTATAAGACATACATTTATACAATTTACTTATGAAGATAGCACAAAAAAATATCTATACTACGATATACATTACATTTTCATATCACAAAAAACCCTTTATTTATTTAACAAAATATGCTTATTTTACTCACATGTTCAAAGTTGGAATTTCTTAAATATTTAACATAGAAAGTTAAAACAATGTTTTCCACTTGAAATTATACATATCTTAACTAATACAATAGTTTAATTTACATTTTCTCTATACATTTCACTATTAAAACACTTTTAAATTTCTTATACAAAACTATCATTATTTCACTTATTCACAGGAATTTTCACATAAAATAACACAGAATTCACCTCTTTTACACGTACAATCAATCTGAAATGTTTTACAAGTCATTTTACATAAATTGCTGAAATTTGCAAATATTTAAATTTCTACATATTTGGCCTCCTAAGTACGTGGCTAGCGTGCGTCTATGAACTCACACTATTTGAACAACTAACTTTTGCACGGCTATCGACTATCAGTAAAAATGGAAAGTTTAGTATACACTAATATCAACAATACTAGGTAAATAAATGATTCTACACAATTCTCAAACGCCGAAAACTATTTCTAATCAGATTCTTATCAGTTATCATGTTTCTTATCAAACAATATAAGTGAATGCTTTCATAAATCAATCATAGAAAATAGGCATTTGTTTTCATACAAAACATATTAAACTCATATAAGACAATACCTATGCAATTAATTTCCATTAACTCATCATCTCGACCGGGGAACAAATCCTGGTCTCCAACTTCATTTTAATATTTCTTTAAATTAACATTATTGGAAAGATGATTTCAACCGGGGAACAAATCCGGTAACATAATTTATATCTTAAAAATTCCCTATATGAATTTATTAAGAGATATTACTAAGAAAACGATAAACTATTCCGGCCTGGGAGTCGAACCCAAGATCTTCATATCATTAATTCGATATTTCTTTAAGATTCAACTAAGCATTTTCTTATCGGAATATTGTTGCTTGATAATTTGCTTTTTAGAAGCTATTCGTAATCGGTTAACTAATAAATTGAAATATTCTTATAGGCGCGTCGCCAACAATCTCCCCCCCCCGTGCATCAGCACCATCATTTGGGAGGCGTCGCGGGTACCAGGACTATTATTCTGGATGTAGGTCTCCTCAAGATACCTGTGCTAGTAATGACGTCAACCACTCCAGTGTGACCGTCTGGTCCCGGTAGCGTCCTACTAATCTTGCCTTTCGGCCACGTATTTCGTGGCAATGAATGATCTATTATCAAGACAATATCACCTTCTTTAGGCTCCATAAACTTTCCGTTATTACCTGTTCGAGGTATTAAAGTAGGCATGTATTCTTTTAGCCATCTTGTCCAAAAAATGGTCGGCTAACCTCTGTGCAGATTTCCAATTGAGTTGACCCGTCAGATGTTGCTCTAAAAAAATAATCCAGGTGGTCGATCACCACATGAGCGTCCCAGAAGAAAATGATTGGGTGTCAAACCCTCTTCAGGACTATCCATACTGAATGTTACCAGAGGTCTGGAATTTACGGTATGCTCTGCTTCCAAAAGCAACGTATGCAGAACCTCCTCTCGCGGGCTCCTTTCTTTGAGCGTAGCGGTCAACGCAATTTTAATTGATCTTACTAACCTCTCCCAGGCGCCACCCATGTGCTGTGCTCCCGGAGGTATAAATTTCCATTTAATATATTTTTTAAATGACTCATTTTTCATGCCCTCATAGCATTCTTCGCATGCTTTCAATAATTCTTTATTCGCAGCTTTGAAATTTGTCCCGTTATCGCTGTATATAACGGCTGGTTTTGCTCTTCTGGCGATAAATTGCCTCAATGCCATTATCATTGACGCTGGTGTCAATGAGGCTGCTAATTCCAGATGTACTGCTCTGGTGGTCAGACACGTGAATAAAACACCCCAACGTTTTTCGTGTTGCCTTCCCTATAGTCGCACTCATCGGTCCGAAATAATCTACGGCTGAGCATGTAAAAGGTGGTTCATTGTGAGCTATTCTCTCCAGAGGAATATTTCCTTGTGGCACGTTCTGCGGTTTTGACCTGTATGTCCTGCACCACTGACAATGATGTGACACACTTCATACTACATTACGCAGGTTCAAGACATAAAATTTTTGGTTCACCTCATTCATCACCGTCTGGTGATTGGCATGTCCAAAATGATGATGAACTTCTCTAATCGTGTTTACCGTCTAATACGACAGGCTTTCTACTTTCCTCGGTCAAATTAGACTTAAAAGGTAAACGCCCATTTAAACGGAGTAAGTTATCTTCTCCTATTTCCATAGATAATTTACTTAAGCGTGAACTTCTTTCAGCGCTTTTGCCTGCTTTCAAGCATTTTATTTCCAAATGAAAACACTCGTCTTGAACGAACTTCCAAATTAATAATTCAGCTTTTTTCGAGAGCGCTATGTCCAACGCGCTATCGGGTCCTTTAACCGACTTTGCTAAAACTTCGTTGGAACACATAACCGACTTTTCGGCTGCGTTGTCGGGTCCTTTAACCGACTTTCTTAAACTCTTGAATTTTTTTACCCCTTGTAGGTGCGTGTAGTTGCCCCAAGGAATTTCTTAAAGCTGCTAAATCGTCCGTAGTCGGGTAGACTTAACGGTTCTTGCTTTCTCAGCGCATTTACGCCTTTTGGCGATTTTTCTTCACCTGTATCTAAGCTATTTATGGTGTCCACTTGTTTGGGCCATAAATCAGGACTTTTCCTGAGGAATTCAGGTCCTTGAAACCAGCGATGACTTACATCGAAGGTGGAAGGAAAATTTCTAGTGGCGTCGTCTGCCACGTTTTGTGACGTTGGAACCCATCGCCATTCACATGGTTTACTGTGATCTTCGATCTCAGCCAATCGATGAGCAACGAATGGTTTAAAAGCGCGAGGATCTGACTTAATCCACGCTAACACTGTACGTGAGTCCGTCCAAAATACTCTCTCGGATATCTCGTACTTGCTCTCTTCAATAACTGATGCAGCTAATCTGCCGCCCATAAGAGCTGCTTGCAATTCAAGCCTTGGAATAGAAATTGGTTTCAGCGGCGCTACTCTTGCCTTTGCGGCGATCAGCGTAATCCGTCTTTCTCCTAGCTCGTCCGTGGTGACGTATTACACCGCGGCAGCGTATGCTTTTTCACTAGCATCCGTGAAGGTGTGTAATTCTCCCTTGCCGACGCCTTCAGCAACGGGTCTAGGTACTTTAAAATGACCTAATTTCTTCACTTCCGATATCCATTTACAAAATAACACGTGTAATTAGTGTGTAACTTCTTCATCCCAAGAGATGCCTGTCCTCCATACTTGCTGGATCAGTGACTTCCCTCGAATCGTTATGGGTGATGCGAGTCCCAAAGGATCGAAGACCGACATCACAGCACTAGTTATCTCCCTCTTCGTAGGCGATCGTAAACCTTCCATCACTTCTTCCGGTGTGTTACGAAGACTTATGAGAACTATATATCTCGTTTGATATTCCAGATCAAACCTAAAGTGCGTTCTGTGTGCTCCTCATCTCCCAGTGAAGCACTGTCGCTCTTATATTTATTCTCCATTTTATGTAAAACCTCGGGTCGGTTGCTAGCCCATCCCCTCAGTTGGAAAGAAGCACGTTTATGTAATTCATACATATCGTTTACTATCCTTTCGGCCGTCGTCACGTCGGGAAATGCCTGTAGATAGTCATCCATATAAAAATTGCTTTCCGTAGCGGAAGCTGCTTCTGGATAGATATGTGCGTTATCCTGCGCATTCCTATTCTTCACACACAAAGCGATGCATGGTGATGATGCCGCTCCAAATATGAGTGACGTCATTCTATACTCTTCCGGTGGTGCGTCAGGCTTGTGCCGCCATAAGAATCGAAGGCTATCCCTGTCTTCTTCCCGGATTTTCACTTGCACGAACATTTCTTTAATGTCTGCCGTCACTGCCACTCACTGCTTCCTTCTCTGAATCGTAGCAGAACGCCAAATAACGACTTCAATAAGTCCGGTCCGGTTAACAATGCATGATTGAGACAACGTCCGCCCGTCCTAGCGGCGGCGTCGAAAACTATTCTTATTTTCCTTTTTTTGTGGATGAGTCACTGCGAAGTGAGGAAGATACCACGTGCGTGGGGAAATGGAAATATGGTTCGCTTTCTCTGCGTAACCGTTAACGATGAGATTTTCAATTTGCTTCTCATATTCTTTTTTCAACTCGCTATTTTTGTCGAGCTTCTTTTCGATGTTAAACAGGCGACTTTCAACCTGCGCTCTATTCGACGGCATGCACCCTCATTATCTGTGCGCCATAACAAAGCAGTCTCGTACCTATTATTAGGTATACGACGTTCCGTTTTGCTTAAAATATTTAAAGCTCGTTCTTCTGGGTTCGTTCATGGGCTTTCGCGCAGACACTCCCAGAGATTCCAAACTAAAATAATCTTTGATCAACTTATCCATGTCTTCCTCCTTCTTCGTGGAAATATGGTTAACAATCTTGACTGGCTTAATGCCACCCGATATGTGACCACGTAAAACCCATCTAAGTTTGATGAGCGATGCTACAGGTAGGTTCTTACCTCCTGAAATTAATTCACGAGTAACTATGAGATGCCAATGTCCTGGACAATTAATATGGTAGGTCTGGACCTCTCATAAATTAACTCGTCCTTAATCGGGGTCAAATGAGAACACAGTTGCAATAATTCTCGATTCACTGACTGCGGAGAAAGGTTAAGTGACTTAATTGTTTGTACACTTATCTCTTCTAAGTCGTTCGAGTGCCTTCAAAATGCCTTTTATCATAACGTTTAAGCGATACGAACTGTCGTCATTAATTCGCTTACCTCCCACGGCTTCAATACTTAATTCTTCTTTACGTCCGCGAGGCGCTAACTTCTGAGCCATCCACTCCTCTATGAGTGTCATGGTTGATCCTTCATCCAGAAGAGCTGTGGTCTTGACCTTTCCTCTAGGTCCATACAACTCGACCGCTATAATCTTTAAGTATGCACATGCCAGTGCATTCACTGTACTAACAGTTGTAATTTGAGCCACTTTACCCCCCTCGTCCCCTTGCGGCGAGGTATTTTCATTGGGGTATCGGTGTAGCATTCGATCATGTGACATTCTACATCCCTTTACACCACATTTTTTTCCTTTGCACTCTAACCTCATATGGTTAGGTGACAAACATTGAAAAACGTACTTTCGCTTTTTTAACCGCTTCCCATTTCTCGCGATTTTTCATGTCCTTAAACTTGTAACAACTCACTATAGAGTGCTCCTTGTTACATATAACACACTTATGTGTTACCCGACTTACAGGCTTATCCTGGGTTATCATAACCACTTGTCGGTTGTGCCCTTTATTATTTCGGCGTCCTAGACGCTTGCTCATATTACTTCGGTGCTATGAGCACCGCGCTCGCTCTTGAAACGGTTGCGTACAGACCCCTTTGCGGTGTGTACAGTTTGTTTCCTGAATTCAGGACGCTTCCGTTTTTCAGGCACATTTTCATTGCTTAAGGACGTTCCAAATTGTTCACTCAATAAATTTAAAAACTTCGCCATCTTCTGTAACTCTGGCTCCAAAGGGTGCTGAGCTCGATATTCAAACCATTTAAATTTAATCATAGTTCCAAGTTTCTCGACTATGCGGTTTACTAACTCCGGTGAGTATAAATACTGTGCTTGATTCAATGCTTGTATTGCGGCAACCACGTTCGTAATACGACTTGCAAAAGATCCTATATTCCGGAAATCTTCTGCCAATCTTGGCATACGTCTTACATTCTCGATTTCGGCTAAAATGAGCATCTCAACCCTACCGAGTCTTCTTTCGAGAGCGTTCATTATTTCTTCAGGTTCACACAAAGTAAACAACAACGACTTAACCGCTTCCTCAGCGGTGCCCTTTAATGCCCTCCTAAGGCGTGTAACATTCTGCATCCCTGAAAATTGGCTTCTCGTGTCTTCAAACACCGTTTTGAAAACTATCCATTCACCCGGGTCTCCATCGAACACCGGTAATTCCTGTAGGAAATGAAGCTGGGAAGACTTATCTTTACCAGCTATCTTTATTGCACTCACAATCGCTTCGGTCAATTCTGACACCTCACTCGCGTGTGTTTTCTGTGCATTTCCTTGGTTGCGCTTGATCTCCGCCCCTTTGCGGCGTGATCCTTTACACGCTTCCTTATCAGTAATATCGGGTTGCGTTACACTAACCGGCGCGCTCATTATGGTCTGTTGAACCCAACTCCTTACGAAAGGTTCCACCTGAGTATTCCGCTCTTCATTATCCTCACTCGAGTCGATCTCATCTTCTCGGTTGAGACGTGCCAACTCCAATTGAGACTTGGCTAAGGCAGCAGCTGCCTGTGCTCGTTCGAGCTCTGAGCGTTAGAATTTAATCCGCGCCTCTAATTCGGCTTTCAGCCTCGCCGATCGCGATGACCTACTACCTCTCTGTGACTCTTTGTCACTAGTGTGTCCGATTACTGTCCTTGACGATGCCGCTTCTTCGGTCCTTTGACCCACTTTTTCGACTACCGTTTCACTCCTAGATATAACGGATCGTTGTGCGGTGCTGGCCTGCGTACCACTGGTGTCCGTCCTGTTGCTTGTCGTTGCCATGGATGCCCCTGTGTCCCACGTGCATGTGGACGTATCGGTGGTGGCTCCACTTGAAGGAGTTGTTCCACTCGAAGCAGTAGCTGTGGTCGCTCCAGATGGTTCCGCCTCTTTAGCTTTTCTTGAGGGCCCTGTCCTTGTCTTGGTTCCTTCGCTTCTCCCTGTCTGGTCTTGTGCCTTCTTCATCTTGCAGGAAGGTGATTGTTGGCCTACGGTCCCTAACTGTCCCTACGGTCCCTACAACCCCTTCTACAACCCTTCTACACCCCAACCTAACCCCACTACCCCCCCCCTTTATCTCCCAACCCTACAACCTTACTACCACCCTAACAGCCCTATCAGCCCTATCAATCCTGAACGGGGCCTACCGAGGTGAGCCGTCCAGGGATGGAGTCGTGCAGGAATGGAATGGAGGAAAGGTTTAGGAATTGTCCCGCCAAGGAATATGACGAAACAGTCGAGCGGTAGTGCAAGCGCAGTCTCGCTCGAGAGAACTGCTCCACCCGAAGGTGTTGTGCCAGAGCCCGACCGTTTGGCACCGTTAGGTGGGAAAATGCCGAGCACGCTTGCCCGACAGGAAAAATGCCAAGCCCTGCTTGGCCACGATGAGCGCCTTCACAAGGCACCTGCGCCTGGCTACGATACGTGCCCCATGCGAGCACACGCCCAAAGCCGCAATCCCGATTTTCTTTATTCTGGTAATTCCAGGTCCGGTCTACTGCGCTGACCTGGTCTTCTGGCCTTTGGTCCTGTTGCTTCAGCTCAAACCTCCGGCTTCCTTCGGTTGCTGATCTTCACTCGGCTCCGAAGGTCTTCTTTTCCATAACCATCAGTCCACAGCTGGTTCCTTGATCTGGCTCCGAAGGACCACTTGAAAAGGAACCAGACAAACGTTAAACTAAGAAACAGAAGGGAGGAATCGAGGCTTCTCTCGATCCGGCCTCCTATAACGCCTACGTTGGGTTCGGGAACAACGTATGTGATCTCCACAACGGAGTAACACACAAGGGCGATAACCTCTTCCTTTTCAGAAATTAGGTTCAGGCGGGGATTACGGGTCTTCCGAAGTCGTCCCGGTCCCAACGCCTTAATTCTTCGATGTGGACTGTATCACTTTAAGGGGAGAATTCCTTGGGAATAAAACAGCAATTATCTTCAAACCGTTCCGTGAGAGAGTAATTACTTTTCCCTATCACTTCCTTATACTTTTTCTTTCTTCTTCTTATTGACTGCTGGTCTTGCACTTTTCCCGAACTTTCCCGAACGATTTGTAAGAAAACTCAATTTACTGAACTACCTCGAAGCTAAACGCGAAAGTGAGCCGCGCCATTTGTGCGCTTGCGCAACTCAATTACATCAATTTGTACTATCACTCTCTCACGGTTTGCTCAATAACTTTATTTGTATAAGACATACATTTATACAATTTACTTATGAAGATAGCACAAAAAAATATCTATACTATGATATACATTACATTTTCATATCACAAAAAACCCTTTATTTATTTAACAAAATATGCTTATTTTACTCACATGTTCAAAGTTGGAATTTCTTAAATATTTAACATAGAAAGTTAAAACAATGTTTTCCACTTGAAATTATACATATCTTAACTAATACAATAGTTTAATTTACATTTTCTCTATACATTTCACGATTAAAACACTTTTAAATTTCTTATACAAAACTATCATTATTTCACTTATTCACAGGAATTTTCACATAAAATAACACAGAATTCACCTCTTTTACATGTACAATCAATCTGAAATGTTTTACAAGTCACTTTACATAAATTGCTGAAATTTGCAAATATTTAAATTTCTACATATTTGGCCTCCTAAGTACGTGGCTAGCGTACGTCTAAGAACTCACACTATTTGAACAACTAACTTTTGCACGGCTATCGACTATCAGTAAAAATGGAAAGTTTAGTATACACTAATATCAACAATACTAGGTGAATAAATGATTCTACACAATTCTCAAACGCCGAAAACTATTTCTAATCAGATTCTTATCAGTTATCATGTTTCTTTTCAAACAATATAAGTGAATGTTTTCATAAATCAGTCGTAGAAAATAGGCATTTGTTTTCATACAAAACATATCAAACTCATATAAGACAACACCTACGCAATTAATTTCCATTAACTCTACCTATGCACAGCGATCATCTCGACCGGGGAACAAATCCTGGTCTCCAACTTCATTTTAATATTTCTTTAAATTAACATTATTGGAAAGATGATTTCAACCGGGGAACAATCCGGTAACATAATTTATATCTTAAAAATTCCCTATATGAATTTATTAAGAGATATTACTAAGAAAACGATAAACTATTCGGGCCTGGGAGTCGAACCCAAGACCTTCATGTCATTAATTCGATATTTCTTTAAGATTCAACTAAGTATTTTCTTATCGGAATATTGTTGCTTGATAATTTGATATTTAGAAGCTATTCGTAATCGGTTAACTAATAAATTGAAATATTCTTTTAGGCGCGTCGCCAACAGATATTATTCAACAATAAAGTGAAAAATTAATCCTAACCAATAAAAAAATGATTTCTGAAATAAGATTAGAATGACACATTAAGGTGGATGCAACGCCCATACACTTTTTATCAAAAATATAACCTAAACACAGACATTCTTTAAAACTAATGATTTTATCACTTCTCTACAATAAAATGTGTACGCGTCTGACCTTTATAGGCAATAACTTACATTATAAACTGAGAAAAACAATAGTGAAATCCCGGAAAAATTTGACACTTCTTTAGTAGTGTGCGTGACAAGCAAGCGATAGGCGATGTTTAAACATTGGCACACTAAATGGCATCCAAGTGATCTTAAATAATTCTGATAAATCAATATCTTAAGTTCAATAATTGGTTAATTTCCTTTCTAACCGTTAAAAAATAGTATAAAATAACATAAAACTAATGACCTTAGACTCTTATGTTTATTTGTAAACAATTTTATTACTTATTATCGTTGTGTGGCAACATAAATACCAAAAGTCGTAGGTAAAGCGACGTTGCCGTCCTTCCTGACAACAAACTGATAAGAGTACTAACCGTAGACAGAGAAGTCTACGGTACTAACGTATTCCTGACCTTGAATTGACGAAACAAAAGCGTTGCCAAACTTGTGTACGTTCACTTGTTTGACTTGTTATAAAATATAATATTCTGATTTCGGTTGTCACGCGCTATGATTTGCGCGCACAACAGCAGGCTGGCCCGTGATTTTTCTGAAATATCGTCACAATACTGATTACCTACGTCATACGTGTCAGTGTTTCATATATGAATGTGTTTGAATATGTTTTTGGTCAACAATAAATACAATTATTATAAATCGGTAAACTACCAAAGTAGTCACAAAATTAAACTTGCAAACATTTGCTAAATATGGTTTTGCCGGGTTACATTAAACACCCTTTACGCATTTTGCAAACAGTTTCAGACAGACACACATTATTAGTTTGTTATATTTTGTAGAGCTCAAGTTCACTCGTCACTACGTCATACCTTATGGTACGTTCAGAAACAAATATAATTCAGTTACATAAAATCTTTTTTTCTGTTCCGTGCTTTATTGTTTATAAATAAATAGCTTATTCTAATCTGAGTTATATTTTTCTTATTTGTCGACCAATTCTACCAGGAATATAAAGATAACATTAACATAAAAAGATAAGTAAATTTTTGTACATTTTATTGTTCTAGATCTTGTGTTCCGAACGCAACCCTATTCATATAGAATTGAAGGAAGATTTGTATATATTATATTGTATAGTACCCGGATGACCGAGCATTTCTCGATATTTTTTTTTGTAAATCCTGTGTTTTAGAAGTTACATTTAGATTAAAAATACATACTGATAAAATATGAAGAATATTTTTTGATCTTACCGACATAATAGAAAAAAACTGAACTGGTTATTAAAATGAAAAATCATGAGTGCAATAAAATTTTCGTATTTAAAAAAAATACTACAAAAAGGGCTCGAAATAATAGATTTTCTCACAAAAGAAGGGGAACTTGAAAAATAAGGGAAAAAAGTCAATCCTAAGACAAGACGCGAACTAGGGAACTACGATTTCGCGACAGTGCGTTATCCACTTGAGCTATTACGAGCATTATTATAGTGTTAAAATTTACCTTCTCATGTAGCAGTTTTTCATTGCCTGAAAACGGGGACAAAACGACATTTTATGAAAATCGTTGGAGCCGTTTCCGAGATTCCGATTATATATATATATATATATATATATATATATATATATATATATATATATATATATATATATATACATATATATGTGTGTGTGTGTGTGTGTGTGTGTGTGTGTGTGTGTGTGTGTGTGTGTGTGTGTGTGTGTGTGTGTGTGTGTGTGTGTGTGTGTGTGCGCGCGTGTGTGTGTATGTGTGTATAAGAATTGCTCGTAGGTATAGGATTTATATTTTTGTTTTACTAAAAGCTTTTGTTGAGTGCTTCGAAATTAGGAAATATTATTTTCAAACTTCCTGCTTATTATCACAAAATAAATTCTGTTATAGATTTGTTGTTATCTCTTGTTTATGACTTATAGTTTCTTAAGTGTTGGTTATGAAATGTCTAATTATTGTAATCATTGGTACTGTTATAAATCATCAGTGTTATTAGTTTTGAGACAATAGGCATGTATTAGTATAATTATGTTGCTTCAAATAGGTACTTCCATTTTGTTAAAAAAATTCTATAGTGTAATGTAATAAAATTAAACTGCGTTATATTGTAATCAATGTTGACATAATTTATTTCCCAAAGTTATAAATCACTTAAGTAAATAGTTTACGCCAACAAATATAAATTTTATTTATATTTCGTTTTGTAGTTCTACCTACCCAATCTGCACATACACAAAAATTAAAAACTTGTTTTTTTACATACACGCCATCTAGTGTTCTAGCTTCGTAAACGTAGGGATACGTCTGTGTGTGTAAACGACACTATATTTAATGACAGGTGTTATAATCAAAATTTATGTCAAATTGGGTGGATTTTGAGGCAATGATATGACCCATTCCAATAAAATGTAATATCCGATAACCGCAAAGTCTACTCCTACGACTTAATAATTTTCCAATTACACAAAAATGCAAATAAACTAAAAATGTTGACTTCAGCGCCATCTTGCGGGAGAGTGGCTGGGAACTGTCCGTAGGTTTCACCTTAAAATCGATCAAGATAATATCGCCATCTAGAGGATTTACTAGAAACTATCTTAGCTTGAGGTAGCCAGCCGTCAGCAGTCTCCAAGTCATCGTTCCGCGTACAGTACCTTACCAAACCAATAGAGGGCAGCACAAGTATCAAACAAAAGTATTTTCTTACTAATCGAGAACATAATAACGTGCAAACCATGGAAGAAGTAATGAATATGCTTCAAAAAATACAAAGCGAACTTAATTAACAAAAACTGACCATTGTGCAATCAGCAGATAACGTCACGCAACAAGTTACGCATAACATAAATATCAAACTAGAAGAAAAATTCAAAATAATGGAAGAAAAATACAATAACCTAGAGGAAAAGCTAGAAAACCAGGAGAAAAGATTATACTTCCTAGAGAAGCAATCAAGACAGTGGAACATCGTTATATTCGTCTTAGCGGAGACGGAAACATCTTATGAAAACTCAGAAGAAAACATCATGGATTTCATAAAACGCTACTTTTCTATAGAGATAGAGAGCAGTGAAATACAAGGTATTAGGAGAATAGGGAAGAAAGGAGATAAACCCCGACCGATTACTGTAACATTCACTACACTGGGCACAAAATAAGAATTTATAAACAGAAAAATATTAAACAAACTGATTACTACATAAATGAAGTCTTTTCGCAACACATTTTAGAAAAAAGAAAGCAATTACTATAACAAATGAAAATAGAAAGAGAAAAAGGAAACTATGCCACCATCAGGTATGATAAATTAATAATACGCCGCAATAACGCAGATACATCAGGCAATAAGAAAAGAACCCTACAAACTTCACCGAGCATAAACGATCCTACAGGAACAATACAAGGTACACAAGTAAACAAAAAGAACAAAACTCAGACAAAACAAGGACTACAGAGATCGTCAAGTTTATCAGAAGGAGTTCTTAAACCAGGAATACTTGGTTTTTTAACCAACAAAAAGTCTGGAAATCCATAAAATGAACAAATAGATAAAAACTTAAATCAATAGCAATTACCGCCCCCTCTCACATGAAAAACACGACAAGTACACAAGTAAAGAATAAAAAACATCTTCCAAGCCAACCGGTCACCGTGGAAGATCACGACCTAAACCCTCCAGAGGAAATAAAAAATAACAGTACAAAAAACAGTCATCACAATGCCCTATACATAATAACATACAATGTTAAAACTTTGTCGACATACTCACCATTATTGGAATTAACTGAAGGTTTGAAAAATATAAAGTTTGATATTATTGGTCTATCAGAAATTAGAAAATTCGGAAACAGGATTGAAGAACACGACGAGTTTATTTTATACTACATTGGAGAAACGCCTGGACTGTATGGAGTAGAATTTATTGTCAAAAAACATCTAAACGATACATCATAAGCTTCACAGGACTATCAGAAAGAGTAGCGTTGTTAAGGATGAATATCGATAAAATTAAGTATTATTCAAGTTTACGCTCCAACGGAGGCGTCGAGCGACGAGGAGTTGGAATTTTTCTACAGTACTGTCGACAAAGCTATACAACTCTCAGATAAAAATATCATAATCATGGGAGATTTTAACACCAAAATAGGAAAAACCAATCCTAATGAAGCCGCTACTGGCAAACACGGCTGCGGAGATAGAAACTGTAGAGGAGATAGGCTCATTGGTTTTGCAAACGAGAATAACATAAATAATTACAGACCGATAAGCCTACCTTCACTATATAAACTGTTCTCCTCAATAATCGAGAAAAAAATAAAAGAAAGCTCTGAAAAATACCAACCTATAGAACAGGCCGGCTTTAGAAGAAATTTTTCAATAGTGGATCACATACACTCGCTAGAGATGCTGATAGAAAAAATACCAAGAGTTCAAGAGACCAGTCTAAATTGCCTTTATCGACTACTAAAAAGCATTTGACTCTCTGTTCCACTCATCAATTTGGGATACGCTACTCTCACAACGAGTACTACTAGACTACATAAAAGCCATAAAAATATCTGTGATAACAGTACTAGTAGAGTGAAGCTAGAGACTACAGGTGTACGGCAGGGAGACCCACTCTCGCCATCTATCCTCATAGTGGTGCTACAGGCCATCATTGGCAAACTAAATTGGGAAAAAGTTGGCATAAATATAAAAGGACGTTACTTGAGTCATTTGAGATTTGCTGACGACATAGTCCTGCTCTCGGAAAATACGAACCAACTGCAAGAAATGATAAACGCTCTATACGAAAAAAGTCGCAAAGTGGGCTTGGAAATCAACCTAACAAAAACTAATGTCATGACGAACCATATTGAAAGACCAATATACCTGGCCGTGTAGTGGCGGTTAAGAATATCCAATACCCCATATCTTCCCGTGGGTGTCGCAAAAGGCGACAGAGGGAAACAGACAGGAGATGGGCAGCAGCATCTTCCTGATAAAAACAACTGTACGACAAAAAAAAACTGCGGTTGCCAACCCGCTCGCCAAGCGTGGCAACTATGGCAATATACCCCCCATGAACAATGTGGGGGTATTCCTTGAATAATTACACAAATAGACGGCCCCCAGTCCCCGGCGACCCCGCTATTCCTGGCTACGGTGGCGACCATGGTAACGGCGGGGCAGGGGGTGCAAAGAATTTCCGGTGGAGGTTCGGTTGCCACCTAAGACGACTCGACCTGGCAACATTTAACGCACGCACCCTGAGGACAGACGAGAAGATCCTGGAGCTGGAAGAAGAGATAGACAAGTTGCGCTAGGAATATTATAGGATTATCCGAGGTCCGAAGAGAGGGGGGAGGACACGGTGATTCTCGAATCCGGCAACTTGTTCTATCACCGGGATGGCGACCATCTGTCCCAAGGAGGTGTCGGATTTATCGTCCACAAGTCTCTCGTCAACAACGTTGTAAAGATTGGGAGTGTGTCGACGAGGGTCGCGTACCTGATACTCAGAATCACCAAACGGTATTCGCTGAAGGTCATACAGGTTTACGCACCAACCTCGGCACATCCCGATGAGGAGATGGAGGAAATGTATGAGGATGTTTCCAAAGCCATGCATTCGTCCAAAACCCACTACACGGTCTTGATGGGAGACTTCAACGCAAAACTAGGCACAAGAGAAAACGGTGAGCTGAAGTTAGGAAAATTTGGTGTAGGGCATCGGAATCGAAGGGGCCAGCAGCTTTATGTAGAAAGAGGGACTCTTTATGATGAACTTTTTCTTCCAGAAGCGGCCCCACAGGAAGTGGACCTGGTCGAACCCCGACGGTTCGACAAAAAAATGAGATTGACTTCATTATGACGACCAGACGCCAACTGTTCAGTGATGTCTCAGTGATCGCAAGGGTGAAAACTGGCAGCGATCACCGAATGGTTAGAACCACACTGAACCTAAACGTTAAGTTGGAGTGGTCTCGTCTAATGAATTCAACGCTCCGTCCCCCTAGTGCTCTAATCCAGAATCCCGAAAACTTTCAGCTCGAGTTACGTAACCGCTTTCAGTACCTACAAGATTGCAATGCAGTGGACGATATGAATCACAAGCTCATGGAAACTGTCCATGCGGTCGGAGCTAAGTTCTGCAAGACCCGCCGCAGAAGAACACAAAAACTCTCCGATCACACTCTTAATCTCATGGCTGTTAGAAGGGAGATGAGGCTGCAATCGTCAACAGATTTGACAGCAATCAGGCAACTGAACAGACAGATCTCCAAATGCATGCGGCGAGACTTACCCAACTTTAATACTGCTCGTATTAAAGAAGCGATCGAGCGGAACCAGGGCTCCAAATTCTTTGCCGGAGATCTGTCTGCCAATAAGAACCAACTGTCAAAGCTGAAGACTGAGTGTGGCAGCATCGTTTCCGGGACACCTGAGATTTTGAGTGAGATTGAGAGGTTCTATGGGCAGCTGTACACATCATCGTTGGAGCCACACGCAAATGTGAGTAACGATCCAAGAGCAAGTCTTATCCGACACTATTCCGATGATATCCCGGACGTCAGTCTAAGCGAGATTAGAATGGCTCTCCAGCACCTTAAAAACGGCACGGCCCCAAGCGAGGATGGAATTACAGTGGAGCTTCTGAAAGCGGGTGGAACACCGGTACTTGAAGTCCTTCAGAAGCTCTTCAATTCCGTCCTCCATGGTGGCACTACTCCAGAGGCGTGGAGCAAAAGTGCGGTGGTCTTGTTCTGTAAGAAAGGCGACAACGCTCTCTTGAAGAACTACAGACCGATTTTCCTTCTGAGCCGCATCTACGTGCTGTCTTCAAAAGTCATTACGAATCGTCTCGCACGCAGACTCGACGACTTCCAGCCTCCCGAACAAGCCGGTTTCCGAAAAGGCTTCAGTACCATAGACCACATACATACCCTGCGGCAGATTGTACAGAAGACTGAAGAGTACAATTTGCCACTTTGCCTGGCGTATGTGGACTATGAGAAAGCCTTTGATTCCGTCGAAATTTGGGTGGTGCTACAGTCCCTTCAGCGGTGCCAAGTTGACTGTCGGTATATCGAAGTGCTGAAGTGTTTGTACAGTAGGGCTACGATGGCTATCCGTGTACAGAACCAGAGCTCGAAACCTATCCAACTGCAGAGAGGTGTAAGACAGGGTGACGTTATATCCCCGAAACTCTTCACCGCTGCATTGGAAGAAAGACTTTTTCAAGCTACTGGACTGGAAAGGATACGGTATTAACATCAATGGCGAGTACATCACTCACCTTCGATTTGCCGACGATATAGTCCTTATGGCAGAATCGCTGGAGGACTTAAGCACTATGCTCAATGACCTCAATAGTGCCTCCCAACGGATAGGTCTTAAGATGAACATGGACAAAACAAAGATTATGTTTAATGTCCATGTCACACCTATGCCGGTAGTTGTTGGGAGCACTATGCTCGAAGTTGTTGACGAGTAAGTTTACCTGGGACAAATAGTCCGACTAGGCAAGTCCAACTTCGACCGAGAGGTCAATCGACGGATTCAACTCGTCTGGTCAGCGTTCTGGAAATTACGACATATCTTCTCGTCAGGTATACCTCAATCTCTAAAAACTAGATTGTACAACCAGTGCGTGTTGCCAGTGATGACTTACGGATCAGAGACGTGGTCCTTCACTGCTGGCCGTATGAGGACGCTCAAGGTCGCTTTTTACTTATATATATTTTTTTAAATGAAACTATAAAAATGAAATAGATTGGATTATATTATTACTACAATCTAATTATTTCTTAATCATAATCACACTAATTTTAATTTATTTCTAATCTATTTTGCATGCACACTGTTAACGAAATTATACTATGGAATGCAAGAAATAAAAGGCTTTTTTATTTTTTATTTATTTTATTTATAGCCCCTATACTAAGTGATAACATTAACAACTCCAACCAAAGCGAAGCATTTTCACAAAATTAAAAATTGCACTCATCAAGTAGCGACAGTAGCACAATAGTAAGTTGCGGACCGAGAACTCAGAAGGTTGTGGGTTTGAATCCGCTATTCAAGTACTGTCTACTACTATCTTAACTACTACTAACACAAGTATTTTAAACTTATCAGGAGTGTTTTAAGAGAATATAAGTTTAATTAATCCGTTGAATAAAAAAAGACAATAAAACATATGTAAGTAATTGTTTTTCTCCAAAAATTCAAAAGAGTCATTTATAATAGAGAAAGGAATAATATTTTATGTTCAGAACAAAATTAAATAGAGAAAAACAAACCCAACATATCTATGTAGAAGTTTCTTTAAAAATATACTGAAATATTGATAATAGAAAACCAGCTGCAGCAATTTACATGACTGTGGACGCAGGGAACAAATAACCTTGATTACTCGAATACTAGAAAACCGCGGAAATATACTATTCCGATGCCCAATTTATTAATTTGGATGTTCCCCAGGGGTTCCTGCACCGTTCCTGTTTATCATTTTGGAAATAATTTAAGTAAATGATTTTCGGAAAAGCAAAAATTACGATATATCTTTATTTTCCGACGAAAGCGATGTAAGTTATCATTGTTATAATAACGAAAGCATATATATATTATATATCATATTATGTTATGTAAAATTGAAATTGCAACAGCACTACTAGCAGCATGCTATGTTATCTCCATTTTGAGATATAGCGTTATATTTTGGGGTGACGAACTCAATACTCGTAAGTGTTCATTCTGCGAAGAATATGTTACGTACGATCTCTAATTTTAGAAGTATCAATACGTGTATTTTTCATAAATTCCAAATCTAACATTTCCCTCACTTAAATAATAATAAATAATAAATAACTCATTTTAAATAATAATTTTTTTCCTAAAACGTAACGCTCCGATAATCTTCATTTAGTGCCATGTAGACCCGTAAGTTTTTTTCCAGGAAAGTACGAGTATATATACGCAACGGCATCAAAAAATAAAACGAAATAAGTAAGTACATTGAGGATTGTGACAAACATCTGTTTTTTTTTAACATAAACAATTCAAAATATTAACTGATAAATCACTATATGTATGTGATACCATCCATTTTATTTTTTGTTATGATTATTACATTTATATTAATTTCTCAAAGATAAACTTTGACATTAGTGCAAATTTCATAAGTTATGATATTGATTTATATGTTTAAAATAATATTATTATTTTATGATAACAATATAATTATATCTCTTTTTTGATTAAGAATCATAACGCATATGCGTTGTCACCCCTTTGAACTAAGATGGAATGTCTCGTTTCCAGTAAAAAAGGGTCTCCGGATCTGAACACTCACCATACGAAACACAGCAGTATAAAGCTGCTATTTTACGCTGGTATTCTGTGAGAGCGTAGCTACGCTACAACCATAATATGGCTGCAGCGTAGCTCTACCATGAACCAAAACTGTACGTCGTTTAAGACAGACATAAAATACTCAGAGTGAGGACGGGAGCAGTGTCAGAGATGCAAGACGTGGCGATTAAGACAAATATTTCCTACAGTGGTAGAGGCTTGTGACCAGAAGATATTAACTTTCAACGTATTGATTATAATGATGATGATTATTATTATTATTTCATGGAGATATAAGTCAATATAGGAGCACCTTGTGAAACTACTTTGTTTAAAATCTTAGAAGAAACGATAAAAGCCTTGTACTTGTTTGCAGTAGTAGAATGAAAAAATTTTTACGTTGCCTTTTGTATCTCATGCCATATCTATACATACAAATATTATTGATGTGTCTATCTACAATATTAAAATAACGGGCTTCTAATAAGCTTGCTTGGGGGATTATTAGCATGCTATAATAAATAACCATTTTTAATATTATTTTTGTCTGTTTGTCTATCTGATCTATCTAATCTTCGGAGTGGCTGATCCGATTGTTGTAAAACTTAAAATAAAAATAAACTACAGTTCCCAACCAGCTAGGCAAGCGTGGCGACTATGGCAAATATCCCGCCATATGAAACAATCTATGGGGGAGGCCTGTGTTCAGCAGTAGTTTCATGGGCTTTAATGGTTAAATGTTATTCTTAAACACATCGATGCCACATCGATAAATCCAATCTACGAAAAGAGAGGCAGGTCGTTAAGAGATGATCTCTCGAAGATGTTGGTGCTGTTAGCCTATGCGGTTCTTCCAGCTACATAAGACTCAGGGCAAAAAGTGAATTCAAGCATTCAGCACCGTTACTTGCATAACGATGACTCCTATGACAGTGTACAGTGCACGTGAATGAGTTATCTAACGGCCGTCCGAGTAAGGGGTGGCGGGCCCCGGCTCTGATGGCTAATTAGTGTCGTCCCATGTTCTGAGGCCGTGAGAACCGCCTACGGACACGGGTGTGCGGTATGTGCGCGGTGTTGAAGCTTTTACGGACTGGCTGGTGTCCCATCCGTTGTCCCATCAGTGTTTGTGGCACTAGGTGAATATGTAGTGTCATGTATGTCTATGTGTGATGGGCTTGCGACATTTGTGTTATCCGAATCTAGCGGAACTGGGGTTCAATTAAAACATTGCGGAGCCTCCGGAGGCTTTGCTTAACGTTTCGAGTCGGAGCGTAGGTTGCTGCGTTTACCACTAGCGGGTTGGAATGTGTCTAAACGGTCTAAAAGTAGTGCCGAGACAATTTCATTTTGAGTTAAGCTCTAGTATTGTCTCTATAGATTTTATTTACAAACGGACATGTTTGAGTAACGCTGTCAAGGATGTCCGGTCAATGTCGGTTAGTAAATAGGTAATGGGTTGGATATGCTCAAACAATGCATTACCATTAGGATTGTGTATGAGCAAATTCCAGGAGGAATGCAATCAACAGTAAGTTGAGGTCTCCAGCTATTGTGACACTGGGGCCTAGGTTTAGTTGTTCTAAAATGTCTGATTCTATAGTGGGTTTCATTGGCGGTTGGTAAGCCGTAGCAATGGTAAGTGGTGGATGGCCAGACATAGCTGTTTTATATATAGAGACTTCTATGTTAGCTAACGGGGAAGCGTCAATCGTTACGCAGTGCAAGGACCTCTTGTGGTAAATAAAGGTGCCGCCCAAAGGGCTGGTCAACCTGTCATTTCTATTGATTAGAGCCACTTTTACGGATTTTATTGCGTTTAATTTTAATTATTTTTAATTCCCGACGTTTCGGGTACTTTCCAGCACCGATGATTACGGGGGACTGAGATGACTGACGTCCCGATCTCATTGTTAAACCCGGAGTACCTTCAGCTTTTTTAATTATTGTTTATGGTCCGATCTATACATATGCATGTGGTGCGATCTATGCATAAACAATAGGGAACTCGACACCATGTCGAGTTCCTTGGGGAGTCCTCTAACGACCACACGTAGATTACGCTCCTCTGGTAGGGCGTAGGTGTGGAAACTAATTTCTTGGGAGCGCAGGTGACTAGTCACGCTGCGGAATTCCTCGGTCGAGTTGACGAACATTCGTTAAGAGAGGAGTTTCCACCTTTTGGTAGAGCCATGCTGCAGTTATATTAGTTGTATAGTTGTAGCACGAATGGGTCGGCTCGACCGGGGAAGGACCACGCTCTCACAGAATACCAGCGTCAAATAGTAGTTTAATGCTGCTGTATTTCGTATGGTGAGTGTAGAGAATCGGAGACGCTTTTTACTGGAAACGAGGCATTTCATCTAAGTCCTCACGGATGACAACGCATCTGCATTTGTATTCGTAATCGACAATAGATGTGCTCGTTTTTCATTCTATCCTATAAAAAAAAACCCTATTGAATGGCGATGGTATATTATTCCAATATTTGAAAAAATATGTAACTTGTTTACTATGTGTACTTTATAATTAGTTTTATAGTAAAAACATTTTTCCGGTTTTTAGTAGTAGTAGTGCACTTTATATGTTGTAGAGTGTCACCATAATCGGATCAGCCACTACGAAAATTGGCTCGATCAGTTAGACAAACAGACAAAATTTTAAAAATTGTTATTCGTTATAGCATGCTAATAGCCCCTAAAGCGGGCTACATACGACACGATATCGGTGGCGATCTAGGGTGGAGTAGTGGGGATGCCTCCTAGATTGCCTCTAAATCGTGTCGTATGTAGGGCCATCCTAAGTCGTGGCCGATATCGCCTCCTTAATCGGCTGGCAGGAGCAAAAATGCTTCCTAGATCAGCCGATGCTTCCTAGATCGGGGCACCGCCCCCTCCTTACTGCGTGTGTGTAGGCGCATCGGCCCGATTTCTTTTGGCAGTCGCTGCCGGCAATCCTCGCGGAAGGAAGTTAACAAAACAGTGATACTGAATGACCTTTTTTTATGTAACAAAATTTTTACATTTTAATCATATAAACGGAGTAGAAGCCTATGGCACTGATATTTTACAAAAAACCAAAAAAAAGTGAATAAAATAAATAAATTAATTGAAATTTTATCGAAATTCAAATCATATCCACCCTAGCCTGTGACCCTGCGAAGTGACATGGTCAAGAATGCCTACTAAACTAATTTTTTTATTGCCGTTCGTAAAGTAGAGTGTATGATGTAAGTAAGGAGAAGATAAAGCCTCTCCTCAACAACAAACTCCTATTCCAACGCAATCAACACAAGACCGCACTCATATCTCTTACAACTCCACAAGACCACACTTCGATCTCTTACGTGCCTTCATCCTCTTATCAACAACTAACTTCTACTCCTTCACCATCTCCACATCAACAAATAAGTTATATAAAAGGGAGTATGTCCGAAATTAAAGGTTTCTTGATGTTTAAAAAAAAGATATAAGCTATTTTATTTTCTGATAGTTTTACACCATAAATAAAGATTACATTAAAAAAAAAGTATACATATTATTATACAAAAGTATTTTATTTCCTTGTTTGTTGTGTGTAATACATAACCAGATTTTGACCAAAGCAGAAATGAACAAAGAGAAGAAATAACTAAATAGCATAGGTAGGAGAAATTGACGTTTTTATATAAGTGGCGAAATCATTTCTAGAAGGTTATAAAAACTGTCTTCATGCATCCGGAGAAAAATTATCACGTCCTTGGATTACAGGCCATTTAGTACGTTTATGTGGCTTAATTTTTATCTCTTTTGAAGCCATTTTTTCACCCAGCAACTTCTCTTTTTCTATTTTCGAATAAATTAACCGAGATGGCTAATGCCAAACCAACACGGTGGTGTTTTAAGAGAGTCGGAGGTATTTTGAAGAACTCTACCGCATATGCATTCCGCTCCAAGTCCGAACGCGTACTGCTAGGCAGGCCCGTGTGTAAGGTCTACCCCGATAAAAGCCCCGATTTCTTTCCACCCTAGATCGCCACCGATATCGTGTCGTATGTAGCCCGCTTAAGCAAGCTTATTATAAGCCAGTTATTTTAATATTGCAGACAGACACATCATGTCTATTTATATGTAATATACGAGATAATGTTACTTTATGAAAAATATGTGCAAGATACATATTTTTCATAAACATTATAAAAACAAATAAAATACTAAAATAATGTTGTCCCGAAAAATTTAATGAGATAAAATTTAAATAAAAAATGCTGCACAAAGCACAGACTTAGTTCATCAGGTGCAGTAATCAGGTTGCGACGCGAGGCGCGAAAACGTGTTATAAAGAATATAAAATATTAGATATGGTAGTTTTTTTGTTAATAAGAAGCAACTTTTATAAAATTGAAATAACAAACGATGTTACAGTCCATATGATGGCAATCGACTATTATGGTGGACACCTGCAACCAACTTTAAAGAAATACAGACGTTTCCCTTCTATGGTATGAGATGTAAAATCATGGTGGAGTTATGCTTTCGGAACGGGCAACAACGTATCAGCATTTTGATACTTAATCCAATGATATCTAGAAATTAGCATCGCCATTAGGTTGACCGCGAACTTATAGATCCATAATTTACAAGAGAAGCAAGACAAATCAATTGCCATATCAATTGTTTTTGTCTCTATGGAAACAGTTCGTTAACTTGTTTACATAACCTCTAAGTTGTAAATTCACTTTATGCTTCTTAATTTGTAAGTGCAGCTTAATTAAGTCAAAGGTTAATTGCATTCAAATGAAAAAAAAATCGTTCCTCTTCCTTGCTTATTCGAATATTTATAACGTTTAGTTATGCCATAAGAATATCCACTTCTCAATTTTGTCCCGTGGGTGTCGCAAAGATAAACAAACAATAAGATGGGCAGCTACATTGTCCTAAGAGAAAATAAAAGAAATGCGTTTGCCAACTTGCTTGCCAAGCGTGGCAACTGGGACAAACGCGCTTCTGTGAGGCAAGTTTTGGTGGAGGTCTATGTTAAGCAATTGAATTTTGAAAGGATATACGACTAGGTATTGTAAGTCTTTGTTCTTGCCGATTCCATTCAATTATACGAGTATGTATCGATAATGTCTCATAAATATCAGACCTCATAGGAGCGCGAACATCCTTCCTATGGGGCAATCTATCAGGAGACCTATTTTCAAATGACCTTTTTTTAGACTGTTACGGTATGAAATATTAGATAAGTATGTGATATATTTATGAAATGAGCACACAGTCCACCTGTCGATAAGTGGACGCTGTGGGACATGCAGATGCGTTGCCAACCTTAACGACTAAATTGGAATGCCTCGTTTTCAGTATAAATGATTTCCGGTTCTCTAAATATAAACATAGCAGTATTCGGCTGCTATTTTAAACTGGTATTCTGTGAGAGCGTGATCCCACCCCGGTTTAGTCGACCTATTGACGCTACAACCGTAATATTGCCGCAGTGTGACTATTTCATGTATAAAACTGTGTGTTCGTTGTCATTCTTATTCTATAAGAAATACTCATGAATCAACCTCTTGAAGGATCCCTTACTACGTCCCTTGCTGGTTCTTTTCTAATATATTTACAAGTTTCTATTCATTTTTTCAATTTATTACGGAGCAGGAAAAATCCGCGTTCCTCCATTGCCAATTGAAGTGTTTCAGTTATGTTAGTAATGATAATTCATTCATGCAGATTCACGGAATAAATGTAGATGACTATGGGCCACATCCATGTGACTTGTCTCCCTTATACATCCACCTGAAGTTATATGGATGCTGTGGCCTATAGACATTTAAATCTATCCTCGATTAAGTATCAAAACGCAAATGATATGTCACCCCTGAAGACTATGATGGAATAAATCTATAAAACTCTCACGCCTGTCACCCAGAGGGGTAGGCAGAGACTACAGACTTCCATTTGGCACGATCCTGACACACCTCTCTTGCCTCCTTCACATCCATACACTCCTAATTTGGCCCGTTTTCAATAAATCGCCAATTTGGTCGATAAATTTTCGCCTAGGATGTCCCTTTCCGAATCTGCTATTCACTTCTGCACCATAAATTTTCTTTGTCACTCTTTCCTCATTCATTCTTTTCACATGACCAAACCACCGAAGCATTCCTTTCTTAATTCTGGTCACAACATCATCTTGCAAACCACACTCTTCTCTTATTACACAATTTCTTACCCTGTCATTCAGATTCGGCCCTAACATACTCTTTAACGACCGCATTTCATACCTCCATGGTCTCCTCGCATGGAATACCTCGTTTCCAGTAAAAGGGTCTCCTGTTCATTACAATCACCATACGAAACATTGCAGCATTAAGCTACTATTTTACACTGGTATTCAGTGAAGGCGTGATACGTTCACCGTCGATCCGACTCAACCATGCTACAACCATAATATAGCTGCAGCTTCGTCCAACCACGTTTGACAGTACCATCTTAGGGTACATTTAAGCCCACATATTGTACTGAAGTCACTTTGTACTTCTTTATGAATTTATTAAATACTTTATTTTATTAAATAATACCATACGATAGAACATGTAATAAAATTAATGTACATTTTACAGAGCATTTTTATTTTCGAGGCTCAATAATAAAGTAAAGAGAAGGTTAACAACATCTCCTGTATTTTAGGGATTTGTATTTATACCCTTAATCCCGTTTATATGCGAGCTTCCCGTATATCGGATACATGTAAATAACCTATTCATGGGAACAAAAATAGAGATTTTTACTGCATTTGATATTTACATTTTATTAGAACAATATAAAGTTAGATACAAGCTTTTATGAAGATAATAATAGATCATACTTACTGTCTGTTTGTTTTCTTTAAAAATGATAATGAGTAACATAATAACCTAAAACATTATTAGATTTCACATACAACATATTAAAGAAAAATTATTAAAGATGTAAAACATAAAATTATAAAGTGTTAGTGTCAAATAAAATTAGGCCTTTTTTTTCAATTAACTGCTACTTACTAGAAGGATAGTAGTTCCAATTATCAAATGGAGTCTTAAATTAACTTCACGGACTGAAGTTAGTTCTAAAAGAAACAACTGAATCTACTTGACTGACTAAACCTCACAATAAGAGCCTCTTTATAATTATATCACATAAGTGTAATTGCTAATATTTCTCACCGTTATAGCCTATCAAAACCCACTTCTGAACATAGCCCTCCCAATAGATTGCCCCATACGAAAGATATTCGTGCTGCTATGATTAGGTTAAATATTTTTTTATAGAATAAGGGTAACAAACGAGCATACAGTCCACCTAAAAATACGTGGGTGCTGTGGCCCATAGACATCTACATTTATCCGCGATTAAGAATCAAAACACAGGTGCGCTGTCACCCCTGACGACTAAGATGGAATGCCTCGTTACCAGTACAAAAGGGTCTCCGGATCTCTACACTCACCATACGAAACACAGCAGTATAAGCTACTATTCTACGCCGGTATTCGGTCAGAGCGTGATCCTTCCCCGGTCTAGTCGAACCATTCGTACTACAACTATAAGATAGCTGCAGCGTGTCTCTACCACGTATAAATTATAAGTATATATTTATATCTTGTGACGGTTGGGGTTTAAAATAAGGCAACAACCAGTCATAAAAAAAATTTATATATTGGTAAAAGAAAAGGTCGTGGGCGTGGTTCCGATAATTTAAAAAAAGTGCCCGTCTGGCTTCACTGGCAGGGTCAGGTACTCCCCTATGTGCCGCGAGGTGGTCGAGCAGGGCCGGGGGGTTGGACTGTTCACGGGGGAGCGCCGTGGGCAGCTGGCTGTGGCGGTGGCGGCGTCGAGGGGAGGCCTAGGCCCTCTTAAGAAGGACTACCGCCACGGTTGTAGTCGTAAAATTGCACCCTGGAAACAACGTCGTCCACATTTAGGTCCAGGTAATAAAATGCCGCCGATTATGAACCCCCGGTATATCGCAGGCTAGCAGTAGATGGGAGCACAGAGAGTAGCTGGCGGGTGTTCATAATCAGAACGGAGTTACAAGGCGGAATGGAAGGCAAGCGTCATAGCGGTGAGGCGCAAATTAAAATACACATGAATTAAAATTTCGGCAAGTGTAAAATACTGTTTAAATGTACCAGGATAAGTAATTTAGGCTGTGCATTGGTTGAAAAATGATGGTGACTTGCGATATTTGATCGCGGTGCGAAATGTATGAGACGCCATTTTGTAACGGTACTTTTGCCAACGCACACAGCGGCTACATACATTACTTACATGCAAATAACACTAATAACGTGGCAATTAAATAGCTAAAAGCAAACAGCCTGGCATGATCAAATTACACTACCTATAAAACACTTTCACTACTTAAAACTAGGTAACATTTCAACACTTACCCTTACGGGGTGCAAGACGATACGGAGGTCTCGGTGACGAGAATTAACGAAAAAACTATACGGCCACAGTGCCGGAATTATTATATTATTTTAAACTTTTTCCAAAATGGGATTAAAATTTGCAAGCGCGTACGAGGACACAAAGCAGAGCTTGTGAACGCGGCTGCAGTGGTAGTGTGCGCCTCCCAGGGCGCTCGGGCGGAGAAAGACCGGGAGCGCGACGCCGTGGAATGATACCGGCCGGGTAAAACTCTGACGCGAGAGTTGCAAAGCGCATAGAGTAACGAAGCGTCAGAGTGTTTGTTCGAAATACAATATTTTAATATTTGATTTATTATTTAATTCGTTCTTTTAGTTTACTGATTTGTTTTATTAATAGGATACCTAAGTTAATTATAGAATTATTTTTTTGTTAATAACTTTTATTTTATTTTTATTTAGTTTATTAAATGTTTATTTAATTTTAATAAACCGTTTAATTATAATTATGCATACATGTACGTGCAACGTTACAATCTCTCTCTTTAGTCGGTCCCTCATGACTGAGGATCGTGATCACCGTTACGGAGAGTAAGCTAGTTATGTATGATCTGTTTCCACTGAGTGCTATCACTGGTTATACGGAGAGCGTTGTAGAAATTTAGCGCACCGACTTCTTTGACTTGGTCAGACCACCGGGTTGGTGATCTACCTCTGGGCCTTCTTCCCTCTACGTTTCCAACAACTATCAGTTTCTCAATACTTTCGTCCCCGCGGCGAGAGATATGAGCAAAATAGCTCAGGATGCGCTGAAGACAGGTCGTGGAAAGACGCGTCTTGATCTTGAGTTTTGATAGGATTGACACGTTTGTGCGATTCATTTGCCTCCAGTACCACATTTTGAACGCATCAATTCTCTCCCTTTCTCTGACGCGTATAGTCCGTATTTCCACTCTATAGAGAAAAATTGGAAATATAAGAGTGTATACTAGGCGTAATTTAGTATTATTTCTTATTTATTTATTTATTTAGGTACACAAAACAGAATAACACCAACACATGAACAATTGAAAATAATAAATACAAAGTTACAATCTGGATGGTATTCCAAAACATGTGCACACAACATGATATTAAGAAACAGTAACGATTTTACAGCACAAATAATTATAACCTTACTTATAAACATACTATACTTATGAACTTATGTTGTGAAAAATTTTGAAAAATGAAATCTTTTTTAAAATAATGTTCATTTACTTATACATTTAAATTTAAATTTTAAGCCTTGAATGTCTTATTTACAAAATATATCTAATACGGATTTTTTGAAATTGTTTAATTTGTTATTAAAAATGTCTATATTTTTACTATTATTAATCAATAAGTCATTATATAGGCGACACATTCTTACAAGAAGATTGTAATAGGACGTATTATTTTTATCAACTTGCAAAGCGAAAGTATTTAGGAAAGTATACCGACGATGGGGCTTAGTATTAATCTTGACAAATGAAAAGAGATTGGGGAAATATATAAGGCAATGAATAATTTTGAAAAGGCAAGTCATATCCTGATATTTACACCGAGTTTGTAGTGATATAATGCTAAACTTTTTCAGTTTCTCTTCATAATAGGGCAGACTTCCATTTAAACCGTACCATATTAGAGGATTGATAGAAATTTCTTTCACGTTCAATACGATCTACGTAGACAGCGTAGTATGGAAACCAAATAATTATGTTGTACTCTAAAATTCTGCGTACTATGGAACAGTACAAAATAAGAAAGCTTCGTGGATTTTAAAAAGTCTTTGCAGTTCTAAATAAGAAGTTTTGTACTTTTAGATATCACATGATCGTAATGATCGCGGAAAGTAAGCTTTTCATCAAACAGTATTCCAAGATCCTTAACTACGAATTTTCTATCAAGTACCCGTCCATTTATTTTATACTCAAATGTAAGTCTATGCTTCTTGTTACTAAAATAATAATAATAATAATAAATAACGTTTATTAGCAACCAAATATGTCTAAATACAAAGGAGCTCTGTCTCCTGAACTAGGTTATCACCTGTATCTCAGGAAACAGTGCCTTCCCTTTCTAGTTCTTAGTTCTAGGTCTATATTCGGCAAGTACATAAGACAATTTATTATTCTTTAATATTATTTTTAGCCGTTACTGTTACATACTGTTTAATGTGTTGTTTATTGTTGTTGTGCGTATGTGCGGAAGTGTGGCGCACGCGTGCGCGCGCTTGTGTGTGTGTGTGTGTGTGTGTGTGTGTGTGTGTGTGTGTGTGTGTGATTGTGTCTGTGCATGTTTTAATGATTGTATTTTATTTAGATATTGTAAGAAGATTTTCAGTTTGAACATAGTCAAGATTTTGCAACCATTTCAATACATATTTTTTAAATCTATTGGTGCTTAGAGTTATAAGGCTAACAATATTCTCGGTGGGAATTTTATTATATATGTATGGTGCTATGAAATTGTAGTGTCGTTGCATAAAGGTGGTTTTGGTAGTAGGTATAGGGCACCGAAATCTTCTTTTACTGGTTCGTGGTAGTGAGTAGGCAGTTACACGGTGGTATCTCAGGAGAGCTTGAATTATAAACAACTTGCGAACTGAGAGTACCTGAGTCTCGTTGTAGACTTTATTAGTAGGATGTCGGTACGGTAGGTGCATTATTACTTTTAAAATTGCTCTTTGCGCGCGTTCAAGTTGAATCATTGTTGTTTTTGGTGCGCTACCCCACGTCGTCACACAATAATTAATGATACTTTGGCAGAGCGCTTTATAAGTCTGAATAAGAATTTTTTTTACTAGCGACTGTTCTTAGTTGTCTAAATATATATATAAGTCTTCTAACCCGAGAACAGATGCTAATGATTTGTTCTTTCCAGCTCAAATTATCATCTACTTGAATACCTAGGTATCTAATACATCTGGCTCTAGTTAATGTGCTGAAATTGCATTGGCTAGTAAGCTTTCCATTACATGGTAAAGAATGTAGTGTGATTGTAAAGTCTTGAGCTGGACCTGAAGTTGCAGACCTCGAGAAGCAGAGGTATTTGGTCTTTGAAATATTTAGTGTGAGTAAGTTATTCTCTAACCAAGATTGAGACATTCTTAAAACAGGTTTCTGCAAAAGTTTGTACTTGTTTCCAACTCTGCCCATGAAATAGTAAGACAGTGTCATCAGCAAATATTAGCACTTCCGTATTAGATGTTAATGCGTTTGGAAGACTATTAATATACTCCAAGAAGAGAGTCGGGCCTAATGTACTGCCCTGTGGAATACCGAATCCACAGGTTGAGGCGTCACTTAGATCTTTATTTACTCTAACGTATTGCTGTCTACCTGCCAAGTAACTATGGAACCATTGGTATACATGACCGCGGATGCCCAAGCCCTCTAGTTTAGACAATAGTATCGCAATTGATACTGTGTCAAAAGCTTTCTTTAGGTCAAGAAAAACACCAATGACCTTCTCTCCTCTATCAACATAATAGTTAATTAAAGATGTCAACTTCAATAAGGCGTCATCCGTTGACCTTCCTTTGCGAAACCCATACTGATAATCAGTTAATAGTTTGTTTTTCTCTAAATAAATAATCAACCTACGGTTGATCAACCCTTCCACAATTTTTGACATGGTAGACAGCATAGAAATCGGTCTATAGTTCGAGACATCTTGTTTGTCCCCCATTTTAAAAATTGGAGACACGATAGCCGTTTTAAATAAATCGGGAAATATTCCCTGTTCTAAGCTAAGATTACAAAGATGTGCAATTGGATATACAAGGTACTTTTTTGCCAATTTGACAAACTTAGTGGAAATGCCGTCATGACCTGGTGCACTGTCAGATTTTAAGATTATTTATTATTTTATTAATTTCATATGGGTCTGTGGGTGCGAAAGACATAGATTGAAGCTGAGAGTTTGATTGTACAAACGCTTGCCTTGCTAATTCGAGCTCCGTTTTATTTAGTTTCTGTAGGATGACGTCCGCCAGACTTTTACCAATGGTTGTGAAGTATGTGTTGATCTTGTTTAACGATTCCTTTGTAGTGCTCCCAATCTTAAGCAACTCTGGAGGCACATCGTTTTTCGTTTTCATATTACATATGTCCTTTATTATATTCCAGGTTTTTTTTTTTGATATTTTTTTCACTTTTTAGTAGTTCCTTTTGATAATACTGCTGCTTCAAAGATTTTATTATTTTATTGCAAGTGTTCCTATATTTTTTATATGTGTTAATTGTGTCTTCATTCGGTCGTAGTTTGGCCCTTTTATGCAACTTATCTCTTTTAGGAATTGATCTTGCAACGCCTATCGTGATCCAAGGCTTAAGAGGTGCTTTTTTTTTGGGTATGTACTTAGCGCTAGTGCACTCCTTAATTATATTCGTAACAATATTGACAAGATGTTCCGCAGTTTGGTTCACATCACGCAACTTAAAATAATGTGACCAGTCCATGGCACTTAGATTATTTAACGCCCGGGCGTAGTCTAGTACCTGTTTTGTGTGTGTGCTTTTTATCTTTGGCAGTCGCGCGTTTTTTATTTGTAATAGGATAGGACTGTGATCAGTTAATGGTGGAAAAACCATGGTTTGCCATTTTTTAGTCGTCTTTATCATAAAGTGATCGAGACAGTTGTTGAGCCTCGTTGGATGTGTAACACCTTGTTCTAAACCATGAGTAGCTAATATGCACAGATATTCATTTAATTGATTATTATGAATGTCGAAAGGCATCGTATTAATGTTTATATCGCCTGTAAGAATGATGTGACTGTTGGAGAATTTTTGTAATAAGCTATCTAAAGATTGTAGATATCGTCGAGGGTTTGCGTAACAGGGTGGTCGATATGAACAAATAACCGAAAACCTATCTAAATCAAGTACAAGGCAGTTTCCCTCAATTAAGTTCGGTTCAGAGGCGATAACTGTAAAGACCTTACGAACATATACCACTATGCCATCATTCTGATTTAAAAGCTTTTTGGAGTAATGTACATTGTAATCGGTTATATTTGGGGGAGGGATATCCTTTCTTGACCAGCATTCGGTTAAAACTATCATATCCATTGTTTTATCAAGTGCCGATAAAAAAGCCAATAGCAGATCGAAGTTGCGGTTTATACTCCGTATATTTGCAGTAAGGATGCAAAAAGTTTCGGAACCATCACGACATTGCAAAAGTTGTGAGCATTGCGACACATCGTCAATCAGAGTACAGTTGGATTTATTTTTATCCAAGTCAGTAATTAGTCTGTAATATTATTATTAAACAGATTGAATTTCTATTTTATAAACACATAGTTTCATATGTTTGCCTTTTTTACATGCAATTCGATAATTATAAGCAAACGTCAAGGCGTCGCAAAAACGGTACACTATTATAACAATATAAAAAACAATTCGTTTTGAAATGAACACTTGCTTTGCAATATGTAAATGTTTATAAATTATATATTTTAGTGAGTTATATATAAAAAGATGTATAACATTGTGTGATGGTGACAGTAGTAGTAGTAGTATTTTGTTTTGTGTATTGTGTACATAAGAAAAATATTTTGCTTTTTAAAATGTAGTAACCGGCCTTTGAAAACATAGAATTTAGTATAATTAACTTTTATACAATTAAACTTATTTTCTACTGTAAATACTAACTTGAGCATGCAAAAAAATTAAAGTTAAGTAATAGTCATTTTTCCCTGAGTTTTTCCAGATCTGCTTCGCAATCAATACGAATTTGTTTCATACCCTCTTCTTTTCTTAAATATATGCGTCCAAACGAAACCCAGCAGAATGTATATTTATGTTCCTTTGAAAATTCTCTACTCATATAAAACAGCTTTCTAGCATTTGCTGTCAAGGTTTCTGTTACATATACTGGTGTACGAGTCTGATTAATTTTTAAGTGGGTAGTATTTAATTTATTGTTGGCGTTTTCCTTATTAAATGATTTTACTGCTGAGATAAATTTATCCTTTGATATTTTGTTGATGAACTCCAATTATAGGCTTGTAGTTGTCTGTCTTAGTATTGACCCTAAATATATCCCTAATTCCCTGCTTTTGTATATCTACATTTAAAACACTACTTATATTTTGGACAATGTTAAATAGATCATCTGCGGTTTCAGTCCTTTGTTGTTTAGGTATGTTCCGAATCTCCATAGTGGAACATTTTTGAGTTCTCTCCGTAGATTCTATCTTGTTTTCGAGTTCTCGAATATATTTTAGTTGTTCTTGTTTTTCTTTATCTAGTGAAGCAATTTTTTCCCTTATCTCATCATATTTACTGCTCATAAATTTCACGCTTGTGTGCAATTCTTTGTATTCGTTGCGAAGCTCGTTTATGCTCATAAGAATTGTCTCCATCTTATTTTCTTGAGAATCCTTCCAAGAGTTCAGGGTACTAAGGATGTCTACTTTAAATGCCTGTAGCTCATCTTTGAAGTCTTGGTCATGTTTCCGTTTAGTTGCACGCGTACTCATGTTAGTGGAAAAATCTCCTACATCAGAATCATCCTTATAGGTAGAGATGTTGGGTTCGGATCCACCGTGGTATGGTGATTCCCTGGGTTCCGTCGAGGATGCTATACGTGGTGGAGTCCGCTTAAGTGGCATATTTATAAAGCAGGATTTTTTAGGGTTTCTTGTGATTATAATAACTATATAATAGTACAAAGTCGGCCCAGCGATTACGTATATTACGTATATTTTTTTGAGTGTGCTTCTGATGCCCTGGTACTTGTGATCGGTGTGGTCCAACGTGTACCGCCTTTAGCGCATACGTAGTCACAGTTTGGGCGGACACAACAGTGGCGCGGTGAGCGCTACACCAATGGAGCGTGTGCGCAAAATCTTATTTCCGTTAATAAGTAAGGGCGGGGCTATGTCACAGCGGCCAATCTTATTCGCTAATTACTCACGTGGCAGTGTTCACGGAGATAAATTGTTATGTTGCTCTTCTTACACTGTTAACTTAGGATATTTTATGCGCGGCTAGTATTCGTATGTTTATCTTAGTGTTATTTAAATTAATAATTACTAATATTTTAAGCAACACGGTTCACTATAAACACGTCTGTACAGTACTGTGGTCCGGAGGGAAGGCCCAACTAACTGGCCCAAGACCAAACTAAATGATAAGACAAAACATTTTCTCGTATTCAGATGCATTAGGTTTTCTTTACACCAAGTATGAATGGAGTCTAAATTCAACTGAAGATTGAACGAATCGCTGAGTGTATAGAGAACGGAAAATAGCTTCAAATTATCTACATACAACAGGCATGGACATGTTAATTTATCAATGAGATCGTTAATAAACGTAATAAAAAATAAAGGACCTAAGTGGGACCCTTGTGTCACACCCAATGTCTCAGAATCGGGTGAGGATTTGAAACCTTTATAGTAACTAACTGACTTCTGTTGAGGTATGATTCAGTCCATCTCAACAGACTCCCATGTATTCCGTAACATGTTAATTTGATACATAAAATATTATGATTTACTCTATCGAATGCTTTTGAGAAATCGGTATATATGCTATCAACCTGTTTTCTCTTGGCGAAAGCACTGCAAAGATGTTTGTATTCAAGTAAATTAGAAGTTGTCGAACTTTTCTTAATAAAGCTATGTTGACGAAGCGATAGGAAAGGTTAAATATGGTGATAAAGAGAATCATACACCAATGATTCAAACAATTTACCAAGGTAAGACAAGATACTTACGGGTCAATAATTTTCGCAATTTGATCTGTCGCCGGATTTATAAATCGGTACGATATGAGCTATTTTCCATACTGATGGAAAAATACCTGCCTTAATGGATGCATTAAATATAATACACAAGGCATTACTTAATTCCTTGCCGAATTTATTTATGAATAAAGGAGGAATACCATCTGGTCCAGAGCCTTTTCTTTGGTCTAATTTCGCAATCTTTTGCTGTATGTCGTCTTGTGTGATTGCGATATCACTTAGGGTACAATACGATTGCATAATTAATCGTAAGAATATAAGATAGTCTCTTCTGGGTTTGCAAAGACAGAACTGAAATAATTAGAGAAAATCTCACATATTTCTTTTTCATCGGAAGAGATGTGATTACCATATTTCATCGTTTTGGGAATACTATTAGCATTATTTTTTTATCATTGACAAAACTCCAAAAGAATTTTATGTCGTCATCTAAAGAAGATTCGACGGACGAAACAAAATTTTTATTGTCATTACTAATTAGGTTTTTACATCTGTTGCGTAACATGGAGAATATATCATAATCCCGAGGATTGTTATAGCTTAAAGCAGGTGTGAACCATACTGGATAGTTGTTTGTGTCAATTTTGGTCATAGGTGTATGTTTTGCAATAATATTCCTAAGCTCTGCATAAAATGCATCAGTCATGCTAACAATATCTTTATGAATTGACAAGATATTATGCCATTTAACTGATTTTAATTCAAGATTTATTTTTGAATAATTGCTTTTGAAAAAATTTGGTCGTTTTTGTTTTTTGTTTTTAAAATTATTTGAGTTTATTTCCACAAGATTAATATTTGCAACTAATGAGGGGTGGTGGTTATTTAAGCAGATTAATGGCTCCACTTCATAAACCTGAATACTGTTCGAACTGAAAAGAACTAGGTCTAAAAATCGTCCATTGTTATTTGATATATTGTTATAATTATCAAGGTTACATATTCTAAGGGTATCAAAGCAACAAAGCAGATTAGCTTTTTGATCTCGCGGGTGAAGAGGAATCATATAATTATACTGTGATGATTTAGACCAGTGAACGTCAGGTATATTAAAATCTCCTATACAAAGAAATTCTTCTGTGTTGCGATATCGCATAATTACGTTTTTACAGTTTGTAAAAAAATTATCGATGCAGTCTAAAGGCAGATCTGGCAGAAGATAACATAGACAAATATTAATAATTTTAACATTAGTGGCTTTTGGCAATATGCTGATCCACAAGTCTTCTAGTTCACTATTCCAGGAGGCTTGATAGATAAAATTTATTTCTTTTTTAACGGCAATTAGAATTCCCCCGCCCTCAGATTTACGTGCATTTGATTGATATCTGTCGCGCCTAACAACCTTATAACGAGTGTCAGTGAATTCACAGTCACGAATAGTGCTATTTAAGTTTGTTTCAGTTATACAGATAATGTCGTAATCATTAAGTACATTAAGATAGAACTCTTTTATTTTTGATCTTCAGCGATTAACATTTTGATAATAAATTAACATTATACAATAGAAAAATTCCCAAGTACATAAACCAAATATAGCAACAAAAAAATTTGTGATATTATGACAGCTTGTTTAAGCATTCCATATTTCTAATGTGTATGCAGGCCAAAGTGCCTTCCTTACGAATATATATAGATCCGAACTTAACCCATACATACTTGTATTTCTTCTGCTTTGCAAATTTTCTAGCAGCAGCATGAAGAGCCTTACATTCCGGAGAAAGATATTCCAGTCACATACATTTTTCGCTTTTCGCAATTTAAACCGATGTTGTTGGTATTCAAGATTGTCTTTATTGGCTTTATTATAACGATAACATGCGGAGAGAACTTGGTCCCTTAAGCGTGAGTTAATGAGTGTTACAAGAATATTTCTAGGGCGTTCGGATGAGATGTCGTATTTGGCAACTCTACGGCAATAATGAATGTTCTCATCATCTATTTGAATATTTACTGTTTTACACAGGTTGTGGAATAATAGCATTGGATTTTCAGTTCGACTTTCTGGTACTAACTGAATTTCTAAATTTTTGCTACGGGAAATTTTTTCGATTGATGTTAAACGATTCATCAGAACATTAATCTCCTTTCGAAATCAAAGAGTTTCAGATTCTAGGTGTTTTATTATGTGACTCTTATTTTCAATTTCTTGCTTTAGGGGAAGACTGTTCATCACATATAAAGTTAGTGTTTACAGTAAAGTCGTCTTTAATCTACTGCACGACTGAGTCCACCTCAGCTTGTACTAGGTTTTTGACGTACTCCTTCAATGCTTTTCTAAAACTTTCCACAAAATCGGATAGATAATTATTAAGTTTTTTATCCAATAAGGTACTAATTTTACCCATGGTGACGAGATTGTCGTCGATTGAGGAATATAATTGGGAATCAGTTGACGAACAACTTGAATTTTCAAGGGGCGAATTCAATGGTTTCTCTACTAGTGGTACAAGCGTTTATTGGACAGGCGTATTGACATTCGATCGTTTACTTTTAGTTATATTACTTCAAGATGGACACACCCACTTTGATTTATATTCAGTAGTTAAAGCCGTAATTTGTTCTTTTTTTTAATTTAGGCACTCAATATGATATTTTGAATGACAGTGATTATATTATAAGCAGCGGTCAGTGCGAATTAGCTTCTTGTTACAGGCAGAGCAATTCATATTAATTGTTTTAATAATCTTAAACTAAGAAATTTTTGTAAATAAAGTTAAAAAAGACCTCAAGCTGTTGGGATTCGATCTAACGCCTCTTATATTTATTTACTTGTTGCGTTAATGCGTAAGCCACAGCGCCAATTGTTCTCTGATATACTCTTTGAATAAGCGATTCACTTTACGGTGATAAATGTTCGTTGAAAAATGTAAGTGACTTATAATTTATTGCATACCCGTTGCAAAATAAACAACTGACTGCAACTTTAAAATTGACTATGGTGCTTCTCACAGTTTTTGGAGTATTTTGATTCTTAATACATGAAAAGTGTCTAGCTATCACAGCATCGCCATTAGGTGGATTGCGTGTAAGAAGATCCATAATATACAAGACAAGCAAGACAAATTATTGCCATAATATCAATTATATTTGCCTCCACGGCAACAGTTCGATAACTTTTTTACTTAAAGTCTAAGTTGTAAATTCACTTTAAGCTTCTTAATTTGTGCAGCTTAAATAAGTCAAACGTTAATTGCAATCACAGAGAAAAATCCTTTTTTTTCCATGTTTGTTCGAATATTTATACCATTTTAGTGGTGACGGAAGAATATCCATTACCCCATATTGTCTCGTGGGTGTCGTAATAAACCAGGAGACGGGCAGCAGCGTTACCATTATAAGAAATAAAAAATGAAACAACGGTTGCCAAACCGACTGCCAAGCGTTGCAATTTTGACAAGTTTCCTTATAGGAGGCTATTTTTGGAGAAGATCAGTAGGGAGATTTTGATAGGCCTGTACGATATTGTCTTTGTTCTTAACGATTACAGTGATTTATATGTATCGCTAAAGTCTTATCGATATACGTATAAATATATAAATATAAATATATGTTGGCAAACTTGTGACATGCGGACGACACTGTACTTCTTGCAACATCTTATGAGGACATGGAGAAGCTGCTGCATAAACTAGAATTAGAAAGCGAATAGCTAGTGATTTCTTATATTTACGCGAACACTACACATTGAAATAATACTAGTTTTTACGGAATTTATCGCGTATATTTAACTTTTTAAATACCCGACGTTTCGAGAGCTTTACAGCACCCATGGTCACGGGAAGGACTGAGATGTTCAACGTCCAGATGTCATAGTTAACCGCGGTTACCATAGATTAAAATTTAACTTTTGTTCAAATCTACACAGTATGAACGTATGGTATCATGAAGTCTTGCAGTTGTATGCTTGGGTTGGGATTTAATTTTATTTATTATAGGATTTCAAGCAGATGGTAGCACCCAGCCATCTTCTGACCACAAATCCTCGCTAAAGAACACCGATTCCTCCCAAGGATGATTCGCGAGGCTATTGAAATCAAAAAACATCCTAATTTCAATAGAGAAGGTAACCGCGGTTAACTATGACATCTGGACGTTGGACAACTCAGTCCTTCCCGTGACCATGGGTGCTGTAAAGCTCTCGAAACGTCGGGTATTTAAAAAGTTATATATACGCGATAAATTCCGTAAAAACTAGTATTATTTCAAAGCGAATAGCTAGGTCTCTCAATCAGCAAAAATAAAATTAAAACTTATGGTTGTAGACCGGGCTAACAAACTTGCCAACACTTGCAACATTCAATGGATCGACGTTGTGGAGAATTATATATACCTAGGATCTCTGATCTCAATTGAGGGCACTTGCGTCCCCGACATTAAACGCAGAACAGCAATAGCTATGAATACGATGACCAGGCTGACAAACATCTGGAGGGTCAGAAGTATAAGATAAAATAAAAAAAACCGCCGTGATCGCCGACAGGAACGGTTTCGTTCACTCCTAGTTTTTAAATTAAATAAATGTGTCTAGTGTTTAAACTTACTTAAAATTAATATCAATAGATGCAGTGTTTTATTGGTATTCGAGTGATTAAATCATTCAGTATTTTCATGTTAAATTGTGATAGAAATACTCCAAAAACTGTGAGAAGCAACATAGTCATTTTTAAAGTTGCAAAATAAACAACTGACTGCAGTCGTTACTTTCTATATACTATTTCTTACATTAACGCGAACACTACGCATTGATTAAAACTACTTTTACGGATTTTATCGTATTTTTTTAACTTTATTTTTAATACACGCCCCGTGTCGTGACTGACGTCCCGATGTCAAAGTTAACCCGGAGTACCTTCAGATTTTTAATTATTGTCTTTGGTCCGATCTACGTAGAATGTCAAAATCCTTAAAAGTAGTTTTGATCAACATCTGTATTTTTTCAAAGATTGTTGCAAATGTCCACTGACTGTAAGAGCCAATTGCCATCATGTGGACTGTAATATCGTTTGTATAATTGTGTTATCACATTATATACAGTGAAAAAATCCATCTTTTGTAAAATTCTATCGAATAGATTAACTTAAATAGAAAGTATTATAATATTATTTATTCAATTTAGGTTATAATATAAGTTAGAAAATTTTTGAAAAAAAAACCAGTAATATAATTAAAAATACCAATTCAAGTTATTTAGATGTCCGCTCAACGGTCAAAACATCAATACCGGCTATGTGTCAAAAATATATTGTCAGTAACTGTCATCTGTTGCGGTGATTCAATTCCTGCCATTTAGTTTTTTTTTTAAATACTGTAATTACTATTATACTTCCCCTTAAGCACTAATGTTATAATAATATATAAATTTAGACGAGAAAGGCATGTTTATTGTATTTAATTGTATAAACCATAACATTACACCTATATATTTAAGGAAAATACAAAAGTAAGTAAATTATTTCTCCCGGGCAACAAATACAAGCCGCAGTGGTTGCAACATATAATAAAATAATATTTATACAACATAGAAAGATACTGTTAAGGGGTTACATGTATTTATGTTTATATTTTATAAAACTTATTAATCATTTTTATTTTCCTTTTGGAAGATGATCTAATAAAGGCCTTATTAAATTTACATAATATTAAAATCATAAATAATTTACTTCTAGTTATAAATACACATACACACTGTACCTTTATTTTTAATTAATATTGTTGCGTTATACTTTCGCCTTCTTTTCAGTTATTCTTTTTTTATATTACGAATGGAAATTGAACAGAAAGTTTGAAGAAACATATCTGTAGAGTATCTCGTATCAGACGCCTATCGGTAAAAAACACATATGTATTATATTTCTGATCACGACTTAATCGTAAATATGAAGGGTTGGGCCGCACCTTCTGCTAGCTATTGCAAAAAGAGCGCTGCGCACTCTCCATAAAATATATCTGCGAGGGTTGGAATAATACCTTATTCTGAACGAATGCTGCAATACTATGTGGAATCTATTCAGTTTAAATAATGTAATTAGATTTTTCATTTTAGATTTTTATGTAATTACTAGATATGCCAAACTAGCAAGCGTAATGTTGAGTTAGCCTCCAACTCAGACGAAGAAAGAAAGAAAGACGTAGCGCTGCATACATTTTATGTAATACAAAAACGAAGCCAAAATCATGTTCAACTTATTGTACACATATGCATCTATACTAATTTACATATAATATGCAGCTTAAACAATCATACGCAACCGGAAAGACGTTTAAGATGCATATATTATGTGCGTCCAGTGAAATTTTACGGGCTGATAAAGAATTGCGGCTTGGGCTTCGTGGCAAAATAAAAACTGCCGATTGAATTACCAAAATTGACACTTTTATTTACCAAACACCAATAACAACTTAAAACACAACAATAATAAAACACAATTTTACTACTGATCACTTTAATTTGCAGATATATCGCTTCGAAATATTCGCTTGTATAGTCAATTTAAAGTTATTTTTCCTGGCTACGGTGGCGACCATGGTAACGGCGGGGCAGGGGGTGCTAAGAATCTCCGGTGGAGGTTCGGTTGCCACCTACGACGACTCGAACTGCAACGTATAACGCACGCACCCTAAGGACTGACGAGAAGATACTGGAGCTGGAAGAAGAGGTAGACAAGCTGCGCTGGCGTATTATTGGATTATCTGAGGTCCGAAGAGAGGGGAAGGACACGGTAATCCTCGAGTCCGGCAACTTTCTCACCGGGAGGGCGACCATCTGTCCCAAGGAGGTGTCGGATTTATCGTCCACAAGTCTCTCGTCAACAACGTTGTAAAGATTGGGAGTGTGTCGACGAGGGTCGCGTACCTGATACTCAGAATCACCAAACGGTATTCGCTGAAGGTCATACAGGTCTACGCATCAACTTCGGCACATCCCGTGAGGTGGAGGAAATGTATGAGGATATTTCTAGAGCCATGCATTCCTCCAAAACCCACTACACGGTGTTGATGGGGGACTTCAACGCAAAACTAGGCACAAGAGAAAGCGGTGAGCTGAAGTTAGGGAAATTTGGAGTAGGGCAACGGAACCGTAGGGGCCAGCAGCTGGCTGACTTTATGGAGAAAGAGGGACTCTTTATGATAAACTCTTTCTTCCAGAAGCGGCCCCACGAGAAGTGGACCTGTGGAGCCCCGACGGTTCGACAAAAAATGAGATTTACTTCATTATGACGACCAGACGCCAACTGTTCAGTGATGTCTCAGTGATTGCAAGGGTGAAAACCGGCAGGGATCACCGAATGGTTAGAGGCACAATGAACCTAAACGTTAAGTTGGAGAGGTCTCGTCTAATGAAGTCAACGCTCCGTCCCCCCTTGTGCTCTAATCCAGAATCCCGAGACTTTTCAGCTCGAGTTACGTAACCGCTTTCAGTGCCTAGAAGATTGCAATGCAGTGGACGATATGAATGACAAGCTCGTGGAAACTGTCCATGCGGTCGGAGCTAAGTTCTGCAAGACCCGCCGCAGAAGAACACAAAAACTCTCCAATCACACTCTTAATCTCATGGCTGTTAGACGGGAGATGAGGCTGCAATCGTCAACAGATTTGACAGCATACAGGCAACTGAACAGACAGATCTCCAAATGCATGCGGCGAGACTTACCCAACTTTAATACTTCTCGTATTAAAGAAGCGATCGAGCGGAACCAGGGCTCCAAAGTCTTTGTCAGAGATCTGTCTGCCAGAAAGATCCAACTGTCAAAGCTGAAGACTGAGTGTGGCAGCATCGTTTCCGAGATACCTGAGATTTTGAGTGAGATTGAGAGATTCTATGGGCAGCTGTATGGGCACATCATCGTTGGAGCCACACGCAAGTGTTAGTAACGATCCAAGAGCAAGCCTTACCCGACACTATTCCGATGATATCCCGGACGTCAGTGCAAGCGAGATTACAATGGCTTTCCAGCACATTAAAAACGGGAAGGCCCCAGACGAGTATAGAATTATAGCGGAGCTTCTGAAAGCGGGTGGAACACCGGTACTTGAAGTCCTTCAGAAGCTCTTCAGTTCCGTCCTCCTTGGTGCCTCTACTCCGGAGGCGTGGAGCAGAAGTACGGTGGTCTTGTTCTAAAAAAAGGCGACAACGCTCTCTTGAAGAACTACAGACCGATTTCCCTTCTGAGCCGCGTCTACGTGCTGGTTTTCGAGAGTCATTACGAATCGTCTCGCACGCAGACTCGACGACTTCCAGGCTCCCGAACAAGCCAGTTTCCGAAAAGGCTTCAGTACCATAGACCACATACAAACCCTGCGGCAGATTGTACAGAAGACCGAAGAGTACAATCTGCCACTTTGCCTGGCGTATGTGGACTATGAGAAAGCCTTTGATTCCGTCGAAATTTGGGCGGTGCTACAGTCCCTTCAGCGGTGCCAAGTTGACTGTCGGTATATCGAAGTGCTGAAGTGTTTATACAGTAGGGCTACGATGGCTATCCGAGTACAGAACCAGAGCTCGAAACCTATCCAACTGCAGAGAGGTGTAAGACAGGGTGATGTTATATCCCGAAACTCTTCACCGCTGCATTGGAAGACGTTTTCGAGCTACTGGACTGGAAAGGATACGGTATTAACATCAATGGCGAGTACATCACTCACCTTCGATTTGCTGACGATATAGTCCTTATGGCAGAATCGCTGGAAGACCTTAGCACTATGCTCAATGACCTTAATGGCGTCTCCCAACGGATAGGTCTTAAGATGAACATGGACAAAACGAAGATCATGTTTAATGTCCATGTCTCACCTATGCCGGTAGTTGTTGGGAGTGCTATGCTCGAAGTTGTTGACGAGTACGTTTACCTGGGACAAATAGTACGACTAGGTAAGTCCAACTTCGACCGAGAGGTCAATCGACGGATTCAACTCGGCTGGGCAGCGTTCGGGAAATTACGACACATCTTCTCGTCAGGTATACCTTAATCTCTGAAAACTAAAGTGTACAACCAGTGCGTATTGCCAGTGATGACTTACAGATCAGAGACGTGGTCCTTCACTGCTGGCCGTATGAGGACGCTCAAGGTCGCTCAGCGAGCTATGGAGAGGGCTATGCTCGGAGTTTCTCTGCGTGATAGACTCAGAAATGAGGATATCCGTAGGAAAACCAGAGTGACCGACATAGCCCTACGGATTAGTAAGCTGAAGTGGCAATGGGCCGGCCATATAGCTCGAAGAACCGGTAACCGATGAGGAAGAAAGGTTCTCGAGTGGCAGCCTCGTACCGGTAGGCGTAGTGTAGGGCGACCCCCCACTAGATGGAGTGACGACCTGGTAAGACATGCAGGAAGTCGATGGATGCAGGTGGCTCAGGACCGTGCTTTGTGGCATTACTTGGGGGAGGCCTATGTTCAGCAGTGGACTTGTGAAGGGCTGTAATGATGTTCGGGGATGTATTATATCTGTTAATTCAAGCTTTTATTTGTCAATTCATTCATCTCAGCTTTTTTATCTCTTTACCCTGCTCTTTTGATTATCATTTATTTAAAAAGGAAGAGTGCTGCTTTAGGCATTTCATTACTTTTTTATGAGAGCCATTAGTTGATTGTGAATTAAGAAAGGAAAGCTTTGGTGGTTTGGTCATGTAGAAAAAATGAACCAGGAAATAGTTAAAAGACAAATTTATGAACGGTAAAGTCGGGAAGGGATGCCCTAGAGAAAAGATTATTGACCAATTTGGGGATATGTTGAAAATATACCAGATTAGGCGTACCCTTAACCGATGAACATGTGTGCGTAGATACGAGTATTACACGTATATGGTTGTAAAAGATGTGTGTCAAAATCATGCCAAATGAAAGACCGTAGTCTCTGCCTATCCATCTGGGTGACGGGTGTGATTGCTTATAGACATTATTATCTAAACTATGCCAGACTTCAAGAGTAACATTAGTTTCATCATCATCGTCATTAAAATTATAACCCTTCATAAGTCCACCGCTGAACATAGGCCTCGCAAAGGAAGGCCACAAAGCACGGTATTGAGCCACCTACATCTATCGACTTCCTGCATGTCTTAACAGGTCATCAATCTATCTAGTGGAGCTCACGCTACACTTCGCCTTCCAGTACGAGGCTGCCACTAGTGACCTTTCTTCCCATCGGTTGTCGGTTCTTCGGGCTAAATGGCTGCCCCATTGCCACTTCAGTTTACTTATCCGTTGGGCTATGTCATTCACACTGCTTGTACTGTGAATATCCTCATTTTTAAGTTTATCACACAGAGAAATAGCCCCCGACCATATCCCTCTCCACCTTACGCTGAGCGACCTTGAGCTTATACATACGACCAGCAGGGTAAACCACGTTTCAGATCCATATCCATAAGTCACCATTGGAAACACGCATTAGTTATACAATTTCGTCGTAATTTCCAGAACACTGCCCAAACGAGTTAAATGCGTCGATTGACTTCTCGGTCGAAGTTGGAACTTTATTATTTTTTCCAGGTTAATATTGTCAATAATTTTGAGCTTAGTGCTCCCAAAAACTAACGGCGTGTGTGTGACATGATCTTTATTTTGTCCATTTACATTTGAAGATCTCTCCGTTGGGTTGTATAGTGTCTACTATTGAGCTCATTGAGCATAGTGCTTAGGATCTACAGCGATTCTGCCATAAGGACTATATCGTCAGACTAAGGTGAGGGATGTACTCGCCGTCGACGTTTATATCTTCCAGTGCAGTAGCTTGAAAACGTTTTCTAATGCAGCGGTAAAGATATTCGGGCACATAGCCTCACCATGTTATACATTTGATAGCCTACGTAGCCCTCCTGCATAAACACTTCAGCACTTCGATATACCTGGCACCGCTGGAGGGACTGTGGTACCGCCCAAATTTCGACGGAATTAAAGGTTTTCTCATAGTACACATACGCAAGGCAAAATGGCAGATTGTACTTTTTGGTCTTCTGTGCAATTTACCGAAGAATAAAATCCGGCTTGTTCGGGAGGCTGGAAGTCGTCGAGTCTGCGTACCAGATGCATTCATATTGACAACTCAAAACAGCAGGTAGACGCGGCTCAGAAGAGAAATGTGTCTCTTCAAGAGAGCGTTGTCCCCTTTCTTAAAGAATAAAACCACATGACAACTGTTTCACGTCTACTGAGTAGTCCCACCGTGGAAGATGGAATTAAATAGCTTCTGAAAGACTTAAAATACTGGTTCTCCACCTGATTTCAAAAGCTCAGTTCTTATATCATCCTTGCCTTACCGTTTAAATTTCTGGAGAGCTACTATAATCTCACTCATACTGAAGTCCGGAATGTCGTCGGAATAGGGTCAGATGAGACTTGTTCTTGGATGTTCATTCACACTTGCGTGTGGTTTCAACGATGTCGTTTACAGCTGACCACAGGTCCTCTTAATCTCACTCAAAATCTTAAGTGGTTCAGAAACGATATTATCACACTCAGACTTCAGCTCCAAAAGTTGGCTTTTTATGCCAGACAAATCACTGACAAAGACTTTAAAGGTGTGATTCCACTTGACTACTTCTTCAATATGAGCTGTTTATTTGTGTCATGAGCAGTCATGGGTAGATGTTTGCCATAGTTTTCACGCTTGGGGAGCTTCTTGGAAACCGCAGTTTTTTATTGTACTATTGCTGTTATCAGAAACATGGTTCTACTCATCTCCTGCCTCAGTTCTCCTCTGTCACCTCTTATGACACCCATGAGAAGATATGAGAGATTAAATATTCTTTACCGTCACTACGAAGCACGTTGCTTCTTTTATTGTTTGTATTGTTATAACAATGGCCACAATGGGGGAAAATTATGAAAGAGACTTCTGTGATGCACTACACCCATTGTTAATCACTGAATTCAATGAAAATAGCAAAGCTACTTTTTTAACCTACCCCCTTCCCCTATTTTTATAAAAATGGTCGTTTGTTGAAATATAAAATATATAAAATAAGAATCTCAGTTTATGAAAACATATTCGATATTATATCGAATGAGCCAAATTTTAGGAGATCAGAATAAGATCTCGCAACTGTATTAGGTATTTATATATGAGAAAGCCTACTCCTCGCATATGTTTCTAGCTGTTTTATTCCTGCGAATAAAGTACGCTCCAGAGATATTTTTTCTCACTTTACCTTTCGCGGCTTAATTAGATGGTTGGTAAAATTGCTAGTGGAAAAAAACTAAAACAAACAAGTTTCTATGTTAGGTAAAATACTATCTTTACACTTATTTACATTGCTTTATATTAATTGAAATTAAAAAAGAAATACGATATAACTGCAGGAGGAAAAGTGCCACTCCTATTCGTCATCATAATTACAGCTCATCACATATCCACTACTGAATATATACCTCCCCCAAGGAAACAAAAAAGGGCCACAAAATACGGTCCAGATCCATCAGCATCCATTGACTTGCTGTATCTCTTGCTAGGTCGTCACTTCATCCAGTGGGTGCTGCTCTACACTTATCGGTACGGAATGCTACTGAATAATCTATTCTCTCCCTCTTTTGACGGTTCTTCAAGCTATATAGCTGATTTATTGCTACTTCAACTTACTAACATATTGAGTTATGTCGTTTATTCCTATTCTACTGTGTGTATACTTCTTCATCTTTATCTAACAAAATCAGGATCTTTTTCTCATCAGTTCGTAAAATTCTACAGCTAGACTTGAACCTCCGCTGTTTTAGGTGTAATGTCATGCTTAGCAGGAAGATGTATAATCAGATACAATATTTATGCCATACCCTACTGGAATAAAAAAAAGGTTACTAGCCATAATCATAACACATAGCATACGGATTGGCGATAGGTGTAAACTCATCTGGCTTTTTTCTCAGGCGGTATAGAAATACCGCCTGGAAAAAACTTTTCACTGATAAACATAAAACGAGTCTATCAATATATTACAATACAAATTTGAAGTAAAATTCTTATCGCGTGTTCAGTTTCATGTTCGAAGTCATCATGAATTCATTAATAATTGCCACGTGTGAGATCAAAATCGAAAAGTCGAAATTCAAACCATGTGCACCTATATGATTTAAATATCAATTTTTTAAATTGATAAATTTTTTTCTATAGTATGATAAGTTTATTTAAAAAGGATAAATTTGAAATTTATCAATGACGTAGGCTTTTACTTCTATTACGTATGCTAATAAATTCAGTTCATTTAACTGGGTAGTGTAGGATTTATAGTAGCGGTGCAAGAATATCCAATACCACATATTATCCCGTGTGTGTCGTTAGAGGCGACATAGAAAAATGAGAATATGGTCAGCAATATCTTTGTGATAACATTTCAGAAATAACTATGTTCATCAATGGTCCTTTAATAGACTCCAAACTATAATTATTTGGGTACGTCATATTACAAGAATATTAGTTTGCTTTCCTTTGAAAGGTCTGGATGATGTTTCTTTCAATAAAAATGGATCGAATATATACTTATTTGTAATTTTCCATAACTACTACACTTAGAGGACAGGTTCACGCCTGCAACTTATATTATTTGAAGTTGTGGGTTTCCTTCCACTACACGGGAAGTTTAGTGCATTGCTACAGTTTTATATATATACATAAATAAAGAAGATTATGTACTGGTTTATCTTTATTCATTCGGATAGGCACCTATCCTGAGATAGACCGTAGCCTAAGCGCAATCACAGAAGCAGAATTTTCATTTATATGCTTAATGTTATTCTCGAACAGCTCATAACAGATTGTTTAGAATAATACATCAGAGGACAGACGAGTATACTTTCAATTATAATGGTCTTTTATTAGGTTTATAAAACTGAAAGTGTACATTATAGGCTTGCATTATAACCAAAATATTACAAATTTAATATGTTGATTATATAGATGTAGTGCCTTATGAATATATTATAATATAATAAAACGGTATTAAACTAAATATGTCATTAAAGTTAATATTTGGTTTTAAAACCATCTCCTTTTTTCTCTACGTCAATATTGTCTACATCAGAGTTATCTGGAGGAAATACTCTTAAGATGGGACCTCCCATTGTATTATAAATCAGTCATATTGTACCTTTTAATTTTATTTGTCAGTTTGGTGTACAATAAGGACAGAAGATGGGTTTTGAGAGACCGCTTCTCGAAAAATTCATTCCTGTGAAAGAAAGATTTGATGAAGTATTAACGAAAGCAAGACAGGAAAATCTTCTTATTAATCTGGGTCCGTTATTGGGAATTGTCGTCGTCTTCATCATGGTGCGAGTTACGATAAATTCCTGCTAGGTACAATCGCAACTTTGTTAACTTTTAGCCCCCGAATAACGAGTTTTTAACTTTGTGGCAAAACGAAAAATGTCTCTATCTTGCCTACGCACCGGTTTAAGTAATAGGGTTCGGCGGTGAAGCCATTTATTTTAAAGATTTTGCACATGTTTACCGTGTGAAAGCGGTGTAAGTACATCCACTATCCATATTATCATCCAATGGGTGTCGTAAGAGGCAACAGATAAAATCGATTCAGGAGATGTGTAGCAGCATCATTCTCCGCTTTGTTAACTTCTCGCTATGAAAATCAATGATTTTCTGAAAATCTCAACGGTACTAGGAAGGTGTTCTGGCTATTTTGTGCGCGACAAAAAAAAACGTTTCGTTTTTTTTTTTGTAATACACGTTATTGATAAGCTCAAAAAACAGTGTTCATTGCCGCAAACCGCATCGAAATCTCATCAAAAGCTCGTCAAACGAATTTTTTGTAGGATAAGGGCACAAGCACGCAGTCCACCTAATGGTAAGTAATTGCTGTGGTCTATGGACATCTATTCTCGATTACGAATCATAATCCAGATGCGTTGTCATCCGTGATGACTAAGATGGAATGCCTCTCTCTCTCTCATACGAAACACAGCAGCGTTGAACTTCTACTTTACGCCAGTATTCTGTGAGTACGTGGTCTTTCCCGGTTGAGGCGGCCCATTCGTGTTACATCTATAATACTGATATAGCTGCAGCATGGCTCTACCACGTCTAAATCAAGGCAGCTACGGTGAATATTCACCTTAAAGAGGAGGCCTATGTTTAGCCGGTGAACTTTAATATGCTGTGACGGTAATGGTTTTGTATACCTCAAAACGTGAAGTGTATTAAGGCAGCCAAGGAGTATCAGCGTCAGTGCTATCACATGTCTTAATCTCAAAAATCTCCCTGCCAATGAGAGCTAATAATCATAATCTCACCAGATGTCGGGAATTGGGGCTAAGGTAATCAACATTAAAAAGTTACTGTTTTAATTTAAAAAAAATCGGTTTCTAGTGTATTAAAATACACAAAACAAACCTTAGTACTGTACCCTTAATTTCGTGTCAAAGTGCGTTCAAGTAACAGAAACAGAAACTTTTTAATTCAGTTTAGATTATAAACAATACTTATTGAAAGTCACTTTTTTCATTTACCACTGGTTCGCAAAAAAAAATTCTATCCTGGGAAGAACCAGCAAGAATCCCAGCGGGACAATTTTTTTTTCAGATAATACAACTTACAATCATGTTGACAATTAACAACACAACACAAATTAGAAATAGCTTGGTAGCGATCACCCTTGCCAGAGGTTATTATCATCCGTAAATCCCTAATATTATTATAACCCTTTTTACACAAACTTAGTTCAATAAAATTTTTGAACTTTGCGTGTGACAAATTTTGTATAATTTCTGGGATTTTGTTGTAAAAGCGTATACATTGCCCCAAGAATGAAATACTGACTCGGTGGAGTACCTACCTACTAGCTTGTGTCTGTTCCTAGTATTTGGTTGGCTTATACGTTTTCAGTGCAGTTTTTCCCTTCATAAGAATTTTCCTCGAACTGCAATGAATATTTAAAAAAAATTGCCAAATTGATCCAGCTGTATGGTGTATGTAGCTTCGATAGCTATCTAAGTACAGAACCACAGCACGAAATACTAATTCTATCCGACTGCGGAGAGGTGTAACAAGGGTGACTTTATATCCCCGAAACTCTTTGGAACACGTTTTTAAGCTACTGGACTGGAAAAGGTATGGCATCAATATCAATGGCGAATATATCACTCAAATTTGATTTGCCGAGGATATAGTCCTTATGGCAGAATCGCTGGAGGACCTAAGATCCGTGCTCAATGACCTCAAAAGTGCCTCCCAACGGACAGGTCTTAAGATGAACATGGACAAAACGAAGATCATGTATAACGTCCATGTCACACTATGGGGGTAGATGTTGGGAGCACAAAGCTCGAAGTTGTTGAAGAGTACGTTTACCTGGGACAAATAGTCCAACTAGGTAAGTCCAACTTCGGCCGAGAGGTCAATCGACGGATGCAACTCGGCTGAGCAGCTTTCGGGAAACACTCTTTTTGTCAGGCATATCTAAAAATATGAAAACAAGATTGTACAATCAGTGCGTGTTGTCAGTGATAAACTATGGATCTGAAACGTGGTCCTTCACTGCTGGCCGTATGAGGAAACTCACGGTCGCGCAGCAAGCTATGGAAAGTGCTATGCTAGGGATTTCTCTGAGTGACAGACTTAAAAACAGTGGCAATGGGCCGGTTATATAGCTTGAGGAACCGACAATCGACGGAGAGGAAAGGTTCTCGAGTGGCATCTTTATACTGGCAGGCGAAGTGTAAGGTGAATGCAAATAACATGATAATTTAAAAAATAGGCTGAACCTTCTTTGAATTTCAGTGTGTTCGTGGCTCATGAAAAGAATCAATCGTAGCATATTGAAACGCCATGCAAGAGGTGACTGTGGGAAATTTCAGAATTGTTTCTTAGACAACGATAGATGGCGGTATAACTATGTCGGTATATATATATATAATATATATATATATATATATATATATATATATATATATATATATATATAAGAAATCCATAATATCTAAATCGCTGCCTAGGAGCAGCGTTAAAGTCGTTTCAAGTCTAGCTCTGGTACAGCAACTACCATTTTGTAGGACCGTGCTTTGTGGCATTCCTTGCGGGAGGCCTATGTTCAGAATGACACTTGTGAAGGGCTGCAATTATGATAAGGATGAGGATACTGAACCAATTTAGTAATTAAGTTTTGTTGATGTAAATTAGAAAATTTTTGTAAGACCACCCCCCACCCCTATTTTGCAAATATTAAAATGATTTATTAATTGATTAAAAAAATGAATTTGTGTAATAAATCATAAATTAACACAAAATATTATGTTAAACTCTGCTAAACCTGTAAGAGATTTGGACCAAACTAAAGGGTGGGCTCAAGAAATTACAGGTGAAAACCATTTCTGCTTTCAATAAAACTGTCGTCTTTATTTAAGAAAGTGAAAGTTATCTCGAACACCATTCTTTCGCGTGTTTTAAAAATTCAAGGGAGCGTTATAAATGATATTCCAACCTAGCAGACACGATTTTAAAACATTTTAAAACATTTTAAGCTACAGTAGCCTATTGGGCGGATGGATAAATAGCAGACTGTAAACTCAGAAAATCGTAGATTCGAATTCTATTCTATTACTGTAGTAACCTCTTGTAACTCGCGCTTATTAATAATACCAGAGTAAAATAGCAGCTTAATGCTATTGGGTTTCTTATTATGAGTTAACCATCCTTTTTGCATGGGTCACATTGTGATTTTTAGTCGATGATAGGTGTAGAAGTCTATGGGCTACAGCATCCACTTACCATTAGGATGACTAAGTGCTCGTTTATTACCCTTATTATATAAAAATGCTTATTAAGAGTAGTTAACGGGATTAGTAATATTAAATAGATTATTAGTATTCTTGTTAAAAAATAAATATGTTCTTTTTATCCGTTATTAAGCAATGTTCCGCAGTCTTATATATTTTAACCGACTTCCAAAAATAATTCGCCAACTACTATTATGTAACTTGCCTAACATGTCGCAAAAGGCAACTAGTGGGATATTCGATTTTGATTGGTTAGGTTGGATGGCCTGGCCACCAATAATTTTTTCCATTATTCTTTCCAATACTTTTCCATTACTTTTAAGTAAAAGTGGGTTAGCTCGTTTCTCTTTGGACTCTTCAATCCCTACAAGAATTAAAGGCATGATGATGCTATGTTTAAAAAAAGGAAAGTTAGCTGTTGCACCCGTATTTTTATTACCTAATTTGCGTGCGTTTTTTCAGAAACTACAGGATCGATTTTATGTTTTTTTTTTATAGCATAGGGTGACAAACGAGCACACAATCCACCTGATGGTAAGTGGTTGCTATGGCCCATAGACATCTACATCTATCCTCGATTACGAATCAAAATGCAGATGCTTTGTCACCCGTGAGGACTATCTTAGTCCTCACGGCTGACAACGCATGTGCAACATGGTTGCAACTACAGCATGGCTCTACCACGTTGAAAACTTTTACTATCAATTTAATCAATTTTTTTTAAGTAAATCTAACAGTCATAAGCGCAACTGCTGATAATAAGGTACCGAGTTCCCCACACCATATCCTCGACCCTCATACAATCGAGGAAATATGCAATAGCCTCTTCCTAATAGCAACTTAACAATAAAAAAAAACTGTTGTTGCCAACAAGTTAGTCAAATGTGATAACTATAGCCAAAATCCCCATATATTATCTCATAGGGTCCTGTCTATGAGGTAATCTATGGGGAGGCCTTTGTTCAGCAGTATTCTTTAGTAATACATAGTTTATTGAATAAAAGTAAGGTCCAATTACAGGTTACAACAGACAGTTCATTAAGTTGCAAAGTAGAAAACTCACTTTAAATACGAAAGCGTATTTTACGCAAGGAAAGTGAGGATGCAAAGAAAAGTTAGTCCGAGCTTATGCGTCGGGGTAACTTGGAGATATATTCCTGGAACGTTAGCAATAAAAACTTTTCCAAATTTTCACCTCCTTAATTTTGTCGCATGGAGTTTACAACTTCTAACTCCCTCGCATGTTATTACTTCTCAGGGCTTGCATTTACGGCTTCACATATTTGTGCAGGCTTGTAAAATTTTGCTTTGTGCTATAATAAGGATCCATAACGGTTAAAGGTACTAGACAGGTAGACAGAAAAAATGATCTTTCATCAGCATTATGTTACCACTTTGGTTGATAGAATCCTTTGCTGACTCTGCTATTTACTTCTGCAGCATACATTTGAACAATTTGTGTTACGACCCGCCATTTAGTAAAAACCTACCGATGAAATGAAACATTAACAGAATCATAAAAATGCGTTTAGTTAATAAAAGATAGTTTTAAAGAAACTTTATTATAATGATTGCATTTAAATTAAATAAACGCTAACATCTTAGTACAATGAATGCAAAATACACAAATTATCAGAGAAATACCACTAACCATAAACTAAATCAGTCAATTAAATGTCATAAAAGTATTATCCAAAGTAATGAATTTCGCAATAACATCGCGAAGAACCTCGTTCTTGTTGAGGATTGTTGGTTCAAGAAAAATATTGGTATACAACATTTGGGGGCCATATGTTTAACTAACACATTCTTTTCTTAAACATAGTTAAAATATCTTCTCGTGGTTTGCAGGAATTTATTTTTCTCTTGTCAAAAAATACCTACCTTATTTTTCAGAGACACCCATTGAAAGTCATCACTCAAATGTAGTAAAATGAAATGAAGTGAAATATAAGCAAATATATTTATTTTGTGACATAAGAAGAAAAAAATTTTGTGTGACAATTTTTTTAAATTCAATGCAATTAATTTATAGCAATATTAAATAGTTGTAGCACGAATGGGTTCGTTCGACCGGGGAAAAAACGCACACTCACAGAATACCAGTATAAAATAGCAGTTTAATACTGCTGTTTTTTATTGTGATTACACAAAACCGGAGACCCGTTTTACTGCAAACGACGTTTTCCATCTTAGTCCTCAGAGGTGAAAACTATTCTGCATTTTGAATCCTAACTGAGGATGGATGTGCATATTTATGGGTCACAAAAACCACCATTAGAATCAGGTGTCCTGTGTGCTCGTTTTTCACCCTTATTCTTTATGAAAACAGAATCAAAAGAAGATTTCTCTGACCAAAAAGCAACGGCGACAAATTCTGCAGATATTTCCCTTTCTTGTCATTTTATTTCAATAGCATGGTGCTTATATCCAGAAAAAAATAAATGATCTAACGGTGACTTAATCAATTCTTCTATGATTTACCTATAAAAAGATCTTGAAAATTTGAACCTCATTAGTGCATAGCAAACCTGAGCAAACCGGCCCCCTCAAGCAGCACTTATTTGGATATAATATATACGTGGCAACCATCGCCCAAGTGTAGGCATTTAGGCAAATAATCTCTAGATCGGAAGAGGCCCATTTACAGCTGTGGACTTTTATATTTTGATGCAAGTGTAAAAAGTTTGCAAACACATTAAAAATCGACGTAGCATTTATTTTCAAAGCTGCTAAATGCTTATGTTTCGAAGTTGATCGTTAATCCGTGTCTCTCTGTGGATTAAGTGTAACATTTATTTCTACTCGTATATTTTGTGAAGCCAACGACCCGAATAAATTTACTTCTGCAACATGCTGCAGGCGACTTTGCATTTCGTTTATAAATTGACGTAAATAATAACTACGACATGATTTCTTTACGATAATATTTATGATGAAACATTTTTTAAGAACTTAATAAGAATTGAATTTTATAATTATATTGGAATTGGTATCATGTTATGACACTGCCACAGTCTACAGCTGCAGTACCTGAATTCGATCCATGCCAGCACTAATAAAATTATTAATTGCAATCTTTTTGCCTTTATACCACGTGCTAGGTGGTTAAGAAAAAATAATGAGGGGAAACTTGCATATCTGATGAGTAAGATTTTCGAACATGGGAAGTCCACCCACGCGCCATGAATGAATGCAGTGTCTATTTGCTCCATAACTTTCTGTACTGTAACAATATAACTTTCCTCATTAATTATTATTAACAACTGTAACTGTTATATTGAAAATTAAAAAAATTACAGAACCTTGACGGTCGTCATAGATTAACTATGTTAGATAAACAGGTACCTAACGCCATATCAAATTGGTCATAGTATAATCGTGTAGTGGCGGAGTAAGTATACAAGTACATAAGTAAGTATATAAGTACTCCATATAGTTCCGAGGGTGTCGTAAGAGGCGACAGAAGAAAAATGAAATGGGAGATGCGCAGCGGCATCTTCTTAATAACAACCCAAATAATAAAAACTGCTGTAGCCGATATACTTGCAAACCCGTGGCAATTATGGCAAAATCCCCTCATGAAGCAATCTATCAGGGAGATTTTTATTCAGCAGTGGACTTTCAGGCTGTATCTGGTGGAAATCAGATCAAGTGTGCGAGCCTTAGAGTAAAGGTCACTTCTAAGCGAAAGCATTGCATTCAGCTTTTCGGCTTACAGAAATACGAAAAAATTCCCATACCTTTGCCCCACCATTGACTAACGTGAGCTGAACTAGTGAGAAAGTTTAACTCTGAAGTCTTGGTAGTGATAAAACATCTAGATACTTGTAAGTTTATGCAAGATATTCAATCATTCAATCATTACCGCCTATAATATAAAGGCTATCATATATATATATATATATATATATATATATATATATATATATATATATATATATATATGTGTGTGTGTGTGTGTGTGCGTGCGTGCGTGCGTGTGTGTGTGTGTGTGTGTGTGTGTGTATCAAAGGGCTTCCACCTATGAGGCAATCGATAAGAGAGACCTTATTGTACCATGTAATTTTATAGCATAGTTACCAGGTGGGTTGGCAAACCAGCTTTTTTAAAGACTTGTCAGAAAGATGCTGCTACCTATATCTTACTTTAGTTCCGTCTGTCGCCTCTACCGGACCCGAGGTATTATTTTACGATATGGGGAAATGGATTCTCTTACGACGTCACTAATTTTTTTATAGGATAGGGTGACAAACGAGCACACAGTCCACCTGATTGTAAGTGGTTGCTGAGGCCCATAGACACCTACATCTATCCTCGATTGCAAATCAAAATGCAGATGCTGCGTTTACACTCGTAAGGATTAAGATGGAGTGTCTCTTGTTCAGTAAAAAGGGTCTCCGGTTCTCTACACCCACCATATGAAACACAGCAGCATTAAGCTAATATTTTACGCTGGTATTCTGTAAGAGCGTGGTCGTTCCCCGATCGAGCAGAACCATTCGTGCTACAACTATACTATTAATATAGCTACAGCATGGCTATACCACGTTATTATATTATTATTTAAAATGCTGCCAACGCACTAAAAGGCCGCCACGCCTATAATTCCCTTGGTGTAGCAGTTTTTCACGGGCGGCTAGAGTCTCTTATCACCAGGTAAACCGCATGCTCGTTTGCTCTTCTTATGTTAAAATAAACTAGGCAGCGATAAGGTTTTTATAAAATATTGAAGATAAACTCAAGACTCAATCGTTCGATATCGTAACGATAGAGTGTAGGTTATTAATGTATGTAGATAGTATTTGTACTCGTATGTTATACACAATAACAATAATATTATAATTAAACTTATAATTACTTCCTGATCGCCTGACATTTCCGTGATAAAAATAAAAGAAAATATACTATGTAGATTATATAACATATATTGACTAATCCCTTCGCTTTCCCTTGAATGTAAAAAAATTAAAAATCATCGTCAGCTGATTGTTTGTGTGTACAAGGATCGTCAGTTTATTTTCCAAAGATACTATGCAACTCTCAAATGCACCGAGCGCACAAAATGTTGATCATGCTGACTGACGGTCTTACTCGCGCCAAAAATACACCTGATGATATTTTTAATTATTTTAAAAGTATAAAAATTTATATGTGTAAATTTCAAAATAAATTTGCTTGTCAAATTTTCAATGGAGTTCATGCACGGGACCGACATGTGACCCCTTGCCAATACAGCTGACGACTATTTAAAAAAAAATGTGATTGAAACGTTCGCTCGCTAAAATCATCGGAGCAGATTTTGTTCCAATGATTTTTTCATGCTGTCTCCTTTAGCTCCACCGCTAGTGCGATAACTGTCGCTTACTATACTGATTTCTGTCTATTAAACAACTGTTTGAAATAAAATTCATTCGGTATAAAATTCTTAGAAAAATTGCAACACTACCTCCCGGACTGTTTCGACCTGGGAAGAACCACGTTCACGCTTTCACGGAATAACAGCGTGTGCTACTGTGTTTCGTACTTCTGTGAATGTAGAGAACCGGAGACCCTATTTAGTTGTAACGAGGCATTTTATCACAGGAGTACCATATATATATATATATATATATATATATATATATATATATATATATATATATATATATATATATGTATATATATATTACTTATAAAGAATCATAGCTCTTCATACCTTATGGTTTGTCATGCTTTTCCTACAGAAGAAGTAATTAATTTTTGAACCTCCCGGAAAATTATGAAGATAAATAAGATTTAAATGCCTTTATAATATAATACTTCTAAAATAAAAATAATTTTGTCTCTCACAAAGGACTTCATTATTTTAACAGTTACCATTAAATTGCTATAATATAATAACTACAAGATCTGTTGATAACTAATCGTTGCATATTTTTTAATATAATGACATTTACTTAGTAAATTTTTGAGCTTTTATACTTTACTAATACTTGTTACGAACTTACATCCTAAATGACAGAACATATCGCTTCTAGCCTTGTATAATCTCTTAATTAATTACTCAATGAGCGTTACGAGTATAAAGTATACGCGATTGTACGCAGAAATCGTGTATATTTTCTGAAAATTTTATTTTCTACACATTCTGAACACATACAGTGTAAGAACACTATAAATGCGTGCTGTCCTTGTGTACTTTCAATATACGCAGAGAAACGGAGACGCTGTTTACTGGAAACTAGGAATTCCGTCTTGGTCCTCAAGGGTGACCACACATCTGCATCCTTGATGAAGGTTGGACGTGGATGTCTATGTGTTACAGCGCCCAATTTCCATCATGTGGTCTTTGTGTTTATATGCCGCCCATATGCCACTTTTTTTAAAAGTAACCTGTTCGCACAGTAATATTTCGGTTTTTGAACTTTAAAGTGCACATCAAAATGCACGCAATGCAATATATTTACAAGCCAAACACGCTCGGTAAGCCAGGCGGAGCGCACTCTACGTCGTAAACGCTAACTCGAGCGGAATGGGGTCACGCCACGTGCGCTACTGAGCGACGACTCCACCGTGCATTTGAAGCTAAATATTATCCACTATTCATCTAGTTTTATTGATATATCCGATATTATTTCTCTATACATTTGAAAATGTTAGTGTTATTGTATTAATATAACTTTTTATTTTTATAAATGTACTAGACAGGAACTGTAATGGATGTAGTTTCAGAATAAATAATTGTGGAAATATCGTTTTAAATTTGGAAAAGTTATATTGTTTAATTATAATATACGCGCGCCACCTACTGTATGTTAATTGTACTGCGCCTATGACCTTCTTTCAAGTGCCATCAATAGGTTGACAAAGTTTTACTTGACAGTGCATAAAATACGGACAAACATTATTTTTTATACATTACATTAATGATAACTTTTTTCTTTGAACAAGCAGCAATAGAGCTGGACATATTATTTAATAAAAAACGCCTGTCAATATAAAAAAATATGAATATATTTCTAATTTAATTTAAGTAGTGATATCCTATACCTTTAAACGAGCAATTCTTGTATATATATAATCGGAATCTCGGAAACGGCTCCAACGATTTTCATAAAATTTAGTGTCCAGGGAGTTTCGTGGGCAATAAATCTATCTAGCTAGGATTTATTTTTAGAAAATGTCCTTTTGTCCGTGTTTTCAGGCAATAAAAAACTGCTAAAATATAAGAAGGTAAATTTCGACAGATCACTAACGATCGTTATAGCTCAGGTGATATCGGAGTTCCGTGGTTCGCGTCGTGTCTTTGGTCTAGATTATTCCTTTTTTTTTTTCAAGTTCCCTTCTTTTGTGAGAAAATCTATTATTTCAAGCCCTTTTTTTTAGTAATTTTTAAAAATACGAAAATTTTAATAAAACTAATTGCACTCATGATTTTTTATTCAAATAAACAGTTCAGTTTTTTCTATTCTGTCAATAAGATCAAAAAATATTATTTAAGTTTCATCAGTATGTAATTTATAAATGTAATTTCAAAAAAAAAAAACGAGCAAAGCTCGGTCATCCGGGTATAATATATCAATATATCAATATATCATCGGGTACATATCTGTGTAATATTTCATTTACATTAAGCTTTCTTATCTTTATCCTGACATTGTGGTGATTTAAAATATTAAAAACCACAGTTGTGCTCTATATACGCTAATACATTTAAAACATATTAATAATGATTCTGAAAGATTTAATACAACAACGTATCATGGCTCTGAAATGAATGTAGTTAAAATATCACGAATTTGCTTTTCCGGAAAAACTGACTTAGGAGACCGAGAAACTAACAATTTTCATACGAACGCAAGAAAATCAACTACCCCATATCATCTCTGGGTGTCGTAAGAGATGATAATTAGAAAAAAAATAAGAGATGGGTTCGATCATCTTCCTGATAACAACTTGTAAGAGTAAAAATAACTAATATGTCATTCCTTGCCAAGCGTAACATGAGCTCAAATATCGCCCTATGCAACAATCTATGTTAGAGGTCTGTGTTCAGCAGTAGAATTTTATCAGGCTTTAAGACATTAATGACTTGGAATAATATGTTATAATAGTTTTCATAACTCTGCAGTTTTGAAATAAGTGTGTATATTTTATAGTTTCACAGTGTAATGAACTCTGTAACGGCTTAAAAACTTTATTTGTATTACAAAAGCGAACAATAAAAACTATTTCCAGCACAGGAAACCGAGGTTCACTGCAGGTATGCAAGAAAGACGAGTTAAATTAATTAAGTCAATTTCATTAAAAACAGATCACACAACAAGATCACTTGTTATAATTATTTATATGTTTCGTGTCTTTTGTATTATGATAACAACTTTTGTTTTAACAGCTTTGTGAAGAAATGGAGTGTATACCAAACGGTATTCGATGAAGTCATAAAGGTGTACTGACCAACTTTGACACACTCCGATGAGGTGGAGGTGATATATCTACGGGTATCTCAATAGCCATTCAGTCCTCTAAACTCTTTGCAGTGGGTTGATGGAAGCCTTCAACGAAAATCTAGGCACAAGGAAAGACGATGAACTGAGCATGGGAAACCTTGCAATTTTTTATAGTATTAGGGTGAAAAACAAGCATGCAGTCCATCTTTTGTAAGTAGATGCTGTGGCTCGTAGACATCTAAGTCAGTCTTCGGTTTAGAATCAAAATGTAGGTACGTTTTTATCCCTTAGCACTAAGACGGAATGCCTCATTTCCAGTCACTATAACCTCGGGTCCTTTATATTCACTATACGAAGCAGAGCAGTATCTAGCTGCTATTTTACGATGGTATTCTGTGAGAGCGTGGAGAGCCACATTGCAGTTATATTATGATTGGCAAAAATGCTCTCACAGAATACCAGCGCAAAATAGCATTAAGCCTGCTATTTTGCCCAGATATTCAGTGAGAGCGAAGTCTTACCTCTACACTCATTCCTCTCCCCGGTTCTTCACACTCACAATCGATAACCATACTAACGAATCATTCTATTTAGTCCTCAGGAGTAGACAACGTATCTGCATTTTGATTCTTACTCGAGAATAAACGTAGATGAGCCACAGCGTCCACTTACCACCAGGTGGACTGTACGTCCGTTTGTCACCTTCATTCTAAAAAACAATTTGTATACTTTGTAACAACTCATAAACAACCATCTAACAATATTTTCCAAAACTTATTGTGTCTGAAATGTTGTTAATGTTATTATAATAAATACCAATAATATATTTGTAAGTTTCACAGCGCAAAGTAGATTAACACATAGTGTCTGCTGTGGAGCAATTCAAAGTTTCCACGTCCATTGTAGCTACCCGCTTAACAAAAGCACCGAAGATTGTTGAGTTTGTCGTTGGACTAAGTTGCTTCTTCTGGCACTTTGCATGAAACTTTAAGAAATACTCCCGAGTAATTCTAAGCATGTGTGAAGTTTAGTCCCTCATGAGTAATTAAGTCAGCTTTAGGGTACTATTCATTTGTTCCTAAGTATTAACGGAATTTCTCGTATCTTCCTGTAAGACAACTTGAACGAAATTTTACAATATACAGTATACTACGTCAACATGAAGATTTCTTGTTCATTTTCTACAATGATAATAACTGTACAGTGAATGACAACATTTTGTATTCGTTATAATGTTTGGATTATCATATTGACCAAATGCAGATCTGAAAAAATAGGATATAGTGAATAGAATCTGAAAATGTCAAAAATTAATTAGCTAGGATCCACGTATAAATAAAGATATGTGTCTTATCTACCATCCTTTAATTGCGTGCTCTAAGCGAGGCATCATCAGGGGAAACAGACTCTTCAATAGCTAAGCGCTGACCCTTTTTTACCAAGACAAGACTACTTGGAGCATAAACAAAGTGAACAAAGTAAAGCAAAGTTACAGACTACATTATACTTCTCACTATTGGACGCAGCCCTCCTCTCTTTTCTGAAAGGGTTAAAGAGCAATAAATCCACCGTGCTGCTCTAGTGCTTATTATGATTAGCAGACTTCACATTATAATATATAATTTATATTCGATGAAACTTCATCCATATTTTGTAATTTGTATATATTTTTGTATTTTTTTAAGTATAGGATGACAAACGAGCACACAGTCCACCAGATTGTAATTGGAAACCGTGAACCCTAGACATCTACATTTATCCTCAAAAAGAATCAAAATAAGGATGCGGTGTCACTCCTGAGGACTAAGTTGGAACGCCCCGTTTCCAATAATAAGGGCCTCCCGTTCTCTACACTCACCATACAAAACACAGCAGAAATAAGCTGCTATTTCACGCTTGTATTTGTTTTACAACCAAAAAACTCACCGGTTTCGCTTCACTATATTCATGAAACGCGAGGTGAAACCTCACCTTCGGTTTTCTTAGGTACATAAATTCATAATTTAGGATAAATATTGTGAAAACAGTACAAGTCTTTATTGAATAAAACTAATTCTACGGATGTAATCGCATTTAATTTAACTTAATTTTATTCCCAAATTTTCGAGTGCTTAACAGCACCTTTGTTCATAAGGGGACCATAGGTTTTGTAAAGCCCCCGAAAAGTAAGAAAAATTGAACGCGAAAAATATCATAAAATTAATTTTATTTAATGTCAAGTAGTCGAGTTAATATAAAAAATCATTATACAAGTGTGTATGCAAATCACAAAAACACTTATTATATCTTAATTCTCTTAAATGCATACGACGTTTACCTTCATCACCGAGCACGTGGTAAATCAGGACTAACAATTTCGATAATGCCGGCGAGGGTCGAACGCCTGAGTAACCAGGGTATACCCTTATTATTATGCTATTTAGATGTTTTGGAAATAAATACTCGTTTTATAAAATTTCTAACTAGTCCCTTAATACAGTTTTATAAAAAAATCTTGAAATTTGTAACAACAATACAAATGAAGACGATCGTTACGCCGTTTCCCTCAACAAGGTATATTGCAATATGAACGCCTATTCACGAATTCAAAATAAAGAAAGCGAAATGCGCGACACTCTTGCGAATAACAACAATTTATGACGATGTTTATGGCTCACTTCCTACCAGATAAAGGACATTGAAATTCCGAATGAATACAGCCATCCCTTCTTCCTTTTTGCGCAAAACCTTACCCGTATTCTGAATGTTTCGATCGCAGAATACTTTTTCAATTGCATTGACATAACGACAAACTATCGTTCCATCTCATAATAACCCTTTATTATGTACTCGTGGTACATGTTGTGTAAATTCATCTTTATTATGTACTCATGGTACATGTTGTGTAAATTCATCTTTAAAATTTAATAACATAAGTATGAACAAAAATAATCAGCTGTAATTAATTTGTTGGAATAATTTCCCAAATATCGATTAATTATAGGCAAAGTAATAAAATTGCTAATATTATATTTTAAATTCTGTAAGATCTTTGTTAGATATTTGACGACTCCGTGGCGCAGTGGCTTAACAATGAGTGGCTGCGCGAGGGGTCGCGGGTTTGAATCCCGCACGGAACGAGTATTTGTATGGCCTACAAATAACTGTTCCGGGTCTGGATGTTTGTCCTTGTGCAATTTATGTTTGTAAAGTGCCTCCACGATACAGTGGTAGTGCTAGTGTAGGGGTAACGGTTCTTTAAAAAAATAAGAAAAAAGTTTATAATTCTACGAAATATAATTTAATCTATTAGTGCGTCAGGTTACTGTTTTTTTTAATATTATACACAAATTATTGCCTACGTGTTTATCTATTTATTATTTTATAATCGAATCGAATTATGTTTTAATCTGTACTTGTGTATAAAGGATATTTATCCATAAGTCTATAAATAAACTTTTTTATTGTATATTTTTTATTTTAATCACAAAAACTGTGTTATCAGAAGTAATCATAATAATTCTAGTCCACTATTACAAACGACTGTTAATAGCTTCTTTATATTAAGAAATTGATAATTAAATGTAATTAATTAATTGTGCTAATAATTTGTGCTGTTAAAAGCCAACAGCGTTGCAAACACATTCCGATCATACGAGTTCTGAGGTCTTTTGAATATTGCTAAAATACCTATTCTATTCGATTGTAAAAGTTAATGCAAACACATAAATATTAATGATATACATGTTAATAACAAAATAACACGCATATTTACTTTCTTCAAACGACGACATCTATTTATTTCAGAAGGAAAAATTAAAATTAATATTTTTAAGTAAATATCGATGATCGTTTTGAATCCCATTGGACTTGAAGTAAACTAATTTAAAGAACTTTTGCACAGAATAACCCCTAGTCTTTATTTGCTAACTTCCTGGCTTCTCGCGACTATGAATAAACCAGGCTTTTATTACGGAGGCATAAAAGTCTAGTACATGTTTATTACACGCCATTTATGTTCTCTTATAATGCTTTAGTGCTTACAGATAGCAACTTTTTGTTGGCTTTTTACTGAATTTTATGTTGTCTTTTCTTAATATAGATATAATGTTATTTTAGAGTTAGATAATGTTATAAAGAGTTCGTATCTGCTTCATACTCTTTTTGCCATGATAACACATGGTGATTTTGTCGCCTGATTGTCCTAATAGGGGAGTATAAGACATACCAGAAAGTTCTTGGTAAATGACCTGTTAAAATATCCAGATCGGTAGCGGGCAGTTGCATCCTAGGAGCGAGAAGTCTGTTCTGCGGTAGTCAATCCAACTAGCAAGTGTGAAGATTAACGTGAATCCTCCTTACGATGAGAAAAATCTATATCTTGGCTGATGCAGAAGAAATGAAGATAGATACATAATATATATATATATATATATATATATATATATATATAAAAAATATATATATATATATATATATATATATATATATATATATATAGTCTCTCTTACATAGGTCAAACAAAAAGTTTCATAAAAACCCGCGTAAAAAAAATAGCTGACGTGAAGCACCGGCGCTCCGGAAAGTCTGCAGTCTGTGAACATGTTCAAGATCGTCCCCACCATTACATCAGATTTGATAAACCACACATCCTCGAAAAAGAACACCGATTCCTACCAAGGAAGATACGCGAGGCTATTGAAATTAAAAAACATTCTAATTTCAATTCAAAAGATGGATGGGTGCTGCCATCCGCTTGGCATTCTATAGTTCAAAAAGTTAAACGCAAACCCAAGCATACCACTGCAAGACTTCAAGACAATGTAATCTCGTTCTGCGTAAATCGGACCGAAACGTAATATTAAAAAACTGAAGGTAGCCGGGGTAACTAGGACATTGGGACGTCAAACATCTCAGTCCCCCCCCCCCCCGTGACCATGGGTACTGTATAGCACCCGAAACGTTGGGCATTAAAAATAGGTTAAAATAAGTAAATCAAATGCGATAGAATCCTTAAATATAGTTTTATTCAATACCTCATTTTTATTAAAAGATAACAGAAATTCCATCGTATAGGAACAACATGAATACTAGATATGCTTCAATTGGTTTTCAGATAACAATGGCTTTTAAATGCACTAAAACCAAAATGTTTACAGTTTACACTAATCTATTCACTGCAGAACGCTTTGATTATTTACAAGATACTATTTAGAATTCGAAATTCAATCGTATTTCTCAGAATCCCCTTTGATTCCAAGCACCAATGGAGAGCTAATATTGATGAGCGAGCGTTGAAGTTCGCTATTAGAAGTATTGAAAAGCTGAATATTAAAGCAACAGCCAAATAAGTCTACTTTGGTTTCCTCCACAATATCATTTGTTACGGTATATTAATTTTGCCCATGCAACTGGACTGGAAGTAATATTAATTTTGCAAAATCGCTAAGCTATGATTATTTAGATCTACGAGATATTTTTTGATTACCTAAATGCTTAAAATTTTATGATGAATATAATAAAGTGCAAATAGTTTGTTAAAAAGCTATAATAAACAATAGATAGATTATTTTATTTCAGTTATTTTCATAACTATCTTTGTATTGCAGAAAAAAACCTTCAAAGATATTTATCACTTAGATCAGACGGAGTCTTTTAAACAAACATTTAAAGAAATAAATATATTTACTTTGGAATGTCAGTATATTTACGAGAATATATAGAATGTATAAAAAAACAAAGCTAATTGTAATAAAAATCATGTACATTTTGCAAAACTAGGACCAAGTACAAGCTAGTAATACCACCAAGTCTCAAGGTCAAAACTCCTTCAAAAATATTTTTAGCAAACAAAATCAATACCCAGTGGAATTATTATAATACATATTATAAATACATGTCTGACATTACATAAAATAAAATAATTTTTATAAAAGTATGAGCATGATCCCTTTGTAAAAGAAAATAATGGCCGAAAGAAAATAATGTTAATATTCTGTTAGAACTTATCCGTTTTAATATTTTTATTATATCAACAAAGCCGTAGGGTCGTTGTCCTTGATGTTACTTGAGTTCAAAAAATCTGTTAACATAAATTTTGAATATAATTCTTTATGTGATTTTTCAGTTTATTTTTATTTTATCGTGTAGTATTTATTTATTTAATTAATACCAGTAAAAATCTTAAAATTAATGATTTCTTAAATTTATTCAATCTTAAAATTCTTAAGTGTTATCGAATAGTTTTGACTAAAATATTAGTACACCTAGCATTGAACGTTCTGAAAATAAAGATAATTTGCACTCGCGTACTCTTAGAAGGAATAAGTACAAAAATACGAGTGCATTATATTGATTTTAATTTTTAAAAAATATACAAATACATACTAGAAGAACTTACTAACTTTACTTTTTTTAAGATGACTACTTTGAAAATGAGGCCTTACGAGCAGCATTCTCGACTCAACAGAAAAGACAAACCAGTTTTAATTTGTATATTTTATAAGAAAACCATAAAAACTTCACTCAAAATGTACTCAGAAACGTTGTTTTATTTTTAAAGATTTTTAAAATTTATACCATAGTAGGATATTTCATTGGGTTGTATTGGACGTCATGCACATCTAATAAAAACCAATCTTTATAAAAAGGGCAATTTTCCAGCTTAAATAAAACCAAATGACAACAACATTAAACACAGTTTTGGTGCCATAATAAATGCTTCGACGAACAAGTTATAATAAAAAACAACAATATTTTGTTAGCCGGCACTTTTAAATATCGACGAAAATAAAAATAATGCACGCAAACATGGACAATGTAATTTTAATTTTAAACAAAACCAGGCCCATTGAGTTTTTTTTGGCTAATTCTTCCAAAGGTAGAGATTTCTTACAAAACCAATGGCAAGAGCAAATAGTTTTATTAAAAATAGTGGTGTGCATTCTGTAAATACTGTGAACAAGCACAAGTTATACCTTTACTTAATGGGACAACGCATGACGCATTTACAACAAAGTTCCAGAAAATATCCAGATATTTTCTGTCTAAAGGTTAAAATATTTATTAAGCAATACCTAATTGTTTAGTAATGGTTATGATGCTACTAAAGAGTACATGATTGATAATAACCCCTGGGAATAAGGTGATCGCTACCAGGCTGTTTCTACATGTTTTCATAACAATTGTATAAACATTATATTGTAAGTTATGCTTTTGAAAAACAGTGAGCTTCTTGCTGGTTCTTCCCAGGACAGAGTTTCTTTTCTGAACCAGTGTAAGTAAAAAGTAAAAAAGTAAGCAGTAAATTAAAAATGACTTTCAGTAAGAATTACATGTTATGAAAATTTAATTAAAATGATACTATTCTATTTTAATGACTTTCAATAAATGTTAATTGTAATCTATTTTGAGTAAAAATCATTTTATATCCTATTCTATTCCTTTTATAATTTAAGTGTTATATTTTATTGAAAACGTTCCCTCCATCTAGGATTTTCTCTTGTATCGTGGGGGGCAGTTTAGATACATAAATTTTACAAAGACCAACACCCAGACTTGGAACAAATATTTGTAGGCTATAAAAATACTTGTTCCGTGCGGGGTTCAAATCCGCAGCCTCAGCGTTGCAACCAATTGCTAATTGTGTTTGAATTCATTTATTGTAATAAATGTATATTTTGATTATAGAGATAAAGCCCATTAATTTTGTACTTTTATGCAATGTATATGCTGATATTAAAGTAATATTATACACAAACAGGTGACTAGACTATGTGCCTTCCATTAATATTTTCTTGTCCAAAGAATATTTTCTCGACCAATTTCTCTACGTCTTAAGAAACAATGGCATATTGGTCTGTCAAATACATAAGGATTTTCTGCAGTCTCTGCTTCAGTAAAGTGTATGATAAAGGAAAAATATACTTACCGATTCTTATTATTTCTTGTCTTTAAAAATGTACTTTCTTTTGAGTTTAATTCTATTAAAAGAATTTATTTGTACTTATTTTATGGATTTTAATTTTATTACGAGCTCACGTTATAAAACAATAAAATTGGATTAAAGAAAACTAAAAAAACTTAACTTTTTCATGAACTGAAATGATCCTAGTAGGAATACTAATGCATATATATTTTGTGTGGGCAGCTATGCTAGTTTTGAAATAAATATTATTCCAAAAATATCTGTTATGTTTAACCAGGTCAGTCCTATTTTTATTTGAATAGCATAGTATATATTTATAGGTTAAGCTTGTAAAAGAATTTAGTGAAAGTGATAATATTATAAACATAGAGGATAGGCTATGTGTTCTTTTTGTTTTTTTTTTTCGGAACACTAACTTTCGATCACGGCAGCTTATTGTAACGCATCTACGCAGGACAGGATTATAGTCCCCGAGTATTTACGTAGGTACAGGTACACTGACATAGTCAATTCCTTCACTCCCATAGCCCAATGGGACCGCAATCCGACAAGATCGGCGGTGTTACATGCTTTCCGGGGCATGGGGGTGAAAAACCGTCAGTTTTTTGACTCCAGGCATTTTTTTGGCAAAGCCCGGGGCTCGAACCCGGGACTTCATGATCAGCAGTAGCGTTTATGATTACTAAATTAAGGGCAGTTAACTGTTTATAACTCACATACCAATTAATGGTTACTTACTACTTCGACTCTGAGTAGAATGTTTTTCTTAAACGGCTCGTAAAAGCCTATCGCTAGACATGTGCCTCTCCTACTGTAAGGAGGTCTATCCTTAATTGCTACGCTTGGCAGGAAGATAGTCCAGATATCTCGCACCTTTGAGAATACTGCCTCACGCTGGTTTGGGTATTTTATGTCCAGCATAAAGGAGGTAATTATACCGGCATCTAGGGATAACCATTAGAAATCGGCGGGACAATATGAATATGGCGTAAGAGAAACACGTCTTTTATCACAGGCTACCTTACGCCAATACCATACGAAATACCATTTTCAACGTGGTAGAGTCACGCTGCAGCTATGTTATGGTTGGGGCACGAATGGGTCGGCTCTACTGATGAGTGTAGAAAACCGGAGACATTTTATACTGGATACGAAGCATTCCATCTTAGTCCTTTGAATTTTAATCGAAAACAGATTTAAATGTGTATGGGCACAACATCTACTTGCCATAAGGTGGACTGTGTGCTTACTTTTCACACTAATACCTTCTATAAAAAATTACCAGGATTCCAAATTCTCAGCTCATCGTTATCATTGTACCAATTTTTTTTGTTGATAAACTTTTCGTTCTTAACCGAGGATAAATGTGAATTCTTCTCTACGCACCACAGTACCCACTTTCAATCGGGTGGACTGTGTGGACGCTTATCACCCTTATTCTATAAAAAATGGAGTACAATGTATTTTTAATAACATCCGTATACCCGAAAACCTTAGTTGTGTCGCTTTACTCCAAACGAATACAGAATTCAGAATGTTCATAAGCGTGTACTAAAGGACAAGAAATAAAATGTCGATATTCAATGCTCATTCTGCAATAAAGTCACGTGTTCAATATAAGAATTGGCTTCGGATAGCTATCAATTTTTCCTCAGTCTCTGATTTAATTATTCAAACGCTTTTGGTATGTAAAATCATAAAAAATAAATTTTATATTTTAAAATTTTGCCACAGTAAAAAGATTATAATCCTTGATGCATGAACACCTAAAGTTGTGGTACGTATATATGCACTGGTACTTTTTAAAAGTCAAGAAACCTTCACGTTCGTTCTACAAGCTATAAGTATACAGTAAGAAGATCATATGAAAAAGTCAACTAACAATTTTTTAATTAGTAATAATAGTTTTAATTAGTCCTTCTCATTTAAGATACCTTAGTACTTGAAGAGTTTAAGGCGAAAAGTCCGATGGGCTCTTAGGAGAAATCAAGCCGGTAATGTAATATTTTGGAGCCGGCGCAATTTTTCACATTATGCATTTAAAAAAAATTAATTTAAAAAGAATATCTGGAATCAGGATAGGTCGAGGTGGGCTAATTGTCACGCTCTCAAGTTTCTCCGCTTTTTATTGGAACTTTACAAGCAGACGTTTATTTGTAAAAAAAATGGCACAACTGACTATATGTACGAACATTTTATTAAATTTGTTTAGCATTGATTTTATATAAACGATTAAATAAACGGGCAGCTATTTACTCAATCTTGATATTTAAATTTAATATGCCCCAAATTTTTTCGCGAAAAATCATGAAATATGCAAATAATAGCAACATTATGAAAGAACTTTGTATAACTTTAATTAAAAACATTTAATAAAATATATAACTACAATAAACATAATTAAATTTTATCTTATACTCAAAATCTAATTCAATTCCAATTCTCAAATTTGAAGCGTTGTTTCTAATGTGGTGGGAGGAAAGAACCGATAAATTCTACTAACGTATAAATAAATCACCTAAAGTTATTTGGGGTCCGTCGATTGGCTTGAAATTTTAATACCGAATACATCCTCCCCTATACTAGCTGCGACGTGATCCGTCTTCACGTGATTTATTAGTTAGTACTAGATTTTTTAATGTGGCATTTGAAACGACATTATCTTTGGATTCCATAGGCAAACGTTTGATATTCTGCCTGAAATTAATCATAAAATTAACTTAGTAAATTATCAATAATAAATATAAATAAAAATGAATTGTCTCTAATATTGAAATAAATGGCTTTTATTAAGCTGTGGTTACTTACTCTTAAGACATAAATAATAATTTCTAAAATTATTAACTCTCCGTTCGGATTAATCTTTGAAATGCCTAAACCAATTGCGACGAAACTTTACGAATAGGCAGAAAGAAAAGCCAGGGAATATATTATTTACATTTTCTTCGAAAAACTTGGAGATTTTGTAAAAAAAAACAAAAATTGATGTAATAAATTGCCTTTTATTATTATCTTAAATCCAAATAATGACACATTAATAAGTGTTTCTCCGGCTGTAAAGATCTCTACATGGCGTATTTGCTCGATGTTGTTAATTTCATCGCAATTGGTAGCTCCTGATTAAAATATTTCAGGTGTCTTCAAAATAATGCCTTTTACTAAAAAGAGGGTTGTTTTTCAACTGTTTGTGTTAGATTATAAGGTGCAAGGCAGCTCCCTCTCTGGAATGTAATGGGTTACGTACCAAACGATTAAAGGCCAAAACATAACGTAATAGTTCGTCGAATCATATTATGAATCTAAAATATATATATATATATATATATATATATATATATATATATATATATATATATATCGCAGCGCCTCTGTGGGTAGTCGGAATAAGTACAATTAAACAACACGTGCACCGCACACCTGCGTATTGCACCTGCAGTGGCGCTCGGGTAGCTACTTGTCTCGATTGTATAAAACGGACGGAGCATCCGCCGTAAAGGCGCTTCCTACGCGGGCCCCGTCTTTGCCCACGCAAACCCTAACATTTTACATGAACTCCAAATAGTTCAGAACCTCTTCTGTCGTCGAGCTTCGAACGCACCTTGGTACGTCCGTAATGCCGACCTTCGTCGGGACTTAGAGCTCCCAACAATTCAACAATTTTTTAAAAAACTCTCTGAGAACTTCTTCAAAGCCTCAGAGTCGCACCCAAACCATTTAATTCGTGAGGCAGCTTCTTATGCAGCCCCACCCCCCTCTCGCTCTCGTGTCCGCAGGCCGAGAAACTCTCTCTCGGACCCGCCTAATAAACTTTCAAACGACCTGAACTGTCTCCTGGCGGCTCAGGCCAACTCTAATTAAATAAAATTATTGTAATAACTAACATTAATTTGCCTTCGTAGGCACTCTCTCAGGCACTTAGCCACCTGCGCCCTCTTTTCCCAAAAGAGGGTCGCTCATGATAAGGCACAATAGAGCTTAATCAGCCGGTTGCCTGTCCCCAAAGGCGGTTTTTAGAGGGTATCACATAGAGTCCGCGGTAGGACAGTGAGCCCCTCATAACCACGATAGACCGGCTATCGTGGTATGCGTAATGCATTTTCCGCCTCCCTACGTATAGGGTAGCCCTTTAATTGCTTCGGGCGCAAAAAAAAAAAAGCCGTAAAGGCAGTCATGGCTCTGGCGTGGCACGGTTCACTTGTTGTATCCCGCTACGAGCTCATCCTCGACTATTCGGTTAAATAATTCGTGGAAACCAATAGATTATTATTATCAGCTATTAAATTACTCTCAGTACAATTTATAGTTGATTACCTGTAATCCGTGTATTTTGTGATTGTAAATTAATTCTATTTAACATATAAAAACATAAAAATTATGATTTGAAATGAACAGTACTAAAGAACGATAATTTCAAATAGTTAAGTAGGTAAAGGCCTATTATAATATATATACATATATAATCAGGTTGACTGCGTGCTCGTTTGTCACCCTTATTATATAAAAAAATGTGCAACTCTGTCTATGGACCACGGTATCCACTTACCATCAGACGGTAAGTGGATGCCATAGGCATCTACATTTATCTTCAATTAAGTCACCATTGAGGAATGGGATGGAATGCTTCGTTTCTAGTAAAAAAGGGTCTTCGGATCTCTACGCTCATCATACGAAACACAACAGCATTAAGCTGCTATTTTACGCTGGTATTCTGTGAGAGCGTGGTCCAACCCCGGCCGGGCCGACAATATAGCTGCAGCATGGCTCTACCATTTAAAAACATTCTTAAATAATAATATTTTGACTTTTAGTATACATGTTTGTATGTAATACATAAGCGTGTATAGTTTTTGTGGGTTAATTTTGTTATCTTCTCTAGCCTCAACTGCGGAATTTCAAAAAAAGGATGTCCTTATAGTTTATATGTAACAGTAATAATATTACAATACAGCACATAAGCAGAAAGGTTAAGAAAGAATGAAAAGTCTCCTTAAATTTCATATAAAAATAATAATGGTTACATAAATGGAATTTTCAACATCATCTCAATCGATCTAAGTCCTCTGCTGAACATATTATTATGCATATTCGTGCATTAAAACATAGTAGTCGTTCCGGAGCTTTTTTTTTTTTTTTTTGTTAGATAAAATTACATACAAAATAAAATAAATGATCTTAGCTACATAATAGAAAAAACTGAACTGGTTATTTGAATAAAAAAATCATGAGTGCAATTAGCTTAATTTAAATTTTCGTGTTTTTAAAAATTACTATAAAAGGGGCTCGAAAAAACAGATTTTCTCAAAAAAAGAAAGGAACTTGAAAAAAAAAAATTAAAAAAGTCGGTCGGTCTGGGCTCGAACCATGGTATTTCTAATTTGTGACCGCCCAATATACCAATTAAGCTATTTTTAATCGTTAATGATTTGTCAAAATTTACCTTCTTATTCTAACGATATTGTAAAAGTTTTTCATTACCTAAAAACACGGACAAAAGAACATTTTCTAAAAATAAATCCTAGCTAGGTCGATTTATTGCCCCCGAAACTCCCTGTACACAAAATTTTATGAAAATAGTTGGAGCTGTTTCCGAGATTCCGATTATATATATATATATATATATATATATATATATATATATATATATATATATACAGGACTTGCTCGTTTAAAGGTATAGGGTGTTTGATATATATGACATAGCTGTTACTCTTAAAGTAGTTCCCGATTTATTTAATTATTTATTAAAATATACATAAAAGCTTCAACTGAAATAAGCGGCATCTAACGATTCATAAGGTTAACTTTGCGTGAAAATTTTGCTTTAAAAGGGAACCAAAATATATAAAATCGCTACGTTTTAAAGAGAACCCTCACAATTTTATGATAATACACAGTAACGGTAGTTAAAGTGTACATTCCTAGATGGCAACTATTATATATTATATAAAATTTAATAGAAATCGTCAACGTTTTTGTTCCATTTATTTATGCAAACAAACACGATTTTTGCAAACTAATATAAAATAGGGAATTGACAATGACAAAGATAAAACTTATTTAACAAAAGTAGGAGAGAAACACTTTTTTTTATTTTGGTTCAGTCTTCTGACGTACAACAACATAAAAATTCATACACAATTCACAAAGATACGAAATTTCATAAAATTGGTTTTGTACGTCGAAGGCATGCCAAAAACGTTCATCTCATTACATAGAGTTGTAGCGAAACCCTAATGCTGATTTTCATAATAGATAGAGATATTAGCATGATTGGTAGTAACAGTATTGCCGTATTAAATGATAACATAATCTACAAGACAAGGAAACATTTTTTAGTAAAACGCCATCTATCGGAATATATAGGAAACGCCATGTACCCAACTTATTTCATTCTATCGGCATGTAACTCTGCTTGAACATCTAGTATCATCACGTAGGTAACCGAAAGTACTCTCATAGTCTTTCCAATACTTAACAAGATGTCACTACTGGTATTAAAATGTATTTTTTATTTGAGTTACTATGATATGGTATTACATAGTAACTCAAATATATTACTGTAATATATATTAGTGTAACGCGAGTAATCTCCGAAGGGTAAGCAGAGCCCAAAGAGCAGCGGGCTACTCGGATAACTTCAAGACAAAAAATGAAAATAGGTGGTGAATAAAAGTAGTAATAGGTGGTTAGCCCAGAAAGAAGGTTAGAGAACAGGAGAACGATCGCCGTAGAAAATAGTGTCCCAGAAATAAGGACACCATAAGTGAGACGCTGCGATCGCTAATTTCGGTCAATAAAAGTCATTGTCAGTCTATTTTTCAGATCAGATGCTAAACCACTTGCACATCCACGCACAATAAAATATTTCTCCATATTGTAATGTTTCTTTTTGTCAAAAATTACAAAATTACGGAGCATGAAAATTTTCTCACCAGTGACGCGGAGAAAATTTGTACATTATTCAATTAACTTCATCTAATTGTACTCATAAATAGCTAACTTCGCAGTCACTACTCACCGACGTCAGCGCCGCTATAGATTCTACAATTTTCAAGGACAGGCGGGCTATGCTTTAGTACGTAGTGATCGTTCTCCTGTTCTCTAACCTTCATGGTTTTAACCGTAGACAGATAACGATTCTATCTAAGTTTTTAACCACAGACTAATAAGAGTACTAACTTAGTTTTAACTACGAATGTAAGAGAACAGGAATACGATCGCCGTAGAAAATAATGTCCCAGAAATATGGAAACCATAAGTGAGGCGCTGCGATCGCTGAGTTCGGTCCATAAGTCATTTTCAGTCTATTTTTCAGATCAGATGCTAAACCAATTGCACATCCACGCACAATAAAATATTTATGAAATATTTATAAACACAATTGCCTTTTACGACATGTTTAACAAGTAACACAGTTGGCACATACACATAAACATATACCCCATGTTTAACATAAAATGTTCCAGACCGAAACTATGATTAGGTACTTATACTGAATATTTAAACTTTAAAACTCCATTGTAAGACTTTTTTTATATTTCTAGTCTACTTGTAACTTCGTATGATTTTGTATCAGTGTTGTTCTATTTATTACATAGAACTATGTAAAATAAAATTTTCACGTCACGAGTCACGCTGTCGTACGAATAGGTTAGGTCGCCCTGGGAACCACCACGCTTTCAATCCAGCCTAAAATAGTAGCACAGTATCACTTTGCTACTACGTTTTGTATAGTTAGTTAGCAAACCTGAGATCCTGGTTTTTTTATAGAAGAGGGGGCAAACGAGCATGCGGCTCACCTGATTTTAAGTGACTACCGCCGACCATGATCAACCGCAACACCAGGAGAATTGAAGGTGCATTGCAGGTCCTTTAGAAAGGAGTAAGGTCTTATCGGTCCGGAAAAATCGCCGGTGGTAAACTCTACAGAGAGGTCGTACGCGGAAGAAAACGTCCTAGTGAAACGTACAGTGGTGGACCGCCAGGCATCCAGATGGTGTGGATGGTATCGGGACGTTTGCCGCGTAGTTCGTTCACAAAATTTGTCGGCTGGGATTAATCCGAACAATTCCTCAGAGCACTCCCCATGGTATATGCGAAAGAAAATGCAAAGAGATGCAACATCTCTTCGCAGCGCCAGTGAATTGAGCCGATCGGAAAGCACTCGATCGTCGACGATTCGAGCCGCTCTGTGCTGGATGCGGTCAAGTGGAAGGAGCTGGTACTAGGGAGCTCCAGCCAAGAGATGGGAACCGCATGCCACGTGCGGACGAACGTGCGCCTTGTAAAGTTGCAGGCGGTGTGCCGGCATGAAATACTGTTCCGCTATGCTGAGCACGCCAAGCTTTTTAGAGCCCAATTTGGCCTTCTCTTCCAAGTGACCACGAAACTGCACGTCACTCGATATGTCGATGCCGAGGATTCCGATACTGGCTGAGGCAACAAGGGGAGTGCCTTGAAACTGAGGAGATACAAAAAAGAACCCCTTTTAGCGGTTAACGCGCAAACTTGTCTCTTCTGAAGGTTAAACTGGACTAGATTATAGGGGCGACTAGCCTCCAATCCGAGACTCTGTTTGCATTTTGATTCTTAATCGAGCTTGTATCTAAGGGCCGCAGCATTCACTTTATTGTTTTACTTCAATACTATTTGACTGTTATTATAATAGGTGAAAATAAAACAAGATGTAATAAAAATTGTTTAATTTCTTATCGAAATTTGCTTAGTAAGAACGATACAAATAAATATACCAATTCGCACAATGTCAATATCGATGCGCCGAAACTTAGCGTAAATATACCTCCATACGTTGCTGTAAGGGAAATATTTCACTTATAATTATTAGTTTTATAAAAATATAGTATTAATTTGATAAAAATACATGTAGAATAGACTACAATATAATAAAATCATTTTTATTCAATATTCAACCAACTACTCAAAGAGTTCAAGTAATATACAGATTGTCTTCTAAATATTCATATTAAAAATGTATGCCCTATTGTCAATTCTTAGGGGTAGAAATTTAATATGGGACCATTAAAACTATTAAAAGTTTCTCAGATTTAAATATAAACTGGAGAACAGCTTAGTAGAATATACTTTAAAAAGCTTGTAAGGGGGCTACAAAATTGCATCATGATGGAAATCTTACTGAGAAGATCAGCAAGCAGCAATATTTGCCGGCTATTTTTTTTTTTGCTGGAATGTTATTTTTGTTCAAAACCTTGCGGAATGAATAACGACAATATAAGCAACATTCAAAAGTATTTTGCCGAGTGATTGAGTTTAAGAAACAAGACGTAAGCCTTGGCTTGGCGACATTGCACTGCCTGTAAAATATGCCCCATTTACATTCAACCTTTATGGGCAGGGAAGTGAGCAGCGAAGTGGGCAGGTCAGTATGTAAATAGGCTACTCGCACTGTAACTGCCCATGCCGCCCGCTAACTGACGCTCCCTCGATAGTCGATTTTGATGTCGTAGTTGAATGTTTACATTCCGCTCCATCGTGATCGCTCACTTCGCGCCAAGTGACTGGACGAACGGACGTGCCGTATTGTTTTTAAATAAGTACAATCTGCCAAAATGCCTTTCGAGTGGAGTAACGAAAACACAATCAAGTTTTAGAACTGATGAAATCAGAAAAGTCTATAAGTATGGGTTTTCATCGATAAAAACCATAATCCATCATCTTCTACGGCGACGAATTTTCTTTTGAATTTGATATCCTTTTAAATTATTAACATAATTTTGTATTAAAAGAAGACACACCGCGGACGCTAAACTTATTTCGACGTCTGCCAAAGTCGAAAGTGATGTGAGTGGCAGGGCAGAATGTAAATAGGTACACACATCTCTCAATCCTGCTACGGCAGTATTTAGCGAAGTATGCCAACAGCGCGAGGAGTAGTGGCAGGGGCTGAATATAAATGAGGTTATAAAGAATGCAACTTGAAGGCTATACTACTGTATACATATATAATAAGTATACGACGGATATGTGGCGCTGGTAGCCGCGGGTTTGAATCCCGAACGGATCAAGCAATTGTATTTCCTACAAATATCTGTTCCGGGTCTGGATGTTTGTCATGATGAAATATATGTATGTAAACTGCCTCTATGATACAGAAAAAAATTTCGTGTAGGGGCAACCTTTTATTATAAATTATAAAATAATAAATAACCTTAGCCAAAATTTTCCACAAAGATAACCCGTTCAAGAGCGATTTTATTCCAAAATAGATAAATTTCATAAAAAAGAAATACACAAGAGCAAGTGCTTTTTTAAATATGTTTCAATTATGTAGCTACAATTTTCTGAGGTTGACTATCAAATTGTTTAGTTTTAGCAATCTTTATTTTGTATATAAAGCTCAAGTGACAAACGAACTAACAGTACATATTATGATGGAGAGTGGCTATTGCCGCCATAGGACACCTGCAGCATACTTCAAGGTGGTTGGCAGGTGGCTCAGGACCGTGCTTTATGGCATACCTTGGGGAAGGCTTATTTTCAGCGGTGGAATTGTGAAGGGCTTATTGATCCGTTGTAGTTGTTGATCCATATGTAATATATAGTTACCAATAAAATGGTTGAAGTCCATTAAGAGCATCAGATTGTAAGTATTGCAAGAGGATTTCGCGAAATAAACTTGTAAGGCTGATAGTTCACTGATATTGCGGCCATTTCTGAAAAATCAATAAAATTAATATGATAAATATATTTTTCTGCAGATCGGCTTATTGCTCAAATTAACACGCTAAGTAGAATTCCGTTTCCGACTAGGAGTCCTTCTGGGTGTGTGCGAACCCACAGAAGGGTATAATTGAAGGTGGCGAAGCAGTCCATCTTTAACTTCAGAGTTGATCACGCATCTGTTCCTTTCTTTATTTTAAATATTAGAAAATTGAATCTGCTGCAATCACAATCTCAGAAAACAACAAAGCTGACAAAATATCTTTGATTCAGTTACTAAATTTGCCACAGTTTGTGGGTGGCGGTAGTCACTAATCATCAGATAAGCTGCAAGCTGCTTGCTCTCTTTTCTTTGAAGAAAATCAAAATTGAAATTATATTTTTGAGGTGTTCTAAAATTTTATTTTACTGTGCTAGCCTGTTACCAGCGTAGAAATCATTTATACTGTCATACGTTTTTATTCTTATACGTTTCGTCTCACATTACATTAAAACATTTAAGAATTTTTATCTTGTCTGGCAGTTTAATTTTTTATAAAATTATATTTTAATAAAAGATGTAGATGAAAGGTAGATTTTGGATGTGAGTAAAATTACTAGTAGTCTTTTTTTTGTTTTGGCTATATATATATATATATATATATATATATATATATATATATATATATATATATATATAGCCATACAATATAGTATATAATGTCAATGCCATACAATGAGCCAGATGATCGCTAAAGTTTCTTTCCAAAACAGCTTACTAGGTAATCACGTGCAGATTAGATGATTAGAGCCATGGTGTAATTGTATCATGGCTGCATCACAAATGGATCGGCTCTATAGGAAAAGGCAGACGCTCCCACACCAGCTTATTTTCTCTAAGTCCTCAGAAGTGTCAACATATTCTGCATCTTAATTCTCAAGAATAGTTTTAGGTGCTTATGGTACCAAAGCACTTCCTTACCATCTGGTGCAATATATCCTCTTGTATATGAATGAAATAAAAATATATTTTATTTCATTTAATTTTAAAGAAAAAAACTTACGTAATATTCGACGAAAAAAGTTCTGGAACAAACGGCGTGAGATCACTGGTGATACTATATCTTTTGTCTCGGCACTCCATGTAACAAACGGGAATACACGGCCTTTGTCTTTCAAATCTGTAGGCTGATTAAATATAAATATATTTACTTCGGGTGCACTAAAAACCATCACTGTAGTTTCGGTGACGGAATAAACTGAGTGTGATCCATGTGCCGAACGCTCACCAATGTCAGTAACATTTTTTATTGTTAATCCGTCAAAATTTTGTTTTTATTTTTAAATTTTGTAATACTTTTATTAATTGATGTGTCTACAAATATTAAAATTTAAGTTTATCTAATGTAGTAAGTATCTAATATAGATAGTGAGTTATGGCTATTCGTGTTTAAAAGTAGTGAAATTTGGTTAAATAACAAAGTTCAAAAATTAAAATATAAATTACACTAACAGTACAGCCGATTATTGTGAGCAAAGTTTGACATTGATAACACTGCATTCATTATAAATTACAATAAATGTTCAAATTGTCTGCCATCAACTCTGATGCAGGCCCTACATCTACGAATAAATGCTCTCCTGAGGAGTCGAGTATAGCGTCGATCATTTATTTTAAATACGGCTGCCCAGTCACGGCTACGTAAGTCTCCCAAGGAACGGATCTGATTTGCGTAAATTTTTTCTTCGTATTACTTCCCTTTATAATTGTATCTCTATAAATTAGCAGTAAGCAACAAATATGAATAAACTGTTACATTTTCTCTTTTAAGTTATCTGTTTCTAATTTATTCTGGTATTAATCTAGATAAATCTATAAATGATTACCAACTTTATATAATTGATATCAATAACTCTTAAGAATCATATATTCTAGGTACCGATTTTTATAATTTTTAAAAATGAATTAGAGTGACAAACGAGCACACAGTCCACGTAATGATAAATGGATGCTGTGACCCGTAGACATGATCCTTGATTAAGAGTCAAAATGTGAATGCGTTGGCATTTATGAGGACAAAGATGGAACGTCTTGTTTCTAGAAAAAGGGGTCTCTGGTTCTCTACACTCACCATACGAAACACAGCAGCATTGAGCTGTTTTACGCTGGTATTCTATTTCAGCGTGATCCTTCCCCGGTCGACCCGATCCATTTGTGTTACAATCATAATATAAATGCAGTATGGCTCTACGACGATAATGCTAGTCCAATAAACGTGACAGCTGTCAAAAGGTATTTCTTAGATTTGGTGAAGTATAGGAAAAGTTGTTCGACTGGGTAAGCTCGACTTCGACTGATAGGCAATGAGATTTAAATAAATTACTAAGACGTCAATCGCCGGATATAAGTCTGCTTAGAAAATTGAGCCTATTGAAGATTCTTACATTTATTGTCGCATCATCATAATTTTTTTTAAATTTATTTAAGGATCAGTAAACAACTTCAACAGAGGCTTAATAAATAAACTTAATCCTAAAATTTGAATTTAGTGAAGCCAACACCACCAGCCTCAGATAATAATTTATAGGATAAATTAATAATATGTATTATAATTAGTGAGAGATGTGAAGGCGGACTTACTACATAATATGCTATATTATAAAATGACATTAGTTGGAATTACTTAAACATATCAGCAATATTGAACTATTTAAAAATACTACAATCTAGTACAAACAACTAAACAAAAAAAACTGTTCACATTTTAGTTTTGATTTCAAACAATTACATAATTTAAATTATGTTTTGATATATTTTGATCTATTTATTTAGTTTTTAGTTAATAAGACTCATACGCTTATTAATCACTTTGCTTCTAAAGGAGTCAGCATGGTTATTACAAATGTCAATGTCCATGTCCAAATTTTGCATTAAGCGATACAATGGCGCTCTTTTGCCAGCATTGGTTCTACACAAGGGAAGGGCAAATCAGTTATCATCATTACAGCCCAGCACAGGTCTATTGCTGAACTTAAACCTCTAAAAAGGTATACCAGAAAACACGGTTCTGAGCTACCTGCTTTCCATCGACTTTTTACATCTACCAGGTCGACATTCCGTTCAGTTCGGGGCCGTTTTAATCTTTAAAGACAGAATTTGTTCAATTCATGTATACTAAATATATTCACGATAAAATAGAATATTAAGAAACGGTAGAACCTTTTTTTTTAAAGTATGTATTAATTAGCATTAATTGGTTGATCAAAAAAAACTTACCAGTCGTATTCTGTAAACATTGTAAATTTTTAAATTCACAAACGGGCGTTGTTTTTTCTGTAAATATAAAGGTGTTTTAAGTTACAAAGACTAAATTTATTATTAATATCTCATTTGTATTCAGTCTGTATTGTAACAATTAAATTCATTATTATTATAGGTAGGCAAAAAATATATTGAGGACTAAGATAGAAAGCCTCGTTTCCAGGTAAGAAGCGTCTCCGGATCTCTACACTCACCATACGAACACAACAGTGTTAAGCTGCTATTTTAAATCAGTATTCTGTGAGAGCATGGTCCTTCCCCGGTTGAGCCGACCCATTCGTGCCACTGCTATAATATAGCTGTAGCGTGGATCTACCACGTGGAAAACTTGCATTTATTGTTGGTATCTCTTCTTCCCGATGATAATTTAAACAGCTGTTTATAGAAAATATATATAAATCGTTTATTCCGATTTCATAATTGTCAATGTGCTGAACTTTTTAGTAGAAGACTGCCTACGATGACTACCTACGATGGAAAAATGATGCTTACTCCCCTGCGCACATCGGCAGTACGGATAATTAAAACTGTGCTTTAATATTAGGTAAAAGAACTTTTATTCCTATACCCTCTTCCGTTTTTGCAAAACTCATGCGGAAATACACTTGGTCTCTGTTTCTAACTTTTTAATGTCCATTAAATCAACTTAGCCTCTAATGAAAGCCGACATTATTCATCATAACATATGTTCACTTAGGGAACTTCCTCAGCTAAGGTATATTTTTTTTCCAAAAATTTGGGTTCCACTCTCAGACTTATAATGAAGGAAATAGTATTTGTAATGCATTTGGTAATTTTATCCAAAGTATACTTTTACCTCAATCACCACGAAATAATGATAAACCTCATCTAGACTTTAATTGTATGGATATTGACACCTCTCACGTATATATATATATATATATATATATATATATATATATATATATATATATATATATATATATATATATGATAAGCGTAAAACATTATCAATGAGAATAAGTGGCGTGGGGCTTCCGTCCCCCAACTCTCTCTCCCCATAAATCAGGTTAAAATTGTCATAAAACTTACGAAACATAACCTCAAAACGAGATTTTAAAAAAAATATAAAATAAACTAAGCACGTCCGGCAGAAAGTGGAAGTAGGGGGTGACTCTACATTTCCTCCCCCTCCCCCCACACCACCCCCACCCCCTAATTCAGGCGACCAAATTGTAAACCTTACCCTATTTTTTTAATATTTACCATTACCGAAATAAATAATATAAAAAATACTAGAAAATTGTTAGTCCAACATAGAATCTACTAATGATTTCTTATATTTACGCGAACACTATACATGATTAAAACTACCCAGCCCGAAACGTCCGACGTAACCGAAACAAAAAGTAAAAATAAAAAAATCCGTAAAAGTAGTTTTAATTAGAATCTACTAGTCATATCCATACCAATCGAGCTACCAAATAAAATGGCGGACTTTGTCGACTTGACCCTAATATACTGTGTGGCAAGCAGCCAGAATCTGGCCGATTGTTTATTGTGTTTCTAATTTTGATATTTTGTGAAATATAGTGAAAGATAGACACTGAACACATAAAATGTATGAAATTACTATAATAAATTAATTTGCTAAAGGTATTTGCTATGAATAATGTATTTTGCGTCAACAAAAGAGGTGAGTATATATGGTAAGAAAGTACAACAGCCATTTATGTTAGAAGGAAAAAATTAAATTTTTGATTAAGAAGTACACAAATCCCTAATTTATTAATTAATAAATGTTGGTAGCTTACCTATCCATGTTAAAACAGCACCAAACTTCACTATTCACTCGATGTAGGTATAAAAAAGCACTATAACAGCGACGGGTGACCACACGAAAGCGAAATTCACAAACGACTGCGTCAGGTGCGTCACAGGCTGTTTATTCAAAATCTCTAAACAATAGAGTACCTTAGTGGCATTGTATTGCGTACTCTTTCTTCGGTCTGGAATATTCTATAAGTTTATGTGTGCTAGCAATCATTGTCGCCGGTCATTTTACGCGCCAAATACCCAACCGCGGATCGGCCAGAATCTGGTCGCTTGCCAGACGCGCGTGACAAACTATCGGCCAGGTTCTGGCCGATCGCACACAAGGGGATAATTGATTTAAAAATTATAACGTTAATTTTTCAGTTCTTTTGTTTTATTTTAGTAGGAATAAATAAATTTTATAATACCTAACTAATCACTCCTTAAATAGATAATAGTAATATCTATCGAAAATCATAAAATCTGAGATGTTTCTTTCTAAGTTTAATTTCTAATCTATAAAAAGTCTTAGTATGTGTTAGTTTTTTTGTCTTTAACGAAACTGATAAAAACTGAAATTATTGCAAAACTCTCATTTCCCTTATGGTTTAAACAAAAACATTTATATATTATGTATTGTCTAGATATTAGAAATAATAATATCATAACGAAGTCGATCATTGAATGATGATTGATGATGAATTTTACATTTAACACTGTTTGTTGACTATATCATGATATAGCTTGACCTAATCAATGAGTATAGATCGTTTCGCGATAACAACTAAACTCAATATTGCTACTTCTTGATATTATTATATCGTAAAATATTTTAATTGCACACAACTATCAGTACTAATAGCGTAATTTTGACAAAAGCAAAAATTTTAATAGAATCTACATCACTTTATGCCTTATTTAAGTATTATATAAATGTTTGCGGCTTTTTTGTGCGGTTGGGCCATCCCAGTCGCAGCAAAATTTATTGCCGCTAAGTACAAGAGGGTACAATTTTAGTTTTTATCGTTTGAATCTAATAATAGCACCATCCGCTTACTGCTAAATAAACAAATAATAAGTAACTGACGAATTTAAAGAGAATTCTATTGAATACTTATTCTCGCAGCTTCAAAAATTGTCAGTCTTAAAATATACAGACCGGTGGCCACTGTCGGGATTTTGAATTGTCAATTTTACAAAAATGACTAATAAAGATGTGATTAAGACAGAAGGTCTTAGTGTTGAATATGTCTGGTGTCTATCGGCATAGCAATATTTCACCAACGTCTTCTTGTATCAAGTTCGTGATATCATTGAAAGACTAAAACTAGAAGTGGTTCACAATCGTGCAAAAACTTATTTTTAGTTTTTATTAGTTTTATTGAAACAAATACGAGAGCTCTGTATGCCGTGAAAATTCATAGTATAAAATCAAAAGTGTACAATCCCTGCGGGGATAAATGAAACTGGTAAGAAAATTTTATTTGCTTTTTTCCACGTGCTCAGTGAAGTAGTGAAGAATAACTTCGCAGTGAAACCTTGATGTGCATGTGTTGCAGATTTATTAAAAAAAACGTGGACATGTGAAAACCGCTATTTCTCAGTTTGGGTAATTAGGAGCCCTGTGCACAGTTGTAAGGCTTATGCAAGTTGATTTTTTACCATTTATGAGACTTGTAAAAGAGTTTGTCGTATATGTGTATAGGTGACATTCTCGGTTTCATTATTCACATGTGTAAATGAACAGGCTCCTGCGAAAAAGTACTATAAATATCAAAAACAGCAAATTTGAAACACAGGCTTATTTTAATTTTAATTATAAATGGAACTGCTCAGATAGTCATCTCTAAAAGCCGAATAAAAATAAAAAATCGAACCGCTTCATACGTAAAATTTCATAGTTGGTACGTAAATAACCCAAATTCGATCCAAACCGACACAAATCATATATTAATTCCTATTTGAAGTATCGATTTACCACGTTCTTGGTGATGAGAGAAAAAATCGCGAGCAAACATTCACATCTGAGAAGTTAAAAAAATATAGTCAGAACTTATTTTTTTGTATATGTGAAGTCGTTCATCCTGTATTGTAGTCAACTCAATCACTCTTTTTTGTTCTAAAACTCGCTGTGGTCTATGCCCAGGAGTGAGATGTATCAAGTGGATAGCAATATTAAAAGTAAAAAAGTAATCAAGTTTTTCACTTTCAATGGTCCTCCACTGCTGATCATAGGCTTGAACCACTGTTTGTCAAATAGGCCGGATATATCTAGGTAGTAGTAGCCACGCTTGCCAAGCGGGTTGGTGACCGCAGTTTTTATTACTTTGTGCTGTTATCAGGAAGATGCTGCCACATCTCTTGTTTCAGTTTCCCTCTGTCGTCTTTTACGATACCTGTTATCTTTAGAGGATAAACTGGTGCAAATAAAATGCTCTTACTTTTCAAAATTAGTTATACTCGTATTAGACAAATGAAATGTTAACCGTACGGCGTTTGGTTGCCAAGTGAGATGACATTGCGAATTTGCTTTGAGAAGCACATTAGCGCCTTCTGACGAGCTGAAGGCAATCACTCATTCGCGTATTTTACTTAAATCACTTCAGGCATTAAGCCTGAACATGCTCCCGGCCGTTAAAAGACCACTTTCAACTTTGAAGATCCTCAGCTGTCGGAAGCTTACAAAGTCGCACGAGAGAACGACACACGCAGCCTGTGCTTGTGTTGACGTTTTTGGTTCGGATTTTTAGTATTAAATATAAATCTAAGAACGTATGCGAATAGTCGCTCCAATCGATTCAATGATGAGTATTTTTCAAAATCTATAACAGGTTCAGTCATTGTCACAGCATGCACCTTCAACTCTGGTAAAGGCTCGGACTTTTTAATTTTTAATACTGGCCATTCGTCATCATTTTTGAGTAAAAAGTCAGGACCTATCCACCAAAGGGACAAAGACATAATTTTTTTGCATCTACTCCTCTCGAAATGAAATCCACCGGATTCAATTCTGTTGGAACATACTTCCAAGATAATGGTGAGGTAAGATCCACGATTTCACTTATACGATTGGCCGCAAATATTTTGAGCCTTTTGATATCGCCTTTGATCCAACTCAGGACCACAGTTGAATCACACCAGTGCACTATTTTCATAGGTTTGTACCTAAAAGAGTTCTAGTACAGATTTGGTGAGTTTGGCTAGCAAAGCGGCACACAGTTCAAGACGAGGAATGCTGGTAGGTTTTAGTGGTGCTACTTTGGACTTCGCACACAATAGTCTGATAGTGATATCATTATTTGCGCTAATTGATTTTACAAATATGTAGGCGCCGTATGCAGATGGCGATGCATCACTGAAGGAATGTAATTCTATATATTTTGGCGAGTCACCCAACACCAATCGCGGGATATGTACATTATCCAAACATTTTAAATTTTCTGCAAACTTCAACCATTCATTTTCTATCTTTGAAGGTACAGGTTGATCCCAATCAATTTTTTGCTGCCACTGCTTTTGAAGCATGATCTTTGGCAACACTATTAGTGGGCTCAGAACACCAAAAGGATCAAATATTTTAAAAGCATTTGACATGATCGATCTTTTTGTTATAGGCACATCCGGTTCCCGCGTTAGCTTTGTAGGAAAATACAAAGTGTCAGTAGAAGGAATCCACCCCAGACCAAGAGTACTGGATGACTCACTGATTGTTAACTTATCGTGCTTGTCAATATCGATACCATCGAAAATAGAGGGACAATTGCTTTTATATTTACGCAGATTGAAACAACCTGATTTTAACGCATTTGACTTGTATATAAATTAATTGTTGAGGGTCATCTGCTCCTGTGATTAAATCATCGACATAGAAGTCTCTTTGTGTAATGTCTTTTATGAGTTCGTGGTCTTGTTCTTGCCCTAACTGCCATAAACAACGTGTGCTGAGGTAGCTTGCACTTGCAGTGCCATATGTTACCGTGTTCAAAGCCAAAGTCTGAATGGATTGTGACTCATTCTCCCTCCATAAGATTAGCTGTAAGTTCCTATCACTCTGATTCACTAATACCTGTCTGTACATTTTTTCAATGTCGCCTGTAAGTAGGTACTTATATTGTCTAGCACGTATCAAGATGGAAAAGAGGGTATCTTGAACATTGGGGCCGATCATTAATATGTCATTCAGAGAATGCCTGTAGTGGTGGGGGCAGAGCCGATAAAACCACACGGAGCTTGGTGGACTCGCTTTCATGATGTATGACTACATGATGACACAAATGGTAAGATGGGTTAGGGTTCGGTTCATTATTGTAATAGTTTATTGAAAGATTTCCTAAGTCAGAATACTCGTTTATGAATTTAACGTATTCCGATTTGAGAGCTGGGTTACATTTAAACCTTTTTCTAGATTAATAAATCGTTTTTTGGCTAAATTGTAACTGTCTCATTGCCTAGAATGTCTCAGAAGAGATCAGCACCCATCAATACATCTATGGGGGCTGGCTTATGAAACATTGGATCAGCCAACTTGATATTTGAGGGTAGCTTTAATGAGCTAATATCAACCGGTATTTTTGGTATGTGAATGTTGAGTTCTTTTAACACAATGCACGATAACATTGCACTAAACTTGCTATTTATTGATTTAATTTGAATATTACAACTTTCAATTACACGGTGAGATGAATTGTTACCGATTCCAATAACCTTTAGTGTGTCAATTTGATGGCTCGGTAAAGATATCCTGGTCTTTAGGGACTCAGAAATGAATGACGATTGGCTCCTGCAATCTAACAAAGCACGAACCTTAACCTTTTGCTAATCAAGTGGATTCGATACTTCAATCATTGCAGTAGATAATAAAACCTGATTTGTATTTTGATTAGAGTAATAAACGACAATCTCATCTTGTTCATCCGCGAGGGTGAGGTGGTTTGAAGAGGAAGACGGACGGTGGAGCAGACTGTTGTGGCGCTCTTTGCAGTCGCGCTCGCGACAAGGCCCAAGCGACACTCGCTTTCAGGCGCTTTCAGGACAAGGCGCCCAGGACCGGCACATTGTAGTGTGCTATGAGGAATGTCCGGGTAAAGGGCTATACCCCGAGGCCCGAGACTTGCATGGTATTATGCCTTGCAGAAGACAACAACGACGCTTTCAGGGTGACCCTGCCTTAGGCAATTGACACACAATTTATACTTCGTTACGTCCATCATTCGCTCGTCAATCCCCTTAGCCCTAAATGTGGGGCAATCGTAGATGATCTGATCTGATGATGCTCGTTACAAATAATGCATGTAAATATGTTTGACTTTTTACTGTAATTATCGCTTGTGCTTGCAAATGTCTTTATGGTATTATTGTTTTGATGAAACTTTTGAGCGTAATTATAATTTTTATTAGATGTATGACGAATATTGCCAGAAGGGCTTTTTGAAATGTTATTTGTATCGGTCCTATTGTTACGACTCATTGACTCTAGTACATCGGCACGATCAATCAAAAATTTATAAAATTGTTCCAATGACGGTACATCACTCGTTAATGTATTGCGATATTCCTCCCATTTTAATAATGTAGCACTATCTAGCTTAGATGCTAATATGAATATTATAAGCACGTCCTATTTATCAGTGGCTTGTCCTAGGCTAGACAAGGGGCGTAAGTTCTTGGTTACGTGATCTACCATAAATCTCAAAGACCGTTCCGATTTGGGTGTTAATTGTTTTACATTTAACAATGCGTTTAAGTGATGATTAACTAATATTCTTTTGTTATCATATCTATTACAAATCATTTTCCATGCCTCAGAATAATTATTCCTTGACACTTCTAAGTTAGAAATTATTCTGGCCGCGTCACATTGCAAATAAGACACGAGATAATGAAACTTATGAATATTTGAAATGCGATCATTTTTATGTATCAAATTCTCAAAGGTTCAAATTCTAAACTCCAGCCACGGGAAATAGAAACCATCAAATTTGGCAATTTGAATTTGAAGTAATTTCAAACCTGCCTCACGGCAATCAGGATCACACACGCAACATGAGGCGTTGTGCACGGAGCTGCGCCTTTTCTCGCATTCTAATTTTTTAGAAAATCTTTCAACTAAAGTTTTGGCCTTGGCGATGTTTATCATTATCTCTTGCTCAAAATTGTCGCGCTCCTCAATTTCGGCCGAAATATTTTCGTGATTTAAAACCTCTATTTCACTCTGCAAATCATCAACCTTAACGGATAACGCTTCAAATTTGGTGAGTTTTAAACTTAACTCGGTAAATTGCACATTATCTAAGTCCGTCTTACTGCTAATGCTATTTAAATAATTTTTAAATTTAGTTGTTTGCCCTTTTGCGGACACCCTTTTTGTAGTTAATTCACGTAATCGTGTTTTAATTGCTGCTGATGAAGTCATTTTTAATAAACTTTAACTTTTATATTCAAATAATTTTTAACTTTTATATTCAAATAATTTTTAAATGCTTATTATTTAAATAGCAATGCAACTGTTAGAATAGTAAAAATAATGGCTCACGTTTCTCGTTCTGGCCGTGCTTGTGTGTACAGCAAGCTATACAGGGAAGCCGGCTGCGCACGCTCAGCGGATCGCTCCCGGTCGGTGCCGACACATTAGCGACTAACAGCGAGCAGTTCTGTGCGATGATAATTACTTATATAACCTGGAATAGTCGGCAAATATGCTAAATATTTTGTAGATAATCGATAAAGAACAAAGGAATCTACCGCTGAAAAATTTTGTATTTTTGTTAACTTTTACTTTAAAAACAAGAATTTTGTACTGGCTAAACTTGTGAACCGTAATTTAATTAAACTAATTTAACCATTTATTTGTTAAATTTAATGGAATTCTAAGTAATTTTTCTTTTTTAATTTAAGGTAGGTGTAAAAAATTATGCAAGAACAAAATTGCACTTAATTTATGAATTGGAGGCGTGAATAACCTAAAGAACACTTTATTTACACAAATGGAGTAGTATTCTGAATAAGTAATTAGGGTTATTGGATATTTAAAAGAAAATAGCTTTGAAGGAAGGACACTTAACTTCGGCGTGAGAACCAGGTCACGTCTCGATGTATAACTTTCGCTGTTGAAACTTGATCTTCTTCTCAGTATACTTCTCGATCCTGCTGCTTGAAACCCGTGACTTTAGACTGTTCACTGCAAGGTTCCGTCCATAGCAATAGATCCGTTGTAAAATTCGAAGCCCGTCGATGGTTGTGTTTGATGAATTTCTTCACTTTTATTGATTTTCTTGCAGGTTCTTTTTAGTTCTCCTCATGGTTCACCATGTTTTATCTTTAGAGGATAAACTGGTGCAAATATAATGCTCTTACTTTTCAAAATTAGTTGACAAATGAAATGTTAATCGTACGGCGTTTGGTTGACAAGTGAGATGACATTGCGAATTTGCTTTGAGAAGCACATTAGCGCCTTCTGACGAGCTGAAGGCAATCACTCATTCGCGTATTTCACTTAAATCACTTCAGGCATTAAGCGTGAACAACACCTATGAGAAGAAATGGGGTATTTATTTCTTTTTCGCCGCCTTTTCATGACCAATATGTTTCTATATCCGTTCAACGATTCGATTTCCCCCATAGATTGCACAATAAGTTGGATATTTGCCGCAGTTGTCACGTTTGGCAGGCGGGTGTAATCAGAAAGGCGCTGCTGCCCATCTTCTGTGTATTTCTACCTCCGTTCATGAATGTAGTTCTTCTCATATGTGTAACGTAAATAGAACTTTATTAACGAAATTTCAGTCTATTTGAACGTAAAAAATGCCGACATATACTTTATGGTGCCAATCAATATTCAAATGGGTAAATGTTTTGATACGAATATCGCGAAGAAATACTATGCCAGGTATTAATTAAAGACTGTTTTATATTCAACATTATTTCCTTAGAACTATATTAACTCTAATTATAAATAAATGTTAATAACGAACCAAGACAATTTAACCTTCATAAAGACACATCGGAAGGCTTCCATGCCGCATATTATAAAAAGGTGTTGCTAGACGTATGACATTTATGCAAGTTTGATAAACTCAACTCTTTCAATCATTTACGTCCAATATAGACACATATACGGAGGCAACGCTAAAAGAGATCCAATTTTGCTAATTTTTGTAATGTTGCTAAATTGAAGGCCACGCGAGCGAAGCCGCGGGTAAAAAAACTAGTAGTTAATAACCTGGCCTCTGTAATACGTACTTGCAGAGATTTTAAAAGATTTTTTTAAGTTTAAAAATCATATATTTTGGATATGTAAGAAGCATATTAAGTATTTAGAATACGAAAGTTTAATTTGGAACCCACATTATGCTGTTTATATACACTGGTTAGAACGAATACGGATTTTTTAACTCATTTTAATTATAAATTTTGTAAATCTACAACAAATTGTAGAAACAATTGTAATATATATAACCAAAATGACATTTTTGTTTGATTTAATGAATGTACGATTACGGTGCCAGGAGTTGCTAGAGCGCCTTGCACTTTGCGTACCTACCCGACGCACTCGGCACATATCCCTATTCCATGTTCCCACAGAAATAGTAATAAAAAGACAATAGAAATGAATAAGCACTCGATTACTTCCAAAAGCGATGTCGCCACATCTTACAGTTTTATAAACATACGCACAATGCACAATGATATCTAATGTTTCAAATTACATTACTTGGCGAGTTTATCAACGTAGAAAAAAGCAGCAATGGTAATTGTACAATAAGAAAAGTAATAAATAAAATATTACAAAGGTAAATATCATAATAAAGTAGTAGTCTAGATGTAAATTAGTATTGTATTGTATTGTGTATGAAATCATTTAACACTGCACTGTATTAAACTTTTTATCTATTATTTAAATAAACGTTACATAAAATTCATAACATCATGTGCCACACTTAATTTGTAAATTCTCTTAACGAACTATAATACTCGAATGGCGGAAACATTTGAAGTTAACAGAAGTTGTATATTTATTCTAAAAGTAAATATGTATCAAATAATAATAATAAATAAAAATAATATGAAAAACTATGATATAATATAGCCCATTTTTACTTTTATTGTTTATTTTATTTTGCATTTTCACTAATTTATAATTTGAGATTGTAATCCAACCAAAATAGTTTGTGAAAGTTATATTCGTTATAAAACTGTATCACTCTCATCTTATCCGCCCACATGTACTTAGGTGAATTGCGGATTACTGTAATTGCCTATATTAATTTTTTCGTGTAACTAGTTTGTATACATTATTTATCTTGATATGGTGTTGCTATCCTTATAAATTAATATATGTTTGCCTCTTTTTAGCGACGCTTTTTCGTTTGAGTTTCAAATCACAAACCGTTATAAAGAAGTTTTAATTTCAAAAAAGTTTTATATACGTGGTAGATCCATGCTGCAGTTACATTAGACGTATAGTTGTAGCACGAACGAGTCGGCTCGACCGGGGAAGGACTCTCACGGAATACCAGCGTGAAATGGTAGCTTAATACTGCTGTATTTCGTGTGGTGAGTGTAGAGAACCGGATACCCTTTTTACTGGAAACGAGGCATTCCATCTTAGTCCTCACGAGTGACAACGCATCTGCATCTTTTGATTCGTAGTCGAGGATAGATGTAGATGTCTATGGGCCACAGCAACCACTTACCATCAGGTGCATTGTGTGCTCGTTTGTTACCCTATCCTATAAAAAAAAGTTTTGAAGATATATATGATATTTGCCACTAGCCTTTACGGCGTTTAGTTTAGCGGAAATTCCTTATGCTAAAAACTTCTCAGAAGGAGAGTAGGTTTGTGCCCAACTGTGGGCTGTATATAGGCTGTAACTTTACTACTTTACTAAGTGATTCAAATAAAAAAGGCGTGCAATGCTGTTTTATACCAAATCCGAGGTAAAGCTTGTCATCCAAATCATGAGGAGCAGCATGCGAAATGTCCAGTTAGATTTTGATCTTTTTTGTTATCTTTCATCCCTTTTGTAATATATTTTGGTAGTAGACACTCTCCCCCCCTCTCCCTTAATTAATTAAAAACTCTTGCAAACATACCCATAACCAAACTAATTGTGTTTTTCTTCCGCAACTGTTCTAAACATTCTGTATATTCATACATCCCTGTATATTCTAACTATCCTGTATATTCGTACAAAAATCCTCAAAATTAAGATACTTAAACTAACCTCTTGGATACTTATACGGTATGCACCCGCAGCTCTCTAGAAATCTTTGCATTTTGCATTCTGTTTTACAGGTTTCGTAACTATATCTGTCGGTATGCTCGAGAAACGCCTCATTGTGAAACCAACAACCCCGTTTCTCCGGAGCAACATATCGAATATCATTTTCGCATTGAAATAACATTGGCTCCACTTTTATATCTATCGACTCCCTTAAACTTATTAATTTATATAGAACTGTTATCTCTGGGTAGTCGTTTGGATCACTGAGTAAAATCTGAAAAAAAAATTTTTGATTATAGGAAAATTTTACAATCATCAAATAAAAGTTATCCATTAAACAAAATAAAATATAACTGCATAATAAAAAATATCGAAATTGTACAAATGTATAAGTTTTATTTATTTAAGTTGTATATTATTTAAAAAATAACTTTTACTTAAGGATTAAAAAATTGGCCTTTAATCACTAAAGTAGCACATAGATAAATTAGAGTTAAATACATGATCTTCATCATCATCATCGTTATAATCCTCATCGGCATCGTTATCGTAATCATCAGAAGCCCACTGTTCAACGTAGGCCTACTCCAAAAACTGCCACAAAGTATGGTCCTGAGCCACTTGCATACTTCGATAACCACATACATTAATTTCATTAAATGTAGATTTTAAATAGTTTTCATTTAAAAATATTTTTATACCACTGATTAAAAAATATTAGTCTGGGGATATCCCAGCGGGTCTATTTAAAATGAATATTAAACCTAAACAAGTTTTCAGCTAGAATATTACAATTACATTTATTTTAATATATTTTTATATTGTGAATTTTATTAAAAATTAACTTTAATGGAGAATCATCTGGAGTTATACACATCATTATTGATATATAGATGGCCATTACTTACCTTTGCACCAAAATATGGCGTTGAAGACCAAACTGGATAATCTTCAGGTTCTACATTGAATATTACGCTAAGACCAGATCCTCTGAAAAATTACAATTATAAATACTTCATAATATAAACTTGTAGGAAATACAAAAATTAGTCTTATTGCTACAAGTGAAACAAGCCGCTTCTACAAATAAATAATATTTATATTTACGGGTACGGTGTACATGATATGTTATATGTCGCAGAAAAAAAGATAATAAATAATAAAAATATAAATTTCATAAATAATAAAAATGGTGTGTCTTGCCTGGAATAGTGGTGTTGTGAGTAGTGGTGCTGGGATTAGTGGTGACGGAGTTAGTGCATGCAATTGAGGGAGGACGGGAGGTGCTCTTCAATCCAGGTAAGACACATCATTATCATCAGTATTTGTTTGGCGGAAGGTTGCGAAGAAATTTATATTTTTATTTTTTATTATAATGGATTTCCGCAAAGTGACGCCTGATTCTATCAATTATCTAACAAAAATAATGTTAAACATTGGACATATTTATTTGACAAAACACACAATTACTTTGCTAAGATTCATATCAGAGCAGAAATATGTAAAAGGCTACAAAGTATATAGAATAGAAAGGTTTTATATGACTAAAAGAAAAGTACACGAGAGAAACTAAGAAGCTAAATATGTTATTTTAGATTGAGTATAGCGAGAGGAATGAATCTATAATTATTTAAATTTTATTATATAATAATTTATAAAAAATTGTTTACAAAGACACTCTCTAGATTCGTGAGAAATAGTACAGGCCATCTATCATTAGGCTTCATCTCTCAGGTAGTTTTAAATATTGATTTTTGTTATGCAAGTTAGCAGAAAAAGCGCATCCGAACTGCTTTATCTGCATACGCTGGCGTAATGGTAAGTGATACGTGACTACAATGTTCAACCAGATTAAAGATCTTAACTCCGTCTAAAAAAATCTGCAGCACTATAATATGCCTATATCTTATACATAAGCCACAATAAAGTATTCTGTTTTTTTTTTTAAATTTATTTTATAGAATAAGGGTGAAAAATTACCAGAGTGCACATGTTGATAAGTGAATGCTAAAGTTTTTTTAAAGTTTTAGTTAAGCTCGAAAACTCTGTAAATAATGGATCTTCTTCACGGAATATTTTTACTGTAAGAATATGTTTGATTGGTCTTTCTTCTTTTTTAGTTACAAATTTTCTTTTAGTCCGTATATATTGAGTTGTCTTTCCATGCAGCCACGAGGGGTCATACCAGCACAAGTTATTATCAAGAATACGGCTTACGGATATATTCCTTGATGTGCCGTCTGTTGGATTATAGTTTGTGTAGACGTGATTCCACTGATATTTGTACAACAATGTCAAAATCTCAGAGACTTGGTTGCTGACGAATGTTGACCATCTGCTAGGCCCGCCGTAAATCCATGCCAACACCACAGTTGAATCAGAGCAGGCAAAGATTTTTTTAGAGTTGATACTTCCTTGCCGATTGGAGAAATTTTATTTTTGTCTGACAATAAATTAATACAAACACGACCAATACTGTCAACCGAATTCAAATAAACTGCCGCTGCATAGGCCGCTTGTGGTCCGTCAGCGAATACATGCAACTCTATTTTATCTTCCTTTCTGGTGTTTAACCATCTGGGTACAACATTTCTCTCTACCTTAGCGAGATCGTTTTCGAACTCTAATTACTAACCGTTCCTTCATTAAGATTTCTGTTAGTGTTTCATGCCAACTTAAACCAGATTTCCATATTTTTTGAATATAAATTTTTGCCGTGAGAATAATTACCGCTATCGATCATAGGGGATCATATAATCTAGCTATTTTTATAGGACATGTCTTTTAATTATTTTTGCGGGTAAATCCGACATATTTGAAACAGTCGATTCTCAGACATATTCGATTTTCAGACATATAATTTTTGCAATATAAATCCGTCAACACTCATTAATTTCACCATTTGGTCATAAATTTCTTTAGCTTCAACTATGGATTCGCAACCGGTAAGTAAATCGTCTACATAATAATCATATAATGTTATTTTTGCCGCTGTCGGATACTTTGGTTGTTCGTCTATAGCTAGCTGTTGAATGGATTTCGTTACCAAAAAGTATGGGGCACAAGCAGTCCCAAAAGTAAGTCACAATAACTTGTAGTGTTTTATAGGTTGATCAGTATTTGGTCTCCACAAATTTCTCTGAAAATCTGTAATTTCGATTCGATAATTTGAAGCCAAAAACTGGAAGTTTAGGTCCGACAAGTAGGTTATCATTAAAGATATGTTATTAACACCTTTGCAGGATGCATCGTATACAATTCGAAGTAATGTAGTTTCTTTATATTCGCGAATTATTGGATGATGAGGTAAGTACATTGATTTTTCTTTATTTACTTTATTATTATTTTAATTATGATCATATAGTTTTGTATTAAGTAATCGTTTATTTCTTTTTTATATTCTTCATATAGCTTTGGATTCTTTAGTAATTTCTTTTCTAAAACATGAATCTCCGTTTTGCTATTTCTTGTCACTTTCCTTTTAAACACTCTGGGTTAAGACTGTTGAATGGCAAGCGGACAACATGGCAACCATCAGAATCCCTGACCGTCGTTTTATCGTAGAATTATTCGCATTTTATTTCGTTCCTTGTTTGTTTATTTTTAATTTCATCCGGTTCTCGTTATATCTCCCAAAACTGCTTCAAGAGTTGATCTTCTTTTACTTGGATATATAGACTTATAAATCGAGGATTTGATTGGGAACTTCGATGAGTTCGCCTTACAATACTCATCCCAATTGAGTATTCTGAACGATGGGTCCGTGTTTAGATGAGTGTTTGAATAAACGTTCTTGTAGTATTTCACCGTAAATATTGGCACCCAGAATCATATCTATTTTTGTAGGTAAATCATATTTTGGATCAGCTAAGGGTAAGTTTCAATATCAGGCCAGTTTAGGGTTTTGGTGTCAGTAGACGGTAGAAACAATGTCAAGGTACTCAAAACATAGGAACTCACTTGAACAGAAAACTCAGGAATTTGCAAAGATTCTAAACTTAGTTGAACCATATGCTTGACTCTCATTTGTCCGTCTCCAACACCGGATACTAAGCCGTCAATTAAGAAGCATTGGAGACCGAGTAATTGTACGGTAGTTTCGGTTACAAAAGATGCTTCAGAGCCTTGATCAATCAGATTATTTGAGAGTAACTTTTTGTTGATTTGACTTAGGCAATCGCCGTAGCAAGTAAAACGTTAATTTCATCCTCCTGCTTTGCAAAATGGGCTACCATCTTTTTCTCAATTTCTGATTGATTTGTTGATTCTTGTGTTTGACTCGTTTCAAGGCTCTTGTTCATGTTGTTATTGAAGTCACTGAATCTGTCAATATGGAGCAGTGTGTGATGCCGTCTGCCACATCGTCGACGGCAAGTGGTTTGATGGCACTGTCTTACATTGTGAGTAGGTGATAAACAACTGAAGCAAAGTTTTTGTGATTTAATAAATTCTATTCTTTTGGTCGGACATTGCCTTATAAACTGTTTACGTTGAGATAGTAAATGTCGTCTTGAGCACATTGTACAATTATTTCTCAATACCTTTTCTTCTTCTGAGATAGTTGCATGACACCATTTTTGTTTATGAGTTTGTTTGAAGTTGCTATTATCAGACATTTTTGTGACATTTTTTCCTGTATCAATAATTTCGAGTGCTCGGAATCTGGACTCAAGAAAATTTGCTAAATGATTCCAGGACAGTAATTTTTTAGATTCTAGTTGGCAAACTTGTACCTCACAGAATTTTTTTGATTATTGGTCTTAATTTGTTAAAACCAAGTGATTCATGACGACGTCCCAGTCTGCCACCTTAACTTCAATATTGCTCAAGGCTTTCAAACAAGAGTTTTTTGTATCCAATAATAGTTTATTACCGTTAGCTAAATCATATGTTAATGACCTTTAAGAAAATAGTTGCTTCATAATTGGATTGCATATATATCTTTTGTTTTGATAACGGCGTGTTAATTATTTACAGGTTTCTTCATTGTTAGAATCAGTCGTAGCAAAATTCTTTAGTAAACTTTACTGTTCACCTGACAGGCAATTTTGGCTTTTGAACAGGCGTTATGTTGGCGTTATTATGGATTAGAGAACGAAATAAATCATAAAATGTTTGCCATTCTTCATAGCTACCAGAAAACACAGGTAATTTTATTCGAGGTAATTTTTCAAGATTATGTCCAGTTTCCTGGGTCCATATGTCGACTAATTCACTTCACTATGCTTCTACACTATTAAATTAAACACTGCATTTTTATTTCACTTTTGACTCATTTATTCGAAACCATTCAACACCTATAAGGCGTAGCAGTAGAGCAGTTGTTGCGTAATACAATTATATTTGTTGTGTCATCTATTATTGCTGTGAGCATATTTAACATTGACAGCTGATATTGCACTTCTATGTTTATCTCTACATTTTTCTAAATACATGACAATACCTTATATGTCACTGTAATATTTCCAAATAAAAATGTCTTAATTTTAGACAAAAGTTTTCCATAGTATCCTCATAAGTCATGTATGGGAACAAATAGGATGATTGATTATCATGTTCCACCATTACTTGACATAAGTGCACGCCACAAACATCTTTCGTTAATAATTCTAGTCGTCGATCAAATTGCTGAAGAATATACCAACCTGCCTGACTCAGATGTTACTATAATACGTTCGTTTGGTTGCACGGCTTCTCCACTTGGGTCTTCATAATATTCTATATCTTCATCTTTTGTAAATTTAGAACTAGAATCACATACATTGAAAGAATTATTATTTAAATAGAATTAGGACGAAAAACGTGCACTCAGTCCACCGTTAATCCTCAATGAAGAAATAAAATGCATATGTATTGTCACCCCTGAGGACTGAGATGGAATGCCTCAGCTCTACGAAGTATAAATGAAAGAAGCAGTCGTAATATATTTGCTAAAACTATGTTCGGTTTCACTTAACAAACATGCTCAATGGTTAAAACAGTAATTAAAATATAAATTATTATTCCGCAACCTTCCGCTAAATAAATACAATGGTATGTCTTACCTGGATTAAAAGAACCGATTGCATAAAAAATTTACTGAAAAGAGACAAATTTTTTACCCTGTCACTCCCATAATTAAGATGAATCTAACGACACCCCATTTGTTAAAATCCATTAAATCATTTAGATTATAGAGTGTGACAAAGAAACAGACAGACATATTTGTCTTTTCATATATTCGCATTATAAGCAAGCTACTTAGCCCAAGAGCTGGCGAAAAATTATTGGAACGTGTTTTGGGGAAGTTCAAGTACTTAAAAAAAAACAGTATAAAATTAACGGATAAATCTAGAATTGTGAGTCAGGTAGAGGGTTTGCGGTTATTTTACAAATGCGCATAACATGAAATTTGCAAAAAATTATTAAAAAAAAAAAAAAAAAAAAATATATATATATATATATATATATATATATATATATATATATATAATAGAAAATAAAAATCCCAGACTATTTTTCCGGTTTTAAAATGCGACCTGACCTATCCCAATCATCATTATCATCATTACAGCCTATCACAAGTCCACTGCTGAACATTGGTCCCGAGCCACCTGCATCCATTGAATTCTTGCATTTCTTACCAGGTCTTCACTCCATCTAGTGGGGAGACGCCCTACATTTCGCCTGTTGGTACGAGGCTGACACCCGAGAACCTTTCATCCCTATTGGTTGTTTGTTTTTCGAGCTATATAGTTCTAATGCGGTTTCTGGTTCTAATGCGGATATTCTCGTTTTTAAGTCTATCATGCAGAGAAACTCCAAGCATAGCCATCTCCATAGCTCGCTGAGTGACTTTGAGCTTCCTCATACGGCCGTGAAGGACCACGATTCAGATCCATAAGTCATCATCAGCAACACGCACTGGTTGTACAATCAATCTACTTATGAGGTTTTGAGGTATGCCTGACGAGAAAATGTGTGGTGATCTCCCGAATGCTGCCCAGCCGAGTTAAATCCGTCACCCACATACTATTAGGTGGACTGTTCGTTGCTTTGTTACTGATAACATAATCTATACAACGTGCATTTAACTCGCAACGAGAGACCTTAGTCGTCAAAAGTGACAAAGGATCTATTATTTGATTCTGCAGCAACCATGTACAGTGCGTTTATTTGGCAACCTTCCGTCTGTCTTTCTATTGCAGCCAATTAGCTTAAATAGTCTTTAAGTTAACAGCTTTGCCTTTTTATCAAACGATGCCGTTCAACTGGCGGCCTGAATTATATACAATCGATACGATAGTAGGTTATGGTGCTGAATACATTGCCGCGTACATTTATGTAATCCAACATATAGCGCATTATTAAACATAAACAGTGATAATACATGGTATGGTCACCTTATTAATTTCATTAAACGAGACTAATTACAGACGAGCTTAATTACTTAGGGCTGTTAACTGAAATTAAATTAGTTGACTATGTATTATTTAAGCAAAATACAACAGACTCACTCGTCTAAAAACTATACGCCGTTTTGGCATAATATATACGCCTTTCTCGACGTAGTCACCCATTAAGACAGGATTTTAGAAAATTCAACTCCGGCGGCGGTCATAACTTGTAAAAACTAAACTTACATATCGCCATCATCATTCAGGGCAGCGTAGTTAAACGCGCAGCAGTAGCCTTCGTATGTCTTTATTAGTTCAAAAATGTCACCACAGTTTTTAACTTTTCTGTTATATGCACAGTACAACAACAAATTTTCACATTTTTGATGTACCTGTAAAATATTGAAAAATAGTTAGATTTTAAAAAAAAAAAAATATATATATATATATCGAAATAACTGCCTTTTACTGAGTCGAGGGGGGTGAGGGTCGGGTTATTTGCAGGTCATTAAGTCATTGGATAGCATTTTTCAAATCTTGTCTGTCTGTCTATCTGGCTGGACTAATCTTCGGAATGGATGAACCGATTTTTTTATACAATAAGGATGACAAACGAGCACACAGTCCACCTGATGATAAATGGATGCTGTCGCCCATAGAGATCTACATGTATCCTCGATTAAGTATCAAAATGCGTTGTCACCCCTGAGGATTAAGATGTAATGCCTCGTTTCCGGTAAAAAAGGTCTACGTATCTCTACACTCACCATACGAGACACAGCTGCTATTTTACACTGGTATTCGGTGAGAGCGTGGTACTTCCCCGGTCGAGTCGTCCCATTCATGCTACAAGTACAATGTAGCTGTAGCGTGACTGCCACGTACATATATTGTGATGAAACCTAACAAATAGATAGAGAGTTTTGCCAGGAGTAATCCAAGCTAATATATCAAACGAAAAACATGAAGTATTTTTTAAAACGAAAAATTGATAAAACATCCTTTTATGATTATCTCAAGTCTAAAAACGTCAAATAAATAGATCACACCCAGGCGAAGCCGGAGCGTGTCACAACATCAAAACACAAAAATCATTCACCATCAACGCCATATGGTGGTAGCGTAGGAAAATCTATTACTTCATATTATAATCCCGTGGATATCGTAAAAGATAAATAGGGGAACTGATAAAAGAGAATAACTCAAAATAATTAAAAAAAGTCAAACAGATTTTTTCTGTTTCTGTTTGACTTTTCAAGCATAGCAAGTAGCGCAAATATTCCCATTTGAAATAATCTATGCCAACGCTCATCCGTGGACTTTTGATAGACTGTTAAGAATAAACAAGTTAACGAATAATATTATACTTTGAAATAGTATTACATTTTTGTAGAGCCCTTAGTAGGATTGATTGTCTATAAATTTCATAGTAACTACGCGAGGAAATCAATTTAAATCTCCATCCGGACCAATGAAATAGTTAATTGTATAATTATGGAGATACTCTGATGGTAGCGCAGATATTTGCTATATTTTTAATATTATATTACATTCTGGACAGTTAATTACCGTTACAACCTACGATCAACAATACCAACTAGATAACGGGTCACTTACAAAATCATAGCTAAATACTGTCCGCATGAATATAAACTATGAAAGACATAAGTTAAATAAAATTTAATGTGATAAGTTATAACAAATAAAGTTTTTAGATTTGTTACCCTCTGTCGCCTCTTACGACAATCACGAGACGATATGGGGTAGTGGATATTTTTGCACCACTACTACACGGTAAATTCTGAACTATCATTTGCTCCTAATCGACATTGCTTATACTAATTCATTGTACAATTACAGAATAGGTAAGGCTTTGAAATTCATTTATGATTACCTCCTCCATAAGAGAATCCACCGTAAAATAATGATTCTTTAAAATAGACATAATAGTTTCAAAATTATCGATGTCCCTGGTCGATTTTCCATAGTCTTTCAAAATTGGGAGATAGTGAAGAAATTTCACTATGGTTTTTTGCGTTATATTGTGGCTTGTACTGTAAAAAATATACATTGGAATAAATGGAAAAGGAATTTTATTTTCTGAAAGTTAAAATATGTATCCGTTTTTTGGACCAAATATAATGATGCCACTAGTTTTTCACCAAACATAAAAAGTAAGGAGCTTCTTAATTCAGGTGTATTTTTGTATATTATGCTATATCTTCGCTGATTGTAGGTTGATTTTAATGAATGTTTTCATAGAATGAGCGACATATACATAGACGGTCCCATTTAAATTTAAAGAAAAAGTTCTTCCTCTAAGAGTAGAAAAATATTCGCAGTGGACAGCATTAAGGTTGGAATGAAGTCCCAAGATGGGAAAAAATCACGGATAGCGTGGCAGGGATGGCCTTTGTGTTGTTGCTCCGCTTTCCCGAACAGTTTTGTCGCTAATGGAATCGCGCTGCCCCCCCAGAATACGCGGGGTAACCTGAGCACCCACGCTCAGGAATAGCAGGATTACTTGGTCGTTGATGCCCAGCGAGGGATTCTCCGTAACTTGGAGAGCTGAAACCCTCCTGGGGTAGTTTTTAACCAAATTCCACTTCATGTTAAGTGTGTGTGGGGGGGGGATTGGGTCTCACATATGTACACAATATAGTGGTTGCTCATATCCGTTTATCATAAATTAACTAATTATATATATAAATACATAATTATATGTATTAAATAATTATATAATTATATTAAAATTAATGTAATTTAATTTGTGTCATTGCTTGTTACTTTCGGGAGATCATACATGCATTGATTGATAATATTGTTGCATGAATAAGTCAACTAGCGCCATCTAGTGTCAGGAACGAGAGCGAGGGGAGCATTGAGAAAATGACATCACAAATCACTCAACTGACAGCGCCTAGTCGAAACTCGAACGCTCGGTACCTTCCGCGTGTTTACTTGAACATTCTGGATATTTCTTTGCTAATTTAAATATATAGGCGCTGCAAGATGCGATGGAAGCAGTGTTGATTTGGGCGAAACAAGCGAAGCTTCGGAGTGGAATTAAGTGAATTAGTGTGTTTTAATTGTTAGTGTTTTAAGTTTTAATTCGTGTAAAGTAAATTAAAGTGTTAATTTAGGTAATTTTATCGGCAATTTTTATTGTCACGAACCTCAAGCTCGTAACAATTGGTGTCAGAAGTGGGATAAAATCATGCCGATTTTACCTAAGGAGGAAACGGAGGGTGTCCGTACCCGAAATCAACGCCAGCAGGAGACGGACCAAAGAAGATTTGGTGGTGCAACGCCGTTGACGTCGGAGGGCCAGCCGCCGGCTGCAGGCCCGTCAGTAGCTCTTCCATCTGCAGCACCCGATTTAGGTGCTCTGATGGTGATGCTGCAGGAACAGGCTCGCCGACAGGAGGAACAGGCTCGCCGACAGGAGGAACAGGCTCGCCGACAGGAGGAACAGGCTCGCCGACAGGAGGAACAGGCCCGTTGGTTGAAAGAGCAGCAGGAGGAACAGGCCCGCCGACAGGAAGAGCAGATGCTCCTCGTGAAGGACATTCACGCTAACTTCGGGAAAGAGATTAGGGAGGTGAAGGATAGGGTTGCTCAACATGACAACCGCCTGTCGGAAGCTGAAACCCAAATCAAGGAAGCTAAAACCCAAATCGACCAAGTAAACAATCGGGTTGATTACGTGATGGCTGACGTGAAGAAAACGCTGGACGACCTCAAACTGGGGGATGGAACTACAGCTCCCGTAGTAGCTATTACACCTTCGCTACGTGGGTTCAAGGTGCCACCATTCGACGGGACTTCTTCCTGGTCAGTCTACAAAATCCAGTTCGAGGCTGTTATGAAGGCGAACGGCTGGAATAAAAGTCAGGCCATGACTGCTCTCACACTAGGCCTGCGCGACCAGGCCTTAACAGTTCTGGAAGCTCTCGGTGAGGAAGTGACTTATGAGCAACTCCTTGAGGCATTGGAGGCGAGATATGGCGACGCTCACCTGGAACACGTCTTTCGTGCGCAGCTTAAAGATCGTGTGCAGCGCATCAACGAAAACCTGCAGCAGTGGGCTCTAGAAGTGGAGAAGCTGGTGCGAAAAGCATACCGGTCTGTACCTGCGCTCATTGAAGGAAACCTGGTGCAGACATTCATCGACGGCATCCGCGACCTGGAAGTCAGAGCTGCTGTGAGGCTCGGGCACCACGAGACGCTTAAGGACGCCTTGGCCCATGCACTGGAAGTGGAAGCCGTGCGGCAGGATCATCGTTCCCATCGCGTCAGGGAGGTTGCAGCAGCTACAGTTCGCGACCGCAACAAAGGATACAGCCCAAGGTGCTATGGCTGTGGGGAAAAGGGCCATCTTCGGTCCAGCTACCCTGAGCACACCCTACGAAGGGAAGGTGAACGGTCTCAGAAAGGAAGTGCGGCTAACAGCACCGCCCAGCAGCAGCAGGAATACGACTTTACTATCAGACACTGCAGCGGGAAATTTCACGGCAACGCAGATGCATTGTCAAGAAGACCTTGTCCTGAAGATTGCAACCATTGTAGTAGGCAAGAGAGTAAGGAGGTGGTATCCGTGAGGATGCTCAGGACAGACCACCTCAGCAACGGGTGGAAGGACAACCTACGACATGCACAGCAGGAAGATCCGGACATCAAGCCGATTCTGGGATGGATGAAGGCCCGTGCTACCAAGCCTAAGTGGAGGGACGTCTCAGCGATGAGTTCAATCACGAAAAGCTATTGGGCCCAATGGGACAGCTTGCTGATTCAGGATGGAGTCCTGTGCCGTAAATGGGACAATGGTCGAAGAGACAGCTGTCGTTTGCAAATGGTTGTCCCTAAAGCTAAAGTGCCGAATGTTCTACAGTTGTGCCATAATGGTCGTTCAATAGTCCATCTGGGAGTTAAACGAACTCTACTGAAGGTCCGAGAATAGTTTTACTGGGTCCACTGTCGAAACGATGTCGAGGACTGGTGTCGCAAATGTACAAGTTGTGCGGCTGTAAAGGGACCTCAGACTCGTAGTAGAGGTGCATTGAAGTTGTACAATGTGGGTGCACCATGGGAGAGAATAGCCATTGACGTGGCGGGGCCGTTTCCGGAGAGTGAAAGCGGTAACAAGTATTTCATGGTTGTGATGGATTACTTCACTAAGTGGCCAGAAGTCTTCGCCATTCCAAATCAAGAAGCTTCAACAGTTGCAGATAAACTAGTTCATGAAGTCTTCTGTCGTTTTGGAGTACCTTTAGAGATTCACAGCGATCAAGGAAGGAATTTTGAGTCTCAAATATTCCAGGAAACTTGCCGAGTTATGGGTACTCATAAAACAAGAACGACTTCTTATCACCCGCAATCTGATGGAATGGTGGAACGATTTAATCAGACATTGGAGAGGTACCTAGCAAAAGTTGTAGACAATCGGCAACGAGATTGGGACAAGCACATACAACCGTTTTTGTTGTCATATCGAAGTTCTGTTCACGAAAGTACAGCAGTGACACCAGCTTTCGCAAACTTTGGAAGAGAATTACGGCTGCCTGCGGACCTGATCACCGGGATACCACCTGATGCCCCACGCAGTATAACCGATTATGCAAATGACTTGCGGAACAAAATGAATGACATTTATGAGCACGTCAGACAATCGGGCCAGCAAATGTCTGAGAAAATGAAAACCCGGTACGACCGCAAAATGAACAACAAAGGGTTCGACGAAGGTTCACTTGTGTGGTTGCACAATCCAGTCCGCAGCAAAGGGAAATCTCCTAAGCTTCAAGCTAAATGGGACGGCCCGTACCGGATTGTAACCAGGATCAACGATGTGACCTACCGGATACAGAAAGGCGCAAGAGGGACTCCTAAGATCGTCCATGTGGATCGCTTGGCGCGTTATTATGGGACCGATAATGCTCGGGACGAGCATGTCTTAGGAGGGGGCAGTGTTGCATGAATAAGTCAACTAGCGCCATCTAGTGTCAGGAACGAGAGCGAGGGGAGCATTGAGAAAATGACATCACAAATCACTCAACTGACAGCGCCTAGTCGAAACTCGAACGCTCGGTACCTTCCGCGTGTTTACTTGAACATTCTGGATATTTCTTTGCTAATTTAAATATATAGGCGCTGCAAGATGCGATGGAAGCAGTGTTGATTTGGGCGAAACAAGCGAAGCTTCGGAGTGGAATTAAGTGAATTAGTGTGTTTTAATTGTTAGTGTTTTAAGTTTTAATTCGTGTAAAGTAAATTAAAGTGTTAATTTAGGTAATTTTATCGGCAATTTTTATTGTCACGAACCTCAAGCTCGTAACAATATGAAGAAGTAGGGACAACAAAATTCTTGGGGCTAAATATTGATTCTCAACTAATGTGGAAGTCACATACAGAGATGTGTTCGAAACTTACATCCACAGTTTTAACGGCTTTCCATGGACATGTTACTTCTCTTTTCATGTATGGTGTAACGTTATGGGGAAACTCTGTAGGAAACTATTTGGTCTTTAGAGTGCAAAAGAGATGCGTTCAGGCTATATACAGAATGAAACAAACCGCGAGCTGTTGGTCGATATTTCCAAAGATGAAAATATTGAAACTACCGTGTATTTATATACTGGATATGGTACTATTTATAAGAATAATAGATACTTGTTGGTTTAACTAAAAAACAAAAGATACCATTTCCAGATAAGCTTCATGTCTAATAGAACAAAACTTTTAAATAGCAGTGTATTTTTCGTGATTCCTAGAGTGTATAAATAATCATTTACCAAACTCTCTGCTTGAAATTTCAAACATTAATTTATTTAAAAATAAAGTGAAGAAACAGCTTTTAGAAAAATCATATTATTCAGTAAGGGTTGAAAGAGCTTGATGCTGCTGTGTTTCCGTATGGTGAGTATAGAAAACCGGAGACCCTTTTTACTGGAAATGGAGGCATTCCATTTTAGTCCTTACGGGTGACAACGCATGTGTATTTTGGTTCGTGTTCGAGGATACATGTAGGTGTCTATGGGCCACAGCAACCATTTATCATCAGGTGGACTGTCTGCTCGTTTGTCACCCTATGCTATAAAGAAAGAAAAACTGGCTGAATTGTAAAGTGGCAATTAATTTGACATTTTATCTGACATTTAATTTACAAAGTTGACATTGTGTTGTTAATAGTAAATCTTACTTGACATCATTGAGCTATTATGTACTACGTATAGTTGCCGACACGAGTGGTGAGCACAGATAAACTGTAGTGGGAGGTAGGTACACTGTCGGGCAAAATTATTGGATACTTTTATTATTTCAATTCGTAATTTAATATTTTCGGCGACTTTTAAGAAAATGTTTACTCGAACACATCAACTTTTACTTTTATACAGTAATGTTGCAGATATTCATGTCCGTTATTTAATTATCTACTGTAAAGCATTTAATGTATACCTGGTGGTTAGAATTGATTATTTTATTAAGAAGAAGGAAGAGGTGATATGCCTTTCATAAATCTGGTGTTGCGGTGCGCCGTACCGAGCCGGCGGCTGAGACTTTAGTCGCCTCAGCAGTCTGTTTATATACGTCTATGATGTTTTTCGCAGTACCTAATTTTTTCATGTAACTAAACACTGAATAGAAAATTTGTCGGGATTGTCTATTTAACACCGAATTCTTCCTTCTCTGCATATTTAGACCAAAATCTGAACACTCAAATTATAACAACAAAAATAATTAAAAACAAGAAATAACAAAAACAATAAATAACAAGGAATACACAAACAACAATTAACAACGAGCTGACAAAAACAATTAACGAAAATAAACTTATTAAAAAAGTTATCATTAAAATTATTGCTCTGAAGTGTACGGAAGCCGAATGATACGTTCGAAACCAATAGACGACGAGAATCGACTGATGAACCAATTACGTTGAACGTGAGCGTGGTCAACGTCGTATCGACCAATAAAAAGTGTGCTCACGACTTATGTCGGCAGTTATACTAGAGGTGACACTGCATTCAGCTACTGTGTCTACTCAACTGCGGTGCATACACCGTACTTTAATCAGTCACTCGTTAGGCGCTTGTAGAGTTGTCACGTGTTGTGTTGATTTAAAAAAAATCTCTTGATAAAAATATGCCGTCGTGTGTACTTAGACATTGCACATATAATTCAAGAAATGTCAGTAAAAACCAAGGAATTACGTAGTTAATGAGATACTTAATCAATAAAAACCTATTATGTATTAATAATAAAACAAATGATTCCTAAGACGCCATCTCGTGTTACGGAATAATAGATTATTAAATTAATAGGTTGAGATGCGACATTTTTGTTGGTACTTAAGTATAGGAGGAATATATTATTATACACATTTTTTATATAAGTTATAATGATTTGGCAAAATTTTTCATGTTTAAATCTGCTTATTATTCTTTTATTTTATATTTAGGTTTCCACACCAAAGTCAAAGTGGAATAAATTCGTCCATTTTAACTCTAGCGTGCCCAGCATTTATGAACGATTTTTATACTAATTTAAATAAATATATTTGTAATTTAAATGTTATGTTAATAAGTTTTGTTAAACATACATTTAGTATGTTTTTTTATATTTGACTTAGATACCTTTTAAAATATTCATGTAAAAATATCATTAAAATGTAATTGTGATATAATATTATGTAATATTATATTAAATAAGCAAATATAATATACAAAATAAATGACAAAATTTAAATATTGTTCTCGATATAATTTAACTATTTAACAATACAATCTACTATTACCTACGGGTCATTCTACCTATGTTTATTTTATGATAAAAAAACAACCGCGCGAACACAGAGTAGCGAACATTTTTTGTTTGAGATAGCTGTTCTAGTACGTAAGTACATATTACTTCAATGCTTGACATTAATTTAATACTTATTTAGATATTGTAATTTGGTATATAAAATATAACAAACACAAACAAATATATCAATTTGAATTATAGCTTGTAAATTGTAAATTTATGCATGGCGTGAGCCTAAATATGGCGATTAATAATGTAAATTCACTACTGTAACACCATGTTGCGTATATTGCGCTAATAAAGAATTAGATTGAAATTGAAATATTTTTCCAGAACATACTCACAGGAGTCGTATTATAGACACGCTCTCCCTTTTCGATACTATGTTGAGATTGCAAATACTGATAGCAGGAAACGGTATTTGGTTAAGTTTGCAGTTGTTGCTTATCTGTGAATTTCAAAATAAGCGACATTGATACTTAAGATAAATAAAAATTAAGTATAAATTTCCGGTTAAATATTAACAAAAAATATGCAAGTACGCACGCTCTTCCTGTGTAAAATATGACCGGTACCTACTACGCGAGTGTTAGCGAAGGCAACCGCCTAAACGAAAAAAATGTAGCAGTTTTCTAATCTTATTTTACCTATTAACTCTTTAAGTACATAAAATTCAATGCAGCAATAGTTTTTAAATATTATTTAGAATATTTTTATTTAAAAGTATAGCAAAGAAAACAAAAAATAATAAGAAAAGAGTCTTCTCCTTTTTGCAAGTGGCGTTGCAATTTTTCATAGGCGTGACATTTATTGACCTTCAGGTGAGCCGCATGTCTATATGTCCCACTCCATAAAAAATATTTTTTACGCCACGCCCAATTAGGTAATTTACGTTGAAACGATGTAAAGTTGTTCAGATAAAACACTCATAGAAGCGCCTCGGTTGTAGTAACAATTTGCAAACATTACGTTCAGAAACTACGCGTTTCCGTTTTATAATTAGAATCAGACTAACAACCTCAGAGTAATTACAAGAATAGTGAGCCCTAAAATATGTGCGAAATTTTTATAGTTGAAATTTACATACATTTAACCTTTAACACAATACAAAATAAGATATTATTCTCACATTCTTTATTTTACAAGGTGCTTGCCGTTTTTCCAATCCATAGACACCTCTATTGATGGGCCGTTAGCGAAACAAAACAGTTGTAGATAAATTCATTTAGCCTATGACTTAAAAAAATTAAGGATTTTTATGAATCCAGTTGCCGTGCAGTAGCAGATAAGAATATCTAATACCCCATATACCGTGGTTGTAGTAAAAGGCGACAGAGGGAAAAAGGCAGGAGACAGGCAGCACTTTCCTTCCTTACTTTCTTACTCATATAGCTCTCCGCTGTTAGACGGGAAATGAAGCAGCAGTCTTTAGCAGAGTAGACAGCATACAGGTAACTGAACAGAGAGATCTCCAAATGAATGCGGCGGTACTTTCGCAACTACTTTACAGCTCGTATTGATGAAGAGATAGCGTAACTGGGCTCCAGAGTATTTGCTAGAATTCTGTCTGCCAAAATTAGCCAACTGTTAAAGCTGAAGACCCAATGTGGCAGCATCATTTCCGGGACACCTGAGATTTTGAGTGAAATTGGGAGGTTCCGATGATATCCCGGATGTCATTCTAAGCGTGATTCTAAAGCTCTTTACCACCTTCGTTGGAGTCACACTCAAGTGTGAGTAACGATCCGAAAGGAATTCTTATCCGACACTGTTCCGATGATATCTCATGAGATTTGAATGGCTCTCTAGCTCTTTAAAAACGGCAAGGCAAGTCAAAACAAATGTCATGTGTAACGTCCATGTCACACCTATGCGGGCAGTTGTTGGGTGCACTAAGCTCAAAGTTGTTGGCGAGTACGTTTATCTGGAATAAATAGTCCGACTAGCTAAGTCCAACTTCAACCGAGAGTTCAATCGACAGATTCAACTCGGCAGCTTCAACTCGGCAGCTTCTCGTCAGCTATACCTGAAAATGAGACTGTACAACCAGTACGTGTGGCCAGTCATGACTTATGGAACTGAGACCTGGTCCTTCACTGGTATCCGTATGATGACGCTTAATAGGGCTTTGCTCGAGGTTTATCTGCGTGATAAACTTAGAAATAAAGATATCTGCAGTAGAACCAGAGGGACCGACATAGCCCAAAGGATTACTAATCCTAAGTGAAAATGGTCTAGCCATATAGCTCGAAGAACCGACAATCGATGGGGAAAAAAGTTTCTCGAGTAGCAGCCTCAAACTTGTAGCTGAAATGTAGGGCGACCCCCCATTAGAAGGAGTGACGACCTAGTAAGACATACAGGATGTCGATGGATGCAGGTGACTCAGAACCGTGCTTTGTGGCATTCTTTAGGGGAGGCTTACATATGTTCAGCATTGTACTTGTGAAGGGCTGTGAAGATGATGATGATGATTAATGGCCCGTAATACTTATTTAAATCAATGAATGTTGTGCTAAGTAGTAACTAGTGGAAACTTAATCTGAAATCTTATTACAAAAACGTAGTCAAATAATGCGGAATTTCGTACTATCGCTGTATAATTTAAAATATATCGCGAAAAGGTCACTGTGAAATCTATTTCAATTCAGCTCGTATATTTTCGTCAAATGATCCTTAGACTTATTATGGGTTTTTACAGGGAATAATAACAATGTTTGTTTGATTGACAATAGATTTGTTACACGGAACGTATCCAGAGTTCACTGCTACGACATTACAATAACAGCGGCAAGACTGCGGTCTGCCTTCTCTTTTTTAGCTACATCACAACTATTAAATCAATTACGAAGGTATTGCCCGTTTTCCTCTCTGCTCTCTCAAGATATTATCCGATTCAGGAATTATAGCCTATCATAAGCACACTGCTGAACGTAGAGGGAATATTTACGGTAGTTCCCTCTCTTAGCAATTGGTTTGAAAACTGCAATTTTTTATTATTTTTAGTTGTTATGAGAAAGATACTGTCACCTATTGCCTGTTTTATTTCCCTCTGTTATCTATAAAGGTACTCACGGGATGATATGTGGCCTTAGAGCTTCTCATTTATTTTATATATATCATTTGGTAGGAGGTAGAGAATTTGTGTACGCCGTCACTACACGTGATTGTCAAGATACTGCCTTAACTTCGTGATTTCGCAATATTTTAATACAAGCAGAATTTTTTTTTGTTGAATATAGTCAATGGTTTTATTTTCCGCTAAGCGAGTGGTAAATCTATATCTAGATATAAAAATATATCTCTATCTATTTGAGGAAAACACACTTACAATCGGATCCGGTAAGTGGCGCTGTTGTCGAGTTCTAGAAAACAGAATATAAAATTGGGATAACATATGGGATCCAACTCGCTTATGTACCGTGTGTCTGTCAAGACTCAGTATTCATACCTTCCTAACTATTACTTTTCTTGGTTTGCAAAACGAATATTTGCAATATAATATGTCTAATAATCATTATCAATTGATTTAGAAAACGATTTACTTGATCTTTTAAACAATAATAAGTCTAGTCCTATTTTATTTATACTTTAAACATATAATAAAGTAATAAAAATAAATAACTAAACAAAAACGAAAATATCGATATCGAGTGAGGCTAAAATTCTGAGAGAAATTACTATAGATTAAAGATGCCATGTCTTGTAAAGTAACGTGACACATAATATTATGGTACTACTATAACAGCGATGTCATTTTACGAGTAAATCTTTAGACATGAGTGTACTTGGTCTCATATTTGACATAGTATAAAGAGGCTAAAGTGACCACTTGACATTTCTGACACGCAACATCTTTGAATATATTTGTCTCTTTTTGCCTTATTTGGAAATTAAATCACAAAAAGCCAGATGACTATATAGACTGAATTTATGTATAAATGTAGGTTCTCTCTCTATCTATGTATGTAATTACTCTAAGCTAACAACACTACATATGTAGGCAGCACTCGATATGTGCTGTCAATTTAAAGTTGTCAACAATTTTACTATAGGGCGATACAAATCGTATAGAGAAACAATTTCTATTTTTTTACAGAATAAGGGTGACAAACGAGCACACAGTCCACCTGCTGTTTAGTGGATACTGTGGCCCATAGACATCTACATTGGGTGCGTTTGGCAGAAAAAAGCGCTAGCAAGCGCTTGTAAGTAAAATGGCGATCGTAAGCGGTAAGCGCTGTCAAATCGTAAGTAGCTATTTTCCTCTAGGACACGAAGTCAGTTTTAACCGGCGAACCTAACCTAATTTAAATATATGTTTGTAAAGTATTCATTTTAAAAACTTACCAATCATGAATTTTTAATAACATCTATATGTCTATTCATGTCATTATATTACTTAAAACTAATAATGCACAAAAAAAACTTATAAACTCTACTTCAAAACAAACAAATTAAATAAGCAAAATGGCGGATTGTGTCAGCGCTACTGAAGTATCAATCGTGTCCTGGCCGAAAACTATTTCAGCGCTTGTAAGCGCTTGCTAGCGCTTTTTTCTGCCAAACACACCCATTTATCCTCGATTTATAATCAAAACGCAGGCGCGTTGTCGACCCTGAAGACTAAGATGGAATGCATCGTTCCCAGTAAAAAGGTTCTCCGGTTCTCTACACTCGTCATATAAAACTCAGCAGTATTAAGCTACTATACTATGATAACTGTCAGGTCCTTACAGTAAGACAACTGTTTATATTAACGATCATTCAGAAACAACATAACTTATTAGTATATACAACCGATCGAACCTAAATAAACGCAGGAAATTTTCCGTGGATACAACTAATTTTAAAACAACTTTTATAAGAAAATTCTTTGCATTTTTGGGACCACACTTATATAATAAACTAAATAAAACATTGGACATTTACCACCTTAATAAAATAAATTGTAAAAAAACTGTACATAGTTACCTACAAAAAATTAACTTATAATGAAACTGAAAACCTGCTTAGTATTCAGACTTAAAAATAAATTCTTATATAACTGTCACCTGTAATACTACCCGTATAAAATCATAATAACCAGACACACACACACAAGCACGTGTGCAACACACACACACACACACACACACACACACACACACACACACACACACACACACACACACACACACACACACAAACACGACATACATTTTACACGCTCCTCTCCCATAACTGCTCACACACATTACACTCATAACACAATTACTTCTTACAGTCATACATTACACATCCCATGAGAGAGGAATGGCATTAGTAGTATAAATTATTATTTTGTTTGTACCTTGGTATTAGTAATAAGTGGTAACATAGTATATAAACATAATATGTGATACAACTAATTTCATTGTACTTAGGTTATATTAGCGGAATGTACAAATTTTTAGATAGTATTTGATTATTTAACTTTTGCTTGCATCCTAATATTTCTATAAATTAACGGTGGGGATATGGCGCTGGCAGCTGATGCACAGGTCTCCTAGTTCGGCTGCAGATGCTATGTTTTCAAGTATATGTACTAATGTAGCTTTATTAAATAATGTTATGCAAATATCGTGATGACAACCTCTTGGAAATAAAGAACTTATTATTATTATTATTACTATAATATTACGCTGATATTCTGTGAGAGCGTGGTCCCTCCCCGGTCGAGCCCACTCATTCGTGCTACAACTATAATATAGCTACAGCGTGGCATATCGGTACAATATCCAATGCATACATATCGGGCAACATACACAATACTACCGCTCATCTAAAAATACAGTAATTCTAACATTGTTCTCGAAGAAATAATAATAACGTAAAATGTCTATTATACGATACACAATTCTAAATTTAAAGGCAACAAGCGCGTGAAAAAATACGAGATATTACATTTGACTAAATCTAAAACAGATTCATCTACATTGGCTCTGCTATAGTATATACTCGTTTCATAGATTTTAACCAATATTTAGATATTATAGTAAATCAATAAATATAAACAAATACCAAACCAATTCAAAATCGCGTAGAATTGAATACTGTCTTCCTTACAGAGTTACAAAATTACGTATATATCAATCCTTAAATATTAGATCTTCAAATCCAATATGATTTAATAAAGGGCGGTATTATTAATGTCTTACAATTTTAACAAGTTAGATGACTATGTACCAATTCATTATAATCTTTAAAGTAAGAGCTGTCCCTAATTCGTCTAAACTCATTAAATCTCGGTCCCTAAGTTATTAATACTCAATGACGGCTTGATTACATAGATTATAATTAGAAAATTCAAACAAAGTTTTAATGAAAACTCGCATATTATACGATGCATAATGACACTTACCCGTGTAATAATTTGATCATTATTATATCTGTTCTTAATAACCAACAGAAAGGCAATGGTAAAAATTAAATTTAATATCAATATTCCCTTCCATATATTTTCGTTCTTTCCTGATAAAATCGATAATTGAGTTGTTCCGTGCAATGTCGAAATTGATTGTATTAAATTTTTCGACTTTACAACATTATTTTGCTTCTTTTTTACAAACATTCTAAAAATGTTGATTCTGTTGTTGATTGTACAGAAGGCAAAAAGTTGAAAAAAAACAAATTTAACCTATTTTATGTAGCAGGGCATAAAAACTGTTTGTAAGCTTTTTCAAATACCCATATCATTTAAATTATAAACGAAGTTACTTTATACTTGACGATCCTTTTAGTAAATGTACATTACACGTACATTTCCACGGTGTATTTCCACTGAGAAAAGCAATTAAAATCCGTTTGATTGATTCCATTCGAATATTTTAAGTGGAGTCCAAGGTTGTTTGTTGTTTTAATGACAGTTTTTGTGCCATAATACTAAATTAACAATTTCTTTTAAGTTTATAGTTATGAAAACTTCTAATGATTTCTTAAATTTAATAAAACTAATTTTATGGAATTTAATATTGTACAACAAGAATAATGAGAGGTCGGCAAAAAATGTCTTTGTATTTTGTTCGTATAAAAATGAAATTGAAAATTGATTGTACTTTTTGTATCTGGATGATTTTAATATCAATACACATAGAGCATTAAAACAAATAAAAATAAAAAGTAAAAATCATTACTCATCCTTTTCCTATTGTTTCTGTCCGCCAAAATGACTTATGTTAGACTTAACAAAGAAATTTGGTACATTTTGAATTTTTATTGCCAAATTTCATTAAAAACACGACTGAAGATGCAAAAATAGACTTTGTGACTTTTATGGACCTAATGCAGTGTCAGTAAGAGTAGCACAAAGTTAATTAGGCGTTTTAGGTCCGGGAATTTTAATTTCAAAAATGCAGCTTGCTCTGGTCGTCCTCATACGGATACAGTCGATGTCATTTTTGAAAAAAATGGAGCAAGATCGGCATATTAACAGTATACATTTCAGACATTAGACAAATAATATAGTAAATTAAAAGCAAAATATTGTCTTACAGAATAAATAAATATATTAAAAAAACTTGTAAACATATTCAAAAATATGATAAACAATAGAAATACAAGTCGAAAATATTATAAAAATAAAGATAAATAACATTTATAAGATAATTAGAAAATTTGTTAAAAAATGTCTGAGTCATAGAAGGAGTTCATATATATAGAAAACTTTCCTAAGTTATGGAAGGTGGTCATGTATAGATGTCTTGTATGGAGGAGCTGCCGGAGATACATACCTGCAGTTGTACATATATATGGGGTAGTCGGATGCACGACTGCTTGAAGTACTGTAACACAATGACTATTCCTATATTAGGGACTTATGATAGTAAACTAAATTATACAAAAGCAATACTATAGATGGTCTCCATGATGAATTTGCATTACAATAGTAGGGTCGTCGGTTGAAGACCTATATACTAATGACTTATGAAAGTAAGGTCTATGATACAAAAGCAATACTATAGAAGGTCTCTATGATGACTGATGATGAAAATGAAATTTAATATATTTATTATTATGAGAGGGGGAAGCGTTACAATCACAAAACACTTTTGAGTCATTTGAAATAATCTGGCTATACAAAAAGCTTGATATTTATACACGAGTTCATTGAAAGAAACCTAATGAATCGTGTACTCATTTGCGATTTTCTATTAAAATGTAATGAAACAGAACCATTTTTGAAAAGATTGTTCAATTGAGTTCCACAGACTGTAGGGATAGTAGATTACATTTCATCCCTGCACTCTGATAAGAGTGATTTTGATGATTCCAACTGTGACCCTCATTTTATTCCTGGTTCAACCAGTAAAGCTCCGAGTTTACTTCGAAGTGGTGCAACAAAATCGTCATGTAGTTCTTCGTCAAGTAGCTCTTCTTCCAGTGGCTCTTCATCATGTAGCTCAGATCAGGAAGCTGATAATGCCTTAAATCCCATTGCATCAACTAGTAGATCAGCAATTCAAACGGTTACAGAGTCAAATGTTCCCTCAGAAGTGCAGGACAACAAAAAAGGCAAAAAGAGGGTACGTAATGTATTAAATTGGAAAGTAAAATAGCTAAAACACTTCGCAATACTGATAAAGCATACCAATCAGCGACTAACAAACCGGTACATGCAAGGAAGATGGGACCGACATGTGGCGAAAAATGCAGGTTAAATTGTGGTTGAAACATAAATGAGACATCAAGACAGAACATTTTCAAGAATTATTTAAGTTTGTGAGATTTACAAAAACAAAGAGAATTTATAATTAGACATACTACGGACATTAAACCAAAATACAGATACTCATCCACTCAAAATTTACGTAAATTAAATACCGCATTTCATTGCCAGCTAAACCATAATGATATCAGAGTCTGCAAAACATTTTTTTTAAAATACCTTCGCAATAAACTACAGACCAATTGCTACAGCATTATCAAAAAAAAAACAGAGACTGGTTTTGTATTGGAAGATATGCAAGGGAAACATGGTAACCAATGCACTGTGGAACCTGAAATCTATGATAGTGTCAAACAATTTATTAATACCAGACATCACGGGAGTAAATTCAGTGTGATAAATTATTAGCCGACTTATACCGTGACTACAAAGAAAATCGTACAAAAGAGAACTTACCATCTGCTTCTGCATCTACTTTTAACCACATTTTTTTAATAAAGATTTCAATATTTCCTTCCATACGCCAAAAAAAGATCAGTGTGACCGTGTGTGTGCGAAAGTTATAAAACTGCTGACGAAGAAGGAAAACAAAGGATTTTTATAGTTTACGAAAATCACTTGAAAGAAAAACAATTGTCCAGAAGAGAGAAAAAAATAGATAAAGTCAGAGTAGACAACACAATTGTCGCTGTCTATGACTTACAGGCATACCAAAGGTTCAAATTTCTTTATTTTATTACAAAAGTAGGATTAATTGTTTTAACACTACTGTGAGCGACTTACATGCTAAAAACGTTGAATGTTTCTTCTGGGACGAAACTGAGGGAAATCGAGGTGCGATAGAAATTGGGAGTTGCATACTAAATTATATAGAAACATATACACAGGCTTATCCTAATAAAGAACTAGAATTCATATTTTACTCAGATAACTGCTGTGGCCAGCAAAAGAATAAGTATCTCCTTGCAGCTTACGCATATGCGGTACAAAAATTGGATGTTAAAAGTATAACCCACAAATTTCTGATTCGTGGTCACTCTCAAAACGAGGGTGACAATGTGCACAGCGTAATTGAAAAGCAAGTAAAGCGCTTCCTTAAATCTGGGCCAATCTATGTTCCACAACAATACGTCACTTTAATTCAGACCACTAAAAAGACGGGCCAACGTTATAGAGTCAATGAAATGACTAATGATAAATTTCATGATCTTAAATTACTTCAAGAGCAGTAACAATTTTAATGTGAACACGGACAGAAACCAAGTAAAATGGCACGACATTAAGGTGCTTTGTGTTGTAAAGGAACATCCAACGACTTTTTTCTATAAGAATTCTTACGAAGATAAAAACTACAATAATGTTTCCGTACGTAATACACGACGAGCTGGGAACCAAACGTTGGATTTATTTTCTTTTGGATAGATACAAGCATATACGAGTAAGATACCTTTAAATCAAAATAAAAAGAGACATAAAAGAACTGCTCGACAAAAATATAATTCCCAGGTCCTATTATGAATCATACTTTCGAGCTGTGATTGATTAGTTTTAACTAATTAAAAAAAGTATTATTATTAACATTGTGATTTGTAATGTTAATTATTTATAACTAATGCTCCTTTAAACTTGTTTAAGTATACTTATTATTGTATAAATTCTTTTGCCTAGGTCCAGTTTAAAAATTACGTACCATTACTGTGCAATTACAATAGTAATTAATTATTTATATGTATGAATATGTATGAATAATTATAATATTTTAATTTCCCCTGTTTTTTACACTAAGACAAATTTTGTACTTGTGTTGGAAGGTATATTTTGTTATTTTTTTATTTAACTGAGTACAAATGTTTAAATAACATTTTTATTATCTTTTTTATAAACAAAGACTGAATATGTGACTGTTTATCTTGATTACCTGGTTTTATTTATCAATGTCCTAACTTTAGTATGAAAATAATTAAGTTGAAGTTGGAAAACCAAATTAAAAAATTGTTGTAACTCAAAATGTTACTCAAAACCACAGAAAAAAAGTCACCTTAAAATTGTAGTAACTCAAAATGTTTCGACAATAACTATACAACAAAAAATAATTCATCTTTTTCATCTAAAAACTTTGTTCCAGATAATACAGTCTTAACTCAAAAATTGGTAATTATATTTATTACCGGCAAATTTAAAAAAAAAAACTTAAATGATAATTGCGTTAATTTTATTAATAAACCTAATAAAGCCTAATAAATTTTTTATTATGGTATTTGAAAAGGATGAAGAGAGAACGAAACGTGAAATATGGGTAAATCAGGAATGTCTAGAACAGGTAAATGAAATTGTATACTTGGGGAGTGCTTTCAGCCGGGATGGAAGATGTGATTTAGATGTGGATAGGCGTGTCGCTGCCGGAAACAAAGTCAATGGTGCCCTGAATGCATTAGTAAAAAGGCAAGGCGTGGTGAAGAGTGCACGCCTTGCAATACATAATGCAGTGTTGGTACCGACTTTGTTATATGGCAGCGAAACCTGGGTATGCCAGAAGAAGCATAAAAGCAAGTTGAATGCAGTGGAGATGCGATCTCTTCGTAAAATGTGTGGCGTTACCTTAGCCGACCGAAAGCGAAACGAAGAGATTCGCAATATGGCAGGATTGAAAGATGACCTTATCACAAAAATTGATAGGGGCGTACTCCAATGGTTTGGGCACGTTGAACGAATGAGTGAAGACCGAATGGTGAAGAAAATATATAGAGCGAAAGTAAATATTAAAAGGTGTCGAGGTAGACCGAGACTAACTTTCAAAGACCATGTGAGCAAATTGCTCGAAGAGGGGAGGATCAAGAGTACTCGGATACCTAGACGTGCATGTATGAAGAAGTTAATGAACCTGAAGGAAGCGAAAGTGGTATGTAAGGATCGTGACACTTGGCGATCTGTTCTCTCTGGCTACCCCGTTAGGGATTGTGCGTGAAGATAAGTAAGTAAGTTAGTAAGTAAATTTTTTATAATTTATAACAGAAAGTGAATAACACATTTTTCGACGATTCTGAAAATATATATATATATATATATATATATATATATATATACATTATAGTGATATATATATATATATATATATATATATATATATATATATATATATATATATATATATATATATATGTCACTATAATGTATATATATTAATGCAGCTGTATATATAATAACGCATTTGAATTTTTATTCTTAGCCGGGGTAGATGTCTATGGGCCATAGCTCATCAGGTGACCTGTGTGATGGTTTGTCATGCTTTTCCTATAAAAGAAGTAATAAATTTTTATAAACAAAAATTTATGCATTATGACAGAATAAAAGTGTTAGAATTCTTAGAATCATTATGTTTCTATATATCCTAAAGGTCGATTATAGGGAATAACACAAAAGATCACATGGATAACTATAGAAGACGATCCAGTATAAAGAACCTGGGAATTTTAAATTTAGCGTATCAATCTAGGCAAATATCCCCTTCGATGCAATCTATGGGGACGTCCTGTGTTCGGCAATGAACTTTGAATAGTCTTTGATGATGGTGATGATAATTATGACGTAATGTAGCGATACGCTAAATCATTTTAAATACTTATAATGGCAACATCTACGAGCGTTAGAACTGATATTAAGATCGCAAATCGCTTGCCAAGCGTGGTAAATATGAAAAATCCTACGTCAAAACTGACTGACTTAACGGCTTAAATATAGTTTTCCTCATTTTCAGTAATAGTTCTCGGCTGTACATGGACCTCTCCCGTTGTAGGAAAAAATTATCACAATTACCACACTTGGTAGACGGATTTTTAGTCATATTAGCAGACACCTTGTACCTTCGGTATTATTTCTCATAATCATTCTGGCTATTTTGCAACTTGCGTGTTATAATTATCTAGAATTTTCATTAGAAAAAAATACTTGTTTGAAACAAAATACAAAATTTATGTAAATGATTTTCACTTAGGGCAACTTTTTAAGAAATTTCATTAGAGGCAATTAGAAATCCCAACAAAGTACCCGAAGTAACTTTACTATTTGAAACTAGTGAATACATTAACATTAATGAATTTCGTATTGATTAATAGTGAAAATATTTTAGAATCTCGTGGTTATAGATTAAAACTTTTCATTTCGAATGAAATTCAGAAAGATATACCCGTAAGCGATTACCTTTGGAAGAATTATTTAAGTAGTGGATTTAAACAAGGATTTGTACAACACTATATTACAAATGAGGATTTTACGACGTGTTTTAATAACAAAACTATCAGCATTTTCTAAAAATTGCACGCTTCATGGAGTGCGTTACTTTTATGAAAGTGCCGACATATGGGCTTATATGTTTTGGTGTAGCACCATCACTTTAAGTATCGGGCTGTGTACTTTCCTAAGTCATATGATTTGGAACAAGTTCATTACCGATCCTACGTTTATTGTGGCAAGTAGCTTATTAATAGTTAACTTACTATTTACTTAATAAGGATGACCAACGACCACACAGCCCAGATGGTGAGTGCATGCTGTGGCCCATGCCCACCTAAATCTTAACTCGGTCCTCTCGTGACCATTGGTGTAGTAAAGTGCCTGAAACGTAAAAACGTTAAAGTTAAACGCGATAAAATGTGTAAAATTATTTTTATTACCTTTGCCTTATTTGTTACACTTGGCAAGCTTATTTTTTTGACGATTACTATACAAGACGACTTGCTACTTTGATACTTTTGCTTGGCATCGTTCTGGAAATTTACGACTGGCGTAAACACTATGGTATACCGCCTTCTATCGGAAGACATAAGATCTTTCTAGCATTTCCCATAGTTGCCTTATACGACACTCACTGGACTAAATACGATTACTAACGGCGTGAACTAAGCTAATAAATATAAATTAAGTTTCATTGTTTACAGGTGGAGACCACTCATTATTCAACTGAAAATATTCCATTCCCTGCTATTGCCATTTGCGACACTGAAAAAGTCTACGGCCCCAATACAAAGAACATCACAAAGTTATTGTGAGTAATACTTTAATGGCAATTTTATATATTGCACAAGGCTTATGTTTAGGGCATCTATTTGTATTGTTTTTTTCTTGTTGTAAAGTAAGATAAAATAACTTAAAATACTAATTAAGAAAAAGAATAGAGAGCATAAAACAGTTAACAGAAAAGAGTATAAAAGAAGAGTATATGTCACTTCCACAACTAAGAGGAATCTAATGACACCCAATTTGTTAAAATCCGTCAATCAGCTAAGGCTACAAAGTATGCCAAATAAATAATAAGTACCTGGATGACCGCGCATTGCTCGGTATTTTTTTTTTGAAAATTATATTTAGATACAAATTACATACTGATGAAACATGAATAATATTTTTTTATCTTATTGACATCATAGAAAAAACTGAACTGGTTATTTGAATAAAAAATCAAGAGTGTAACGAATTTAATTTTAAATTTTCGTATTTTTAAAAAATTCTAAAAAAAGGGCGCGAAATAATAGATTTTCTCACAAAAGAAGGGAACTTGAAAAAAAATGAATAAATCAAAATTTACTTTCTTATATTGTAGCAGTTTTTTTATTGCCTGAAAACACGGACAAAATACATTTTCTAAAAATGAATTCTAGCTAATTCGATTTATTGCCCCCGAAACCCCTGGACACTAAATTTTATGAAAATCGTTTAAACCGTTTCCCCGTTCCTTTAAAAGGTATAGGATACATACATTACGGAGTTGCAGTATCATCATGATGCAGAGTTAAATGGCCTTTCACTTGCTGCAATCTAATCACCTGTTTATTTTATGTTAACTCTTATATAATATTTTGTGTACATGCATCATTTTAAAACAAGAAATAGAGTTTCTTTTTCTTATTTATTTTTATTTTAAATACTCAGATTAAAGATTATATTAATTATACAATAAAATATACAAGATTCAAGACAATACCAGTGGGGGCGAGCAGCGTCACAGATGCAGAACACCTGATATCATAATCGCTAATCACATGTTAGGCCTGGCGAGATGATAATGACGCTTGGAAGTAATATATTAACGGCTAATAATAATCTATTTCCTCTGCATTGTTTAAATTACAGACAACTACGTGGTTTTGAAGCTGATCATATTAATGAATTTTATCGAAGCTTTACAGAAATAAAGCATAAAGGCTATGTGGTCAAATCGCACATTAAGAAAATTCACAACATTCTGGAAAACCTTGGTTATACCTACAATAACCTACTATATATGGTATGTAATATGGGTAAATAAAGATGTACGATGTATATAATGCCTGTTTTTTTGTGTAAGAATATATTTAATCATGAATATCAGACCATTCCGGCTTAATTTTGATTGAAGTAGACAGCAGCTTATTATTATTATTATTAACTTCCTTTGATCTTCATAATAAGAATGATTATTAGCTTTAATATTTTTCAGCTTAAAAAGCCTTGTGAGAAACTATTAGAGGAATGTTTATGGAGGTCAAAATCATACAATTGTTCACAAATGTTTCGGTCGGTGTTCACTTTTCTTGGATACTGTTGTCAATTTGATCTATCTTACTTCAGGTGTGGTAAAAAACATTTTATAATTTATACTATATACGTTATTTATAGGCTATTATGATGAATTTACCATCAGTTAGATGCTAGATATTTTTTTCTTAGTATTTAACATGAATAATATTTTTTGATCTTATTGACATAATAGAAAAACTGAACTGGTTAATTGAATGAAAAATCATGAATGCAATTAGTTTAATTTAAATTTACGTGTTTATAAAAATATTAAAAAGGGCACGAAATAATAGATTTTCTCACAAAAGACGGGGACTTGAAAAAAAAGGAAAAAAGTCAGACCGAAGACAGGATGCGAACCAGCGCACCTCGATTTCGCGACCGCCGGATATCTTACATGAGCTATTATGATCACTAATACAATGCCAAAATTTACTTTCTCTATTGTAGCAGTTTTTGATTGCCTAAAAACACTTACAAAACGACATTTTCTAAAAATGAATCCTAGCTAGATCGATTTATTGCCCCCAAAACTCCCTGGACACAAAATTTTATGAAAATGGTTGGAGCCGTTTCCGAGATTCCGATAACACACACACACATATATATATATATATATATATATATATTTATGTTAGAACCGCTGAAGGTCCAAATTACTATGCTCAATGACCTCAATAGTGCCTCCCAACAGAGAGTTCTTATAATAAACACGGACAAAACAAAGATCATGTGAAACGTCCATGTTGTTAGTTGTAGGGAGCATTAAGCTCAAAGTTGTTGACGAGTATGTTTACCTGGAACAAAAATTCCGTCTAGGTAAATCAAACTTCGAACGAGAGGTCAATCAACGGATTTAACTCGACTAGGCAGCGTTCGGGAGATTACGACACATCTTCTAGTCAGGCATACCTCAAAACGTCAAAACGAATTTGTACAAGTGACTTATGGATCTGAGATGAGATCCTTCACTACTGGCCGTATGAGGAAGCTCAAGGTTGTTCAGCGAGCTATATTGGCTATGCTTGGAATTCCTCTGCGTTATGAACTTAGAAATGAGAATGTTCGCGTAATAGCCAGAGTGACTGACATAGACCAACGGATTACTAGGCTGAAGTGACAATGGGATGGCCATATAGTTTGAAGAACCGACAACTGATAGAAAAAATGTTCTCAAACGGCAACCTCGTACCGGCAGGCAAAGTGTAGGAGGACCCCCTATTAGTTATTGTGACGACCTGGTAAGACATGCAGGAAGTCGATAGATGCAGGGATCATGTTTAGTTTTCTTGGGGAGGCCTTTGTTCAGCGGTGTACATGTGAAGGGCTGTAATGATAACGATAATGATTCAATGTTACGTACTTACCAAACATATACTTAGAATCAAGATTTAGGGAAGGCATTTCCTAAGGTGCAAACCTAGTTCTGGAGACAGAGCTCATTTGTATTTAAACATATACGTACATACATAAGCACTCACGCCTATGAGTCAGAGAGGTAGGCAGAGACTACAGACTTCCATTTGGCACGATTTTGACACAACTCTCTCGCCTCCTTCACATCCATATGGTTGCTCATAAACATATATGGTTGCTAAGAAACGTTATTTTATTTATTATTTATTTAATTATTTTTTTAAAATATTATCTTAATCACCTTGTGAATTTTATTATTTCAAAGCATTAATTTCCAGAGCACTGGGTGGAGAAAATATAAATTACGCAGCTGGTTCAGATATTACTGAAGCGTTGGATATAGTTGTGAACACTGGGAAATTTGATGACAATGGTATAAATACTGACGGTTATGTTTTGGTATGTTCCAATGATTTTATTTTAAACTAGCTGTTACCCGTGGCTTCGCCTGCATGGTCACTGAGAAATGAACTATCCATTGCTTTTTGAATTGAAAGAAAACTGAGTTTTATAGATTTGTCAGAGATGCAGCCATTAAAAGGAAACTGAGAAAAATTGATTCGTCAGCCTATTTAAATGTTTTGAAACGCAGCGTATAAGAAAGCATGAAAATAGCCTGTTTATTCCAAATGGAAATGGGATATTTTTGTAATTAAAGGAAACTGAGCATAACTATCCGTCAGGGATGCAGACTTTTGAAAAGAAACTGAGCTAAATTGATTCATCAGAGATGCAGTTTTCTGAATTGAAAGGAAACTGAGCCAAATAAAAGATCCGTTAGAGATGCAGCCTTTTGAGTTGAAAAGAAACTGAGCTAAATAGGAAATTTCGAATTAAAAGGGAAGATCTGTAGGAATTCTGATTAATTGATTGTGGTCATTTTGGAAAAAAAAAACTAACTGAATACTATTTTAATACCCTACTGTATACAATGTTATACGTTTTTCCATTCGGGGAAAGAATGTGGAGATTCTGGACATTTGACACACGCGAACATGCTACATACAGCTGACCATGAGAGAAGCCCGGTTTTTCTAAGATGACCCCGCTACCTGTAACGTTTGCCCTTGCGCTTTATTAATTGTCATTGAAAAACTGAGCTTAATAGGGAACTGCAACCATTTGAATTGAAAAGGAAGATCTGTGGGAATTATAGGGATCCGTGGTATAATAACATTTTCACCTTTTCCTACGCCTGTCAAAATTGTAGCACCGATTATGTTTCGTCCAAGATGTGTCACACGTAGCCTTGTCCCGTTACATAGCCGAGGAGCATCTAAATTTCGCATTAACAAAACTAGGACGCCTAATTTTAATTGAAGCTTGTGTGAGGGCACACCTGACAATTTTAGAGAATTTAGAAATTCTACGGTATATGAAGTGCTCTGTTCTGTGTCCATAACTGTGTCTACTGACAAATACTCTGTTATTTCTCCTGCTACTTCGCTTAATATATCTGAATTTATTTTGTTAACGCTCTCAATTTTTGGTGCAAGAAGCGCCCTTTCACATAACCATTTGTTTTTATGCATGTTGTTCATTAAATCTGAATAAACGCTCGCAATTAATTCGGAATGACTCTGTACTAAATTACAAAAATCACTTAGCAGTTTAACGCAGCCCTCAGCATCCGTTTAAAGCCACCCATCGCCAATTTTTAATAGTGAGAAAGCATAGTTTCCAACATTGATATCATTATACAAATGCACTCTCATATTCGTAGTTGAACTGAATTCTGTCACCTTGTTCCATTAAATAGACGACTTGAGGCGTGCTTTAATTTCATCTGCAGGTGTGCCCTTTTGAATGACAGGTAAAGTTTGGCGAAAGTCACCAGCCAGTAAAACCACCATTCCTCCCATTACATCAGTATTACTGCGCAAATCCTGGAGCCTTCGATTTAGTGCTTCTACAGCTTTTTATGCGACATTGTACTTTCGTCCCACACTAAAAGTTTGCATTGTCGTAGCATTATACCTCGTGCACTATTTTTGCTAAAGTTGCAGATCGGCGATTCTTCCTGGGCTAGATTTAGAGGGAGTTTTAAAACCGAATGTGCAGTGCGGCCCCCGCTTAGCAGCATGGCGGCTGTACCGGAGGAAGCTACGGTCACAGTAATGTTTTTATCTTTCCGTATTTGCGCTCATAATAAATTTAAAAAAATGTCTTCCCAGTTCCTCCAGGGGCATCTAAAAAGACAAGTGCACTATTTCCGGATTCAATTTGTCCTAATACTTTGTCAAAAACTCGTTTTTTGTTCGGGAAGCAAGCGGGGTACAAATTCGGCTACTTGCTGCTGCAAAGCTGATATATCGTAGTTTGTTTCACGGATAATTTCATCACTTAGTTCATTTTCGGTTGTTCACTGAGGGCTTATCATTCCAAAGTCCCTTTTTTTCCTACCATTGCCATTACTTTATCTTCAATTTTTCCAAGTGCTTCATTATAAATGTGTTCATTGTATGTCATGTTTGCGTATGTATACTGTAACCTTCGCAAAATATCTTCCGCCATGTACTCTTTATATTTGTCCCACAATTCATGTGCATTAGATAGCCCGCAAGATGATATGAGAGTTGCATAAAAAACCCTAATTTTGGCTGGTGACTGGCGCTGCACATCTTCCTCCATGGTTTTATCCCAGTGATTATCGTTTTCTAAAAGACGCAGAGCTTCACATGCTACTCTTTAAGTTGTGCATTTCTGACCGTTGACAGTTTTAAGGTCTTTATATCCTGTAGGACCCCGAACATGGTTTAGCAACAATCTTAAACAGATACATTCAAAATTAGTAACATGGACGTTATACACACGACCAGGGGCATCTGATGACTTTACACCGTATTCACTCCTTTCTAGATGTGTTCCAAATATAATAGTGGGGGACTTCATAATATAACAACGTTTTTGCAAAGGGCCGACCCCTTTGACAAAGTTGAAAGAAGGCTGTTAGTGTAGTTTTTGGCAGTGATGCAATTCTTTCTTGGAAATTCCTTTCGGTGAAATATACACGCTGTCCATTTTCTAAGTGCACAGCAAGGTGAGTAACTGTTGGGTGCCTTTCGTGTAAAGGGAAGCCAAGGAGATGCCACGCTGCCTCGTTACTGTTGATATAACGCCCTGCTTGAAAGGTCTGTACTTCATTAACGGGATTTGCCTCACCTTCACTCCTGAGATTAAATATTGCTTGGTCGCTTCCTTTATTTATGTACTTACAGATATAATTGATTGTGCGGACAGAGCTACATGCTTCTACATAATGTGGGCATAAAACATTTTACATAGAATGGGCGAATACGGGACAATCCAGCAGTTATCTAAGGTTTCGAACGCTCCAGAGCGAGATTTGATTGTAACTTTCCTGCCACCATCTTCTGGAGCTCTGCGTCTGTATAAAGGGTAGCCATTGTCATTGTGAACTGTTTCTTTTAATAGCTGTTTAGGAAATTTCTTTGTACATTTTCCTTCTTTCATACATGGCGATATTGAATTTCGTGCTCCACATGGACCGTGAATCATATTTCGGACGATGGTATCATACAATTCTTTATCTTGCTCAGGATCCGGAATATCGGCGCTTATTATGTCGTCTATTTGGCTAGGCCGCAACTTCTCTTTAAGCCATATTAGTATGTGGGCATGCGGTAATCCTCTTTTTTGCCATTCAATTGAATACATTAAACACTGTACCTCTCCGAAAATTTTCACTTTGTTAATTACATACATTATTTTTTGTACTTTTAATCCAAATACTCTAGCAACTTAATCTTATCTGTCAGTACTTTTTTGGCCCGGCATTAGCTTCTCGGTTACTTCTTTCCATGTGGGATTGCAAGTAAAAATAACAAACAGATCAGGTCTTCCGTAAGTTCGTACATAGGCGAATGCGTCTTGTGTGTACTCATGTAGGTAGCGGGACTGTTAACGAATGATGAGGGCAGAATTACCATTTTACCTAAATCTCTGGGGTTTACATTGGCGTCGCTAGAAACTGCATCTTGTAAATGTATATAATTTTCTCTTCCTTTTAAATATTTTTAAAATCAAAACAACAAATCCAATTCAAGTCACAACACGAATCCAAAAACTATAGCCAAAAAAAATCGAATCAACTTAAACCAAATCACAAAACAAATCGTAGAAAACTGAAATCGAAAGCAGTACTCAATATAAATATAACCAACGAAAAAAGAAGTAAGTGTATAGGTACCGTATACACTATCCATACTATTAATATTCCTTTTAAATATTGTTAAACAACCTAAAACAACGAAAACCAATTCACGATTCTAAATAAACAAAATCCAACATCAAAGCCAGATTCTAAATATGTATAAAGGAATACCAACCAAATCAACAAAACCGATCCAAGAAAATACACAAATCCGAAAAGGAAACCTTAACCAAATCACAAAGCAAATAACGAACAACCGAAATCGAAAGCAGGTAGTCGAATAAGGTACGAAATAGAAACAATTTAAGCGTATAGGTACCGTATGCACTATAAGTTGACGCGCGGCTCAACGGCGGGATGTCAGGAAACATTTCGTTACAGCGTTTAAAAAACCTAGTAACGACATCTAGCGGAATCAATTTAAACCATGTATATGTTAGTTAATAAGAACGCCGAAAAAATATTTTTATTATAATTTTGCACAATTTTTCTTATTGTAATACAGATTCATTCATAACCACATATAAGAACTGTATTCATTTCCGTTCAATAAATATTACTAAGGCTTATTAATAAGGCTCACTAAGAACTGTTTCTACCACAGTTAAGTAATAGTTGAGGGTGAAAGCGTGACAGGTGGTGATAGTATTTCTGATCCATACTTATAATCACGCCAGTAACCCTTGCGGGGTAGGCAGAGCATCAACGGATTACTTAATATCGTCTGCGAGGTTATCGCCTATTCTGTGAATTACAATGCACCAAAACGTTTGAAGAAAATCAGCTGGTGAATTTTATGTTTTTTATCGCTCTCTTCCCGGTCCGGCGTGGAAAAATACAGATCCATACATTTTTTTATCTTAATTTTGGTTAAAAGATATAATAATCCAGATATTCTAACCTTCTGTGTTCGTCCATCGTACCGTCGTCCGTCTTGTAGAATCACGGTGGCGCCACCTAGCTGAATTTAATTTTGCAACATATTCGATTTTCCCACGGGAATGATATGTTTTTCCGCTAAAAAAAGTAGCCTATGTCACTCTACAGCCAACGAACTATCGCCATACAAAAAGTCATGCCATGCCGATGCTCTGTTGCGACGTGAAAGAAGGACAAACTTTTGCAACATATTCGATTTTCTCACGGGAATGAAATGTTTTTCCGCGGAAAAAAGTAACCTATGTCACTCTACAGCCACCGATCTATCCTCATACAAAAAATCATGCCATGCCGACGCTATGTTGCGACGTGAAGGAAGGGCAAACAAACAAACAAACACACTTTCGCATTTATAATATTAGTATGGATTTCAGCAGAAGTTACCCCGTAGCAGAACTATGAAAAAAAAATCTGGAACTTAGTTTACTAATATTAATTCAAGTTTAATATTAGTAAATTTTTATTAAACATCTTATAACTTGAAAAATGCTTTTCTAAATGGGTTCTTGTAAGTTAATGTTAAGTTTATAACCATCTTATGATATGTTTTCTATTAAAATATTAACATGAAAGGCTCAAGCCCCTCTCATTTATTTTCTCTCATGCTAACCCTGTTGAAGTGAAATTCTATCTTTACCTTAACCATACATTTGCGCTCCATTTTGAATAAGCGTAATATTTGTTGAAGGAGAATTTTTAATAAATAAATAAATAACCTGTGACTCATCGCAGCTGAGCTTGTTACAAGTTTTTTGTAAATTTCTGTAATCTCAATATTTATTGCAATATTCTGTTGTTAAATAATCTAAAATAACTTTAGTACTTCATACTATATGAGTGTACAGGTTATGTTTTTAAATCTTAGTCGTGAATTTACTCGATATTTTATCACATTTGTTAATAATTGTGCTGAACAATGTTTGTGGGGAGATTTAGTTTGGGCGCTGAACTTCGACTTAACAAGGAGGAAATGTTTGAACATATGACCTCTACATCTTTCTTTCCCACATTGCTATTAAACTGACTGTCCACGCTACAGATAATTTCTTTGTACGGTTTTCTTAGCGGTTTTCTAGCGAAATTCATACCGAAAGACTTCTACATACCGTAAGCTCGTTTTGCGTAGATCGGACCAAAAATTAATAACTAAGAGTTAACGGTAACCTTCGTTAACTATGACATCGGGGCGTCAAACATCTCAGTCCCCTGTGAACATGTGTGCCAGAAAGTACCCAAAACATTAGAAGTTAAAAAAGTTAAAATTAAGCGGGATAAAATCGGTAAAATTAATTTTATTCAATGTGCAGTATTCGTTTACATATAAGAAATCATTACAACTTTTCTTATCTTCATCCGGGATTAAAATTCTAAATTGAAGTCCGTAGGATATGGCAGTTAAAAATTTTAATAAACTATCTCTGAATATTAGGAATGAAATTTTTTTTAATTTAATAAGAAATTAAAAATATATGTTATACCTACAAAATTAAAAAAAAATATTAAATTCAGTGACATATAATTTAGTATTCTTATTTTATTTTAACGTATTTTTTTACAATTTTAATAATTTTTTTAAAATTTATAACCGACAACTTTTAAGCGCTAGTTTGAGTTTAGCGCGCTACTAATTACCCGTCAATTGAGTCATGCCAGTTAAGATATAGATCGGGCGCCAAAAGCGGTCGAGAACAGCGGGCCGATTTACAAAAACAATTGATTGATGACTGCAGTTCTCAAAATAAAATAATAAAGTGATGATTTTATAACTGTCGATAATAAACGTTTGCTTTTTAAACAAGTTTGTTTCATTTAGCAGCATTTTAGATGTAATAATCAAGACCCAACTTACAAAAATAGATTTTTAGCGTGATTTTTGTCATAAAATTATATTTCAAAAAGTAAAGCGATGACCACTTCCTTTTATGAATGCAAAATATAGCTGAATTCCTTAGATATGCGGAAAAAAAGCAATAAATTAATCATTTAAAAAATTACAAAACTTCAAACATGTTATATAAGTACGTAAAGAATTTACAAAAAAATGACATGAAATATTTTTTTCAACCTACCTGCCTCATTTTTCAAATATTTTTTTATTTAAAAGTTAAAGGAATTTATGCCCATTATACCTTAATATTCGTTTCGTCGCTAACGCAAACGATTTATTTAATTATTTTTATTTTTAATAAATTATGTTGATAGGTGTGGTCAGTACAGTACCCAAACTCAATTTGACGCCGTTTATCGTTGGCTATTGTAGTGCTTAAACTCAAACGAGCGGAAGAACAATAATAATATTATAATAATAATTTATTTTTCTTTCCACATTAAATTAACAAAATCGAATTTTGACAAAAAAGGTACAAATTAATGTGAGAGACTGATGCCTAAACTAGGCGACGAACCTGTATTTCAGGTCATCAGGTCAGCCATCAGCCAATTTGGTCGATAATTTTTAACTAGGACGTCCCTTTCCGACTCTACCATTCACACCTGCCATATAAATTTGCTTTGTCACTCTTTCCTCATTCATTCTTTCTACATGACCAAACCACCGAAGCATTCCTTTCTTAATCCTGGTCATAACATCATCTTCCAAACCAAACTCTTCTCTTATCACACATTTCTCACCTTCATTTTTCACCCTGTCATTCAGATTCAGCCCCAGTTCGGCCAAATTAGACGGTGTCCGACCTGTCCGGCTTTTGTTAGGCTTTTTATATTTGACCACTTTTTTACCTTTTTCATTTATTACAATATTACTTTCAATTATTGAAAGTAATATTGTAATAAATATTGAATGATTAATAACATAGAACACTGATTCATTTAATTTAAATTTAAGATTTTATGGTAAATGATATAAGCATTGTTTTACTTTAAAAAATATATTATCGTGTTATACTAAGACTGAATAATTTAGGGTCTCCGTCCTTTTTACCAAAATGTCCGGCTAAGCTAGACACAAAAGTAGTTAGTTAATTTAAAATGTATACAAATATGACTACGCATAGTTATATTAGAAATTTAATAAGAGATGTTGCAGTAAAAAGAGCTTGAAATTTTTTTCGCGAGCGGTTTTCCTAAATATCTACAATGGTGCGAACTGGTGCCAAGTTTATAAACCCTCGGAATTAGGTGTCCTTACCTTACTTTTATTATAACCTAGGGTACTTAAAATATCGTTCCAATAAAGAAATTTACCACTTTTCTTTAAGTCATAACAGTAATTGAACATCATAATTAGAATACCTTTCCAAGAAACGTAAATTAAGAAAGTAACACGAACTAGTTAATTTATTAGCTATACTATTGTTATACTACTTACGGATCTATATTACCAGACAACTGATTTTATGGAGAAATATGGTTTAATAAAAAATATTTCTTTTTCACATTTTCAGATGTATATATTCGATGAAAAGAATAACATAACACTCATAGACAGTCCTATAACGGTGACAACTGCAACATATTTTGATGTAACAATTGACATTTGGGTAATGGATTCATCAACAGATGTTGAAGCTCTATCTTTACACAATAGAAGATGCTTTTTCAAAACTGTAAGTAAATAAAATTTATTTTAGTTTCAGATTTTTTTTTTAAATTAACGGCCTTTGCCACTCGTACTCTGATTTTAAATCAACTTATTATTCAACAAATTTTTGTTATGTGGGCGAAAACTTACAATAAAAATATTAAATTTTTTGTTAGATGTCACATCAATTAAGAAACTTAGAATGGAATGTACGGTTATATGATTGAAGGCATCTTTTATAAAATTTAAGTAAAAAAACTAGTTAACAGTTCACCTGATGGTAAGTAGCTAATGCCCATTAACACTCGTACTCTGATTCTAAATCAATTTATTATTCAACAAATGTTTGTTGTGTGCACGAAAACTTACAACTGTAACATTAATTTTTTTGTTAGAAACTGTGGGGTTTTATGATTGTAGGATCCATTTATAAAATTTAAGTGAGAAATTAGCAAATAGTCCACCTGATGGTAAGTAGATACCGCCCATGGGCACCCGTAACCAAATTCTAACAAAGAAAATGACAGATGCCTTGCCGACTTAGAGGACAAAGTTGTAATGTCTCACAGCCTGTAGTTGCTCTCTATACCTGTCAGACCTAAGCACAGCAGTGTATGTATTGAAGCTTGGTGTTAAAAGCAAATAGGATATAATATATAGCATATGTTAGAAAAAGATAATAGTAGGATATCACGGAACGGAATAAATCGGGATGTCATTAGTAACAGAAACACATTCGTGCTATTGAAGACATTCAGAAAAACTTATTGATTACCTAAACTACACATATTATGGATTTCCCCAAAACTATATTGATTCTTATAAACGTTTTCACCTCTTAATATTTTAAAAGCGTTGAATATTATATGATATGAAGTTCATGCATAGCCTTTGTAATGGGAGCATAGACTGTCCGGACTTACTATCCAAAATGTTGTGTTTAACTAAAAAACTGTCCTAGAAAAATGACACAACAAACGAAGCTTTATGCAATAGCTCATATAAAAACAAATAAAAGTGGTCTAGGTGCGACCCGAAAGATCCACACGACTAATTTCCCAGTGGAAAGAATAAAAAATATCATATGTTATAATGTTTATTGCAATTTTTCATTCGGCACAAAAAACGACTTGACCAACTTTGCAAAAAATTTTATGAGGTCTAAGTTACATCATAAGCTTTAATTGAAACTAAATAAATGTAACTAATTAAATGGATGTTCCCATGTCAATATCACTCTTTATTCTCGAGATACACAAGGCGAAAATTGAATCCAAATATACATACATATATACATACATACGTACATGTGCACACACGGACATCCTCTTAAAAACCATAGTATTCGACTCTAAAGACCTTGAAACGTGGAGATATGTTAAAATTTCCAATTAGCAAAATCGGACCCATTACAATAACTTCCCACTGGGAAGTAAATATTTTTTGGAGGATAGGGTGACAAACGAACACACAGTACACTTGATGGTAAGTGGTTGCTGTGGTCCATTGACATCTACATCTATCCTCGATTACGAATCTAAATGCAGATGCGTTGTCACCACGGGTGACGGGATTAAAATGGAATGCCTCGTTTCCAGTAAAAAGGTCTCCGGTTCTCTACATTCACTATACGAAACACAGCAGCATTAAGCTACTATTTTACGCTGGTATTATGTGAGAGCGTGGTCCTTCCCCGGTCGAGCCCACCCATTCGTTCTACAACTATACTACTAATATAAACGCAGCATGGCCCTAAAAATTATAAAAATTATGCCCAAAATTCATTAGTATCTCGGATACATAGAGAATATAACAAATTTTTTTATTGTGTAGACATATTCTATGGATGTAAACTAAATTTTGTGCGAGAAGTTTTGAAAATACTAAATGACTAGGTATTTCATATCACATGAATATACACACATAACCACATAATATAACACACGTACACACACACAGACACACACACACACACACACACACACACACACATATACACACACACACACACACACACACACACACACACACACACACACACACACACACACACACACACACACACACACACACACACACGCGCGCGAGTGCGAACACATACAGCTTAATTGATATGCATAAAAATGTAATAAAATTTCGTTCGGTTAAAATAAAAAGCTTTCTACAGAAAAAAAGAAATAAAAATCCTTTTTCGCGGTGAGATTCAAATGTACTAGTGCACACTGAAGTGATCGAGAATAGAATATTTTGGATTGACAATAAAACAATTTACAATTTACAATAAAACCTTTTTTAGAATTTGAATACTGACCTCTTAGAATCACAGACATTCAAACAATTAAAAAAATGTTTAAAAACAAAAACTATGTGGGTTTAAAGTTGACGCGTCGTTAACAGAAATGGAGCTCACGCGTGAACATTTCTGTGCCATAATATATCACAATTTTGTCGCGGTTTATAACAAGATAAATGTCTCAGCGAACTTATTTCGATTTATGATGTTGAAGCACCAAATCAAACAACAATATACCGGTGGTATGCCGAGTTCCAACGCGGTCGTGTGTCGCTCAGCACTGTTTCTTCTGCAGGTCGACCAAGAACAGCGGTCACGCCTGAAAAAATCGCAGCTGTGCGAACTATTATATTAGATGACCATCATGTCATATACGAGCAGGTTTGGGCTGTTATCAGTATCGGAATGACTGCAATTCAGTCGATATTATATAATGTGTTGTGTGTAAGAAAGCTAGTTTTCAGCTGGGTTTCCCACAATTTGTCCAAAGAGCAAAAGGTGGCTCGTGTAGATTGGTGCCGGTATACTCTGCAACGCTTCAACGGAGGGAAGTCAAATGCCGTTATAATATCGTCTCAGGTGACGAATCATGGACTTTCATACGAACCTGAAAGAAAACAACAGTCAGCAGTTTGGGTCTTCAAAGACGACGTCAAACCAACGAAAGTCGGTCGCTCCCGCAGCGTGTTAAAGAAAAGGGTCGCTACGTTTGTCTCGAAAAAGGAGCATGTTGCTACAATTCCTTTACAGGAACCATCACCCTGGCAGAACGGTTACCGCTGAGTGGTACATAACGGTTTATTTGCCAGAAACGATAGCCGAACTAATAATAACCAGAAACTAAAAATAACCAGAAACATCGCATCATCTTACATCACAATAATGCGAGCTCTCATCGAATAATACGGTTCGGAAGACAAATGATTTTTTGAAGCAGGAAAACGTTGAGTTGATGAGCCATCTTCCGTAAATTCCTGACCCGAGCCCAAACTATTTCTTTACATTCCCTTGAATGAAAGATTTGTTACGCGTCAACGGTTTGGAGACCCCGCAGCATCCGTGGAAGCGTAAAAATCAGCCATTTTGTCAACGTCAACTTCAGACTGGAATTACTGTGTTGATTGGTTTGCACGAATGGAAAAGTGCATTAAGTTGAACGGAGAATACTTCGAAAAACAATAAAATACAATTAAGCTATACCGTGCCTGTGGTTTTTCTTATTCCCGATCATTTCAGTGTGCCCCTTGTTATATGTAAGATAGTTAAGAGAGTTCGATCTCGAGCTTTGTATTTTGTTACATAAATAAAAAATAAATAACCTCGTATCCATTCCATTTGATGTTACATATATTCTTGTATTGCTGGTAATGTATTTGGAGTGTAAAATACAAATTAATACCTGACTGAACTTACTACATTGTATTACAAAATATTAATGTATGAATTTATTATCAATTTAAATGAGAGTTAATTTTAAAGCTTAAAATATCGTTTCTAGGATACGGATTTTGAAGCTACCTCATTCCGAAGTTGCTTGATGAACCGTGTGATGAAAGAAATTGTGGAACAATGTCAGTGTTTGCCTTTCAATATAAAGAGTAGGTTTGGTTTTTAAATATTATTTTTTGTAATTTATGTAAAACTACGAAAGTATAGAATTCATATTTTATTATCATTATCACAACCATTCGTAAGTGTGATACTAAAATTATATGCCCCCCCAAGGCACAGTCCTGAGCTACCTGCATCCATTGACGATCTCCAACCAAGTCGTCACTCCATCTAGTGGAGTGTCACCTTACACCTCACATAGTGGTATAAGACTGCCGCTCCAAAGATTCTTCCAATCAGTTGTAGGTTCTTCGTGCTATAAGCTAGCTTATTGCCACTTCAAGTTAATGGATCAGCTATTGCCAGTGACGCTTCATCAGGGAGCCTCCGCTCTAAATCGCCGCATCAATCAGGCCACTGGACTTTTGATTCATTAATACAAAAAAAAAAAAAACAAAATATATAAAAATTAATTTCTGTCCCTTAGTCTCGCAAAAACTTGAAAATTGATTTTGATGAATTTTTTATGTGGATTTGAGTGGTAAAGATTAAATTAAATACTATTTTGATGCTGATGAACTTGTAACTTGTCAACTAAATTCCAAGTGGACTCCTGTACGATCTGGCTCGTATGATTGCACTCGGTTAGAGAGTACTCCTATAGTGAAAACTCGTTACTTTTACCGTTTGCCCAGCTGTGAAACGTATATAGGATGTTTTAATACTTTGCACTTAATAAAACTATTATTTACGGATTTTTTTCGCGTTTAATTACTTTAATTTATTTTTATTATTATCCCGACGTTTCGGGTGCTTTACAGCGCCCATGGTCACGGCCCCCCCGCTTCACATCAGCTATATGTTCCAAAAGCGAAAAATCCCGTACGAAGAAATTATCTGCAGTGTTGAGGATTGTCTGTTTAAGAATAATATCGGTAAGGAAAAAAAAAAAAAAGGAACATATAGCTGATGTGAAGCACCGACGCTCCGGGAAGTCTGCAGTCTGCGAACATGTTCAAGATCGTCCCCACCATTACATTAGATTTGATAAACCACAAATTCTCGCAAAAGAACACCGATTCCTACCAAGGATGATACGCGAGGCTATTGAAATTAAAAAAACATCCAAATTTCAATAGAGAAGATGGTTGGGTGCTACCATCTGCTTGGGATCCTGTAATTAACAAAATTAAACCCAAACCCAAGCATACCACTGCAAGACTTCATGATACTATAAGCTCGTTTTGCGTAAATCGGACCAAAAATTAATATTAAAAAACTGAAGGTAGCCGGACTAACTATGACATTGGGACGTCAAACATCTCAGTCCCCCCCGTGACCATGGACGCTGTAAAGCACCCGAAACGTCGGGATAATAATAAAAATAAATTAAAGTAATTAAACGCGAAAAAAATCCGTAAATAATAGTTTTATTCAATGTATAGTGTTCGCTTAAATTTAAGAAATCATTATGTTTTAATACTTTTAGCTACTTAATACCAAAAACATTCTAATTTAGGCAAGGAGTTGAATGTGGAAGAGTTTCCTTCTTGCAAATGGAGTTGGCTAACATGTGTCTTCGATAAATTGGGTAATTATTATTTAACTAATAACTTGTAGATATGCACGATATTTTTGGCTCGTAAAATCATGTAGCCACTACAATATGACAGTGAAATTATTAATCAAAAATAATCTATACCTATTCTCAGATAGATATTCATAATGAATCTAAATTGCTGCCACTTTGCATACTATTTATTACATATTATTTTATCACTCAAATGGGTCCCCTCAACCGGAAAAGAATCACCCAACGCAGAAATAAAATAGCATTCATACATACACCAATAATAATGCTGCTGTGTTTCGAATGATGAGTGATGAGAGTCGGAGAGCCTTTTTACTGGTATCGAGGCATTACATCTCATTCCTCGGAAGAGACAACAAATCTGCACTTTTACTTAATATAGATTAGATAATGTGTTTCTTGGTCACAGTAGCTATAAACCATCAAGTACACTGTGTGCTGGCTTATAGCCCTTATTTCTTTAACAAAATTCAAGATCAGCATGCAATTTAAATGATGCATACTTCACATTTTTTAAAACGAAAACCCCTCCCGCAATCACTATTCACTAGTAATTATTTTTATTTATTGATATTTTAATAAGTGACATTTTTAGTTTTTCAATCAGATACTGTAAGTAATTCATAAATAATTAAAATCAAATCAATACGTAACAAAACAGCCTATTCTGACATGTCCACAATTTTTTTTAGAATTTTTTTATGTTTAGCATTACGAAATTTTCGAAGATTTTAAAACATATTTAACTAGCAGGATTTTAATAAATGCACTTCAAGCCATTGTCGACACAAAAATATTTATTTACGTTAACAAATTAACCTTGCAGAAAATGTGAAAGGAAACATTCATGAGGTCGTTTCTGGCAACATATGTTATCAAGACTGCGATCAGGTCCAATATGAAACCCAAGTCGAATATTTGAAACAGGAGAGAGCATTCAGGTAAATAAAACAAACATTTTAAACTTGTCACTATGTTATTATAATCTATTCTTGAGAAGTTATATCCATTTTCTTGATATGGAAATCGTAAAAGTATAAAAATTACAGGGTAACATTCCTTGGCACTGAGGTCCTAAGTATTTCTAAAATTACTAGAATAAGAAATCTTCAAATTAATAATATACGGTAGATTTTGTCTTTTTTATCGTATGACAATAAACATTTAAATCATTCGAATCTAAAAAAATTATTTATTCTGTTGTGTTTTAGTAGATTTTAATATTTTTACTTTAACATGACAAAAACGATAAGATTTTCTATGCTTGACTTTAGTTTGTCTCTTTGCTGATTTCTAAGTGAGAAATCCTGTCTCAAACGGCAATTCTACCCATCTATCCATCTGCAATAAATATTTGTGTTTTATATATTATAATATATAATAGTTAATTTAGCAAGTGGATGAGTTTGTGTATTTGGGATGTGTATTTAGCAGGGATGGTAGATATTATAGGGATATAGAACGACGAGTAAATGCAGGGAATAGAGTAAATGGGGCACTACACTCTATTATGAAGAACCAGAATGTGACAAAAAAGGCACGTATGGTAATTCATAATGCTGTGTTAGTCCCTACTTTAATGTTTGGTAGTGAAAAAGCTGGGTGTGGCAGAATAAGCACGAAAGTAGAATAAATGCTGTAGAAATGCGGTCTTTAAGGAATATGCTAGGGTTGAATCTGAACGACAGGGTAAGAAATTGTGTAATAAGAGAAGAGTGTGGTTTGTAAGATGATGTTGTGACCAGGATTAAGAAAGGAATGCTTCGGTGGTTTGGTCATGTAGAAAGAATGAATGAGGAAAGAGTGACAAAGCAAATTTATATGGCAGATGTGAACGGCCGAGTCGGGAAGGGACGCCCTAGGAAAAAGTTTATCGACCAAATTGGCGATATTTTGAAAATGGGGGGCCACGTTAGAAGTACCCTTGACCGACGAACATGTATGGATGTAAAGGAGGCGAAAGAGGTATGTCAGGATCGTGCCAAATGGAAGTCCGTAGTCTCTGCCTACCCCTCTGGGTGACAGGCGTGAGTGTTTATGTTTATGTTTTTTATATTATAATGTATTTTGTTCCAGTGAGGATCGTACACTTAGTAGTCGGGTTACCTTACACTTTAAACATAACAGTTGTATGAAGTACAGACGTGAAGTTCTGTATACCTGGGATCAAATGTTAGGTAGGTAGATATGTAAAAATGCTTATTTTTATATTTCTAAATTGTTTTATATCAATAAGGATTTTATATATATATATATATATATATATATATATATATATATATATATATATATATATATATATTCTTATAATTTCTTTCAGCTAATTTGGGAGGTATATTTGGTTTATGCCTCGGTGGATCAATAATAAGCATTATTGAAATAATATGGTTTGTAGTGGACTTATTGCACACGTGTTTTAAAAACCTTGAAATGCAAAAAGTGTCTCCGAAATCTCGAGAAGTTGGAAACAGAATTTTCGTTTTGCCAAAAAAAACCTATGCTGCTAATAAAGTGGTGAAGAAAGAAAATATACCAGGAAAATTTAAATTTGTCTACTAATAACACAAAAATTATTAAAACATAATTATAAAAAACACTTTAAATGCTAATATAAGTCTTAAGTAAATACAATAATAACTCAATTATTACTTTCTATTATCGACTAATAAGGATATCCGCAGTACAACCAAAATAAACGATATAGCGCAACGAATAAGTAAGCTGAATTGGTAATGTGCAGACTATTTAGTTTGAAGAAAGTACGACCAATTGTAAAGAAAAGTTCTCTAGTGGAAAACTCTTACTCCCACTAGATAGTCAATACATGGTATGAGATACATTAGTCGATGGATGCAGGTGGCTCAGGACCGTGCTTCGTTGAAGGTACACTTTAAAGGTAGCAGAAGACTTTTAAAGGGCTGTAAATAAATGAATGATTAAATTCGAGTATTTCCATTCATTGAGTAAAACTACTTCAATTAATAATAAAGATATTGATTATTATTATTCCGCTAACTAAATACAATGATGTGTCTTACCTAGATTGAAGAGCACATCCCGCCCTTCCTCAATTACGTGCGTGCTAGTCCCAGCACCACTATTTCCAACACCACTATTCCAGGAAAGACACGCCATCGACGATAATACGACACGTGTTTCGCCTCTACACGAGGCATCCTCAGATAATGTAGACTCTACGGCTGTAGCCGCCAGGGCAGGAAAGGGGAGGGAGGTGCTCTTCAATCCAGGTAAGACACATCATTGTATTTAGTTAGCGGAAGGTTGCAAATTAATCAATATCTTTATTATAATGGATTTCCGCAAAATAACGCCTGATTCTATCAATTATGTTCAATTAACTTATTTTTAGTTCCTGACATAACTATACGTCAGAATATAATTTTAAAATACAATTTTTTTATTAAATGAATCTATGTACAAAAAGGTCAGCGCAGAACCTTTAACTAAAATGTTTAAAATTAACAAAGAAAAAATTAAATATCGATGTGAATTCGATAAAATCATCATGTACCAAACTACTGAGGTTGTATATGATACCGAAGATACAAAACTAAATGCGCCACTAGGTCCCATAGTGAGTAAGATCGATTCACCGACTTATAAATTGGCTCACCACTAGACAAAAATACTGCCACCACTGTGAGGACTTACCAGAGCACACACAAAGGATTCGTATCATTTCGTTAGTGACATAAAATACCTATTAATATGCATACCTATTGAAGACTGCGTCTCAGTTGTTACGAGGAAGCTAGAAGAAAACAACATGCCTGAAGAATACGCAATATTACTCGAACAGGGCCTTAAATCTGACTATCTAATGTGAAAGTAAGAAGACAAGCAAGCAGACGGTGTTGCGATGAGCTTACCTGTACCCCCCATTACTCGCCGATATGTTAAAGGAAGACTTTAAGAAGAAGGTCCTTCTTACTGCTCCTGTAAATCCAAGATTCTAGACCATACCACCGTTTTCTTTACAGTTTTACCATCTGAAAAAGTAACTGCATTTTTAGACTACCTTAACTCTATAAACTCTAAAATACAATTTAAAATCGAATTAGAGCAAACAATTATTTAGCTTTCCTAGATGTTTCAGTCATCCGAAATTCTGATAAAACACTATGTATAGAATAAAGACCGACATCAATTAATGGTTAAATGGTAAATCTCACCATCATCCAACTCACTTAGCTACCGTGGGAAAATCTTTGTTTCAAAGAACACAAGGGATCTGTGACAGAAAACATCTGGCCGCCGAGCTTCAGCACGCCAAGCAAGTATTGCAAGATAACAAGCTTCGGTCATGTGACGTACGTCAGTGAAGCCAGCCACAGTCAAGCGTGTGCTAACATATGTCAGATGAGTCACAGCCAAGGTTGGCTACATCTTGAAGCAAGCTTCTATTAACGCTTCAATCCCGATAAAATTCTCATGCAGCCGCATGCGCCTGGCAAATCCCGAGCAGACGCATGCGACGGCACCCAACCCACAGCACTTAAAACACGTAATGAACGTAGAATATAAATTAATATCCATGGACTATTTTTTTATTCCACTGGAGGATAGAAAATTTCATATTGATTCTATAATGCCAAATTTCTTCATAAAGAAGTAGTCTCTAAATAAAAGATTTTATGGGTTAAAGTGCTGTGGGTGGAAATTTTGACGCAATATCGAAGCGGTCAAATTTGGCCGCTTAGTGTTTGAGAGGTTAAAACATACTACGAGCGACGGAAGAAGATAAGTCAATTTTTACCATCCATCAAGTTTACTATCCCTCCACAAGATGCAGGAGTGTACAAGATATATTGTGAATATGATCTCTCTTACATAACACAAAGAAAAAGATCTATAAAAACCCGCGTGAAAGAAAATATAGCTGACGTGAAGCACCGACGCTCCGGGAAGTCTGCAGTCTGTGAATGCGTTCAAGATCGTCCCTACCATTACACCACAGGATCGCTACCATCCTACATCAGATTTAATGAACCACAAATCCTCGAAACGTACACCCAACTCTATCAAGGATGATGAGTGAGGCTATTGAAATTAAATAGCATCCTACTTTCAAAAGAGAAGATGGATGGATGCTGCCATCTGCTTGGGATCCTATAATCAACAAAATTAAATCCAAACGTGAGCCTACTACTGCAGGAGTTCAAGATACGGTAAGCTGATTCGGCGTAAATCGGATTTAAAATTAATATTCAAAAACTGAAGGTATCGAGACTAACTGTGACATTGGGACGTCAACATTTTCAAATGTCAATTAAACGCGATGAAATCCATATAAACCGTTTTTTAAATGTGTAGAGTTCGCGAATCTATAAGAAATCGTTATATTTCCACTCAGTAAATATTTTTGTTAATATTGTCTTATTTTTATTTTTGTTATAAAAATATATCATTGCATTTGTTACCATTTTTAGTTAACATGGCGGCAGTTTATAAATTAGTTCTTCATACTTTTGAAATTTCTGCAAATTATTCATCAGCCTTTATGAGTCTGTTACTGAACATTAGCCCTTTCAGACTCTGTTTACTGAAAACGAAGCAATATATCTCAGTCCTCAAAGGTGACAACGCATCTGTATTTTGATTCTTAATTGAGCATAAATGTAGATACTTATGGGCCAAAATACCCTGCGGAAGATTGTACAGAAGACCTAAGAATACAATCTGCTACGTTTCCTTGCGTATGTGGACTATGAAAATGCTTTTGATTCCGTCACAATTTGGACGGTGCTATAGTCCCTTCAGTGGTGCTAAGATGAATGTCGGTATAACTGAGTGCTAAAGTATATGTACAGTAAGACTACGATGGCTATCCGAGTATAGAACCAAAGTTCGAAACCTATCCAACTGTAGAGAGGTGTAAAACAGGGTGACGTTATATCCCCGAAACTCTTCAAAGTTGCATTCTAAGACGTTTTACAGGTACTGGGCTGGAAAGGATACAGTATTAACATCAATGGCCGAATCGCTGGAGGACTTAAAAACTATGCTCAATTGTGTTTCCTAACAGATAGGTCTTAAGGTGAACATAGACAAATTACAAAAATTATGTGCAGGTCGCTTTTTATTTATATATCGGCCTGATTTACTGTCAAATCAGGCCGATAAATAAAAGTACACTGGTTTAATGACACGTTTACATTTATGACTGAAATCCGCACATAATTACAAACGGGCACATCGGTGAGACGCTAGAGACGACTAACCGCGAGAGGGTTATGCAGGTGCAGTTAGTCTGAGGTTACATATTATCATTGTCTTGTTGATACATCCACACATCTTCTTACAAAAATTTTTTTCTTTACGTGCAATTACAAAAAAAAATACAATAAAGAAAAGAAAGTTATTTATCCCTAATAACTAACACAAAAAAACTGCTACCAATTGCAGTTTAAAATGCATGTAAACTTGATACCTTGTCAAAGATTAACAAACTTTACTTCTATATTGTAAGTAACTTGTAGGCATAAACAGTCATAGACTAAGTAAGTATATAGAGATATATAAAAAGTTATGACAGCAATATGTCACTTTATTACAAGCATACATCAAGTTATCAGTAATGCGTACAAAATATACAGATATAGAATAAAATATAATGATTTCACATAAAAATTGTAAAGGTATGGATATATATATATATATATATATATATATAAAATATATATATATATATATAACGAGAATACGTTTCACCTGATTTTAAGTGACTTCCGTAGCCCATGAACATCTGCAACACCAGGGAAATTTCAGTGCGTTTCCGACCCTTTAGAAAGGAGTAAGCTCTTTACTTGAAGGTCCCCAGATCGTATCAGTCCGGAAAATTCGCCGGTGGTAAACTATTCTACAGAGAGGTCGTACGCGAAAGAAAACTCCTAGTGAAACCTACAATGGTGGACCGCCAGGAATCCAGATGGTGTGGATGGTATCGGGACGTTTGCCGCGTAGTTCGTTCACGAAATTTGTCGGCTGGGATTAATCCGAACAATTCCTCAGAGCACTCCTCATGGTATATGCGAAAGAAAATGCAAAGAGATGCAACATCTCTTCGCAGCGCCAGTGAATTGAGCCGATCGGAAAACACTCGGTCGTCGACGATTCGAGCCGCTCTGCGCTGTATGCGGTCAAGTGGAAGGAGCTGGTACTAGGGAGCTCCAGCCCAGAGATGGGAACAGTATTCCATGTGCGGCCGAACCTGCGCCTTGTAAAGTTACAGGCGGTGGGCCGGCATGAAATACTGTCCCGCTCTGCTGAGCACGCCAAGATTTTTAGAGCACAATTTGGCCTTCTCTTCCAAGTGACCACGAAACTGCACTTCACTCGATATGTCGACGCCGAAGGATTCCGATACTGGCTGAGGCAACAAGGAGAGTGTCTTGAAACTGAGGAGATACAGCAAAGGGGTTACTTTTAGCGGTTAACGAAAAAACTTGTATCTTCTGAGGGTTAAACTGGACTAGATTTAGTCGTCTCCAATCCGAGACTTTGTTCAGCAAAGACTCGACTTCAGACACAAGTTTGTTCCGGTACTTGGAGACGTTTTCCCGAGAAATATTGGCGGACGATTTACAGAACATCACTAGTGCTGTCATCTGCATTGCAGTGAATGTTGCCGGTTTGCAACATTGATATGCAGAAGAAACAGCGTTGGTGATAGCACGCAGCCTTGTGGAACACCAGCATTAATAGGCTTGTAATCGGACCGTCTTTAACGATCTTGATGCAAGAAGCTGCAAGAAAGCTGGTGACCCAATTGCACAATTTCTCGCGAAGCTTATAGGAAGGGAGCTTCGAAAGAAACTCTTTGCGGCGAACTCAATCAAAGGCCTTCGCAATGTCCAAACTAACGGTCAATGGGTGGTGGCAATAGAGTACACCTTGGACTCTATTGCCAATGCCCATCTATTAGTCAGGTATACGAGAAGATCACCATCTGATCGACTACGACGAAAACCGTTTTGGCGATCACTAATCAGCTGGTGATCCTCAAGGTACCTCATGAGCTGACAGTTTACAATGCACTCCATTATTTGGAGAACAAGGAGGTGATGGCGATGGGCCTATATTTGGACGGGTCTGCAGTTCAGACGGGTATATAGTCTGAGCGGTCACCTTTTTTGAGATCGGGTGTACTAACGCCGTCTACCATGATTTTGGGACTACGCCTAGGGAGTATGAGTAGTTGAAAAGATGCGCTAAGGCCGGTGCCAACTCTGGAGCACACGTCCTTAGCACAATTGGGGGGATACCCACTCGACTTGTGGATGTCCAGGTAGAGGAGTGCTTTGCGAACCGAGCGCTGTGTAAACCGCACCTCCGGCATGGAGCACTCTCACCGCGGGATGGTCTACGGCGTACTCCCCCCGTCATCAAGAGTCCAGTTGGATGCAAAGAAAGAGTCTAGCAGACCGACTTTCTCCTTTGTGACAAGGGACAGTGAGTCGTCCTCCTGTGCAGTGATGAAAGAGATGGCTGACACAAATTCGCCTGAACAGCCTTAGCGAGAGACCAGAATACACGGGTTCCAGAAGGAAGGCGAACTAGTTTCTCGCAAATTCTACCTATGTGCTCTGACTTTGCCTTTGCAATGACTCTTTTGAAGGACCTGGAAGCGGAATTGTACTTCTTTTTTAGAGTGCTGGTGGTTACATCCCAGGACGCTGATGCGTCAGCCCAGGCTTGGTAGCACTTCTGCTTATAGCATGATGCTATTACAGCAGCCATAGCTGAGATTTGCCTCTGATGGGGACCACAGAGGGAGGAATAAAAAGTTCCATACCCTGCTAGCGAGAAGCAAACCCGCCCCCAAGGGCAGTATACAAAGAAGGACTGCATCCTATCCCAATCAGCTGACCTATAGTGCAAAACCCACTGCGTTTGGCACTATAGGTCAGCATGCAGAATGCAACCGCGATTTCGGCGTAAGTGGCACCACACCCTGGACAAGACATTGGTCCGAGGAGCCTAAAGGGGCATCGACGGAAATCTTATATCGGTCCGGATGAGAGGTCAGCAGAAGGTCCAACATGGAAGGTGCATGATCTTCTACATCTGGAATCCGCGTAGGCGAAGTAATCAGCTGTGCCAGACCATATGCCAAGGCAAAAATGAACAGATCTCCCTGCATGATCGGTTGAACGCGAACCAAGCCATTCGGCGTGGTGGGCGTTAAAATCGCCGACTCTGCGAAGGATCTGATGTAGCAACGAATCTGTAGCCATTTGGACGTGGTCGAAGAGTCGGCCTGTTTCGGGATTACCGCTATGGGACCTAAAGAGGCACTAGTAAATACGCGTATGGTCATCGATGTCTACACGCAGCCATAGGATGGACAGGTCCGAACCTTCAAGACTGCCGAGGCGTCGAGAACAGATGTCCACTCTGATATATACGCAAACTCCAGCCTGAGGCACAAAGTTGTGTTCCAGTTTGCACCTCGGATACAAGAGATACGAAGCATCAGCCGGAGAGAGATTTCATTTATGACACTTAATAACAAGACTACAAAAATATTTTACATTAAGGCAGCAAGAAAATAAATTATGATTTTCTATTTTATTTTATTTACTATGAAGAACGCTCATTTTCAATTGAAAATTTGAAACGGGGTATCAAAGGAAATTATAAAGCTCTTAAAGAAATATTCACTAATTGTGTAGTAATTAAATGTAGCACCAATTAGGTGCAACACTTTAAACAAAACCTGACACAAGGTCACTGACAAAATGAAAATGAAATACAAATGGAAGTATATTTATTTCTCCGCCACAATTCCATATAGGTACTTTGTATTACTATTATACTTTATGGAAATAGGGTAGAATGTGCGGTCTTTGCTGTGATTCGGAGTCTAAACTCCGTGTAAATGCGTGAGTCTGTGTATACGTGCATGCGTACGTGTGGGCATGTGTGAGTGCGTGCGTGCAAGCGAGTGCGGCGCCCGCATGCGTGCGGTTTTGCGTGTGCGTGCATACATTATAGGATGAGTGTCTGCGTGCATCCGTGCGAGCAAGCGTGCTTTCGTGCGACGTCATATCGGGACGTAAAAAACTCAACTTAGGGGACTATTTTTATACAGAATAAGAGTTACAAACGAGCACATGTACTACCTACCCAATGGTTAGTGGATACTATGGCCTATAGACATAGTTTACGTCTATCCTCAATTAATTATAAAAATGCAGATGTGTTGTAACCACTGAGGACTAAGATGAAATGCCTTGTTTTCAGTAAAACGGATCTCCGGTTCTCTACAGTCACTATACAAAACACAGTAACATGGAGCTGTTACGGTAAACCATGACGCCTCCGTGGCGCAGCTGACTTATTAATGAGTTGCGGGGCTGAGCCCCGCGTGTTTGAATCCCGCACGAAACCAGTATTTGCATGACCTACATAGGTTTTTTCCGAGTCTGGATGTTTGTCCTTGTGAAATTTATGTAAAATCCTAATATGGGATAACTTTAAAAATAACTTGAATTACGATCGTTTGATAGACTCCAATAAGTGATAAATTATACGTCATAATGATATAAATATATACGTATAAATATGCAATGAAGTGCTACAAAGGAACAGAGGGATATTTTATGTATCAAAATATAAACAGTGTCAAAGCCCTTACAGTATGCTAACTTATACTACAATAAATGTCATAATTCATTCGTATTTTATAATTTGAAACTAATAAATTTGTTTGTGACTAGCGGCTTTGATGAAAAAAAATAATATCAATAAAAATTTATTTACTCCAAGAAGACTCAGTTCACTTTTGTTAACTTTGATTGAAATCCAATAAATTTTTGGCGAAATAAATATCTGTATATATACATTTTTGTCTGAATGGATGAATTTTAAATCAACTTTTAACGGGTTTTTTATGGGTTTAATTATTTTAAAATTAAAGTCATATTATGACGAAGTAAATAATGCTATATATAAGTTAGTGAATGGGTTTAATGTTAATAATTTGCATCTAAAGAGCATGAAAACTAAATACATGAATTTCATAACTCCGAATATCAAACATGTTAGTAGAAGTGTAATTTTAAATGGGGATGAGCCTAGTGTTGGTGATACCAACATTTTTCTTGAAATCACACTAGACGCAATGCTTTAATGGGGCCCCAATTACCAAAACTAGCAAGCAGACTTAGTCCTGCAGCATATGCTCAAAAAAGATTTGAAGTGTTACCAGTGTTGAAACAGCTATACTCGTTTAGTTTAGCTATTTCTATAGCATAATATCGTATGCTGTTTTGCTATAGGGACACGCGACTGACACTGAAATTATATTTGTTTTACAGAAGAGGGCTATTAGAGCAATCTATGATTTAAAACCTAAAGAGTCGCTTAAACAAAAATTTAACGAAATAAACATATTAACTTTGGCTTCTCAATACATTTATGAAAATGCAATGTACATACACAAAAATAAAAGAAGTTTTACAAAAATAAGTGATATACATTCTGTAAATACTAAGAACAGACGCAAGCAAATAGTACCAGTTACTCGACTCTAAAGAATCAGTAATTCATTCTTGGGGCCATGTATTCGCTTTTATAACAAAATCCCAGAAAATTTACAAAGTTGAACCTGCAAAAAGTTCACAAACTTTACTAAACTAAATTTTTATAAAAAGGGGTATTAAATATTTAGGAATTTATGGATGATAATAACCCCTGGGAGGGGTGATCGCTACCATGCTATTTCTAATTTTATATGTGTTATCAATTGTAACACACCTGATTGTAAGCTGTTATTTAAAAAAAAGGTTACGCTGGTTTTCGTGCTGGCTTTCAATAAGTATTATTTATAATCCATATTGAATAAAAAGGTTCTGTTTTTGTTTCAGTAACATTTATCACATCATATCTAATGTTGAAATAATTAATCTTCCTTATTTCTAATATTTAGTTATGTGACGTCAGCTTGATTCAGCTTCAGGGGACTTCAGCAGTGGGTACGTTTACCTTACTTACAGAAGTTAAGTTGAGAACCAATTCAGTGCAGTGTACAGTGGAATCATTTTTGTTTTTTTCATGAAAGCATGGAATGGGGTGGATGAACAAGAATTAAAGCTTCACTACTGGTTCGTAAAAAAGCCTCTGTCCTGGAAAAAGCAGCTAGAAAGCCAGTGGGACTATTTTAATCAAATTAATTTACAATATAATATTATTTTATACAATTGTATGAAAGTAACGGCATGGTAGCGACACCTCATTTTCAGGGGTTATTATTAATCTCGTAATCTTTCGTAGTATTATTTACCCTTACTAAACAACTTCTGCTTCGTGTATATATTAAAATTTTTGAAAGACGGGTCCTGTAGATTTTATGGGACTGGTTTAAAGCGTATGTATACATAAATATATATACAACATGCCATGCGTAAGAATATATACTATATAGCCACATTTATAGAAAACAGAATCGTACGGGCGATTTATAACTTAAATTGTAAAGTAAGAAAACACATTTAAAGAAATAAACATATTAACCTTGACATCGTAATATGCTTACGAGATTAATAATAATAATATTAATAATCCGTCCCGCCATCCCGGTGAGTCACTTAGGCATATCATCTCCGGTTGTTAGGCGCTTTTAACTCTGAGTACTAGCACAGGCATAACGCTCGCTAAAGGCTCGCTCTGAAATACGGTCTCGTGGATGAGAAATTGCCTTATTACAAGTACTTGCCGGAAGCCGTGCTCAAAAATGACGGCGCCAGGCTCTACTGCGACCGGACCACCACCACAGACAGGACTATTCTTGCGAATAAGCCTGATATTGTGCTGATGGACCGGGCACAGTTAAGGATATTTTTGGTTGACATTACCATTCCGTATGACGAGAACCTCGTGAAAACCAAAACAGATAAACAAACAAAATATTTGGACCTGGCTCACGAGGTGACCGAAATGTGGGGTGGTCTGCCAACCGAAATTATTCCTGTAGTCGTCTCTGCGAATGGGCTAATCCCGGTCAGCCTTTCGGGTCGTCTGAGGCAACTGGGACTCCGTGACGGACCGCTCCGGGCTCAAATGCAGAAGGCGGTGCTCCTCGATACCGCCCGCATTGTCCGCCGGTTTCTTTCCCTTTCCCCCTAACCCTCGGCCGTTTGGTCTCCCCCTGCCGAGGGCTTCCATCTGGTTGGGTTTTTTTTTGTATTTTTTATGTATTTATTGTATTTTATTGATATTTATGTATATTTATCATTCTCATTCACAATTATAGTTATGGAACCCAACCAGATGAGAAAACCATATAGATATTCATTTTTATTTACAATAAGCTTTATTACAATAAATTAAAATAAGCTATGTACAAATGTTATAAATTTTAAGTTGCTTACTTCGGCTTGTTACTGCCGGTTGTACTAGGCCGAGCCTGTATCACAGACAGTAGTTCCTTCCTCCATGACACAAAGAATATAAATTCACTAATTTAGCTTATATTCACCAAAGACAAAACACAATAATAATACAACAAAAGTTAGTTTTATACTAAAGATAACATGATATTCAATTCTTATTTTTTTTATAAGTACCGCCATAAAAGTTAACAATTTTAAGAAAGGTAAGGTTAGACCACTTAATACAATGAACTTTAGCTAAATTAAAACAAATATAGTATATTAATATTATGTAAATTTTTAAACAGTAGTTTTAAAAAGGAGTACCCTTAACCGACGAGCGTGTATACGTAGGTATATGGAAGTGAAGGAGGCGAGAGAGGTGTGTCAGGATCGTGCCAAATGGAAGTCTGTAGTCTCTGCCTACCCCTCTGAGTGACAGGCGTGAGTTTGTTTGTGATTTTGTTTTATGTTGTTTTAAAAAATATAAGTTAGTTATTTTATATGGTCAATTTTACTACATTATTTATTCGTCGGTATTGATTTTATATTAGTATATTGGTCTATTAGGATATCTTATAGGAAGCATTTGTGTGTGCGCGAGTTGAGTTAAATGATTAAAATGTGTAAATATTTTTAAAATGTGACTTTCTATTATATATATTTGATGTGTGTAATAGATACTGTAAGTGATATGTAAGTGCGTATGGAAGGTAGTTAATAAATGTGTGAGGCATTTATGATTTGTTTACTTAACTATTGCAAATAATTTTTCTTTTTCATCGTAAGTTTGTTTTTTTAACCACTTTACAATAACATTTTTACATTGGTAAGTATTATGCGGGTATATATTAAGAATTTTATTTAAAGTTTTTTTTATAGGATAGGGTGACAAACGAGCACACAGTCCACCTGATGGTAAGTGGTTGCTGCGGCCTATAGACATCTACTTCTATCCTCGATTACAAATCAAAATGCGGATGCGTTGTCACCCGTGAGGACTAAGATGGAATGCCTCGTTTCCAGTAAAAAGGGTCTCCGGTTCTCTACACTCACCATACGAAATACAGCAGCATTATGCTATTATAGCTGATATTCTGTGAGAGCGTGGTCCTTCCCCTTTCGAGCCGATCCATTCTTGCTACAACTATACTACTAATATAACTGCAGCATGGCTCTACCACGTATAAAATCATAAAGCATAGGACCTAAATTACAGTTATAATTAAAAGTGTAATGTATGTACATAAAAACATAAATAGCTTTGATAAGATTAAGGATGTTCATACTTTAAACACTAGGAACCAACATAAGATTGCAATAGCAATTACTAGACTTCATGTTTATTAATTCATTTATGAAGTTTGTATATCAATGTATACGCTTTCACAACAAAGGCCCAGAAAATGTTCAGTTTATTTTGTTAAAAGTATTTTTTTAAGAAAAAGTGTACAAAGTGGGTTTTCATAATATCAAAGAATATATAAATGAAAAGAACCCCATGGGAATGAGTTGATCACCATAATGCTGGTACTATTTAAATTTATTTAAAATTGTATAAAGAAGGTTACTGTAAAATACAATATGTAGAAAAAAAATGTCCCGCTGGGTTTCTTGCTGGTTCTTCCCAGGACAGAGGCATTTTATGAACCAGTGTTTAACAATACTGGTTAACAAAAAATGACTTCCAATAAGTAGTATGTAAAAATCAATATTGAATAAAAAAAACTATTCCATTCGATTCCATTCAATTCTATATATCTCCCGTGAGTCTCGCTAAAGGCAACAGTTCTATTACTTTTGCTTAAAAATTTGCTCGAGATTAGAAAAAATATCTCAAGGGTACGAGATAAGACCTATCTCGTTAAACTTGGAAAGTAAAACATAACCCTTAGATACAAAATTTCATCCAAATTCTTCAAATTAATTTCATACATTTTATGTACAAAAAATGCTTACTAAATCTGAATAATATAAGTTATAATCTATATATAGTTTGTAGTGTCGGTGTAAAATATCCATTAGTTTATATCATTCCGTAGCAAATTCCTTATAACAGCTCGAAATATTAAAAAAGCTGCCAAATGTGGCTACTATAACAAGTACTTTCAATGGGGGCAATTTATGGGGAAGGCCCATGTTTAGCAGGGGAATATTTTAAACTATGATAAATATCATCTATATACATCTTAATTATGTTGTCGCCAGTTTTTAATACAGCCTGTTATATAACCTTTGGGGTACATTAATACTTAACAGCAACATTAACGCCCCGGGTTTTATTATTCTTTTTATGTTGTTACTAACGTACGATACCCATTTTATTACTTTGTTAGCGACGGATTGTAATAAAATCAACAATTGTCATGGTCGCTCAAACTTGATTCCTGCTAATACAAATGAAATTGCATTAATAAGAAAAGAAAATGTATTCGATTGGAATTTTCTAAAACAATAAATATATAACATAATATATGATAGTAGTAGATAAAATAATCTGTGGGTATTTTTCAAATGCTTCTTCACATTGAATAAATCCACTTATATGCATTTTATCGCGTTTGTTTTACTTGTTTTTAATTCCCGAAGTTTCTGGTACTTTAGAGCACCCATGGTCTGATGTAATGATGGGGACCATCTTGAACATGTTCACAGAATGCAGAATTCCCGGAGCGTCGGTGTTTCACATCAGTCATATGCTTCTTCACATTCATTTAATGCTTATACTTACAAAGGATGAGACCCATAGCACTGCATCTCTTTAAGAAGTCTGCAGCCTGCAAACACGTTGTAGATCTTTTCTTTTTTAATTTTATTCTTCATAAGCCAGTGCTTGACCACAATCCCACCTGATGGTAAGTGGTGATGCAGCTTTAGATGATGAATTGCACTGTCTTAGCGTAACAAAAACCTATTCACTCTTGCCTTGAAGACGCCCAGATTGTATTCAGACGAAAATATAGACGCCGGCAAATTATTCCACTCCTTTGCTCTTTTTTTTTTCTAATGCGTGGAATTTCGAAAATAAAGGGATGAAGACCTGTCGACCGCCTGGTCATCCGATAGTGGAAAGGATAGGGAGGAATTAAAGCGTGCAATTCCTGCGCACACCCTTGGAAATGCATCTTATAGAATACCAAGAGGTTGGCTATTTTGCGCCTGTGTTCGAGGCTGCCAAGGTTGTGTTCAACCAAATCAAGGTCACCAATGAGCCTCTCAGCACGTCTCTGCACTGAGTCTAATGCAGCCAGATGAAAGAATGCTGAGTCTAAGCATACCACTGCAAGACTTCATGATACTTTAAGCTCGTTTTGCGTAAATCGGGCCAAAAATTAATATTCAAAAATTGAATGTAGCCGGACTAACTATGACATTGGGACGTCAAACATCTCAGTCACCCTCCGTGACCATGGTTGCTGTAAAGCACCCGAAACGTAGGGAATTAAAAATAAGTAAAAGTAGTGAAATAAAAGCGATAAAATCCGTAAATTTAGTTTTATTCAATGTGTAGTGTTCGCGTAAATTTAAGGAATCATTATGTGAACCAGTACGGACTGGTAATAGCAAATAAAATTCGCCGATTAGAAGATCTTAAAACCAAGCGCGCAAGATATATTACATCTTTAAATTTCTTGAAGAGATGCCGAGACCATAATCTCATTCCTACGTGTGTCAAAATATCAATAAAAAAAGGACATTCAGGAAGTGCAAAGATCTTAAATCAGGCAAGTAAAAAGTTGTTACGAACGGTGATTCAGCAGAAACGGTTCGATTTACATTTCATAAAGAACACCATAGACAATTTGTTCAGAGAACTAAAGACAGTTTTTACGACATTTGATTTTAATAATTGCATCGAAACTTTAAACAAACGAGAAACAGCAAAATACAATGAATGCAAAAATAAACAAATAGAAAAATACCAAAAATTAACGATCAAATCAAATGCCAACCATCTAAGTAAACGTCAGAACGAAACACAACCGTTGACCACAGACGCAAACAATAAACAACGCACAGTCTATAATCTGTCAAAACATACACTGGACGAACCAACGATAAAGGTGTTAGCGAAAGGAATTAATTTCGCATTTACACCGCGAAAAATCCCGTACGAAGAAATTATCTGCAGCGTTGAGGATTGTCTGTTTAAAAATAATATTGATAAGGAAGATTTGGAGGCTATACGTCAAGATATTTCGTCCTTGTTACGTCGTAGTTCAGTGCCGAAACCAATCCTTCCTAAAGACGAACTTACAGCGTTGATTAACTTACGGAACAGACCAGAGCTAACGATTCTCCGCGCGGATAAAGGAAATGCTACGGTAATAATGGACACTTTAGAGTATAATTTTAAAATACTACAGCTTTTATCGGACGAAAGTACATACAAAAAGGTCAAAACAGACCCCACAACTAACACGCTTAAAGCAAATAACGATTTAATAAAGAAATACGCCGAAAAAAAATTAAATCTCGACGTGAATTCGCTAATACCATCATGTACCAAACCACCGAGGTTGTATGGGTTACCAAAGATACACAAACCAAACGCTCCACTACGTCCTATAGTGAGCCAGATCGATTCACCAACTTATAACCTGGCACAACACTTGGCAAAAGTACTGTCACCACTGAGAGGACATACCAGAGCACACACAAAGGATTCATACCATTTTGTTAGTGAGATAAAAGACCTACATCTCGCTGACAGTGAAACTATGGTCAGTTTTGATGTTCAGTAACTATTCACATGCCTACCTATTGAAGACTGCATATCAATTGTAACTAGGAAGCTAGAATATAATAACAAGCCTGCTGAATATGCAGTATTACTCAAACACTGCCTCACATCTGGCTATCTATTGTGGAAGGAAGAGTTCTACAAGCAAGTAGATGGTGTGGCGATGGGCTCACCTGTATCTCCCATAGTCGCTAACATATTCATGGAGTACTTCGAGGAGAAAGACCTTCTTACTGCTCCTGTAAATCCAAGATTCTACAAGCGGTACGTAGACGACACTTTCACAATTTTACCATCTGACAAAGTAACTGCATTTTGAAACCACCTTAACTCTATAAACTCTAAAATACAATTCACAATGGAGTTAGAGGCAAATAATTCTTTAGCTTTCTTAGATGTTTTAGTCATTCGAAATCCTAATAACACAATTGGTCACACTGTCTATAGAAAAAAGACCCATACCAACCGATATTTAAATGGTGAATCTCACCATCATCCTTCACAGTTAGCTACCGTGGGTAAATCTTTGTTTCAGAGAGCACGAGGGATCTGTGACAGAAAATATCTGGCCGCCAAACTTCAGCACGTCAAGCAAGTATTGCAAGACAACAGGCTCCGAGTCCCGCGCCTACGTCACAGTGACGGAGTGAAGCCGGCCACTGTCGAGCGTGTACCTGCTGTACTACCTATGTCAGAGGAGTCACAGACAAGGTTGGCTACATCTTGAAGCGAGCTTCCATTAAAACATACTACAAGCCGCCGAAGAAGATTAGTCAATTTTTACCATCCGTCAAGTGTAATATCCCTCTACAAGATGCAGGAGTGTACAAGTTAGATAGTGAATGTGGTCTCTCTTACATAGGTCAAACAAAAAGATCCATAAAAACCCGCGTGAAAGAACATATAGCTGACGTGAAGCACCGACGCTCCGGGAAGTCTGCAGTCTGCGAACATGTTCAAGATCGTCCCCACCATTACATTCGATTTGATAAACCACAAATTCTCGCAAAATAACACCGATTCCTACCAAGGATGATACGCGAGGCTATTGAAATTAAAAAAACATCCAAATTTCAATAGAGAAGATGGATGGGTGCTGCCACCTGCTTGGGATCCTATAATTAACAAAATTAAACCCAAACCTAAGCATACCACTGCAAGACTTCATGATGCTATAAGCTCGTTTTGCGTAAATCGGACCAAAAATTAATATTCAAAAACTGAAGGTAGCCGGACTAACTATGACATTGGGACGTCAAACATCTCAGCCCCCCCGTGACCAAGGTTGCTGTAAAGCACCCGAAACGTCGGGAATTAAAAATAAGTAAAAGTAGTGAAATAAACGCGATAAAATCCGTAAATTTAGTTTTATTCAATGTGCCAAACTCTGTCAAAGGTCTTGGAGACATCAAGGGAAACAGCTAGTGCTTCTCCACTATTCTCTAGTGCCTGGCCCTATACGTGTGTGGCATACGCTAGAATGTCCCCAGTTGACCGATTTCAGTGAAAACTGTATTACTGGTCACTAAGGAGGTCATTTTGTTCTGGGTATGCCATTAAGCGGGTGTTCAACATACGCTCTATAATCTGGCAGAGCGTGGAGGTTATTGAAATTGGCCACAGACACAGGCTGCACGTTGGCCAACTTCCAAGATTTGGGCACTATTCCAGTCCTGAATGAGAGGCGGGACAAGTAAACGATCAGGTTCACTAGCTTTGTTCACGTCTAGACTTTTCAAGGTTTTAAGAATCTCGTTGTTTGTACATATGGACCTATGACAAAGAGGTATGGCAGTGAGGTAATTGAGATGGTACGTCGTTGCTACTATCCATACGCGAATTGCAAGCAAAAAGACAAGCAAATCAATCCGCTTTCTCCTTTGGAACATGTGCTTGTGAGCCATCTGGTTTTACCAGTGAAGGCAGTGTAGACCAATTGAAGTTTGTCTCAACCGATTTGGCGAGAGAACAAAAAGCTTTATTACTAGAAAGTTTAACAGAAAGTGTTGTAGCAATGCGTTTAATGCGGTCGAAACTGACTTTCCGTAACGCCTTTTTGCAAGACTTGGCGGCTTAGTTAAAGGCTCTCTTCCTAAGGATAACATCCGGAGCCTTGCGGTCTCGAGCATCGACCCATGATAAGTACGCCACATGTTTGTGCTTTTCAGCACGGACGCGCACTCGGCGTTGAAACATGGGCAAGCTTTACCACCAATGGGCACTTCAGCAAAGGGAATGAAATACTCCATCGTTTGACGTATCACATCGGTTTTGGTATCCGCGCAGATCGACGGATCTTCAGATTAGAAACAGATCTGCCGCCAAGGATAAGATGCAAAAAAATTTCGCATCTCAACCCAATCTATTAACTTCTTCTGCCACATTCGCCACACACCGTGGAAATCGTAGTTGGGTGGGGAATATAACGACAAAAGCCTATCTGTAAATTTCTGCAATATCAGGGGACTTCACTCTAACCTAAACGCCGTTGACTACCATCTCGAGACGGCGAGGCTGGCTCTGCTCTTTTTGACCGAGATGCAGGTATCCTCTCCGGCTGATGTCTCGTATCTCTCCTGCCTGGGGTACAAACTCGAACGCTCCTTTGTGCCTCGGGCTGGAGTTTGCGTTTACGTCAGAGAGGACATCTGTTCTCGACGCCTAAGCAGTCTTGAAAGTTCGGACCTGTCCATCATTTGGTACGCGTCGACAGCGACGACCCATCGCACATCTAAGGGTGCCTCTATAGGTCCCATAGCGGTAATGCCGACACAGACCGACTCTCCGACCACGTCCGAATGGCTACAGATTCGTTGCTACAGCTGTTCCCTGCGCAGAGATCGTGATCCTCGGCGATTTTAACGTCCATCATACCGAATGGCTTGGTTCACTTTTAACCGATCATGCGGGGAGATTTGTTCATGATTTTGTCTTGACATATGGTCTGACATAACTGGTTACTTCGCCTACACGGATTCCAGATATGGAGGATCACCCTCCCTGTTGGAACTTCTGCTGATATCAGATTTCCGTCGACGCCCCTTTAAGCTCCTCGGACCATTGTCTTGTCCGGAGTGTGGTGCCACTCACGCTGAAATCGCAGTTGCATTCTGCAGGCTACTGCCGTGTTTGGTACTATAGGTCAGCCGATTGGGATAAGATGCGGTATTTCTTTGCATCCTACTCTTGGGGGCGGGTTTGCTTCTCGCAGGACGATCCCAACGTTGTTGCGGATTCTGTCGCTAATACGGAACTTCAGGGTATGGAACTTTTTATTCCTCCCTCTGTGGTGCCCATCGGAGTTTTTCATCGGAGGAGAGTTTGGTCGCTCCTGTAAAATAGCATAATGCTATAAGCAGGAGTGCTACCAAGCCTGGGCTAACGCATCAACGTCCCGGGATGTAAACATCAGCGCTCTAAAAAAGAAGTATAATTCCGCCTTCAGGCAGAATTGGCGAGAAACTAGTTCGACTTCCTTCTGGAACCCGTGCATTCTGGTCTCTCACCAAGGCTGTCCAGTGGAATTTCTGGTCTACCTAAATCATAGATGGGCGGAGGCAGTAGAGTCCAAGAGGGGGGCATTTGCCGTAAGTTTGGACATTGCGTAGGCCTTCGATCGGGTTTGTCACAAAGCGCTTCTTTCGCAGATCCCTTCCTATGGGCTTCCCGAGAAATCTTGTAATTGGATCGTTGTAGATGGTGCAAGCTCCGATTACAAGCCTATTAATGCTGGTGTTCCACAAGGTTGCGCGCTATCGCTAACGCTGTTTCTTCTGCATATTGTAACGGTCCCCCCTCTCTATGTATAAAACTATTATTATATTAATTATAATTAATTCCCCTTTATAATAAAAAATATATATATATGTGACTAGGATAAATAAGATATGTTTTGATCTTTCTAAATGATCTTTCTAAAGGTTTAATAATAGGCCGTTTGTAATATTTTGGCGTGATCGACTTGGTTAGGACCCTTATTTACGTTGTGTTTGTTTAGTAACTTAGTTCTTTTAGGTTTCTTTTGGAAGAATGAATATTCGCTAGAGCAATTGAAAGCTGTTGGTAGTGCGTCATAAGCTAAGTGAACCCCGTTCACGAAGACAGGGCTCGAGAAAGGTTAAGACATAAAACGTCCCAATTCCACTTGTATCAGGTTTACATTATTAATTTAATATTATTTATCTCTTCCCGATCGGAAAAGGCTCAAAATATATTTATACAAAATACCCGATACAAGGGCTTCGCTCTCCTACATTTATTAAAAAATGTAGAGGAGGCACACGGCCCCACACACGCCGTGCACGGTGAGTGCCAACCATTTTGATGCACTCCCCCTGAAGGGAGCGCTAATTCGGGAACTGGACCGAAGTCCACAGAAAAATAACTAGCGAACCAGTAAAAGAGGCTTGGCCCCTTGCTAGTGCGTAAGCACAAACATCGACCGAAGTCGCGCATGTCAATGCGTGTAAACGCGAAACAAAATACGAACGAATCCAGCCACAGTGAATGTACGTCACACGGTTTAGGCAAATAGGCACCCTAGCCGTATACCCTCCATGAGCGCCACCACCTGCCAGACCGTCGCTCCTGCAGACGTGATGTTAGTGTATGGCATCACCACCAATTGCATGATCAGCACGGCTACGAGCCGCAGAGCGTGTCATGAGTCTACCACTCACCTCAAGGGAATGGGGTCCCACGTTGTGCGGCTTTCGGCCGCAGCCTTGAGAGTCTCCTCAGATCCTCCCGCCAGCTACCAACCGCATGAGGTCGACACATATGCTCCACCAACAAATACAACGTCAGATATAGCCAAAAGGCAGTTATAAGATAAGAGTAAAAATTCGCCATCAGAAAGGGTTTGTGTCATTGACGTTGAGTAAATGCATTTTCGATCATGTTTGTCTCACCCACCAACAAGTTGCCTTCAATCATTCAAAGGTGGGAAAGTTACAGAGATATAATATTATGTTGTTATATAAAACATCGTGCAGGGCAGACAGTCTGCAGCCCCGCAATGAAGGGACCCGACTTGGGCAAAGCTAATTAGGTGTGAGTCAAAATAAGACGCAGAGAGCGCCATTGAGAATAGCGTCCCACCAAACAACCATCGCAGAGACGCAATGCTGCAGAACGCAACAAGCATCAATACGACTATCGTCGGGCTTACACCATTCCAAGGTCCCCCATACATCTCAGCAAACATCACCACCCGCATACCTCCATCGACCAGAACCACAAGAGAGCGTCGAATCAGGCGCAGCATACCCGTAGATCCATCACAAGACGCAATACCTCAAGTAGCAGTAAGCATCAATGCAACTATCATACCGATGGCGCCCCCTCACAACACACGCACATGATCCCTATCGACTTTGGTAACAAAGTTGGTATTGTTGTTATATAAAAATATCACCAACGTATCATAGCAGCACGCTACTAAGACGCCAATGAACAAAACTCCACGTATCATAGCGCTAATGCACTAAGACATGAAGCTGAGTATGCCTGTTACACTTAAAAGTGCTACCAAACACACTCATCATCCCAATCCGAAATATAGACGACGCATCGCTATGCGCAACGACGCCGCCCACAACCGGTATGGGTGTGCGATGTCCACGGGAAAGCCGTATTGCTACAACAAACCCGCTTACCACCGGCACTAAGGTGTTAATTGTATGCCTCCATCGACCAGAACCACAAGAGAGCGTCGAATCAGGCGCAGCACACCCGCAGATCCGTCACAAGACGCAATACTGCAAGTAGCAGTAAGCATCAATACAAATATCATACGGGTGGCGCCCCCTCACAACACATTCACATGACTCCTATCGACTTTGGCAACAAAGTTAGTATTGTTGTTATATAAAAAATATCACCAACGTATCATAGTAGCACGCCACTAGGACGCCAATGAACAAAACTCCACGTATCATAGCGCTAATGCACTAAGACATGAAGCTGAGTATGCCGGTTACACTTAAAAGTGCCACCAAACACACTCATCATCCCCATCCGAAAGATAGACGACGCATCGCTACGCGCTACTACACCGCCCGCAAACGGTATGGGTGTGCGATGTCCACGGGAAAGCCGTATTGTTACAACAAACCCGCTTACCACCGGCACTAAGATATTAATTGTATACCTCCATCGACCAGAACCACAAGAATGCGTCGAATCAGGCGCAGCACACCCGCAGATCCATCACAAGACGCAATACCGCAAGTAGCAGTAAGCATCAATGCAACTATCATACGGATGGCGCCCCCTCACAACACACCCACATGACTCTTATCGATTTTGGTAACAAATTTTTTATTGTTGTTATATAAAAAATATCACCAACGTATCATAGTAGCACGCTACTAAGACGCCAGTGGACAAAACTCCACGTATCATAGCGCTAATGCACTAAGACATGAAGCTGAGTATGCCTGTTACACTTAAAAGTGCTACCAAACACACTCATCATCCCCATCCGAAAGATAGACGACACATCGCTATGCGCAACGACATCGCCCACAAACGGTATGAGTGTGCGATGTTCACGGGAAAGCCGTATTGCTACAACAAACCCGCTTACCACCGGCACTAAGATGATATGTCTAGGACACATCGGTTAGCGAGTCCAAGTTTACCTCGGACCAATTGCTCGTGAAGCAGCACACACGGCACCATAATATTCCTTTTCAAGTCCCTAATAAGGACTAGTCATTTTGCTACAGTACTAGGAGCAGTCAGTCACCCGACCACCCCATACAATGCTTATGCATCAAGGAGACCTCCTATAATATTGCTTTTGTATCATAGACCTTACTTTCATAAGTCATTCATATATAGGATTCGAACCCACGACCCTACTACTGTAATGCTTATTAATCATAGAGACCTTCTATAGTATTGCTTTTGTATCATAGACCTTACTTTCATAAGTCATTCATATATAGGATTCGAACCCACGACCCTACTATTGTAATGCATATTAATCATAGAGACCTTCTATAGTATTGCTTTTGTATCATAGACCTTACTTTCATAAGTCATTCATATATAGGATTCGAACCCACGACCCTACTATTTAATGCATATTAATCATAGAGACCTTCTATAGTATTGCTTTTGGATCATAGACCTTACTTTCATGTCATTAATATATAGGGTTCTAACCCACGACCCTACCATTGTAATGCAAATTCATCATGGAGACCTTCTTTAGTATTGCTTTTGTATCATTGAGTTTAATATCATAAGTCCCTAATATAGGACTAGTCATTGTGCTACAGTACTTCAGGCAGTCGGGCTCCCGACCACCCCATATATATGTACAACTGCAGGAATGTATCTCCGGCAGCTCCTCCATACAAGACGTCTATATATGAACACCTTCAATAACTTAGGAAAATTTTCTTTTATACGTGAACTCCTTCCACAACTTAGGAAATTTCTTTTATACGTGAAATCGTTCCACAACTTAGGAAAATTTTCTTTTATACATGAACAGCTCCCATGACTTTAACAATTTTTAACAAATTTTCTAATTATCTTATAAACGTTATTTAACTTTATTTTATAATATTTTTAACTTGTATTTCTATTATTTATCTTATTTTAAATATTTTTTCAAGTTTTTAAATAAATTTATTTATTACGAAAAACAATAATTTTGCTTTTAATTTACTATGTTATTGGGCTAATGTCTGAAATATATTAACTTTATGTTTATTAATTTAACTTAATTGCTTAATATATATCTTTTAAAACTATTTTTGACGCCCCTTTATATTGAATTTAATTATTAATAATAATATTGGGCCGTCAAAATATCAATGATATGTTGCAAACACCTAACATTCATTGCTATGCAGATGACAGCACTGGTGATGCACTGTACACCGGCCGTGCTAATATTTCTCGGGAATACGTCTCCGAGTATCGGGCCAAACTTGTATCTGAAGTCGAGTCTTTGCTGAACAGAGTCTTGGATTGGGGGCGACAAAATCTAGTCCAGTTTAACCCTCAGAAGACATAAGTTTAAGCGTTAACCGCTAAAAAGAACCCCTTTGTTGTATCTCCTCAGTTTTAAGGCACTCCCCTTGTTGTCTCAGCCAGTATCGGAATCTGCACCACCACCTGCAACTTTACAAGGCGTCGGTTCGGCCGCACATGGAATACTGTTCCATCTCTGGGCTGTACTGTCAGTACCAGCTCCTTCCACTTGACCGCATCCAGGGCAGAGCGGCTCTAATCGTCGATAACCGAGTGCTTTACGATCGGCTCGATTCACTGGCGCTGCGAAGAGATGTTGCAACTCTTTGCATTTTCTTTCGCGTATACTATGGGGAGTGATCTGAAGAATAGTCGGATTAATCCCAGCCGCCAAATTTCATGAACCCACTACGTGACAAAAGTCTCGATATCATACACACCATCTGGTTGCTTGACGGTTCACCACTGTACGTTTCACAAGGAGTTTTCTTCCGCGTACGACCTCTCTGTGGAATAGTTTACCACCGGCGATTTTTCCTGTCCGATACGACCTGGGGACCTTCAAGAAAAGAGCTTACTCATTTCTAAAGGGCCGTCAACGCACCTGCAATTCCCCTGGTGTTGCGGTTGATCATGGGCGGCGATAGTCACTTAACATCAGTTGAGCCACATGCTCGTTTGCCCCCTCTTCTCTAAAAAACACACACATTTCACCAGACAGTGGTCGGAAGTTCTCAAGAGTGAGATTACCTGAACATTGTTCCTATTTGGATTGGTCGTAAGCAAAAGGTCGAGGCAGTTTACTTTGTTTCCATCCACATCATGTACCTTAGTTGCCTATTGTACCAGTTGGGAGAGTCCAGTGACAAGGAAAAATTCCACGCCTTTCTCCTAGCGTAGTCGGTCTTCTGGTATGGGAACAGCCAGTCCTGACGACAGGCATTAAATTGCCTCAGAAAAACCAACTGTGTATTAGGGTACCGACTTAGAGCCACATTAGATTCTGTGTAATATTTGATAAACTTAAATCCAAATTCAAACACGCTTCTTTAGAACTTCAAATCTTCAAAAAAATATAGGAAAATTTCTGTGAATAAAATAGATCAAAACGAATTATCAAATTCAAAGATAGACCGCCGATTAGTCACGAATTTATAACTTTAAACACTTCAATATTTTTGCAGCATTGGATCAGCAACTCATTGGTTTCAATGTTTTTCTTTAAAAATGATGCAGATGATACCAATCGTCAATAATATATTTAATTAAACGAAACAAAGTTTTAATTGTACAACTTAATTATTTAACAGTTTCGTCACAATATATGTTATTAAATTTAATGAATACAGATTTCCATTCTTTACAACGAAATATTACTCACAAAATAGCAAAGAGAATGAAACCACTATTGGTTTTATAGTATACGCAACATTATAGCAAAAACAAGCTGCAAAATGCAGATATTATGCCTTTCTCTTTCATTTACAGTTATTCCCATTCCACTTTCAGTACAAGAGTTCATTCAGTTAGTTTCAGATGTTCCGTACAGTAGAGACGCGCAGAATGTTTGTAGATATTTCGGGAATGTGCTTGCGGACGGGTACAAAAAAAATGTTCAGCTTGGTTTTGTGAATGATGTTTTATTTGATTTTATTTAAATTAAATTGTAGTGATAATGTGTACCGAAAATTTCCCGTTCAGTATTACCAGGTTAGAATGTATTATATACCATGTAACTTAAACTGAGACTATTTTAAACCATTCACTGGTCTTCAAGCTTCAAAATCTATGACGAGGTTCAAACAAAACTTTACGTGAATTGTTTGATGTGAAAGTGAATTCAATATTTACCAAGAAAAATGACTGATGAGGGCAAAGCCAGTGTGGATTATGTAAATAACTTAAATTTGAGTTTAAACATTAATAAAACGCTGCAGTTTATAGAAGAACTGGATATACTATTTCAGCCTGAAGTCGTGCTTATTGGCTTATATGTACCGATATTAATATTGTCTCTTATAACTAACATTCTTCTCATAGTTGTGGCGGTTAAGTACAACTATACCAAAAGGTAAGCTTCGAGCCAATTTATGTACAAAATAAATCGAACGAATATTATTCAAATATGTATTTGAAATGTCTAAAATATTTAAAGGTAATCGTCTTTGATAATCCAAAATCTGGTAGACTGTTTAATATAAGGTATTCTGTGTAATAGATAAAATATAATCCCCGCGATACTTCGAGGAAACTCAATCACGCTACTGGGCTACCACTACCGCTACGTTATCATCAGATGCTGGTGATATAACCAGTTTTATTATTTTAAGACGTTAATTTTTTATCATTGTGTGTATGTGTGTGATCTTTTTTTATTATAACATGTGAGTGAAAAAAGAGCTCATAGTCCACCTGATAATAAGTGGTTGCTGTGGCCCATTGACATCTACATCTATCCTCGATAACAAATCAAAATGCAGATACATTATTACCAATGAGGTCTCAAATGTAATGCCTAGTTTCCAGTAAAATAGGTTTACAGTTCTCTACACTCACCATACTAAACACAGCAGCGTTGAGCTGCTATTTTACGCTAGTATTTTGTGAGGTTTATAATGTTTTGCTTAGATATTTGTTGCGTGTTTTCTATACTTTGCAAAAAATAGTTTTAGATTAGATTTAATTATAATATTCACTTTACTGTGATTCTGCATTAAGGTTGTAGAAAGGATTTAATTTATGGGACATTGGGTTTATAAAATCTGCAAAAATTAAAAATGATAAAACGTACATTCCGGTAGTTAAATTCGATTTATCCGGACCGATACGACGTCGGTACCTCCATGAAAAAAGCCTACTCCTTTTTAGAAGGCCAGCAACTTATCTGCAATTACCATAGTGTTGAAGTTGTTTATGGGTGGCGGTAGTCACTTACCATCTAGTTAGTAAGCAGCATGCTCGTTTGCCTCTCCTAAATTAAAAAACCATACATCACAGAAAGTTGAAAAGTTATTGCCGAAGCGAATTCTTTGCTGGCGTAATCAAATGAATTTCTTTTCTTAATTATTTCGTAAAAGTCCACTAATCAGCATCAACATTGGCTCCTTACAGGGTACCCCGAGACTGTACGACAAGCGAGTACGGCACTGTAGGCTAGGTTAAACCAGTTCCTGCAAAAATAAGGAAAATATCCCCGGCACTCGGTTAGCTGATGATAGGAATATTTTTTGTAAATGTAGAAAATCGACACTCTATACCACATCATTAGATCAGATACTGTGATCAAAAAAAATTTAATCAGTGTTTCCTTAAATTTAATTCTAAACAGCCTCGCTATTAATTGCAGCCGAAATCCAACAATTCATTGTCAGTTTAATAAAAAAATAGGTTTAAAATTTGATTGAGGCATGGTTAAAATATTTGTCAGCTGAGTTCATTCACACTTCATTTAAAAAAAAAGTATATAATCTTTTGTCACTTCCATGATTGACTTGATACTGGCAGAGATTCTGTTAGGGTAAGCCATAAAAGAAGAAAGAAGAAGAAGTACATACTGTTGTGGGGAAGATTTTCCATTATTTCGCCTCTCTTTACCGACGGCATGACGGTCGTAGTAGCAACGGTCTCGCTTTTGACGCTTTTTCCCCACGCCGTAAACAAAATATTTATACCGTTATCTACCCATGAAAAGTCCCCACAGCCACGAGACGAAGTAGGTTGGTGGATTCATTAAAGCTGTCACCAACACGGCTAAAACGTTCATCGAATTTCAAGGCTAAATGCCAAAAGCCCTTAAATTTAAAAACTTCGTGCCATAAATGTCAATGATTTGTCATTATTATTTATATTAATTTATTTAACGTTATGATTTCCTATATTTACGCGACTACTAGACATTAATGAAACTAACTTTACGGATTTCATCGCGTTTAATTTCAACTATTTAATTCCTGACCTTACCGGTACTTTACAGCATGCACGGTTACGGGAGACCTAGGTGTTTGATGTCTCGATGTCATAGCTAGCCCGGCTACCTTCAGCTTTTAAATCTTAATTTTTAGTCCGGTAAAGATACTGTAAGCTCGTACTACGTAGAATGTTTTTACTTTAACGTTTAAATTATATAAGGAAAACTGTTAATGAAATACCACTTATTATAAATTGCACATTTTCTGGCATATGAAAAAGAACTTTATCTAAATTTTACTTCTTCAATAGAATCAGGGTGACAAATAAGCACCAAGCCCATCTGGTGATGAGTGGATGTTGTGGCGCATAGGTGCATAGACCTACATCTATTCCCGATTAAGAATAAAAATGCGATTGCGTTGTCACCTCTGAAGACTAATATAGAATGCCTTCTCGTGTCCGTTTTCCCACACTGTTAGTGTACAAACACAGCAGCAATAAGCTTGTATTCCTTCAGAGTGTAGTTCTTTCCCGGTCGCGACGACTTATTTGTGCAGCAGCCGTAATATAGCAGTCTTTTTAGTTGCAAAGTTTTAAATCTACACGAAATTATCTATCATTATACTCAAGTCTGACACTGCGTCTAATCTGACCTCCAAACGAAATAAAATATTACGGAAGTTTAAAATCGTTGTACCATAACATAAGCTGCGTAACATGTTACTCACCACGCCGAGTTTGGGTTTATCTTTAAAATAGAGTAGAATAACATCATCATCGATATGTAGCGGAAGCGTAAAATAATCTAATTGACAAATGAAACAAGGTTTGCAGAATTTTCCTACCATCAACTGAAAATAATAAAAAGTGCTTTGGTTGACGAACGAAATAGTAAAGGTGAAATCCTTCCTTTAGTAATGAACGAATAAAAAAAATCAGTTCGAAGTTATTAATTTATTTTGAGAATAACGATTCTATAACACTAAATCATATCATACATTATATAATACACTAGCTTGCCAGACAGACGTTGTTCTGCACTTTTCGACGACCCTTTGCCATGTCCTACTAAAAATCCTTAAATTCGCAAAAAAAAGTTGTGGGTCACTCATCGGCAAACAAACTATCCTATCTCTCAAGTTGGACCAAAGTGCACACGGTGTGCAAATTTGATTAAAATCGGTTAAGTAGTTTAGGAGTCCATCGCGGACAAACAACGTGACACGTAATTTATATACATTAAGATAAGTTACTAAACTTATACGTAATTTGTAGACCATATTACGTTGATATACCATGTATAATGATATAATAAAATAAAAAGCCTTTTATTTTTGCATTTACTTTCACATTTCTTTTATTGGTGGTTAGTTTTATATTAAATTGCTTAACTTAGTATTCTATTTTATTAATTTAATTAGGATCAGCAAGAACCCCGTCTTCACAGGTTTAGGATTCCTCCAAAATTAACCAATTCTTTCGGTCTTGGGCTGCTTCTGTACAGGGTGCAATGTGGACCACGGTATTTTTAATTTACATTCGTCCCATTTTCTCATGGACCTTTCCTATGCCTCTTTTGCCGCGCGGTCCCTTCCTGATGTCATTCTTCTGGTCCAACGTTTATCTGGAAGTCGTGCTACATGGCCGGACCACTTCCACTGTAATTTTTCACACTTTGTAGAGCATGTTATCACTTTTTTATTTTTATATGCCTTATATTTTGTATGTTTGTATCGCAACGATGTACGGTATAATATACTTAATAATGTTTAAAAGATACTGGGTTTTTTGCTCTTCTGTAAAATTACTATTTTCATGTTACGTCTTTACTGTAGTAGGTAAGCGTTATATATCGTCATTACAGTTCTTCAAAAGTTCAATGCTGTATATAGGAGTATTAAAGTTAGCAGAAAACACGATCCCGAGCTATCGAATTTTGTCTGTGACAGCGTGGCCCTTTCACGGTTGAGTCGACCACCACGAATGGGTCGGCACAATTATAATATCTTGGCAGCGTACCTCTACCAAATTTAAAATAAATAACATGTATAAAATTTATCTATTGTATAATTATGAATAACTAGCGGGGCTTTGTGCTTTGTAGCAAAATGAAGTTTGCACTTGCCGTATCGCATTTTGATTTTGTTTATTTGTAAAAGAAATGGAAGACCTAGTTTATATGATAACGAAATGTTTTTAATTTTCAAATACAGTCTTTATCTTATTACAAATTTAAATAAAAATGTCTTAACAAAATGATTAATTCCCTTATTCTATTATGATTTTGGTGTGTCAATTTTAAATATATAAAATCAGAGAATAAATTATAATGATTAAAATTAAATAAAATTCACAAATGAATAATTATAACATAAACAACTTTTATGGAACACTAATGATAGAAAGTGATATTATAATTTACAGAGCTTACAGTTTGAAATATTAACTCAAGTAAACCCTGAAAGTTTTTAAAAAATTCGTTATTAAACGCTTAAATTGAAAAAAAAAAGTATTTATATTTTAATACAACTAGTAGTTTTATTATACATTATAATATACATGTCATAATTGTTGTTTAAATAACAAAAAAAGATTTGTCTTGGGTCGATATAACTTTTTTCTTTGTCTTTGCAGTAATGCATGGTGCGGTTGACAGCTTACAATTTAGCGTGCCTAGAGATGAAACAAACAGGTGTTTAACAATACATAAAGCAAACTAAAAATTATCGATTAGCTATCGAGAAAAAATTAAAACCGGAATATTTTTTTTTTCATAAATAAATTACAATTAATGTAAATTTTAGTTACAGATTAATTGTAAAAAATTGTATTAATTTGAAATAATTTAATACTATATTTCTTTATAAACTATAGTGCATGTAAAACTAAGTTAAATTTAAATACACATTATGGCATAATACCTGTTCCCGCGACATCACCCGCGTAGTAATAAATATTACGACTGGATTTCATGGGTTTCAATTTTTTTGCGCGGTATCCTGATACTTATTCTAAAATAAAAGTAGCCTTTGTTACTCTTTGTAACATTAACTATCTGCCAGTGCCAGCTATAAGCCGGAACAAACAGACAAACATTTTAAAAATTGTTTTTGTCTTTTGTTATAAATACCGTATATACTTACATAATATGTATTTAGTAAAAGGCTGTTGTTTGGTATTACAAACAGACACTTCAATGTATATATTATACTATGAATTAATTTGAAAATTAAAACCATCTTCTATTTCATGTTGATTGCAACATTCATATTGACATTTCAAGAAATAAAATGGCTGTCAGCATCTATAATTTTCAGTACTGCGTTGACTGCACCGGCAGCTTTTCAAGGTACGGGTCCCAGCGCCTTTCGCTATATGTGTATTAGTGCTGCCAGTTCCAATGGGCCAAATATCAGGACGAAAGGTAAAAATAATCGAGGATTTAGTTTAAAAATCTAAAGAAATAAAAAAAAATTGGTTTTTGTAGCCATCTTGGCCGCCATGAGTCATAATAGTTTTTTTGAATCAATGCGCAATTCGCATTATAATTTTTTTTTGCCTGAGCTGACCAACGAATAATTTACTGTCCACGCATCAGAAACACTACATATTCCGCTATGTGCGGTTTTTTCCGTAAATCAGAATTTGTTCCAAGATTAGTTCCAATTCCAACACACATTTATGTGATTTTTATATATTTGATTTATTTCAAAACCGATTTTTGATATAGTCTGTGCTTATTCGTTATATAATGGCATAGTTTAGCGTGGCACATCACTCGTAAGTGGGCGGTACCCATCCATGAATTACAACAATATCTGTATGAGAGTTTATCTAAAAAAAACGTGAAACTTAATAGGCATGAGCTGCCATTCGCACCATGCTACGACGTAAAGACTATAGCAGCATTGTAGTGTGTGCTGAAAAAGTATTTTACGTTTGTCACAATTACACAATATTCTAAGTTAAATATGTATTGTAGAGTAAGTATTTTATATTTTCTAAAGAGAAGACGATTCTACTCTATTAGATGTAGGAAATTAGTTAACTTGTTGTAAAATGTAATATAAGTATGTTATTGTCCTATAATTATTCATTTTATTTTATTCGCCTATAATTTTATACTTCTTTAAGTAACAAGATATATCAGGCAGACTGTAAATTTATACTGGAAACTGTTGATAACAATTAAAGAGTAGGTTAGATTTGGTTGCATTTTGGATACCGAGGACTCCACTCCAGATCGAGTGGAGCCTTTGGCATATATTTTAAACACAAGTTCTCTTTGATCGAGCATGTAGATGAGTTTGTATATTTGGGCTGCGTATTTAGCAGATATGATAAGGATATAGAACGACGAGTGAATGCGGGAAATAGAGTAAATGGGGCCCTGCACTCTATTGTGAAGAGTCAAAATGTGTCAAAAAAGGCACGTATGGCAATTCACAATGCTGTGTTGGTCCCTACTTTAACGTATGGTAGTGAAAGTTGGGCAGAAGAAGCACGAGAGTAGAATGAACGCAGTAGAAATGCGGTCGTTAAGGAGTATGTTAGGGCTGAATCTGAACGACAGGGTAAGAAATTGTGTAATAAGAGAAGAGTGTGGTTTGCAAGACGATGTTGTGACCAGGATTAAGAAAGGAATGCTTCGGTGGTTTGATCATGTGGAAAGAATGAATGAGGAAAGAGTGACAAAGAAAACTCATGTTGCAGAAGTGAATGGCAGAGTCGGAAAGGGACGTCCTAGGCGAAAATTTATCGACCAAATTGGCGATTTATTGAAAACGGGCCAAATTAGGAGTACCCTTAACCGACGAGCATGTATGCGTAGGTGTATGGATGTGAAGGAGGTGAGAGAGGTGTGTCAGCATCGTGCCAAATGGAAGTCTGTAGTCTCTGCCTACCCCTCTGGGTGACAGGCTTGAGTGTTTATGTTATGTTATGTTAAGTTCTTAAGCTGGCCACTTTAATCAATGTGTTAAATACAAAGCTACAATTTTTTGTTGTTGTTGTAAAATTAATCTTTCAACCCGCCCACTAAACGTAAAACTATGGCAGATGAAGGTCTATGTTCTGCGGTGGACTTGTTTGCCAAAGTGATTTGCATTGCAAAATATATATATTTTTCTGCCGGAAAATTTCAAAGATAGGTCTACTAACACAATTTAAAAATGATATGGCATGTAGAAATAATTTTGCGGCAGACTGGAGAGCAAACCAGAATATCACTGTATTTCAGGATTCTTGCTCCAAAACACAATCATTTCTCTTCACTGCAAAAAGGAGCTAGCTCACCTGGGCTCCTTCTTTCCGAAATGTATCACTAGAATACAACGACCGCCTTCAGTTGCTGGGGGTTGAGATATCCTCAAATCTAAACTTCGGATGGTTCATTGACTCCAAGGCCAAAGCTGCTGCAAGGAGGCTCCGGGTCCTTGCAAAGGTGCGGCGATACTTCACGCCGGGACAGATCCTTACTTTATATAAAGCCCAAGTCCGGTCGTGCATGGAGTATTGCTACCATATACGGGCTGGTGCTGCAAAATGCCACCTAGGAACCTTGAACTCAATGGAAAGGTATGCTAAGAGGCTTATTGCTGACCCGAATTTCTTTGAAACCAATCTTACCAGCCTCGAACACCGGCATAAAGTAGCCAGCCTTTCGGTCGTCTACAGGATGCATTTCGGAGAGTGTGCGCAGGAATTGCATAATTTAATTCCTCCCTCTCCCTTCCACCATCCGACAACCAGACGTTCGGTCAGTCTCCACCCTTTCGTTGTTGACTTACCACGCATTCGAACCAAACGTTTTGCTACGTCGTTCGTCATGCGTACAGCAAATTAGTAGAATAAGTTGCCAGCATATGTCTTTCCATCCAATTACAGTGTGAGTGTCTCCAAGGCAAGAGTTAATAGGTTTTTGTTAAGTCAGTGCGCTTTACTACCTTAAGCTACATCACCACTTACTATCAAGTGGGATTGTAGCTAAGTGCTAGCTTAGAAGAATAAAAAGATAAAACGTAGATATCTCTGTGCAAAAGCATCAATGTACCACTAGATCCTTTGTCAGGCTTATTCAGTAAATTAAATCATTACAATACATTTTACTCATACACTGACATGTAAAATTCTTTAAAATATATTGAAAAAATATTTTCTCAATATATTTTAAAGAATTTTCCTTATTCCTGATTTATTACCGTGTATAACAAAATACTGCTAAGCTTTCTGACAATATTAGGCACATCTGGTAAGAATTTGTTTCCAACAGAATCACGTTGAATTATTGTCTGAAATAAAAATATACAAAGGAAACCATATTTTAAACGTATAAAAAAAAAGAAAACCCCCCACCGGCTTAGATGTGAAAACGGTTTAAAACGCTTAGTTAAAGCGTACCATAGACCACATACATACCCTTCGGAAAATTGTACAGCAGTCCGCAGAGTACAATCTGCCACTTTGTTTGGCGTATGTGGACTATGAGAAAGCCTATGATTTCGTCAAAGTTTATGCGGTGCTGTAGTCCCTTCCGCAGTACCAGTGTACTGTCAGTATATCGAAATGCTGAAGTGTTTGTGCATTAGGGCTACCATGGCTATCCGAGTACAGAACCAGAGTACAAAACCTGGATAGCTTTTGTACTTCGGTTCTGTACTGCATAGAGGTGTAAGACAGGATGACGTAATATCCCTAAAACTCTTCCCCAGTGCATTGGAAGACGTTTTCAAGATACTGGACTGGAAATAATACGGTATTAACGTCAATGGCCAGTAAATCACTCACCTTCGATTTTCCTACGATATAGTCCTCATGACAGAATCGCTGGAGGACCTAAGCACTATACATAGAATATTTTGTGCGAGGATAGGTGTCGCCGGGAGCACACATACAAGCAATTACGTCGTATTATCACTACTACAAACCCGATTTACTGACATACAGATTTTAATACATATTAGTTTGTAAATAGCATGCAATTTGGCATTTTCTAAATAATTTGCAAGCGAAATTTGGAAACGATTGTAACGTCAAAACACATCTCGTGTTGACATTTATACGCGTGAATTGTCGTGTTAGTGACATTTTAGTGGCTACATATGTTCCGCCCACTCCCACGTTTTATTATGTTTGTATTATAGTATTCTATGGCACTATATCACTATAGTAATATGAACATGGACAAAACGAAAGTTATGTGTAATGTCCATGTCACACCTATGCCAGTGGTTGTTGGGAGCACTAAGCTCTAAGTTGTTAACGAGTATGTTTACCTAGGACAAGTAGTTCAACTAGGTAAGTCCAGCTTCGACCGAGAGGTCAATTGACGGATTCAACTCGGCTGGGCAGCGTTCGGAAGATTGTGACACATCTTTTCGTCAGACATACCTCAAAATCTCAAAACTAGATTGTAAAACCAGTGGGTGCTGCCAGTGGTGACCTATCGTGGTCCTTCATTGCCGACTGGATGAAGAATCTCAAAGTCGCTCAGCGAGCTATGGAGAGGGCTATGCTCGGAGTTTCTCTGCGTGATAAACATAGAAATGAGGATATTCGCATTAGAACCAAAATAACCAACATATCCCAACGGGATAAACTGAAGTAGCAATGGTCCAGCCACATAGCTCGAAGAACCGATAACGAGATGGGGAAAAATGGTTCTCGAGTGGCCTCGTAACTGCAGGCAATGTGTAGGGTGTCCCCCCACTAGATGGAGTGACGACCTGGTGAGACATCAGGAAGTCGATGGATGCAGGTGGCTCAGGACTGTGCTTTGTGTCATTCCTTGGGGGAGGCCTATGTTCAGCAGTAGACTTGTGAAGGGCTGTAATGATGATGATGACGTCCATAGTTATGTTATATTTTTTAATAAATTAATTAAAATAACTCTTAATTATTTCTTATATTAATGCGAACTATACATTGAATAAAACTATTTTTACCGATTTTATCGCGTGTAATTACTAACTTATGCTCTGGGAAGTCTGCAGTTTGTGATTATGTCATTTGATTTGATAGACCACAAAATCACGCGAAAGAACTACGATTTCTACCAAAGATGACATGAGGCTATTGAAACTAAACACATCCTTATTTCAATAGAGAATCGGATTTTTTATATATTTTGGAGTGCTTGTTAAAAAGATGATGTTAACACAACATTTCTATGATACAAATAGGTTGTATTCAGGAGATTGCTGTTACAGTTTCCCACTTGCAATTACTCTCAATTTAATACTTCCTTTGGTTTGTATTTATATTTCATGGAAAATTTATACTTTGATCTGATTAAGTTAAAGAAAAACAATTGTTATTCAGAGAATACGTGTTAGTCATAAATTTAATGTGTTTTCATTAATTCAAATAATATATATATATATATATATATATATATATATTGTATTTGTTTTGGCGGAAGGTTGCGAAGAAATTTATATTTTTATTTTTTATTATAATGGATTTCCGCAAAGTAACGCCTGATTCTATCAAAGAGGTTCTTTTTAGCGGTAACTGCGCAAACTTGTCTTCAGGGGATTGAACCGGACTAAATTTAGTTACCTCCAATCCAAGAATTTATTCAGCAAAGACTTGACTTCAGACATAAGTTTGTCTCTGTACTTGGCGACATTTTCCCGAGAAATATTGGGATATACATTGGTGTATAAGGCTAAGAAAATGTTTATTTCACGACATAGGTCAACGCCATGTTGTACATAGTTGTGTTATTTCCAAGCTTTTTTTTAAACATTAAAGAATAGACTCAGCACTAGGCGTAGCGAACCACATCCGCTGTTTTTCAGTGTGGCTCGTTTCGTCTCTTTCGAGTAGTTCGAGCAGTGGTCCATATCAATATATCAGAAATAAATCCCAATGGTAAGTAAAACATATAAAACAAACAAACAGAGAAAAAAATAGCAATGAATGTTATCAGTTTGCAACATATTATTGGTATGCAGAAGAAACAGGGTTGGTGACAGCACGCAGCCTCGTGGAACACCAGCGTTAATAGGCTTGTAATCAGAGCATTTACCATCTACTACGACCTTGATGCTCCAATCAGCAAGGAAACTGGTGATCCAATTGCATAATTTCTCGGGAAACCCATATTAAGGGAGCTTCGAAAGAAGCGCTTTGTGCCAGACCCGATCGAAGGCCTTCGCTATGGCCAAACTAACTGCCAATGCCTCCTCTTTGGACTCTACTGCCTCTGCCCAGGGATATCTGGCCACCTGACCTACCCATAGATTATACTAATCTTGATTTATGTAATTTGTACCATTACTTTTTAGACATTATTTTTATAATTTTATGTGTATAAAAAACAATGTATTTGATTGTTTATTTTTTGTCTTTGTAAAGTGTAGCCAAACAAGAGAAATTATATTTATGTTTAGTTAGGATTAAGGCAGTGGAATTAAAGTTTTAAACTGATCAAGACGTCTCCTTTTTATTGAACACCGTCCAACATTACATACCGACACTTCAAACCCCTTAAAATTTTAAAATTACAATAAGAAATAAATCATATTTCAGAGACGGCTACGTGTCGCAGTGTCTTAGCAATGAGTTACAGCGCTAAGGGCCGCGAGTTCGATTTTCGAACGGAACAGTTATTTGTATGACCTACAAGTAATTTTTCCGGGTCTGGATGTTTATCCTCGTGAAATTTATGTTTATAAACTGTCCCACAATACAGGAGAAAATCCTGTTGTAACCTGAGGTAACATTTTTAAAAAGAGAAAAAAAGACATGTCAAGTTTGCCAACACGTATTAGGGTAGCGCAGCTGACACTTCTTTGCCCTAAAAACCTTATTAGAAATGAAAAGAGGCCTGTGCCCAGCGGTTAGACGTATATAAGCTGTAACTATGACTTTAACTTTTTGCTTGGCGGAAGGTTGCGAAGAAATTTATATTTTAATTATTTAAGAACCTTTTTGTAGTATTTCCTCAGTATCAGGGCACTCCCCTTGCTGCCTCAGCCAGCATCGGAATCCTTTGCGTCGACATATCGAACAGTGTGCAGGGGCAAGGCCAAATTGGCGTCTAAAAAGCTTGGAGAGCTCAGTAGAGAGAGACTGTATTTTATACCAGCACATTGCTTGCAACTTTATAAAGCGCAAGTTTGGCCTCACATGGAATACTGTACTCATCTTTGGGCCGGGGCACCCGAGTTGCAGCTCCTTCCACTTTACTGCGTCCAGCGCAGATTGTTTCGAATCGTTGACGACCAAATTCTTTCTGATTATGATTCACTGGCCCTGCCTAGGGGTGTTGCACCCCTTTGCATTTTCTATCGCATCTACTACGGGTGTGCTCTGAGGAATTGTTCTAAATAATCCCAGCCGCCAAATGTCATGAACACACATTGCGTCAAAATTCAAGATACCATCCTCACAATCTGGATTCTTGGCGGCTATGGATTTGTTTTCGACCGGCAATTTTTCCGGACCGATACGACTTGGGAATCTTCAAAGAAGAAGCTTACTTAATTTTAAACGGCCGGCAACGTACCTGTAATTCCCCTGGTGTTGCGGTTGTTCATGGGCGGCTTTAGTCACTTACCATCAGGTGACTCGCATGCTCATTTACCCCCAATTCTATAAAAAAAGAGAAAAACGGAATAGTTCATGCAATTCCTGCGCATATTATCCGAAATTTATCTTATAAAAACTAAAACGCTCTTTACGCCTTACTTCTACGCTCTTACGCTACTTTGCGCCTGTGTTCAAAAGAGGAAATAAAATATAGTTATTTTTCTTTGTCTAAATACCTTTCTTTCTTATTTTTACTATGAATTCATATTTTTAATAGGTTGTCTTCTATTATAATCGCCTTACATGATATACGTAAACTAAATATTTGTAAATAAAATTGGCTTCGTTATACAGAATTTCATACTTAATCTTCAGTTAGGCGCGCCAATAAACTAACACTGTTAGTCCCGCGGGGTCTGCAGTTACCCCAAATTGATAGGTATGAAATAAGAAACATTTTAATTATCAATAAACTTTAATTGTTTTTATTCTACTTATTTCTTATTAAAATTTTAGAAAAATACATTAAAAAATCTAGAAAGATATTTAGAACAATAGAAAAATGTGTTTTTCGTAAGAACTATTACAATTCAACAATTATCACATATTTTCTTTGTATGATCGTCATAATTCTGTGAAAGATAAATAACTGTTAAAAAAAACTTGATAAAGTAAAAAAAGTCATCGTAGTTTATACGCATAGAGAAAAAACAAAATGTAATAGCGTGTGTTTACCAAACAAAAACATTATAAATACATAAATTTGGAATTTACATAAATAAATATTTTCTAAATTGACATGATAAGGTGAAAAATGTTTTAAATCATAATATTATATAAATATTTATTTACCTAAATTCGACTTAGTGCTTAGATCCTTCAGCAATTGTTATAAGGATTGTATCGTTAGCAAATTAAAGGTGAATAATGTACTCGTCGTTAAAGTTAATACTGTATCCTTTTGAGTTCAGTAAATTTAAAACGTCTTCCAATGCAGTGGTGATGGGTTTCGAGTATATTACGTCACCCTGTCTTACACTTCTGTGCGTTGGATAGGTTTCGTACTCTGGTTATGTACTCGAATCCATCGGAATTCTACTGCACAAACACTTAAGCACTTTCATATACCGACGGTCAACTTGGCTTCACTGAAGTAACTACAGCACCGGCCAAATTTCGACGGAATCAAAGATTTTCTCATAGTCCATATACGCCAGACATAATAGCAAATTAAAGTCTTCGATATTCTGTGCAATTTGCCGAAGGGTGTGCATGTGATCTATGGTATTAAAGGAATTTCGGAAACCAGCTTGTTCGGGAGGCTGGAAGTTGTCAAGTCTGCGTGCAAGACGATTCGTAATGACTCTCAAAAACCGCACGTAGATGCGGCTCATAAAGGAAATCGCTCTGTAGTTGTTCAATGCAAAGTTGTCGTCTTTTTTGAATAAGAAGACAACCGCACTTCTCCTTCACGCCTCCGGAGTAGTGCAACCATGGAGGACGTGATTGAAGGGCTTTTGAAGGACTAAATTTTCCACTTGCTTTCAGACCACTTTCGGACCACTGTAATTCCGTCCTCGCCCAGGGACTTTCCGTTTTTAGGATACTTGCGAGCCATTCTAATCTCGCTCGGAATGACGTCCAGGATATCATCTGAATAGTGTTGGATAAGACTTGTTTTTGGATCGTTACTGACACTTGCGTGTGGCTCCATCGATGGCGTGTACAGCTGCCCATAGAATCTCTCAATCTCACTCAAAATCTTAGGTGTCCCGGAAACGATGCTATCATATTCGGTCTTTAGCTTCAACAGTTGGTCTGTCTAGCAGAAAGATCTATGTCAAAGACTATGGAGTCCTAGTTCCGCTCGATCGCTTCTTCAAGAGCTGTATTGAAGTTGCGCAAGGCCTGCCGCATACATTTGGAGATCTTGCTGTTCATTTCCCTGTATGTTGACAAATCTGCTGAAGACTGCAGCTTCATCTCCCACCTAACAACCATGAGATTATAATAGTTTTATCGGGGAGTTTTTGTGTTCTTCTGCGATGAGTCTTACAGAACGTACCTCCAACCGCATGGACAGTTTCCACGGGCTTGTCCTTCATATCTTCCATTGTATGGCAGTCTTCTAGTTACTGAAAGGGGTTTAATAGCTCGAGCTTAAAGTTTTCTGGGCTTTAGATTAGAACTCTAGAGGGACGGAGCGTTGAATTTATTAGAGGTAACCTCTCCAACTTAATAATTAGATTCAGTGTGCCTCTCAACATTCGACGATCACTGCCAGTTTTCACCCTTGAGATCACTGACATATCACTGAATGGTTATCATCTGGTCGTTATAATGAACTAAATATCATTTTTCGGACCGTTGGGGCTCAACTAGGTTTATTTTCTGTGGGGCAGCTTCTGATGGATAGATATATAGATAAAAGCATTTATTTTTTTCTACAATCACACACGTAAATTCAGCGACTAAACTAGTTAAAAATCAGAGTATTAATAAGAAATTATTAAATTTATTGTAGTGGCGTTCTTATACCCTTTGCCAATACTATCAAAAACATAGGCTTCTATTTTATTACCATTTATCATGGTCCACGCATACCACTGGAGTTAGTCGTAAGGTCCACTTTACCATGCATTTGCCTAAATGTCTACAAAATGTCTTACCCACTAATATTGCTATATATGCTAAAATATCACTCGTGCTGCTCTTATCCTATCTCTTCTTGATTATGCAGATGCCTGTTATATGGATGCTACAGAGGAGCTCCCTTATAAATTTGTACACTTTCAAAATCAGTGTATCCGTTTCATATTTGGGCTCAAGAAATTTGACGTCTCGAAAGTGTATGCGTCTGCGAAATTGAAATCTCAGTTTCGCAAGCAAATCAAGTGGCTCCCAATTTGACTTCGAAGGAACATTCGATTGTTATGTCTCTTCTATAACATCTTGCACATTTCTTCCTCTCCAAAATACCTCACAAGCCGATTGTCCTTCACCCATCCTCCGGATAAACCATGCGTATTGCCCTTGTTAACTAACTACTCCTTTTCTATTCACGCGGTAAGGTTGTGGAACTTATTCCTGTGTAAGAAAAGAAATTTCGAAACTTTATTGGTATTTAAGAAACTTGTTTGAAATAACTTATTAGGATGCAAAGATGTTAATAAATATATGTCATTTTATTATATTAGTATTAGTTTACATAATGTCTCTCCAGACCGAATTTCGGCCACGGCAGCCTGCCTCAACGGAGGCTAGCCCTCGGCGCAGGACAGGATTATAGTGCCCAAGCGTGTGCACAAGTGCACTCTCTATTCCCTCACTCTCATAATCCGATGGGACGGTAAACCGACACGACCGGTGAGAGATCAGGCGCAGGACCAACGGCTTTACGTAAAGCACGTGCTTTCCGAGGCACGGGGGTGACACAGCAAACATCCCGACTACAGGCAGCTACCGAGAATTTCTTGACAGAAAAACTTAATAAATGATTTTGGCCCGACCCGGAATCGAACCCAGGATCTCATGATCAGTAATCGCACTACTACAACCACTGGACCAACGAGGCAGTCGAGTTTATATATAGCATATGTAACTATCGTTTTTTTATTGTTTTTGTGAGTGCAGTGTAGTTTATATATATCATAAGTAACTATCGTTTTTTATTTTTTTATATATTGATTTGTTTTATTTTTAATTTACATAATTATTTAATATAATTTACGTAACAATTTGTAAATTATTTACTAATTAGTAGTAGTAATGTATGCACTAAGTTTTCTATTTTAATATATTTTCCTTTATGGGTCTACTGCAAGATATTTCAGCAATTTATGGAATAAGTAGAATCTTTGTAAGAACTTACTATAAGAAGTTTCTGTATCTTGTGTGTAAATAAATAAATGAAAAAGTTACATAAATTTAAGATATAAATATACATGTGTGTTGCAATTTAACAAATGGGTCCTATCTAAGCGATTAATATTGCTCAGAGAGCAAACACTGATTTCCAGCTATTACCCTCGAGATGAAAGAGACCATCATAAAAAGTCCCTCTTCCTCCACGCAGTCGGACAGCTTCTTGCCCCCTTGGGTTTCATTGCCCTATCCCGAATTTCCCAACTTTCAGCTCAAAGTTCTCCCTTGTGCCTAGTTTTGCGTTGAAGTCTCCAATTAACATCATATAGTGGGTTTTAGAGGAATGCGTAGTTCTAGAGACATCCTCATAAATTTCCTTCACCTCCTCATCAGGATGTGCTGTGGTTTGTGCGTAAATCTGTATAACCGTACTGTAGAATACCGTTTGAGTGATTCTGAATATAAGGTATGCAATTCACTTTCACACACACACTCCCAAACTTTACAACGATCAGAACAAGAGATTTGGGAACGATAAATCCGTCACCTCCTTGAGAGAGACGATCGGGCGATCGTCCTGGTGATAGAACACTGTATTTATTTGTTCATTTTTCTTTCACAGTTTACCTAATTTTTACTGCAGACCTATTTCTTAGGTTGTTTTTTAACTTCCCACTATGAAAATCAATGCTTTTCTAAAAATGTGCATGTACTTGTGCGTGTGCATGTGTAAGTGTATGTGTGTGCATGTAAAGAAATCTCGTAAAAGTATTTTTTTTTTTTCAAAATAACTTGAATATTTTTCGTCAAATCAATTGTTTGTGGTAAATGCTTTTGTTATGTATGCATTTTGTGAATTTTTATTTTTTATTTGGTTTTATTTCTATTGTGTTTTATTTAATTGTTTCGTGTACTAACAATACTTCTTTTTTTATAGAAGAGGGGGCGAACGAGCATGCGGCTCACCTGATGTTAAGTGACTACCGCCGCCCATGATCAACCGCAACACCAGGGGTATTGCAGGTGCCTTTGCCAGCCCTTTAGAAAGGAGTAAGCTCCTTTCTTGAAGGTTCCCAAGTCGTATCGGTCCGGAAAAATCGCCGGTGGTAAACTATTCCACAGAGAGGTTGTACGCGGAAGAAAACTCCTTTTGAAACGTACTGTGGTGAACCGCCAAGCATCCAGATGGTGTGGATGGTATCGGGACGTTTGCCGCGTAGTGCGTTCACGAAATTTGGCGGCTGGGATTAATCCGAACAATTCCTCAGAGCACTCTCCATGGTATATGCGAAATAAAATGCAAAGAGATGCAACATCTCTTCGCAGTGCCAGTGAATCGAGCCGATCGGAAAGCCCTCGGTCGTCGATGATTCGAGCCGCTCTGCGCTGAATGCGGTCAAGTGGAAGGAGCTGGTACTGGGGAGTCCCAGCCCAGAGATGGGAACAGTATTCCATGTGCGGCCGAACCTGCGCCTTGTAAAGTCGCAGGCGGTGTGCCGGCATGAAATACTGTCCCGCTCTGCTGAGCACGCCAAGATTTTTAGAGGCCAATTTGGCCTTCTCTTCTAAGTGACCACGAAACTGCATGTCACTCGATATGTCAACGCCGAGGATTCCGATACTGGCTGAGGCAACAAGGGGAGTGCCTTGAAACTGAGGAGATACGACAAAGAGGTTCTTTTTATCGGTTAACGCGCAAATTTGTGTCTTCTGGGGGTTAAACTGGACTAGATTTAGTCGCCCCCAATCCGAGACTCTGTTCAGCAAAGACTCGATTTCAGACACAAGTTTGTCCCGGCACTCGGAGACGTTTTCCCGAGAAATATTGGCTCGGCCGGTGTAAAGAGCATCACCAGTGCTGTAATCTGCATAGCAATGAATTTTACGGTTTTGCAACATATCATTGATATGCAGAAGAAACAGCGTTGGCGATAGCACGCAGCCTTGTGGAACACCAGCATTAACAGGCTTGCAATCGGAGCTTGCACCGTCTACAACGACCTTGATTTTTTTGATGCTCCGACCTGCAAGAAAGCTGGTGATCCAATCGCACAATTTCTCGGGAAGCCCATAGGAAGGGAGCTTCGAAAGAAGCACTTTGTGCCAAACCCGATCGAAGGCCTTCGCAATGTCCAAACTAACGGCCAATGCCTCCCCCTTGGACTCTATTGCCTCCGCCCATCTATGAGTTAGGTAGACCAGAAGATCACCAGCTGACCGACCACGGCGAAAACCGTATTAGCGATCACTAATCAGCTGGTAATCCTCAAGGTACCTCATGAGCTGACAGTTTACAATGGACTCCACTGTTTTGGAGAACAAGGAGGTGATGGCGATAGGCCGGTAGTTGGACGGGTCTGAGCGGTCGCCTTTTTTAGGGATCGGGTGGACGAAAGCCGTCTTCCATGATTTTGGGACTACGCCTAGGGAGTAGGAGTACCGGAAAAGACGCGTTAAAACCGGTGCCAACTCTGGAGCACAAGTCCTCAGCACAATTGGGGGGATTCCGTCAGGCCCACTCGACTTGTGGATGTCCAGGGAGAGGAGTGCTTTGCGAACCGAGCGCTGTGTGAACTGCACTTCCGGCATGGATCACTCACACCGCGGGATGGTCGGCGGCGTACTCCCCCCGTCATCGAGACATCCCGACATCAATTGATCGATTTATTTTTATCGCCTCTTATGTCACACATGGGGTAGTGATATTACACCGCTACTACTCGGTTAACACACGAACGTAATATAACAACACATTTTTTAAATAAATTTAAACTTATGTCAGATAAAAAAAATCCATTTTCCGATAAATGTTAAGACTTTATTTGCTGTTTTATTTAAATTTATTGAGTTATCAATTCTCACATTTAAAATCATAAACATATTCCAAAAAGTTAATGGCATAAATCTAAACATAACAAATCTTTTACAGACTTATTTATAGTGGTATATCTTACAAACAATCGTTTGTCCAGATGTGAATGAATCGAAATTTGAACAGTAGCCAGAAGTATCTCTTTTGGTTCATTGCCAAAACAAATTCGTTCATGTTACATCAAGCCTATGTTCGTAACAAAGAGATAAACACGATATTTACATCCAATTTTTCAATTCACATTTACATTAGTCATTTCTAAATTCAAATCGGTTGTTGTAAATACTATTTGTGATACTAAAAGGAAAGATTAAGATAACCACTGTTACATATGAGGAAGATAAGAATTTTGACATTGTTCTCGTTAACGCGAGATTAAACTCCGACATAAGACATTATAAAATTCAATGCAATTAAGCCATTTTCCATGGGAAAATATCCATGCTTTCCATCCAAGTTTATGCAGTATTGCTATTGGTTTGATGAGAAAAGGATAAGTTATGTCAAGTTTGTGTAAAATCCCCTGGCTATTTCACCTTCGCTAAAACCTAGGAAATTCTATTTACATTTGGTTTCAGATGTCCACTGATAGTGGCCACTTACCATTAGGTGGAATTCTAATGGTTGATTTCAATTATATGAACGGCTGAAAAAAAATTCACGAGAAAGCCCTCATATCTGAGAAATAAAATACTTCGAGAAGATGTGAAGTCTGACAATACTTACTGGAGCAGCAAAGCTCACTGAATGCTCCACTCCTCTCAGAAATGGGGGTAAGCCCGTGTATAGGTCTTTACTATTTTTTACACACGACATCATCATTGTAATGGATTTTCATATTTCTTTTTATTTTTGGTGACAAACGTGCACACAATCCATCTGATGCTAAATGGACGTGTGACACATCTATTCACGATCAAGAATCAAAATGCAAAGCCGGTGCCACACCTGAGGCCTGAAATTAAATGCATCGTTTCTAATAAAAGCATTTGCACTCCCAAAAAGCACCACACATTGAGAACGCTATCTGAGAGCAGCGCATTCTTGCAAACATAATAACTCATCTGCAAGCTCTGCTTCTCTTGCTTCAAAATTTATCACATTTAAACAAAACCTTGCTTCTCGTACGTCATCAGGAAGATTGGAACGTCGTGCGCGTTTGTGTGTGTGTGTGTGTGTTTGCGTGTGTGTGTGTGTGTGTGTGTGTGTGTGTGTTTGCGTGTGTGTGTTTGTGTGTGTGTGTGTGTGTGTGTGTATGTTTGTGTGTGTGTGCGTGCGTGCGTGCGAGCGTGCGTGTCAGCACGGACGACGTCTTTCCAACAGATTACAAAGTGGGTATATTTCAGGCAAGGGTGTATAGGCTTTTGTTAAGTCAGTGCGCTTTAACATCATCGGCTGCATCACTTCTTACTATAAGTTGCAATATTAGTCAAGCATTGACTTAGAATAATAAAAAAAATCGCAAATATCCCAAAGAGTGAAAAAAGTCAGAAAAATATATTGGTTGTTGAATATTTTAATTACATATTCGCAGGGGACAATCTATGCCTGAAATAATACTGAAACACTAACGTAGGTCTTATTTAAAAGTTTCTCCCATGCTTTGTAACAAAAGTCATCCTCAAAAACATTGTACTGATAAATTATATCATTATATGACTTAAAGTAATAAAAAAATCTGCTTGCAAATCTTAGCACAATGCAAATTTACTTTATTTTCCTATATTTAATTTCATCATCATTAAAGTTTTTCAAATACTGCTAAATATAGCTAGCAATTTGCCACTTTTCATTTGTAGTAGTTGATACGCTTGGCAACCGAAGTTTTGTATTATTTTAAGTTGTTATGATTTCTTCCGTTTCATGTTGATCTGTCGCCTCTTACAATACCGCATATAAATAAGTAACGCATGATTTTATGAACCATTAACCAAATTGCATAAAACGTGAACATAGACCTCATAGGGAAGGTAATTGCTATAGTGATCACGCTAGCGTGCGGGTTATTTTTTAGTTGTTATTAGGAAATGCTGCTGCTCATCTCCTGGTTCGACACCCATTATGAAGAAGTGAATATTCTTTCAGTGCCACTACAGGTTATAACACATATTAATTTCTTTTATACCCTACATAATTACAACATACAAATTAGCAATAAAACATAAAGGCACACGGAAATAAGCAAAAAGGACGCATCTTCCTTTTTTTATTTTTATGCAGTTACGTCTTACGTATTTTAAAGTTGCCTAGAAACAAAGCGATATGTTTTGTTCTATTGTTAAGCTTTTAAGACGCCTTCGCTCTGTACTCATTATGTCATCTCAAATAATGTGAGAGTCTGAAAGTTTAATGAACATGTTTGTTTATGTTGACACACAAGCAAACATGTTCATTAAACTTTAACTCAGACATTGAAACTCTTCTAAATGTTTGATAGAAGAAAACGTTTAGACTATAGGGAAAAATAAACGAATTAAACATTTAAGTAGCTTGAAGTGCACCCCAATCACAATTGTGAGTACTACTATTTGCACTGCTCTTTTTTTATAGAAGAGGGTGCTCTTTTCTTGAAGGTCCCCAGGTTTTATCGGTCCGGAAAAAACGCCGGTGGTAAACTATTCCACAGAGAGGTCGTACGTGGAAAAAAACTCCTTCTGAAACGTGCTGTGGTGGACCGCCAAGCATCCAGATGGTATCGGGACGTTTGCCGCACAAACAGACAAAAAAAAAAAACAAAGACTTGACTTCAGACACAAGTTTGTCCCGGTACTCAGAGACGTTTTCCCGAGAAATATAGGTACGGCACGGTGATCCAATGGCATAATTTCTCGGGAAGCCCATAGGAAGGGAGCTTCGAAAGAAGCGCTTTGTGCCAAACCCGATCGAAGGCCTTCGCAATGTCCAAACTAACGGCCAATGCCTCCCCTTGGACTCTACTGCCTGCGCCCATCTATGAGTAAGGTAGACCAGAAGATCACCAGCTGATCGACCACGGCGAAAACCGTATTGGCTATCACTAATCAGCTGGTGATCTACAAGGTACTTCATGAGCTGGCAGTTTAAAATCTACTCCATTGTTTTGGAGAACAAGGAGGCGATGGCGATAGGCCGGTTGTTGAACGGGTCTAAGCGGTCACCTTTTTTAGGGATTGGGTGGACGAAAGCCGTCCTTCATGATTACGCCTAGGGAGTAGGAGTACCGGTAAAGACGTGTTAAAGCCGGTGCCAACTCTGGAGCACACGTCCTCAATACAATTGGGGGCATTTCGTCAGACCCACTCGACTTGTGGATGTCCAGGGAGAGGAGTGCTTTGAGAACAGAGCGCTGTGTGAACTGCACTTCCGGCATGGACCACTCACAACCGCGGGATGAACGGCGGCGTACTCCCCCCGTCATCGAGAGTCGAGTTGGATGCAAAGAAAGAGCCTAGCAGATCGGCTTTCTCCTTTGCGGTATGAGCCAGTGAGTCGTCCTCCCTGTGCACAGATGGAAGAGATGGCTGGCAGAAACTCCCCTGGACAGCCTTGGCGAGAGACCAGAATGCACGAGTTCCAGAGGGAAGGCAAATTAGTTTCTCGCCAATTCTGCCTATGTGCTCTGAATTTGCCTTTGAAATGACTCTTTTAAAGGACCAGGAGCCGGAATTATACTTCTTTTTTAGAGCGCTGGTGTTTACATCCCGGGATGTTGATACGTCATCCCAGGCTTGGTAGCACTCCTGCTTATAGCATGATGCTATTTTACAGGAGCGACCAAACCATGGCTGAGATTTGCCTCCGATGGGCACCACAGAGGAAGGAATAAAAAGTTCCATACCCTGAAGTACCACATCAGCGACAGAATTCGCTACAACGTTGGGATTATCCGGCGAAAAGCAAACCCAGCCCCAAGGGTAGGATGCAAAGAAAGACCGCATCCTATCCCAATCGGCTGACCTATAGTACCAAACACGGCGCAGCCTGCAGAATGCAACTCCGATTTCAGCGTGAGTAACAAGCCCCGAGGAGCCTAAAGGGGCGTCGATGGAAATATGATATTCGACCAGGTGAGAGTTCAGCAGAATGTCAGGGAAAGGTGCATGATCCTCCACATCTGGAATCCGCATAGGCGAAGTAACCAGTTGTATCAGACCATGTGCCAAGGCAAAATCATGAGCAGATCTCCCCACATAATCGGTTAAACAGTTAAAGTTTGTTAAATGGTTGCATCATAAAATATTATGTAGATGTGCATGATGCCCAGTTCGGATTCAGGGTGGGATTGTCGACGGAAAGTGCAATTCTTACATTTAAGCATACTGTCGGTTATTACACGGCTAGGAGTACGCCGGTATACGCGTGTTTCCTCGACCTGTCCAAGGCTTTTGACTCGGTCAATTATGATATATGTATTATGGAGCAAGTTGAGTGCGTCCCTCAACTTGCTCCATAGTAGGTAGGTAGGTGTGCCGACGGATTATACTTCTCTGATCGAGTACTGGTACAGTAATCAAAAAAACCAGGTGAGATGGGCGGGTACGCTATCAGATGAATATAGACTAAAATTTAGTGTCAGACAAGGCGGTTTAAGCTCACCGTTGTTATTTAATTTATATATTAACCAGCTTATCGTGGAACTGGTTAAAACACATATCAACTGTCATATTGACGGAACATGTGTTAATAATATAAGCTATGCAGACGACATGGTTCTGCTCTGTCCATCTATAGGCGGGTTAAGAAAATTATTGCCTATTTGCGAGAAATATGCGAAGGACCGCGGCTAGAAATACAACTCGTAAAAGAGTGAAATTGTTGTTTTTACAGCACCGAAACAGCCACCGCGTCGTGTTTCTCCCGCCACCGCGTCGTGTTTCTCCCGCCACCGCGTCGTGTTTCTCCCGTAAACCTCAATGGCATATCCCTAAATATTGTTAATACTTTTAACCGGTCATATTATAACAGCGATTTAAGCGATGATTGTGATATAGAGAGGGAGGGTATGGCGCTGGCAGTTAGGAGTAATATGCTTGCCCGCAGGTTTTCTCGATGTACAGATGACGTAAAAGTCAATCTTTTCAAAGCATTTTGCCAATCTTTTTACTCGTGTAGCCTGTGGGTATCATACAGGCGACGAGCTTACAGGGCCCTTCACATACACTACAATAACGCTTTTAGGGTGCTATTAAGACTGCCATGGCGGTGTAGTGCTTCGAAAATGTTCACGGATGTTAGGACTGATGAATTTTATGCTGTTATGCGAAAGAAATCGGCCTCAATGTTACAGCGTCTGCGAAACGGTAACAATAGCATTTTAAAAATGATCGTGGCGAGACCATATTGCCACTTTCAGCGACACTGGGTAGAGCTGGTAATAGAACTAAAATTTCAATGAATTTTGTATTTATATATTATTATAAAGTAGGCATAAATACTAACATTACTAACATACTTATTAAGTAAAATTGTTACAAATATACTTACACATAATATGGACTAATTATGTCTGAAATAAAGTTATTATTATTGGGTTATTAATAGAGTAATCACATTTGGGTGAGCTGGATAAATATATAAAAGGAAAAATAAATATACTTAAATATATATTCAATATACTAACAATAAATAAATAAATAAATAAAAGCCCGACCAGATTGAAACCTCGCCAAACATTCTTGGAGCACCGCCTCTGCATTGAGCCCGAGGTCCGTCAAACTCGAGGATGCCCCACCAAGCGGAATCGGCAAAAAAACATCAGCACAATATCAGGCTTATTCGCAAGAATAGTCCTGTCCGTGATGATGGCCCGGTCCCAGTAGAGCCTGGCGCGGTCATTTTCGAGCACGGCTTCCGGCAAGTACTTATAATACGGCACTTTCCGGTCCACGAGACCGTATTTCAGATCGAGCTCCTGGTGTAGAATTCTGGCTACTAGGTTGCGCCTGTGCAAGTGCTCAGAGTTAGAAAGCGCCGAACAACCGGAGATGACATGCCTAAGTGACTCACCGGGATGGCGACAAGCTCGACAAACGTCGACGGTGCCATCCTTTAGGATGTATCTCCGATAGTTGTTGGTCTTAATAACCTGATCCTGTATTGCACAGACAAAACCCTCGGTTTCCCCGAAGAGGTCACCGAAACGTAGCCAGTTGAGGGAGGCGACTGTATCTACGAAGGGCTCATGTAGAGCCCTGTAGTACCTCCCGTGGAGCTCCTTCTCCTTCCATACGGTCTCCCGGTCGGAAATGCTAAGCACTGCTGGGTTCTGCCATTGCTCGTTGGCCAAGGATAGAGGGGTAAGCCCTTTATCACTAGAAATGACGTCATTATAGAATGGATCATCCGATCTCGCCAGGAAGTAATGACGGAGGCTGCACACTTCGCGATTATGCATAGTGAGCGCGCTCAGAAAGCCACGCCCACCATGCTTTCGCGGCAAGTACAGCCTCATTACCGACGATCTCGGATGATGCATCCTATGGGACGTCATGGTAGTGCGGACTTTTCTATCCAGGGCGTTCAGTTCAGTTGTCCACTTGAGTATGCCAAAGGTATACATAAGGACAAGCATGACCCAACCGTTATATGCGTGTGTCTAATTCACACCGGACAAAAGACTGTTAAGCACTTTGGTCAAGCGTGCATAAAACACGTCGCAAACTGACTGTTTCACACCAGCCTCATCGATACCGATGTTCTGTGACATACCCAGGTATCGGTATGTTTCAGCCTCGGAAAGGGTCCTTAAGTTGACGGGCATAGATAAGTCTATGCTCTCAGAGTTAGCAACCCTTCCCCTCTCAACATGGAGGACCGCACACTTATCCGTCCCCAGCTCCATTCCAATGGAACTGCTAAACTCACAAGTGATTTTTAGCAATTCCATAAGATGGGAGCGACTGGAGGCGAATGACTTAAGGTCATCCATATAGAAAAGGTGGGTCACTTTTGTACCTCTTTTCCGAAGCTGAAATTCTCTCCCGGAGCCCTCTAGTAAGGTACTGAGAGGGTTCAGAGAGAGGCAGAACCAGATTGGACTCAGACAATCGCCCTAGAAGATACCCCTTCTTATCCTTATGTGGTTCTCCGCAGCCATCATCCGCTCCCCCAGATGGCAAAGGATCGTACTCCACTGCCCCATACACTGCTCGAGGAAGTCTCCAACTGTACAGTCAATCTTGTACAGCTCGAGGACTCTCTTTAGCCATGTATGGGGCACCGAGTCGAATGCCTTTCTGTAGTCTATCCAGGCGGCGGAGAAATTCCGACGGTTGCGCAAAAGACTTTGCCAATGACCGCGTCAATGAGGAGTGGTTCCTTAGTTCCACGACCACCGCCCCGACATCCATTTTGAGCGCGTGACATCACCTGATTTAGCTCCAGGTGACGAGTGATTCTCGCGCTCAAAATGGATGTCAGTGTCTTATATATGGTGGGTAGACACGTAATGGGGCGGTATTTGCTCGGGTCTGTGGTATCCTGGTCTTTAGGAACCAAATGAGTGATCCCAGTATTGAAGAGGCTAGGGAGCGACTTCTGGTTGAGAGCCTCTTGAAACTGACGGGCGAGCACAGCGTGACACACCATGAACCCCTTCAGCCAGTAATGATGCAGTCCGTCGAGCCCCGGACTTTTCCAGTTCGGGGCTCTACGGACCGCCTCAGCTACGTCTTCCGGCGTTATGGTGACGGGGTCCATAGGCGTAATACTCGCACCCTGGCTCGCCACAACTTCCATCCAAGGGCCCTCGCTGTGGTTTACGGGCTCTGACCACAGGCCACGCCAAAATTCGACAGTGTCAGCCTGATCCGGTCCTGGGCCCGCTCCACATACCTCTGGTCGCTCCAATGATTTGTAGAGCCTCTTCTGATCACTCTGGAAGAGACGATTCTGGTTGAACCGCCTTGACCTCTCGCTAAATCGTCGAATCCGCTTCCCCCAAGCAGAAATTTTTTGCTTCAGGTCGTCTATGCGCTCCGTTAGTTTCTGCGTGATATCCGGCTGGGACAAACTAATATTTGTCCCAGCAAACGCCATTCTAACGGTGCGCACAACCCTCGGTCTATTATTACCCGACCTGAAGCTTATCAGTCTGCCGATAAGGGCCCTTGCCTTTGCGATACGGTCCTCAATCCTTTTCTCCAGGCTGGGATGGCGCTACTTTGTTGAGTAGCACGTCCAGCCATGGGAAATTTGGCGCCAATAATACGGCGTAACTGCCAGTGCGGCGCCAAAAAGAATTGAGTCCGTCTCGTAAAGGTCCCGGCTGGCTTCCAAATAGGTCACCAGCATTGGGTTAAGAGTCCGCACGATAGCCCGATTTCGCTTGCTAAGGGGTATGCGGGGAAGTCGCGGTCGATTTTCGAGAGGCATGCTGCGCGTTTCCAGCATCGCCTCTTCCAATATACTCCTCATTTTCTCTAGTTCGTGGGAGACCATTTCATCATCGTCTGAATCACCCACAACTGGAATATCCACGGCGGCATCTACACATGCAGCTGGTCTGCGCATCTAGCGGAGCCGCATCCCCAGCCGTAGCATTTCCATTCGATGAGGGAATGGCCTCACGTCGTAGTCGTTAGAGCTCGGCGTCATCAAATATGTTGCGAGCACAGGATGCACCGAACTCGGTCTGCCAGGTTTTGCTCCGTGACGGGAATAGAGACGGCTCCAGGTCAGCAAAAAAGCGATGCATCCGAGCCCGATACGCTATCCATCAACATCCAGTTTCTTCCCCTTTCGCCCTAAAATACGCCCACAGTGCATTTGCGTTCAATATATTTTGACCAACGCATGCGACGCACTCCACCAGCGGCGGGTGCCGCTTGCCGACGTCCGACCCAGCCGACACCAAGCCTTCTGGTGGGGATGATGGATGCGGGGGGCTGCTAGGTGGTCTTGCAACTCCTCGCGCTCGGCTGGCGGCCCGCATGCTGCCGCGTCCAGCGCCACGCTCCAGACGCGCCCCAGCGACCCCCAGGCAGCGGCCCTCTTGTTCCACTATCTTTTATCCATCATCCATAATTTGGGCGTCAATTAACGGGAGACGCCCAGGCCCGGCACCTTCTGTATCGTGGACGGCCATAAGCACAAACGAGCCTTTGCACCCTGAGAATCTGCCGAGGCACGGCGCTCACACCTCTTCGCAAGGCGCTGACTGACTGCGCCGACGTAGCAGTTTTGTCACTTAGCTGTTTCGTCAGCGGGCGATGGGGTCGTCACTTCCCTACGCCTATCAAGCTTATTATTATTATTATTATAAACGTGAACCAAGCCATTCGGCGTGATGGGCGTTAAAGTCGCCGAGGATCACGATCTCCGCAGTCCTAAACTCCGCAGGATCTAACACCACTATCCCCTACAATACTAGGCAGAGCGATACCTTACAGCCCGGTGCGGTTAGCCTTTTCGGGCTAAATACGTGTTGTATTAAGATGGTAGGGAGTCTTTTATGTGTATTGATGTTGGGAGACGCATGACAATTATTGTAAGTATAGTCCTTCCAATAAAGAGGCTCTAATGATTGAATGAAAACTAATTATGCTTCACCGCTTAAATACCTTTTTTTAAGCTCTACAAAATATTAACGCGGTCTCTTTTTTTAAATGTTTTTGTTTATCACATGTAATCTGTACGCAACAGTCGGTTTATCGTTCCATCGGATTATGAGAGTGAGGGAATAGTGAGTGTAAGTGTGCTTGCGCATACACTTGGGCACTATAATCCTGTCCTGTGCCGATGGCTAGTCTCCGTTGAGACTGGCCGCCGTGACCCAAATCCAGTCTGGAGGACGTTATTATCTCTGTACCGTCCGTTAAATGGTTCATGTGCTTCTTGTTATTTTAACTATATCTTCGTTACTAAACTTATACTATCTTATTTACAACAATTTTCTTTAGTCTGGCTTCAAAATTTAAGCAGAGCATGTCTATTGGTATATTTTTAACGACACGAAATATTTAAATTTAAACAGGTGTTGACATGCGAGAATTAATTGTATGGAAGATGTCAGAATTAATAACCTAAGAGGTACGTGTAATTTTTTTTATAGAAAAAAGGTGACAAAAGACCACAGAATCCAACTAATGTTAAGTGGTTGCTGTGACATATAGGCATCTACATTTAGCCTTAATTAAGAATCATAATACAGATAAATTATAACCCCTGAGGACTAAGATGGAATGCCTCGAATCCAGTAAAAACGGTCTCCGGTTGTCTCCACTCACTATAGTATGAAAGACAGCAGAATCAAGCCGCTATTTGAAGATACTATGAGAGCATGTTCCTTTCACTGTAAACTGACCCATTCGTGCTACAGTCATAATATTGTAGCTGCATATTGCTTTATCATGTAAAAAAATACGGTATATACCGTACAAAAATCGTTTGTGTTATCAGTTTTGAAAAGAATTATCCTCCCTTTCACACTGAGGTACAGTATTACTGCCATTAATGCCATTCACATTCAATAATAAGATAGGCATTTCGCCTCTAAACAAGGTATTATGAGGAGAAGTATACTTTGCCATCGCCATCCAAATCAATGTCATAAATCATCAATCATTATTTTATTTATTTATTTGTTTAAAATTACCGTTAAAACCTATTAAAGTCCACTGCGGAACATTGTCTTACCCCATAGACTGCGGCAAACGGGTTGGCATCCGAAGTTTTTTTTATTATTAGTCATTATTAGGAACATGCTGCTATCCATCTAATGATTTTCTTCCCTCTGTCGCCTCTTACGACCTTACGGAATGATTTGAGTGTTTTTTTTTAAGAATAAAAAAGAAAGATAATCTGACACTGCCATTACACGATAGAATACACATAAAGCTAATATGAAATAAAAATTTATTACAGTGTAGTGACGGTATAAGTATATAAACTACTCTATATCATCCGGTGGGTGCCGTAAGAGGTGACAAGGGAAAACAAACTGATTTGTTTATTTATTAGTTATCTTAAATCAATGTCATAAGTATCTGTGTTGGATATAGAAATGTGTATCTAAATAATTAATATTCGCTTAAAATTAGTCTTAATTAATACACAGATTATTCTCTTGCATATTATAGCATTCACTGGGAGTAAACCAATAGCCTGATTACATAAAATTTCCTAACAGTATGTGAATGTTAGAAGGGAACACGGCTTATATAAAAATAAGGGTTAAAAGTGAATTCCCATATGATGATAAAATAATCCATTACCCAATATAGTTCTGTAGGCGTTGAGAGGCAACAGCCACGCGGCAGCTTTGGCTGTTGTGCGGATGGACCGGCTCAAACCGTAAAAACCGTAACGTCTAAGCTTTGCTTCTGCGTATTACTTGGTTAGTGTAGGTGGTCCGTAACATGGTAGCACAATTTAAATTAAAAACCTACCCCAGGAGGCTACCCTTTTTTTCTTGGACATGGGTGCTTAAACTACCTCGAGTATTGTGAGGAATATGGGGAGGGGGGGCTGAGGGGGGGAGGGGTTAAATTTCGCTCAATGCTAACACTGCACGGGGCACACAGCGATAAAACCATGGAGACGCCTACCACGCTACCTGTGGAGTTTTACAACATCAGGGGACTTCATTCTAATCTTAACGTCATCCACAACCATTCCCTTTCCGAGGTAAAAATTAAAACACTTCTTTGTGTTCGAGCTGGAGTATGCTTATACGTTAGAAAAACATATTTTCTCGACACCTCGGCAGTCTTGAAGGTATGGACCTGTCCATCCTTTGGCCTTGCTCTTTCTAACCGAGACACAGGTGTCCTCTCCGGCTGATACTTCGTATCTCTCCTGTCAGGGGTACAAATTAGAACACTCTTTTGTGCCCCGGGCTGGAGTTTGCGTGTATGTTAGAGAGGACATCTGTTTTCAACGTCTCGGCAGCCTTGAAAGTACGGACCTGTCCATATTATGGCTGCGCGTTGACAGCGACGACCATCCGCGCGTCTACCGGTGCCCCTATAGGTCCCATTGCAGTAATACCGAAACAGACTGACAAACTGACCACGTCCAAATGGCTACATATCATTTGCTATGACAGAATCCATTGGCACAGTTCGTAACACTTGGCGATTTTAAAGCCCACCACGCCGAATGACTTGCTTCATGTTTAATCGACCATGCGGGGCGATCTGTTTATGAATTTGCCTTAGCACGTGGTTTGACACAACTATTTACTTCGCCTACGTAGGTTCCAGATGTGAAAGATAATACACCTTCGCTGTTGTACCTTCTGCTGACTTCTCATCTGTACGGATATCAGGGCTTCGTCGACGCCCCTCTTGGCTTTTCGGATCATTGCCTGATCTGGAGTGTATTACAACTGACGATCCCTTCGTGGTTCCGTTCTGCAAGCTGCCGCCGGAGTTGGCATTATAGGTCAGCGGATTGGGACGGAATTCGGTCTTTCTTTCGTCGGGTGTGTTTCTCGCCGGATTATCTCAGCGCTAATGTTACTCTGTTATTGATGTGGTGATATAGAGAATCGAAGAATTTATTCCATCATCTGTGATTCCCACTTGAGGCAAGTCTCAACCTTGGTTTGATTGCTCCTATAAGACTACATTACAAAGTAAGCGTAAGTCTTATTAGGCCTGAGTTTGTGCTTCGGAGGTTAGGGATGTAAACACCAGTACTTCACAAGAAACTTCACTTTCAAAGACTCACAAGAAAATTCACTTAAAAAGAAGTATAACTTCCCCTCTAGGTCATTCAAAAGAATTATTTCTAAGGCAAAGTACGAGTATGTTGGCAGAATTACTGATGTGTTTCTAATGGTAAGTATAGAGAGTCAGAGACCCTTTTACTACTATTCCTCAGGAATGACAAGGAATATGGATATTGATTCTCAACCGAGGATAGATAAAGGAGTCTTATAACTTATTACTTATTTTTGTGTCAAAGAAGGTAGATAAACGAGCACAATGTTTACCTGATACTAAGAGGATGCTGTGATCCATAAACACCTATACTCGTATCTATCTTCCATTAAGTATGAAAAAATAAACATGCCTTGTTACCTCTGAAGACTAAATATATAATGCATCGTTACGAGTGAAAGAGGTCTCCGGTTCTTAATACATGAAATACAGCAGTATTAAGCTGCTATATTATGTTTGTATACTATAAAGGTGAGGTACTTCCCTTATTAAGGCTACCCATTCATGTTGCAAGTATAATAAAGCTTTAACATGGCTCTATCACGTCTTATGAGTAACATCGTCTACTTGTTATTAGGTATTCTTTAGAAAACAGAAGTCACAAACGAACTAACCATCCTCCTGATGATAAGTGGCTACTACAGTCCATGGACACCGGCAGCCAATTTCGTACAATCCACAAATTCATCGTTTTTGAGGACTTTTTTAATTGAACGAGTATGTAGGGCAATTGATGGCGCGTGTCAATACCCACCCATGAACAACTGCAACACCAATGGAATACTACTAAGATTGAATGTAATTATACTGGCTGTGTACACTCTTCACTCCGGCAAATACTACAAGCACTACTCTATTTGGCGTACACACTTCTTTTAAGGCACATAATAAGGGTGATAAACGAGCACACATGATGTAAGTGAAATTAACTTGTTATATAAGAAATTTGTAACGTATATAAAATATACTCAGTTATATGAAAAAAAAAATAAAACAAAAATAGTTTTGTGGAATTGATTAGTAGACAATTACATAAATTCTGCGAGAGATTTTAGAGACAAAAAAGGTATTAATCCACGAACGTACATATAAATAGAGAAAGGTAGGGAACCTTATCAAAACTAGAAACATTATTCGGTCTTTACAGACTTCTTCATGTGAAGATAATAAAATGTCCGCACCACGTGGTTCATACAACGACTTGAATATTTTTTCTTAATGTTGTGCTTGGACATATTTTATTGGTCTCTATATTTACCAATACTAACATCTAATGATTTCTTATATTTAAGCAAACACTACACATTTATATAAAAATAGCTGTTACCCGCATGGTCACTGGGAAATGAACTATCGATTGCTTTTTGAACTGAAAGAAAACTGAGTTTTATAGATTTGTCAGAGATGCAGCCATTAAAAGGAAACTGAGCAAAATTGATTCGTCAGCCTATTTAAATGTTTTGAAACGCAGCGTATAGGAAAGCATGAAAATACCCTGTTTATTCTAAATGGAAATGGGATATTTTTGCCATTAAAGGAAACTGAGCATAATTATACGTCAGGGATGCAGACTTTTGAAAAGAAACTGAACTAAACTGATTCTTCAGAGATGCAGTTTTCTGAATTGAAAGGAAACTGAGCCAAATAAAAGATCCGTCAGAGATGCAGCCTTTTGAGTTGAAAGGAAACTGAGCTTAATAGGTCCGTCAGAGCTGCAGCATTTGGAATAGAAAAGAAACTGAGCCAAATAGGAAATTTTGAATTGAAAGGGAAGATCTGTGTGAATTCTGATTAATTGATTGTGGGAATTTTGGAAAAAAAACTAACTGAACACTATTTTAAGACGCTACTGTACACAATGTTATATGTTTTTCCATTCGGGGAAAGAATGTGGAGATTATGGGCATTTGACACAGGCGAACATGCTACATACAGCTGACCATGAGAGAAGCACGGTTTTTCTAAGTTGACCCCCGCTACCTGTAACGCTTGCGCTTGCACTTTATTAATTGTCATTGCAAAATTGAGCTTAATAGGGAACTGCAATCTTTTGGATTGAAAAGGAAGATCTGTGGGAATTATAGGGATCCGTGGTATAATAACATTTTCACCTTTTCCTACGCCTGTCAAAATACACAAATGTTCCTCCATTCACACGCAGCCTTGTCCCGTTAAATAACCGAGGAGCATCTAAATTTCGCATTAGCATGACTGGGACGCCTAATTTCAATTGAAGCTTATGTGAGGGCACACCTGACAACTCTAGAGAATTTAGAAACTCTGCGGGATATGAAGTGCTCTGTTCTGTGTCCATAACTGTGTCTACTGACAAATACTCTGTTATTTCTCCTGCTACTTCGCTTAATATATCTGAATTTATTTTGTTAACGCTCTCATTTTTTGGTGCAAGAAGTGCCCTTTCACATAACCATTTTTCTTCATGCATGTTGTTCGTTAAATCTGAATAAACGCTCGCAATTAATTCGGAATGACTCTGTACTAAATTACAAAAATCTCTCGTCAATTTAACGCTGCTCTCAGCATCCATTTCCAACCGCCACCAGTTTAATAGTGTGTCAGCATAGTTTCCAGAATTGATATCATTATACAAATGCACTCTCATATTCGTAGTTAAACTGAATTTTGTCACCTTGTTCCATAAAATAGACGACTTGAGGCATGCTTTAATTTCATCTGCAAGTGTGCCCTTTTGAATGACAGGTAAAGTTTGGCGAAAGTCACCAAACAGTAAAACCACCATTCCTCCCATTACATCGGTATTGCTGCGCAAATCCTGGAGCCTTCGATTTAGTGCTTCTACAGCTTTTTTGTGTGACATTGTACTTTTTTCTCACACTAAAAGTTTGCATTGTCGTAGCATTGTACCTCGTGCACTATTTTTGCTAAAGTTGAATGTGCAGTTCGGCCCCCGCTTAGCAGCGTGGCGGCTATCCCGGAGAAAGCTACGGCCACAGCAATGTTTTTATCTTTCCATACTTGCGCTAATAATAAATTTAACAATAATGTCTTCCCAGTTCCTCCAGGGGCATCTAAAAAGAAAAGTGCACCATTTCCAGATTCAATTTGTCTTAATACTTTGTAAAAACTCGTTTTTGTTCGGGAAGCAAGCGGTGTACAAATTCGGCTACTTGCTGCTGCAAAGCTGGTATATCGTAGTTTGTTTCACGTATAATTTCATCACTTAGTTCATTTTCGGTTGTTGGCTGAGGGCTTATCATTCCAAAGTCGCTTAATTTTTTGCCTACCATTGCCATTACTTTATTTTCAATTTTTCCAAGTGCTTCATTATAATTGTGTTCATTGTATGTCATGTTAGCGGGTGTCTGCTGTAACCTTCGCAAAATATCTTCCGCCATGTACTCTTTATATTTATCCCACAATTCAAGTGCATTAGATAGCTCGCAAGATGATATGAGAGTTGCATAAAGATCCGTAATTTTGGCTAGTGAGTGGCACTGCACAGCTTCCTCCATGGTTTCATCCCAGTGATTATCGTTTTCTAAAAGATGCGGAGCTTCACATGCTTCTCTATAAGTTGCGCATTCCTGACCATTGACAGTTTTAAGGTCTTTATATCCTGTAGGACCCGGAACATGGTGCAGCAGCAATCGTAAACAGAAATATTCAAAATTAGTTACATGGACAGTATACACACGACCAAGGGCATCTGATGACTTTACACTGGGTCAATTTGCAACAGGCGCGCCTGGAATACGGCATTTCCACTCCTTCCTAGATGTGTTCCAAGTATAATAGCGAGGGACTTCAGAATATAACAACGTTTTTGCAAAGCGGGTCGGTTTGACAAAGTTGAAAGAAGACTGTTAGTGTAGTTTTTGGCGGTGATGCAATTCTTTCTTTGGAACTTCTTTCGGTGAAGTATTCACGCTCTCCATTTTCTTAGTGCACAGCAAGTTGAGTAACTGTTGGGTGCCTTTCGTGTAAAGGGAAGCCAAGGAGACGCCACGCTGCCTCGTTACTGCTGACATAACGCCCTACTTGAAAGGTCTGTACTTCATTAACGGGATTTACCTCACCTTCACTCCTGAGATTATATTGCTTGGTCGCTCCTTTATTTATGTGCTTACAGATATACTTGATTGCGCGGACAGAGCTACATGCTTCTACATTAATGTGGGCATTAAACATTTTACATAGAATGGGCGAATACGGGACAATCCAGCTGTTATATATGGTTTTGAACGCTCCAGGGTGAGATTTGATTGTAACTTTCCTGCCGCCATCTTCTGGAGCTCTCGTCTGTATAAAGGGTAGCCATTATCATTGTGCACTGTTTCTTTTAATAGCTGTTTAGGAAATTTCTTTGTACATTTTCCTTCTTTCATACATGGCGATATTGACCTTCGTGCTCCACATGGACCGTGAATCATATTTCGGACGATAGCATCATACAATTCTTTATCCTGCTCAGGATCCGGAATCTCGGCGCTTATTATGTCGTCTATTTGGCTGGGTCGCAACTTCTCTTTAAGCCATATTAGAATGTGGGCATGCGGTAATCCTCTTTTTTGCCATTCAATTGAATACATGAAGCACTGCACCTCTCCGAAAATTTTCGCTTTGTTAATTACATTCATTAATTTTTTTACTTTTAATCTAAATACCCTAGCAACTAAATCGTGTCTGTCAGTACGTTTTTGGCCCGGCATTAGCTCCTCGGTTATTTCTTTCCATGTGGGATCGCAAGTAAAAGTAACAAAAAGATCAGGTCTTACGTAATTTCGTAACTCAAGATGTCTTGTGTGTACTGTATTCAAGACGTCTTTGCTGACTTTGAGCAGGTGTTTCAGTAGCACTTAAAGTAGCTTGACGCTCTGCCTGTTCAAGACGCCTTCGCTGACTTTGAGAAGGTGTTTCAGTAGCACTTAAAGTAGCTTGACGCTCTGCCTGTTCAAGATGCCTTCGCTGACTTTGAGAAAGTTTTTCGGAAGGTTTTAAAGCAGCCTGACGCTCTGTCTATTCAAGACTCCTTTGCTGACGTTGAGAAGGTATCTCAGATGATCTAAAAGCAGCCTAGCGCTCTGCTTGTTCTTGCCTTCTCAGTTCAGCATCTTCTAAAGATTCTAGCGATCGAGCTAATCTTTTCGCTTGTCTTTGAGAAGATACTCTTGAAAGGCTGAACTTACGTTTGCGTGGCATTATGAAGTAACAAAAAACCTTTTTATAAAAAAACGTTAAAATATATAAAAAGAATTAAATTTCCTTTTAAATATTTTTTTAAAACCAAATCCAAAATATCTAAAAAGGAAAAAATATTCCTTTTAAATATCTTTTAAAATCAAAACAACAAAACCAATTCAAGACACAAAACGAATCCGAAAACAATAGCCGAAAAAAATCGAATCAACTTAAAGCAAATCACAAAACAAATCGCAGGAAACCGAAATCGAAAGCAGTAGTCAATATAAATATAATCAACGAAAAAAGAAGTAAGTGTATAGGTACCGTATACACTATCTATAATTATTAATTAATATTCCTTTGAAATGTTGTTAAACAACCTAAAACAAGGAAAACAAATTCACAATTCTAAATAAACAAAATCCAAAATCAAAGCCAGAGTCCAAATATGTATAAAGGAATACCAACCAAATCAACAAAACCGATCCCAGAAAATACACAAATCCGAAAATGAAATCCAATATAAATCCATTCAACCTTAACCAAATCACGAAGCAAATAACAAACAACCAAAATCGAAAGCAGGTAGTCGAATAAGCTACGAAATAGAAACAATTTAAGCGTATAGGTACCGTATGCACTATAAGTTGACGCGCGGCTCAACGGCGGGATTTAAGTACATGTCAGGAAACATTTCGTTACAACGTTTTAAAAACCTAGCAACGACATCTAGCGAAATCAATTTAAACTATCTATACGTTAGTTAATAAGAACTCTCAAAAATATTTTTCTTATAATTTTGCACAATTTTTCTTATTGTAATGCCGACTCATTCATAACCACATATAAGAACTGTATTCATTTCCGTTCAATAAATATTACTAAGGCTTATTAATAAAGCTTACTAAGAACTGTTTCTACCACAGTTAAGTAATAGTTAAGGGTGAAAGCGTGACTAGTGGTGATAGTATTTCTGATTCATATTTATAATCACGCCTGTAACCCTTTCGGGGTAGGCAGAGCATCAACGGATTACTTACTATCGTCTGCGAGGTTATCGCCTATTCTGTGAATTACAATGCACCAAAACGTTTGAAGAAAATCAGCTGGTGAATTTTATGCTTTTATCGCTCTCTTCCCGGTCCTGTGTGGAAAAATACAGATCCATACATTTTTTATTTATATTTGGTAAAAAGACATAATAATCCAGATATTCTGACCTTCTGTTCGTCCATCGTACCGTCGTCCGTCTTGTAGAATCACGGTGGCGCCAGTTAGCTGAATTTAATTTTAAAAAAGTAGCCTATGTCACTCTACAGCCACCGAACTATCCCCATACCAAAATTCATGCCATGCCGACGCTCTGTTGCGACGTGAAAGAGGACAAACTTTTGCAACATATTCTATTTTCCCACGGGAATGAGGTTGTGGAGTGACATAGGCTACTTTTTTCTGCGGAAAAACATCTCATTCCCGTGGGAAATATTCTATTTTCCCGGGAATGAGATGTTTTTCTACAGCCACCGAACTATCCCCATACTAAAATTCATGCCATGCCGACGCTCTGTTGCGACGTGAAAGAAGGACAAACTTTTGCAACATATACTATCTTCCCACGGGAATGAGAAGTTTTTCCTCGGATAAAAGTACCCTATGTCACTCTACAGCCACCGAACTATCCCCATACAAAAAATCATGCCATGCCGACGCTCTGTTGCGACGTGAAAGAAGGACAAACTTTTGCAACCATATTCTATTTTCCCACGGGAATGAGATGTTTTTCCGCGGAAAAAAGTAACCTATGTCACTCTACAGCCACCGAACTATCCCCATACAAAAAATCATGCCATGCCGACGCTCTGTTGCGACGTGAAAGAACGACAAACAAAAAAATTTATTTTATTAGATTATTTACATTACGTTGTTTGATTAGTTGCGGGTTTTATCGCGTACTATACGTAAAAAAACTAGCCTATTTATTTAAATATAATATTGGTTATCTATATAAATGTTGCTGAAGATTACTTTTACGTTTTTTTTAATTTATGCATACGTGTCATATTTGCATCCACTAAATATGATTATATCTCGGAAAACTGCACTAAGCTCAAGTAGCTCTAAATTTGCCTTCGTTGAATATGAGTATATTAAATGTATTAAATCCATTTAGTCTAAAATTACATTTTGATCTTAGTTCCTCTCATGTGCTTTCTCTTCATTCCAGTCAAAACACTGATTTTTAATCTTAAGCAACGTAATGCCTATGCAAAATCTTTGAGCAAGATGAGTACCACCACTTATTAATTATTCAATATTAACCGTGACCATAGACGCCTTTGCCAAACGTCAACGTATTATTTCTGCTGTTGTATGTAAGATGAAAATATCTTTAATTAATTGGATCAGGCGTTAACTTCGGGTATGCTATTATTACATTACGAGATATGATAAGGTTATTTCGCTAAGAAAAAGGTCGAAAAGTGAACGTAACATGACGTTTTAGGCCTATTATAATAAACGAATAGTGACATAAATTACAAAAATATTTTTAACGTTAGGCTCGATAAGAATTTTAACGGCTGACCACCTAGGAACGCCGCGGAATGTATTATTTATAAGTGGCAGAGCCATGCTGCAGCTATATTAAAATAAAGTAAATCTTTTATTAGTGATACTTTTTCTAAGCAACTGTTAAGAAGGGAATATGTGTAATTGTAGCTTTTTATGTTTTTGGTGCAAGAAATAGATTTACATTTAGAGTTGCTTAATTGCAATTTATTGATTAAATAGTAGCTAGATAACCCTTCAAGTACTTATTGTAGCTTCCCACAATCATTAAAGAACACTTTGATAAACTGTCAGATCGTCTACATATAACAAAAATTTCTATTTATAAAACAAGAATTAATATAATTAGTATACAATGAGAAGAGTAACAGATCTTGTACAAATTCCTGTGGTACACTTGAGGATACTATTTTCTTTCTAGAAGAGCATCCATTTACTACAACTTTTAGATACTATTAATAATGTACGAAGAGAACCATTGCATTGATTAAAACTACTTTTACGGATTTTATCTTTTTATCGCGTTTTATTTATATTAATTTCGTAACGTCGTAACGTCGGATTACAATTTTAAAATACAACAACTTTTGTCGGATAAAAGTACGTACCGTAAGGTCAAAACAGACCCTACAACTAATACGCTTAAAACAACTAGCGATCTTATTAAGAAATACTCCGAAAAATTGAATCTAGACGTCAATTCGATGATACTTTCGTGTGCAAAACCTCCCAAGTTGTATGGGTTACCAAAAATACACAAACCTAACGCTCCATTACGTCCAATAGTGAGTCAAATCGATTCGCCAACGTACAGATTGGCTCAACACTTAGCCAAAATATTATCACCACTCAGAGGACACACAAGAGCACATACTAAGGATTCATACCATTTTGTCAGTGAGATAAAAGGCCTACGTCTTGCTGACAATAAAACCATGGTCAGTTTTGATGTTCAGTCTCTATTTACATGCCTACCTGTTGAAGACTGCATCTCAATTATAACTAGGAAACTAGATGAAAATAACATGCCACCAGAATATGCAGTACTACTAACTCCACCCTCTAGTGGAAGGAAGAGTTTTACAAGCAAGTAATGTTTCAGGGCTCACCTGTATCTCCCATTCGCCGATATATTCATGGAAGACTTTGAGGAGAAAGCCCTCCTTACTGCACCTGTTACCCCAAGGTTCTACAAGCGGTACGTAGACGATACTTTCACAATTTTACCATCAGACAAGGTAACTGCATTTTTAGAACATCTTAATTCCATAAACCCTAAAATTCAATTTACTATGGAGTTAGGGGAAAATAATTCCTTAGCTTTCCTAGATGTTTTAGTCATCCGAAATCCTAATAACACCATAGGTCATACTGTGTATAGAAAAGAGACCCATAAAAACCGATACTTAAATGGTGAATTTCACCATCATCCTTCACAGTTAGCTACCGTGGGCAAATCTTTCTTTCAGAGAGCACGAGGGATCTGTGACAGCAAACACCTGGCCGCCGAGCTTCAGCACGTCAAGCAGGTTCTGCACGACAACAAGCTTCGTGTCCCACGCCTCCGTCACAGTGACCGAGTGAAGCCGGCCACAGTCGAGCGTGTGCCTGCTATACTACCATATTTCAGAGGTGTCACAGACAAGATTGGCTACATCTTGAAGCGAGCTTCTATTAGAACATTCTACAAGCCGCCGAAGAAGATTAGTCAGTTCTTACCATCCGTCAAATGTCATATTCCTCTACAAGATGCAGGAGTGTACAAGCTTGATTGTGATTGTGGTCTCTCATATATAGGGCAAACAAAGAGATCAATTAGAACCCGCGTAAAAGAACACATAGCTGACGTGAAGCATCAACGTTCCGCGAAGTCTGCAGTTTGCGATCATATTCTAGATGGCCCCAACCATTACATCAGATTTGATAGACCACAAATCCTCGCGAAAGAACATCGATTCCTACCAAGGATGATACGTGAGGCTATTGAAATTAAAATCATCCTAATTTCAATAGAGAAGGAGGCTGGGTACTACCACCTGATTGGGATCCTATAATTAATAAAATTAAAACTAAACCCAAGCATACAACTGCAAGACTTCAAAATACAGTTAGTTCTTTCTGCGTAGATCGGACCAAAGACAATATTTAAAAAGCTGAAGGTACTCCGGGTTAACTTTGACATCGGGACGTCAGTCACCTCAGTCCCCCGTGACCATGGGTGCTGGAAAGCACCCGAAACGTCGGGTATTAAAATTAATATAAATAAAACGCGATAAAATCCGTAAAAGTAGTTTTAATCAATGTATAGTGTTCGCGTAAATATAAGAAATCATTATGAGAACCATTGCAGTAAGTTTCCGCGTATCCCATTGACCGCAAGTTTTTGAAGAAGGATGGAATGTTTCACCTTATCAAAAGCTTTACAAAAGTCTGTGTAAACAGTGTCACTTTGTACTCGATTGTCCATATTATCAGAGAGTTTGTATATAAAATAAGATTACTGATGGCCGATCGGTGTTTTACGAAACCATATTATTTTGAAATTATAAAGTTGTGTAAACTCAGATATAATGAATTATGTACTAAGCGTTCAAGGACTTTCGATAAGGAAGAAAGTAAGGAGATATGCCTATAATTAGTCACGTCAGTTTTAGAACCTTTTTCTGAACACAGGGGTTATATTTGTCGATTTTAAGGACTACCCTAAACTTTCACGCAAACTGCGGTTATACAAATAAAACAGAGGTATTCTTAATGAGATAGCCTAACAGTTCACATAATATGTCGTCATGATTTTCGGTTTCATTTCCATCGTAAGACATTTCGTTGGGATATGATTTTTTTTATTATTTACAAAACACCAACATATTTTAATGTCCTTCTGCAAAACTTGTTTCAATTTTGCTTAAAAAATAATTATAGCACTCAGCGGAGAGTTGTTTAAAAGTTTTTCGAAATACAGAATATTCCTCATAATCTACTTTATTAGAAAACTTTTTCCACTTTATCCGTGATTTTTCTTTGTTTTTAAATATGTATATTAGTGGGCGTGTAAACCATATTGGAATTTTTTTAGATTTAATTGAACGATACGATACGAGATATAAATAAAAATATTAGGAAACACGTACCTTTTTTCCTTATATTTTTATATATATATCTTCATAAAATTGGTTTGTGGCAGCGTCTTAGGACGACGCTTCCAAAATACGTGCTCAGTGTATCCGTTTAACCTCTCAAACACCAAGCGGCCAAATTTGACCGCTTCGATATTCCGTCAAAATTCAAGCGGTCAAAAATGAAAGCACGCACTCACAGCACTTTAACCCATAAAAATTTATATATAGAGACTACTTTTCTATAAAAAGTTTAGCATTATAGAATCAATATGAAATTTTCTAGTGCAATAAAAATTAGTTACCCTAAAGACATTTATTTAAAATCTACGTTTATTTCGTACGTCATTTTCGCGTGAATTTTATTGTGTTGATTTTTGGATCGTTCTATTATTTTATTAGTGTTTTAATATATTGTTTTATTATAAAATTGTTATGGAAGTGTTTGTATGAATATAATTTATCTTTTAATTATATATATATATATATATATATATATATATATATATATATATATATATATATATATATATAAAAAATATAGAAATAATTGTGATTGTCATACTGCCGACATTCGCTTAGTATGTTTTGTTTTTGTTACCAAAATGCAATAGTATTTTTATAATGAAGTAAAACCTGAGTTTTGTATAGATCTTATAATGTCAAACTTCTTCGTAGTAAAATAGTCTCCAAATATAAGTTTTAATAGTTTAAGTGGTGGGTGCCACCACATGCGACCGTTCGGGATGTGCCGCGCGCATGCGACTGCATGGAAATTTTAAGGGGACTGAGGGGTTAATATCGTCATGGATGTGTGCACATTTATCTTCGGAATATCGATATTTTGGTAGAGTGTTATGCGTCAATCGTATGTATTCTGTCTTGAAAAGTATCGCGGCGTTCAGTGGTGATGAACGACATCTATTGGAACTAAAGAACTTAGTGGTTACTTACAATTGAATGTATCATTATTTGAAATAAAAAGATCTAAAATACGATTCTTATTACGTTTAATTAAATTAAATTGTTTGCAGTTTACAATTGATAAAAACTTTGAAACGAGCAAAGATATTGGATTTTTGCAGTAATATATATTAGGAGTACATGTATTGCCGAAGTAATGTCGCTACTCAATATGGGATAGATTAAAATCCCCGAAAATATATATTTTTGTATTTTCGTTACATACAAGCTCATTTTGGGGAGAGTTGAAAAATAATTGATAAGCATTTAAGGGTTGATTTGGTGATATGTAAACACCACCAACAGCATGATATTCATTGTTTCGCTTAGAATAAAACTTAAGTATCACATAGTCAATATTAAATAGAACATTTGTGATCTTGTCTTTACAGTGAAAAGTGGGCTTTGAAATACACCGAGTGCAAGTTAGCCTTCTTTGCTTAGCAATCAATACACCAAAGACTTATAACTTAAAATTTTATGAAAGTTTTCATTGAAATATTTTGCATAAAAATATGACAGTAGTTACTAAACGTTGATTTGGATGGAACGAAACAGACTTTATTAGGTGACATGATGTGCGTTACGTCGTATTTCTATATTTATAGCTGAACTCATTATTTTGACATGGTTTTCTTTCTTCCTCCTTCTATATTAATCACATATATACAGTTTTGCTCAAACCTATGGATATCAACTTTGGTTTTAAATTTTGAAATAAAACTTTTTTTTATAGCCCTATAAGTTTATATGAGTGTGTGTGCAAGTAGGTTAACGTGACTTAACATCTGACTCCACATCAGAAGGTTGCGTGTTCAGATCACGTCAGGGTCACCACATATAGTTTGTATGAGTGTGTGTGTAGGTAGGTATAACGTGCGGAGGCGGAATGAATTGACTGTTCTCTGTTGATTCATAAGCGTAACTGTTTATTGTAATATCGGCATGTCCTCTACAGACCTAGTGGAGAAATTTAGTACGTTATTAAAAATCAGAAACGTCACCTTTTCTCGTATTTTTTCATCGCCAAGATTTCTTGAGTATACTATTATTTAACATATTTATGTAAAATATAAAATAAAAGAATAGTGATATGTTGTAAAGATATTTAACTACGTACGTTTGTACACAATTACACGCAGATTTTTTTATCTATATATTTACATTTATAGGTTTATAGGTTGTATGCGATATTTACTACAAGAAAAAGCTATAAAATACAATAACCGTTATGCCTTACTCCGTGTGGATTATTGTTAAGAACGGTATCTGTGTAGCATCTCTGAATGAACTTAATACTTTGCACTTGGGGTAAGAAAGAATACATGAACACATGAATATTAAATTTTTATTCAAATGATTACCTTTATGGGTTTGTAAAATGTTTGCAATATTTAATAAGAGAAAAAGCTATTATCTACAACAGTTATGACTTACTCCTTCAACTTCCTTTTTTTAGCACTATTCTAATGCTAAAAAGCTTATTTTGTTGCTCAACTGAATTATACTTCAATAACTGATATAGTTCCTTACAAAACATTACTTAATGTCTTTTTTTATAGAATAAGGGTGACAAACGAGCACTCAGTCCAACTGATGGTAAGTGGATGCTGTGGCCCATAGACTAGATATTTACATTTATCCTCGATTGAGAATCAAAAAGCAGGTGCTTTTTCAGCCCTGAGGACTAAGATGGGATGCCTCGTAACCTGTAGAAAAGGATATCCGGATCTCTACACTCACCGTACGAAACACAGCAGTATTAAGCTGCTATTTTATGCTGGTACTCTGTGGTAGCGTGGTTATTCCCCGGTCGAGCCGACCCATTCGTGCTACAACTATAATATAGCTGCGGTGTGGATCACCGTTTTGATAGGTTGCGCAAATACATAGTATTTCAGACATTTTGATTTGCCAATTACTCATTTTGTCTCTGATAGTACTCAATACTAACGAGGCACTCTTATGATGAGATGCCGACGAAGTGTCGACGCACGTAGCGTCCGTCTGTACTGCACAAGGCCTTTATTTGTCTCTCTGTATTTTGAATCATGTAAATATCTATTAAGTTGATTTGTATATAATGTTTTTATAATTTACTGGCACTAACAGTCGCCTAGTAGTCGAAATTGAACACTAATTCATTGAATTTTTAGGTTTGTATATTAAGCAAGCTGTATTTCACTTTCAGTTCTTAGTACATAAATGTATACATAAATTATATGTACACACGTTTAAATGCACATTAAATTATTAAACTTACATATCTGATATAAATGGTGCGTGGCGAATATTTTACTATGTCTACAAGATATTGTGGTCGTATAGTATTACCATCGGGTATTGTATTTGGTATTATATTATGTGTTAATCTTCTTCATTATCGTCACATGATATATCCCATAATCACATCCCTTGGCAAGCAGACTGTGGATCACAGTATCTGATGTTTCTCACCTTTGAAGAATTGCAAAACAATGAGATGGGGAGATGGGGAATAAAGGTTCTCGGGTGACAATCTCGTACCAGTAAGCGAAGTGTAGGATGGCCCCACACAAGAGATGGAGTCATGACTTAGTGTGATAGGCAGTCGACGGATGAAGGTGACTCAAGACCCTGCCTTGTGATATGGCACCCAAGAGAGTGAAATATATTTTCAGCAGTTCATTCGTAAAGAACTAACACTCGTAAGTATGATGATATAATCACCGAGGGCTAAGGCGAAGTTCAAAGAGCAGCGAAACACTTGGAACACGCTTAGCCAAAAAACATGGGTATAAATGGAAAATTGTTTGTGTAACTATCCCATCGCTCATACAGTCATATAATAATGGTCTAGTCTTCTTTTATGACGCGCTAGGCAAGTAACACCGTTAGCGTGTTCTTTTTGTTATAAGTACTAATATTAAATTAATCGTGGTATTTTTTTGTTTCAGCGTAACTAATATATTCCTCGTGAATCTGGCAACTGCAGATTTGTTGGTCACAAGCGTCTGCATGCCAATACAGCTTAGTAAAGCTATCACATTAGTTTGGTTCTATGGAGATACGGTATGCAAAATCGTAAATTATATACAAGGTGCGTTCATGTTTTGTAATAACAAATTAATTTATTATAATATATTATTCTTTTTACTTGTTCTTAAATTTAGAACGTGTTCGCCAATTATATCTCTAGACTCCAACGGTACTGGTTGCTGTGACCGAAATTAGGTCTACAGGATATCATTACTCTTATTATTACAGCCTCACCATTTATATAGATAACAAATTATTAGAATGCGACAAGAGGGGGTTATTTTCTATAGTTGTCAAGCTTGAACGTCGGCCTGACAGCCGCAGGTGTTTTTTATTTTGAATTATTATCGGTAAGAGGCTGCTGTATATTTCTTGTTCCATTTTCCTCAGCCATCTCTTACGACACCCTTGGAATGATATGGGGATTATTTTACGTTGCCAGTATACGGTGAAAATATACGCTCATCATATAAAATATCATCATCATTGTAGCCCATCACAAGTCCCCTGCTGAATGAACATAGTCCTCCGCTATCGAATGCATTTCTTAGAAATTTACGTCCTTTAATTTCCTGCATCACATAAAAGGTCGATTCGCACCCATTAAGTAAAGAGTTACCCCTCCCTCTAGTAAAAAGTTACCCTACAATTCTACCTGAATGAAGTAACCATTCTAGAACATTTTGCTAATGTTGTCCTTGCAATCATCTGTGAATTTATGTAACTTATAAATTAAAATGTGTGTAAAGTATAAAATAAAAGAAGAATGATAGTTGTAAAGACGTTTCACTTTCTACTTGTGTACACAATTACACGCACCTTTTTTGATCGACGTAATGGGAAAGTTTTGTACGATACTAAAAATAACGTCACGATTTCTTGTAACGATCCTCCACCGGGGCTGCGTGAGTATACCATTATGTCACTTACTTATGTAAAATATGATATAAAAGAAGAATGATAGATAGATAGACAATTCTTGATTGCATTTAGACAAAGTTATTATAATAACGGAAAAAAATTATGAATGACGGCACCTGGGCTGTAGCACGTGCGGCGGCGCTTCCGTAGCTAGCTAGGATTCTTGTAAGCAACACGTACACCACACACACCTGCGCGTTACACTTGCAGTGGCGTCCGTGTGGCTACTTGTTTTGCTTGCATAAAACGGACGGAGTGGCCGCCGTGGCATTGTGGTTCTAACGTGGCACGATGCACTTGTTGTATTCCGCTACTAGCTCATCCTCAACTCATCGGATAATTTATTCATGGAAACGAATTATTTATTATTCTTAGCTACTAAATTAGTCTCAGTGCAACTCTTAGTTGATTGTCTGTGATCTGTGCATAATTATATAAAGTTGTGTTATATATATATTCTTTTAAATATAATAATTATATATGTTATATATAATTCATTATATTTAAAAGAAATGTCCCGCTGGGTTTCTTGCTGGTTCTTCCTAGGACAGAGGTTTTCTCCGAACCAGTGGTCGTAGTACTAAATTGAATAAAAATGATTCTACGCTTTATTCTAAAAGGCTTTTTTTGTCGCTTTAAACAATTTCGAACCGACAAACCGAACGTAAAAGGACATGTTAATTTTGTATTTTGACGGATAGGTGCAACGTGCAATATAAAATGAACTGAATAAAAGAAAAGAAAAATATTATTAAATATATGAATAATATGAATATATTGTTGAATATATATATATATATATATATATATATATATATATATATATATATATATATATAGTTTTTCAAGTTATGAAGCAGAAGATGAAAATGAAAATTACGACCACAGAAGTGAGTTGACGAGCCCGCGCTTGTGTCAGAAATTGTGATCGCGGCATTTTTATCACGAAGAATAAATTATTTTAACAAAAAATGTTGTTTTATTTGGTCTGTAAAAAATTACAAATATTCGTTAGCAATTTGCTTTGTACACCCTAATTCTAAGAGTTGATGAGACATCTGCGTAAACAATACCTCAAAAGAAAGTGAAATAACTAGGTACGTTTTTAAGGGTTTGAACAACGAAGGCACAAAACTTTTTAATTTTTTTTTGGTTTCGTAAACTTAAATATGCTTAAAATGTTTTTCTGGTGATAAAGATACTCGGAATTTTCTTTGAGTAATCACACATTACGTAAATAAAAAATAATAACATAACAACTACTACTGGACGCTATTAGCAATTAATTGAAAAAAAAAAGTTTTTTTTTGTTAAAACCTTATAAATTAAATTAAAAAAGGAGAAAACTTCGTTTAAGATAAGTTTAGCTTAATATGTACTAAGTAGTTTAAGATATCATCCCATTCAGGCTTTGCATCCATCTTCCAAACACCCAGAATAATTTTAATTTAATATTGCACGCCGCAACTAAATATCGCGACATAAAATCGTCTTATACTTTTAACTAGACATCAAACCCATATTATTGTTAACGTTTCATTAAATAATGACATTGAATTATAAGATTAGTTTATATTCTAGTTGATTCACTTAAGATAACATAACAAAAGATGTAATTGAAAAAATATATCTACTGCCGTTCTTTGGTCTGTGCGACAGTGAGTCTACTCGCTTGATAGAAATGTAAGCAATAGATTGAGAATGAGTATTAAACAAGATTCCATATATTCTGAGGAAGATGCCCATTGGTTTTTTTTTAATTGAATTCAACAACGTTTAAATGTTATTATTGAAAAATTATCTTGTTTTTTTTTGGTAAAAATTATCGTCACTATTTTCATCTCTTTTAATTTTAATTTTTAGCATAATAAGCATGTGAGGCGTGCACTTTCAGATATTCCGAATAGAATTTTCTCTGCAGTATATATAACGTCGGGAATTTCAAATAATACTCCTTAAGTTTTTTATAACATAAATGACTTGTTATAAAATGGAGTTACGCTGCAAGGAATATTCAAAGCCAAGCTAATACACTGAACGCGAATTACGGCCATGAAATTCAGGCCGATAGCGAAATTGTTCCTTAAGATAACTTAGAGACATCGAATCGAACAGTACACAAAAATGTAAAGAGAGTATATTAACATTCCGGCGGAGGCAAATTGGGAGTCACTAGAGTTGATTTCGAAATTGGAATACATATTCATATTTGCGTAAACCAAATATGAAGCGAATGATGTGCACATTTTTAGGTGTTGCAGTAGCAGCAAGTGTTTTCACGTTGACAGCCATGTCAGTTGACCGATGGCTGTCTATAGCACCAGAACCACGGCTGCGACCACCAGGAAAACGGCAAGCGTTGCTGCTATTGACCTTACTGTGGTTTGCGGCACTGCTGATATTCATACCACTATTGATGGTTGCCACAGTGACCAAGGAGGCTGTACCTATTATTTCAAAGGCGTATGAAAATATATCTGTATGTAATTTATATTTTAATATAATGTTAGCTGTAGAAAACACTAGAAATTAATTGAGATGTTGAGGCATTACCAAATATTACTTTCTCGTGAGTGTCGTAAAAAGAGACTATGAGGAACCTGAGTAAGATCTCATAACATATATGGCCACATATATAACCGATATATGGCAGTATAATCATCTCGTATGTGATCGATCCTAAACGAACAGAATACAACAGGAGGTAACGTCAAATAATTAAAAGATCAATTTTTCTTCGTTGTTACACATTTGAAATCTTAAAGGAAAGTGTCTATACATAGGAATTCGAAAGGTGTAGTGTTTCGTAAACTGTAAAATAGTGATCACCCATTAGTGAAGATTAAACGTGTTTTGTTTCACCGGCATAGTGTGTTCTTATATATTAACTAACAATTAGTTATTTCGGGTCTGGATATTTATCCTTGTGCAATTATTGTTTGTATACTGTCTCCACGATAACGAAAAAGAATAAATAAAAAAGATTAAATAATATTGTGTGTATGTTTGTGCAATTTAAATAAACACTTGTAATAGTTTCACATTATTTATAAAATTATTATACTAATTATAGAACCGACCGATTTTGCCTCACACCATCGTCAGAGTATACCCTAAGTTTTATAATAATAATTTAAATAGATATTGTAAAACAAATATACGTGTTTATCCAAATCACAATAATGAATCTAGAGTTTTACCAAGTGACAAAAATCCAAGTTTGAATTTTGTTTTTATCCTTAAAGTTACAGCCTATATACGTCACACTGCTGAGCACAGTCCTCCCCTCATTTCTGAAAGGGTTTTAGGGCAATGAAGTGTCCGCCGCGCTGCCCAATGCGTGTTGGCGAACATCACATGTCTTCGAATTTTTTTCTTATTTCTCAGACATGCAGGTTTCCTCACGATGTTGTCTTTCACCGCCGAGCACGTGGTAAAATCAGCACTTAAAATTGCAATTAACAATTTGATTTGTGCCGAACCCGGTCGAACCCGGTTTGCTCGCGTACTGTGAAATTTACAGCGAACGCTAACCATCTGAGCTACCACGGCTCCTTGCGTTTATCCCTATTAATAATGAACTTTTTTACAGGAATAATGGGAAAATCCAATGGTTTATTCCCTTTATTTCCAAGTACACCAGACTAGAGTCTAATATTTAGGCAAGAATAAAATAAATACGGTTATGGAAATAGCCCACGTTATATTATTATTAAAATCTGGTAACTAATATATACAAATAAATAAAATTGAAGTGTCTTTTCAATGTCAAAATAACAGCCTCTTACTAAATGTATATAAAATAATATGTGGTACTTATAACAAAAAAAGAATCCCGTCGAAATCGGTCCAGACGTACTCTCTGGAACGTCTAGACTGATTTCAACGGGATTCTTACTGGCAGTATCTTAAGCTACTTTCGTTTTAGAAATAGAATTACGGTACCGCGGAAAAAAATTAAACCCATAAAATCCAATTATAATAAATTCCACGCAGGCGAAGTCGCGAGGAACAGCTAGTTAATAATTTATTTTATTTACACTTTTAAACTTCTCAGAGAGTGTATGTTTAGATGATGCGTGACAGTAATTTGGACTTTTACGTCAATCGTGCGAGATATCCGATTCTGCTGACAAGCGAATAGTTTGCTGCAAATACTCTATACCATTGGATAAACTGTTATCCGGCGATGGGCAAATATCAGCTTATAAAGAAATAAGAAAAAATGCTATAGAAATACACCTACACCTGGAAATCTTGGAGACCTGACGCAGAAACGGCTCCGTGGCGCAGTAGCTTAGCAATGAGTTACGGTGCCGAGGAACGCAGGTTCGAATCCCGCACGGAACAAGTATTTGTATGGCCTAGAAATAAATTGTCCCGGGTCTGCATGTTTGTCCTTGCGCAATTTATGTATGTAAACTGCATTTACAATACAGAAGAAAATCCTAGTAGCGTTTTAACATAAAAGAATAAGGCTTTTCGCGTTGTATAAAATTACTACTAATGACCCTAATCATTGATTGATTATGGTCATTAGTTTCAGAGGTATTATCCCTTAGTCATACTTTAAAATCACGTAAAAATGAATTTTTATAACCATCCAAAAGCTAAGAGACCCCGCGTTATTTAATCTACAAAATCTACCTTCAGGTTAATCTAGTTTTGGCAAACTACAGCGGCTCAAACGTAAAATAATTATTTGACTTATAACCTTCTTGTTAATTTGTAGATAGAAACGAGAGACGTACATTTTTGTACAGAGGAATGGTCGGGACCAGAATCCAGAAAAAAGTTTGGAATATTTAGTTTTACTCTAGTGTACGCTATACCAGGTGTGTTCAAAAAACATTTGTTCAATTTGAATTTAACTTAAATTAATTTCGCTGTACTCTGAATTTTTCAATGTGCTAAACTAATATAAGTTTTAAATTCAAGCCATAATTGTTCTGTATTTTTTTAATTATTACTAGCGACCTGCCGACCCGATTTTTGGGTTTCAAAAACAGCGACACTTTCCGGGTCAAATTGAGTTTTAGACTATCCAGGGACCCACTAAAAAAATAAAAAATTCATTAAAATCGTACAAGCTGTTTCGAGTTTTGACGAGACGGACAGCATTTGATTTGTATATATTAGAGAAGATTTGTATTGCACCTTATTCATGTTTTATAGCTTATCAAAAATCCATTGTTGAACATCCAAGCCTGCTTCATAGAATACCTTATAGAAATGATAGTTTCCATAGTTGTTACGCTTGCCAGGCGGCTGGCTAAACGCAGTTTTTTTTTAAATTATTTGACCTTATTGTTGATGTCTTATTATTTTTCTAATCGACAGTAATATTTTTATACAAAAATAAGTAACTCGAATATTTAATTTTTGTCTTTCAGCAAATGTAAAACCTGCCGTTGGATTTTGATTTCGTTAGTTATTGTTCTGAGCAAAAACGATATCTCAATCGATTTTTATCATTTTATTGGTAAAGTTGCCTAAATAATGTCAAGATAAAATAAATATGACGAACATGAACCTTTTAAGATTTCAAATCTTAAAATTAAATATATTTAAATTTATCATGTATTGTATCTCATTAAAAATATACTCCTAGTGTAACATAACATAACATAAACACTCACGCCTGTCACCCAGAGGGGTAGGCAGAGACTACAGACTTCCATTTGGCACGATCCTGACGCACCTCTCTCGCCTCCTTCACATCCATACACCTACGCATACATGCTCACCGGTTAAGGGTACTCCTAATTTGGCCCGTTTTCAATAAATCGCCAATTTGGTCGATAAATTTTCACCTAGGACGTCCCTTTCCGACTCTGCCATTCACTTCTGCAACATAAATTTTCTTTGTCACTCATTCCTCATTCATTCTTTCCACATGACCAAACCATCGAAGCATTCCTTTCTTAATCCTGGTCAAAACAACATCTTGCAAACCACACTCTTCTCTTATTACACAATTTCTTCCTCTGTCATTCAGATTCAGCCCTAACATACTCCTTAACGACCGCATTTCTACTGCGTTCATTCTACTCTCGTGCTTCTTCTGCCACACCCAATTTTCACTACCATACGTTAAAGTAGGGACCAACACAGCATTGTGAATTGCCATACGTGGCTTTTTTCGACACATTTTGACTCTTCACAATAGAGTACAGGGCCCCATTTACTCTATTTCCTGCATTCACTCGTCGTTCTATATCCTTATCATATCTCCCATCCCTGCTAAATACGCAGCCCAAATATACATACTCATCTACTTGCTCGATCAACTCCCCTTCTATGCTTATTTCACAAATCGTTTTACTTTCTTCTCTTTTAAAAACTATAACCTTCGTCTTACTTGCGTTTACTTTCATACCCCTTTCTTATAATGATTTGTTCATTAATGTAACCATCATTTGCAACTCGGCCGCCGACGACGCAAGAATAACTTGATCATCGGCGTACAAAAGGCATTTGACGGTTAACTCACCTATTCTTAATCCGCATTCTTCAACTTTCAAATTTTGCAAACAACTGTCCATAAATAGGTTAAAGAGCCACGGGGAAGCCACACAGCCCTGTCTGACACTTTTATGGATGTCAAACCAGTCCGAGTAGATCCCGTTGATCCTAACACAAGCACAAGAGTCCCTCTAAAGAGACTCCAATGCCTGTACCAAGCCAGCGCTCAACCCAAATGAGTTCAGTGTTTGCCATAGCACATCTCTATCCACTTTATCATAGGCCCTTTCCAAGTCCCTGAACGCACAAAAAACCTTTTTGTTTTTGGCCAAAAACTTCTCCGCGATCATGCGCATGGACAAGACTTGATCTGTACATCCCATTCCCTTTCTAAATCCCGCTTGCACATTCCAAATTTTTCCATCAGTTTCTTTCATGATCCTTTCCAATCAGTACCTTAGCATACAGTTTTCCCACAATGCTAAGAAGGCTGATGCCACGGTAGTTTTTACAGTCCTGCTGCGACCCTTTTCCTTTATATACTGGGACTATCACGGCTTTGCACCAGTCTACCGGTACCCGCTTCAGTTCCCAGCATAAATTAAACAAGGTGTGCAGCAGGCCTGCCACCACTTCCTCTCCAGCCCTTAGCATTTCGAGTGAAACTCTATCATATCCGGCAGCCTTACCTGCTTTCATGCTTTTCATTGCTTTCATTATTTCACCCATACTTATCTCGCTACCTCTTTTCTCTTCTTTCGGAATTTCTACTTCACTTAGTACACACGTCGTCTCCTCACTCATGAACACGCTTTCAAAATATTCCTTCCATCTCTTTAAACTCAAAACTTCATCATTCAGAATATAGCCACTCTCTTCTCTTATAGCATTCATCATAGGCTGTTTCGAATGTCCCCTGGCAGTTCTTACAAGTTTCCAGAACATTTTAATATTTGCCTGGAAATTATCCGATATTCTTCTATCATTCTTATCCGTTCCTAGTGTATTGTTAAATTATCCTATTTTAGTTAGATCATCACAGTCAAGTTCGTTTCTTTAATTTACTTGATTTCTTGTTACATTCGTAATCCATTCTGTCACTTACAATAAACCTTTAATAACAATTAAGTATTAACTATTAGTTAATTTATGGGGTAGAGCCACACTGCAGCTACATTATAGTTGTATCACGAATGGTAGCTTGACCAGTGAAGGACTACAATCTCACAGAATACCAGCGTAAAATAGCAGCTAAGAATAGCTTGGTTATGCATGTTGAGTTTTAAGAAACAGAAACCCTTTTTACTGGAAGCAAGGCATTCCATAATAGTCCTCAGGGGTGACAAAGCATTTTGTGTTTTTAATCGAGGATAGACGTAGATGTTGACCCGATGGTGAGCTTGTTTGTAGTCCATATTCAATAAAAGTAGAATCCTTGATTCGTATTTTACGTTATAACCTTAGTATATAAAAGGAATGTGTGCCAATACCTTAACGAACTAAAACCACAGAGTGCAAAATAGCTTTCATTCCGCAGGTTCAATCACAATCCTATCATATGCCTGTATGGGCCGAACGCTATGCTCTGTCAGGCCACCTTTTGACATTGATGAAGGAAACGTGAGCATGCAGCAGGTAATAAAGGCAATGTTTTTAATTTAAATAATGAAATATTTAGCAGCTTTGTTTTTAAATTATACCCGACTGTCCCAGAAGGAAAATACTGTTTTTTCGAGAGTATATTTCGAGAGTATTTGTCTGTATGTATGTCTATTAATTTAGCACACTGTTTTGCCTAGACAACTTGGTGGACTTTAACATATAAGGTGTTGATAGGTTTTTTTTAATTGTGGAAATGATGTAGGCAATATAATATTTATATATTTCGTTTTTAGATACAAAAAAGGGAGTAGAAGTTTTTACGTAGTCTGATTTTTGGGTTTAAAAGGCAGGACTGGATTCAGCGGGGCCAGATTGAACGTCGGTATATCGAAGTTTCTGAGAGTAACGTTGAAGAGTTTTTACAGTAGGGCTACGATGGCTGTCCAGTTACAAACCAGAGTACCCATCCAATTGCAGATCGGTATAAGACAGAGTGGCGTTGTATCCCCAAAACTCTTTATCGTTGATTTTCAACCATTATATTTTGTCTCTTTACATGTGCGATATTAAAAGAAGCGTTGTACTTCTCCGGTTGGAAATATTGCGTTCTCCCCTTATTAGACGGCTAGATTGGACGGTCAAAAACTAAGCAAAAATTCGCTTCCAAAGTTGCTGGACTACATTTACAATACGCTCTATTATATAAGAATACGCGTTGACTTATCCTTTTCTGTGCGGTATATAATTTATTTTACATCGACGGGAAATACACTACTAAAGCGTAGAACTCTCTTACTGCTTAAGACTCTGTCTGGGTGCGCACCAGCCTCTTACCTACTTCCGCTGAGCACATTCTTAAGGTCTGAAAGATAAACATAATTATTATACCAGACTAAGAAGCATTCCATATCAGTTCTTTGTTAAAAGTTACCCACTTATCAGCTAATATGAGGTGATTTTATCAAATGGAAAGATATAACGAGGAACAAGTGACAAAGAAAATTTAAGTTGCAAAAGTAAACGACAGAGTAGGGAAGGGACGCCCTAGACGAAAGTTTATCAATCCGATTGGCAATCTATTAAAGATGGGCCACATTAAGGGTATCCTGAACCGCCGAGCATGTAGATATATGGCGCATGTAGGTATATGGTGATGTAGAGGAGGTGAGAAAGGTGTAACAGAATTGTGTAAAATGGAAGGCCGTATCGTCGTCCTAAGCCTCTGGATGACAGGCGTGAGTGTTAATGTATGTTATGTAATGTTATCACCAGAAAAATTGTTTGTTTATTTGGCACTTTATCTTCTAAAATTAACTTTAATTTAACGCTTTATCAGCCATTCTCATAAGAAAACTCTGTCTTTTGTTTCAGGGCTTAAGACTAATGAGGGAAAGGAAAAGAGTAGCCTGGATACTCCTTCTTCTAGCAGTGCTTTTTGCACTTTGTTGGTTACCCTACAATATAATGCAACTGCTGTTGGATATAAATATCGTAAACGCGAAAAATCTAAGCGTTTATTTACCATATGCTTTATTCATAGGTTTGAAAAAAAACGTTATTAATTATATGCTAGCATTGAATAAAACTAGAATATATGATTAAAATAAAACAATAGTTTTATTCAATGTCTAGTATTCACGTATACATAAGAAATATTTTTATGCTTGCAATTCACATGAATGCAACAATTCAAGCGTACACTTTTCGTTGCATATTTTGATACATTGTTATTATTTATATCACAATTTATTTAATCTTTAAGCTTCACATCTTAATCCTCAGGGGTGACAAATCATTACCTATTAATTCTTCATCGAGGATATTTACCCTCAATACCCACAGTACCCACAGTATGCACTTATTACCAGGTGGACTGTGTGCTCGTTTATCACACTTATTCTATTGTTACGAGCTTAGGGTTCGTGACAATAAAAATTGCCGATAAAATTACCAAAATTAACACTTTAATTTACTTTACACAAATTAAAACTTAAAACACTAATGATTAAACACACTAATTCACTTAATTCCGCTCCGAAGCTTCGCTTGTGTCGCCGAGTTCAAGTCTACTTCGATCGCATCTTGCAGCGCCTACTTATTTAAATTAGCAAAGAAATATCCAGAATGTTCAAGTAAACACGCGCAAGGTACCGAGCGTTCGAGTTTGGACTAGGCGCTGTCGGTTGAGTGATTTGTGATGTCATTTTCTCAATGCTCCCCTCGCTCTCGTTCCTGACACTAGATGGCGCTAGTGTATCGTCGACTTGAGCGCGTAACACTGCCCCTTCCTAAGACATGCTCGTCCCGAGCATTATCGGCCCTATAATAACGCGCCAAGCGATTCACATGGACGATCTTAGGAGTCCCTCTTGCGCCTTTCTGTAACGGCTCCGCAATGTCAAGGGCTGTCCTATCCCGTGGTGCACCAACATTGTACAATTTCGGTGCTCCTCTACTACGTGTCCGAGGTCCCCGCACGGCCGCACAACTTGTACATGTACGACACCAATCCTCGACATCGTCACGATAATGGACCCAGTAAAACTGTTCTCGGACCTTCAGTAGAGTTCGTTTAACTCCCAGATGGACTCTTGAACGACCATTAGGCACAACTGTAGAACATTCGACACTTTAGCTTTAGGGACAACCATTTGCAAACGATTCCCTTCATTTACGGCACAGGAATCCATCCTGAATCAGCAAGCTGTCCCATTGGGCCCAATAGCTTTTCGTGGTTGAACTCATCGCTGAGACGTCCCTCCACTTAGGCTTGGCATCACGGGCCTTCATCCATCCCAGAATCGGCTTGATGTCCGGATCTTCCTGCTGTGCATGTCGTAGGTTGTCCTTCCTCCCGTTGCTGAGGTGGTCTGTCCTGAGCATCCTCACGGATACCACCTCCTTACTCTCTTGCCTACTACAATGGTTGCAATCTTCAGGACAAGGTCTTCTTGACAATGCATCTGCGTTGCCGTGAGATTTCCCGCTGCAGTGTCCGATAGTAAAGTCGTATTCCTGCTGCTGCTGGGCGGTGCTGCTAGCCGCACTTCCATTCTGAGACCGTTCACCTTCCCTTCGTAGGGTGTGCTCAGGGCAGCTGGACCGAAGATGGCCCCTTTCCCCACAGCCATAGCACCTAGGGCTGTATCTTTTATTGTGGTCGCGAACCGTAACTGCTGTAACCTCCCTAGCGTGAGGTGAACGATGATCCTGTCGCCGCCAGGCAGTGCCGTTAGCTGTACTACCCTCTCGAGATCGATCAACTCTCCTTTCCACGGTTAGTTTAGGGCAGCTGGATCGAAGATGGCCCCTTTTCCCCACAGCCATAGCACCTAGGGCTGTATCCTTTGCTGCGGTCACGGTCTGTAGCTGCTGCAACCTCCCTGACGCGATGGGAACGATGATCCTGCCGCACGGCTTCCACTTCCAGTGCATGGGCCAAGGCGTCCTTAAGCGTCTCGTGGTGCCCGAGCCTCACAGCAGATCTGACTTCCAGGTCGCGGATGCCGTCGATGAATGTCTGCACCAGGTTCCCTTCAATGAGCGCAGGTACAGACCGGTATGCTTTTCGCACCAGCTTCTCCACTTCTAGAGCCCACTGCTGCAGGTTTTCGTTGATGCGCTGCACACGATATTTAAGCTGCGCACGAAAGACGTGTTCCAGGTGAGCGTCGCCATATCTCGCCTCCAACGCCTCAAGGAGTTGCTCATAAGTCACTTCCTCACCGAGAGCTTCCAGAACTGTTAAGGCCTGGTCGCGCAGGCCTAGTGTGAGAGCAGTCATGGCCTGACTTTTATTCCAGCCGTTCGCCTTCATAACAGCCTCGAACTGGATTTTGTAGGCCGACCAGGAAGAAGTCCCGTCAAACGGTGGCACCTTGAACCCACGTAGCGAAGGTGCTGAAGCTACTACGGGAGCTGTGGTTCCATCCCCAAGTTTGAGTTCATCCAGCGTTTTCTTAACTTGGTTGATTTGGGTCTCAGCTTCCGACAGGCGGTTATCATCTTGAGCAACCTTATCTTTCACCTCCTTTATCTCTTTCCCGAAGGTAGCGTGAAGGTCCTTCATGAGAAGCATCTGTTCTTCCTGGCCGCCCCGCAGCTGCTCTTCCAACCGACGGACCTGTTCCTCCTGTCGGCGAGCCTGTTCCTCCTGTCGGCGAGCCTGTTCCTCCTGTCGGCGAGCCTGTTCCTCCTGTCGGCGAGCCTGTTCCTCCTGTCGGCGAGCCTGTTCCTCCTGCTGCTCTTTCAACAGACGGGCCTGTTCCTCTCGTCCGCGCTGCAGCTGCTCCTGTAGGATCGCCACCAGAGCGCCTAAGTTAGATGCTGCAGATGTCGGAGCTACTGACGGGCCCGCAGCCTCCGTGGCTGGCAGTTGGCCCTCCGACGTCTGCGGCGTTGCACCACCAAATCTCCTCTGGTCCGTCTCATGCTGGCGTTGACTGCGGGTACGGACACCCTCCGTTTCCTCCTTAGGTAAAATCGGCATTATTTTATCCCACTTCTGACACCAATTGTTACGAGCTTAGGGTTCGTGACAATAAAAATTGCCGATAAAATTACCTAAATTAACACTTTAATTTACTTTACACAAATTAAAACTTAAAACACTAATGATTAAACACACTAATTCACTTAATTCCGCTCCGAAGCTTCGCTTGTGTCGCCGAGTTCAAGTCTACTTCGATCGCATCTTGCAGCGCCTACTTATTTAAATTAGCAAAGAAATATCCAGAATGTTCAAGTAAACACGCGCAAGGTACCGAGCGTTCGAGTTTCGACTAGGCGCTGTCGGTTGAGTGATTTGTAATGTCATTTTCTCAATGCTCCCCTCGCTCTCGTTCCTGACACTAGATGGCGCTAGTGTATCGTCGACTTGAGCGCGTAACACTATTAAAAAATACTAATAAAACTTATTTAAACTTTTACATCCCCAGTGGTCGAATATGGTTGTCGGTCAAACCAGTCGAACTAACCGTTACGCATTCAAGTATTGACTTAAACAATTTTGGGTTTACTCGAACTTTTAATATTTAAGTTATTGTTAAGAAGTAGATAAAGTATCTAGCTTAATCAATAAATATATAGTTTATATTATATGTAGTATATAAGTTTATTTTAGTTATTTCATTCTTGTGGCAACGTATACGCTATTATAACATTACCGAGTTTAAGTATTTAATTCAACAAAAACTATAAAATTTTAATTATAAATAACCCTTACAATTTAAATGAATACATGGTCGATAAAAACTCCTGGGAATGAGGTAGGTGCTTCCAAGCTGTTTCTAAAATAAATTTTGTAGTTATTTTGTGACCCTTGACATTGTAAAATTTATTTAAAAGAAGTCCCGCTGGGTTTTTTGGTGGTTCTTTGGGAAGATTTATTAATATATGTCGTGGGCGATAGAGGTTTTTTTTAACCATACACAAATATGTATTATTTAATACCAATATGAATAAATAAATAAAACATAAATAAATAAAAGCCCAAACAGATGGGAGCCCTCGGCAGGCAGAGCAAACAGACGAGGGTTAGGAAGAAAGGGAAAATAACCAGCACACAAGTAGGAGCACCGCACCGCTTTCTGCATTTGAGCCCGGAGCGGTTCATCACGGAGTCCCAGTCACCTTAAATGAAGAGAGAGGCTGACCAGGATTAGCCCGTTCGCAGAGAAGACTACAGGAATAATTTCGGTCGGTAGACCACCATTCATGTCAGTCACCTCGTGAGCCAGGTCTAGATATTTTGTTTTCTTATCTGCTTAGGCTTTCACGAGGCTACCATACATAATATGAGTCCAAGGAGGAGGCATTGGCCGTTAGTTTGGACATAGCCAAGGCCTTCGACCCAGTCTGGCGCAAACGCTTCTTTCGAAGCTTTCCCGCTTGGCTTCGGCTTCGACTTCCCAAGAAATTTTGAAATTTAATCACCAGTTTCCTTGCTGATCGGAGCATCAAGGTCGTAGTAGACGGCGCATGCTCTGATTACAAGCCTATAAGCGCTGGTGTTTCACAAGGCTGCGTGCTATCACCAACGCTGTTTCTTCTGCATGTCAATGATATGTTTCAAACTGGTAACACTAATTTATATGCAGATGACAGTACCTGTGATGCCTTATACACCGGCCGTGCCAATACCTGCTCTAGTAAACGTCGTCAAGTACCAGGACAAACTTGTGTCGAGTCTTTGCTGAACAAAGTCTCGAATTGGGGCGACTAAGTCTAGTCTAGTTCAATCCCCAGAAGGACCCAAATTTGCGCATTTATCGCAAATATGTACTATAATTACCTTTCCTGTTTTCTTTTTAAAGAATAAGGGTGACAAATGAACACACAGTCCGTTTGAGAACAAGTGGATGTTGTGACCCATAAGCATCCTGATTTATTTTATTCTCAACTAAGAATGAAAATGCAGATACGTTGTCACCCTAGAGATTTAAGATCATTTCCAATGATAAGAGTGTCCGGTCTCCTCTACACTCACCATACAAAACACAGCAGCATTAAGCTGCTATTTTACACTGGTCTTCTGTGAAAACGTATTCTTTCCCCGTTCGAGCCGATCCATTCGTTCTATAACCATAATGTAATTGTAGCGTGGCGCTACCATGAATAATATTTGCGTTTCTTGAAAACGGCTTAATACTTATAATTTCAATTGGTTTTTCATTGGATTCATTTCACAGCAAACAATAACATACAGCGTTATATTTGTCATAAGAATGATCAAATATTGTTGACGTTCGCGCTTATATTGCTATATATTCAATTTTAATAAATAGGGGATCCTACAAAACGTAACTCTTTTTTATGTATTTTATATAACAGTAAGAGTGAAGGAGGCCGGTGTTCAGATTCGCATTTTTACGTTGATCTTAACATTTTATTGTTACCATATCTTAAAGTAGTTTGAATAGCATAGCTTCAATATAATATTGATGGAACCGCGTAAGTCGCTTTAATCAATAAAATATTATATTCTCGCAAATTCAGATCACTATCATCAGCGAGTAAATATCTACTACTGGACAAAGGCCTGTTCTTAGATTGAGAAAATCAATACCAATCTGAATTTCCATCCGTATTTTATAAGACAAACCACAAAGAGAGATTAGTGATTTTTATGCAGGCCAGTTCTTATATATTTGAAAATACGATTATTTTTTACTTTTACGATTATTTTAGTGTAAAAATAACAAAAACTTTTTTTTTCAAAGTTCCCATCATATTTTTACGAGCTAAATTGAAGTATCATGTTTTATTGAAAAATGATTAATTTTTAAGATTTTAAATATCACCTAAAACCGGACGAATCTTTTGATACACTTCAAATGGAATTCAACAATAAAGGCCCTTCTAAGACAACTGTGTACTCCTTTTCTGGAACTGGATACAATACCATGGTGTTCACCCCATACTGACATCGCCACAGGAACGCTTTCGCTCACATCCGTCTCCAATAGCCTTGGCCGCATCTTGACAGCCTCTCGATAACTACTCCCGCTTCTGCTTCTCAGGAAAGGCGCCCAAGAATTACAAAAAAAAATTAAGTCTTTAATTTTAAAGCGTAGAAGAAAATGAAGAAATTGAAGTTTCTAGGAGTTTCTAGTCTAGGAAGTAGTAAGTGGGGATGTTTAATAGCTTTGCAGATTTCAATTTGATAAATGCGGATCTGCATATAAAACGCCATAGCAAATTATAATTGTTGTTATAAATAAATTTAAGTATATGAAGGTTATGAAAAAATTGTAGTAAATTAAACATATAAAGGAATATTATTATGTTATATGATGAAACTGCTGTGTGTGAACATTATTAGACATAAGGGTTATAGTCAATCTTATGGTTGTAACACAAAAAGAAATAACAGCTTAATGCTGTTGTGAGGTAAGGCTAACGGTAAGGAAACGAGGTATTTCATTTTAGTCTTCAGTGGTTACAACACGTCTGCATTTTGATTCTTAATTGAGAATAAATGTAGATGTCTAAGGGTCATAGGTTCCACTTAACATCAGATGGACTTTGTGCTCGTTTGTCGCCCTTAAGTTGATAGAAAAAAATTCTAATCTTCAGCATATTATATGGGTTATAAGCACTACCCAGGCGTAAATTATACAAGCATAAATTCATTATTCATCAGGTCACGCAAACTCTGCTATAAACCCTATAGTGTACTGTCTGATGACCCGAAACTTTCAAAGGTCTATACGGAAACTTGTATGTGGACGCGCTGCATGGAAGCAAAATAAATTTACGGTGAGTTTTTTTAAGTTTTTTTTTAATTAAGCTAATATGAATACTTATATCGTGGTAGAGCCAAGCTGCAGCTTTATTATGGTTGTAACACGAATAGGTCGGACTAACTTACGATAAGGTGGACTCTGTGTTCGTTTGTCACCCTTAATCGATAAAAAAGTAGTTAGTAATTCCGTTTAGAACAATTCTATAGAAATAGCAGTAAATACTATTTTATAGTCATAATGAGCATACTATAATTCGTTGCTATAAATTAAAAATGCGTTTTCTTAAAAATAAGATGAGCACCGTTTTGTGTTTGTTTTAGTATATTTTGATTCTATTAGTAAATGAATATTATTCTTATAGATATTTTCTTTCAAACGATATTTTTATAAACAAACAAATCTTATATGGAATTAAACAAGAAGCTATCAAATATATTTTTTACTAAATTAGAGATGATTCGGAGCTGACGGAGCACGTAGACACGCCTGAGCGCATTTCACAATACAATAAAGGAAATTGATTTATTTATTCAAAATATGAAACTTAATAATAATTTTGTACACACAAATTCACAATAAAATAAACGATGTTAATTTATTTATTCAAATATGCAATTTAATAATTTTGCACACACACGTGTGTATAGTGTGCACGTGGTACAATAGTAATTGCGTTACCGTTACCGTTAAAGCCTACTACGTAAACTCCACTGTTGAACACTTGTTTTTTTCTCATTGATTGCATCATAAGAGGTTGTTTTTCCCCACTGATTCCATAATAATAGGCATGTGTACATTACATGACACGTTTAGCAGACGGGATGGCACCCGAATTCATTTATTATTTTAGTCGTTATTAGGAAGATACTGCTGCCCTTTACGACACCTGAGGGACGATATGGAGTAGTGGATATTCTAACACTGCCACTGCACGGTTATATAATGTAGTCTGTTCGCTTAGATGTCGCGCCGCATTGTCACATGCCGGATCTCGCGAAAGGTGCCCCTGCGACCTTAAGGGTCGCCGCGCGTTGGCGAACACCCGCAGGAAAATTTGGATATAGCATTTTAAAACGAAACGCCGTAGTGAAAGGTTGTTTTTTTTTAACTCTTATACATACACAGAAAATGTTTTTTCAACCTTGTGAGGACAGTGAAGTGCCTCATGATGAAATTTCAAATGAGCCAATAAGAAAAATACTATTTTATTATATATATATATCGAATATTCTGTTTACTACGATTTTCAATTCACCTGTCAAGTGAGAGCGAGCGTTATAATAAATGTCTCATATAATAAGAGAAGCACATATCCAGCTGTGGTTTTCGGAGTTATGGATTAAGAGAAATATGTGAAAAAGCTTAATTTTTTTTTGATTTATTTACCATTTCAGTGGAGATGTACTCAAAAACCAGAAGCGTCTTCGAGTGACTACGAGCTTTATCATGAACCGCATAAACGGTGTTTACACGTAATTAAATATTAATTTACACGTAAGTTTATTTTTTAATAAATAGGTAAATAACACTCGATACCAATTTTTTTTTATTATTAAGAAATGTATTAAATAAATAGTATGGTCAGTACTATTATTGTTATTATTGTTTATTTATAACAAATAAATAGTAGTGACCACACTATTTATTTGTTGTACTGTTTTATTTACTTGTTTGTGCAGTCAACGATTTCTTACATGTTAATGAATCTGGAAACTCTAACATTGGAACTTCAGAATAAAGTGAATTGACCTGATAAATATGCGACAGTAAATATTGATAATATCGCATCAACTTTATTCTGATTTTAGCGTTAGAGTAGACGTAATTCCTAGCGATAGACTTTTTTTAATATTAACTATTAAAGTTTGTAAATATTGAAACCCGACGTCATTCAAACATAGAGCAACGCAGGGCAACGGTAGACCGGTGCACATCCATACACAGCCGTTCCCCTTTGTCAAAATACAAGTCCTCGTGGTTCTATTTCATTTCCCTCAGTCGCCTCTCACGATACCTGCGAAATAATATAGGTAGTAAATTCTCTTAATCCGTCACAAAATATAGATAACAATAGGTAGAGTTTGTGACAGTTTTCCTATAAAGAAGTTCAATTCCATACTTACATGAATTGTGCTTGTTAACAATGTTTCTTCTGACATAATTTTGTTCTTCGCCCGATGCTAATAGAATTCTGACATCTATCCTCAATTAAGAATCAAAACGCAGAAGCCTTGAGGTGTAAGATGGAATGCATCGTTACGTAGGACACCCAATAAGTTTTAAAATACACAGAAAGTATTAGATGCTATTAATATTTATTTTATATCTTTCAAAATATTATTCATCATGCTCTATACAAAGATCCATTCGCCTAAACCAACTCTGAAAACACTGTTGCCAGTCTTGATCCGACAGATCGGAAATCGCTTCTTCGTAGGCAGACACGGCTTCATCGGCACTTGAAAAAACTTGCCTTCAATTTTTTTCTTTGTCGTCCGTGGAAACAAAAAGAAATCACAAGGAGCTCAGGAATTCTGGGCTATTGGGTGGGTGACTTAGAATTTAAACACCAGATTCCTCAATGACTACTTTTTTTCCAAGGGAGGGAAGGCAGTATGATTCCCTGAAGCCCGGTCTTTGTAATTCTCTCCCGCACAGCTAGAAAAGCTTTGGGTAATGAAACTGTAGTATACCAGTCAGAGTTTTTTGACCTACAATTTTCCAGCATTGACGTCGACAAATTTCCGCTCCGTGAAAAAAACTAGGCATCATTTTTTTTGCCGACGTTGCGAGGTCTTTGCAGTTTTGTCGGTAACTGTCGTTCTGAGTAGACCAATACCGATTATTGCCTTTTATTTTCCAGATAATAATGATAGATCCATGTCTCGTCACCAGTAACGACTTTTTATACACGCCTAGATGCCCCATTTTCGTAGACGTATTTCATGGCACCAATCCATACGAGTCTGTTTTTCCCTTTCGGAGAGCACATGAGGGATGAATGCTCCACGAACTAATGCCTACAATGTTTTCATTATCCATATATATGATTCGTGGCCTTCTCGCACCAACATTTATGTAGTCCATACATTTTCTGCTGTTACTGCTGTTTACGGGGGTCTGGTTCTTTGGTCATTATTTAAGGTTAATTTTTTCCTTTTTTAATTCAGAAAACTACCTAAAAATAGTTGCGCGTGATGAAACAGAGTCCTTTAATGCTGATTGTAACCATTATAAACTTAATTATTCGTTTAAACAATATTTAAAATCATAATAGATCAATCAAATGTTCACGGTTAAAATTAAAATTAATAGAACTTTTTTTTTGATTGAACAATTGGCTTATGGAGTTCTATTTTTAAATTAATTTGCTTTTTAGAAACATATAACATTTTGTTATATGTTTCTAAAAAGCAGTTGCGTTCCATTTCAAAATTTCGAGCATCTCAAAACATATTGAGTGACTTACTTACCAGTAAAAGGGGTTTTAGTTTATTTTTGTTGAAAGCTTTATTTGCGTATTTTTGTATTATTAAGGCGAACACTTATCCTGAAGCTACATCCCATTTAATTTAACTGACACTAAAATACGGAACAAGCGATAGTCTCTCCCACTGGTTACATCGATTGTAATAAATATTAACTTATTTTTTTCTTTAAATTTAGTTGAAGACCTTGCGTCAAAATGGGCAAGCACGTGGAAGTCAAATTCCACATGTGGTCGAGGCCCGTCCACACACAACGCAGCTCAGTCACGTGACCCGTTCATCCCGCAGGACCGCACCCGCGCACGTGCTCTCTGTTGAGATGTTGCAGCGACATGGTCTTATTGATTTAAAGCGCTAATATAATGTAAATATTTTAGGTTGTAAATATAACACATTGATATTATATCGCTGTAGTTGTTTCATTTTATATATAAATAAGATTGAACAAAATTACATTTCAGTTGAATGGTAAGTGGCTAATGCAGTAATCGATACCTACAACTAATACAAGAGAACAAAGCTTTAATTGCACTGTTCTTTGGAATTCAGGCGTTGTTCTGCAGGTGGCACGAGATGTCTTCGAAAAAAGTATCTTCATTACGAAGAACTTTTTAACCCAAGCAACACGTTACACATCTGAAGACTAAGATTAGTGTCTTACAGCCTGTTATTACACTGGCTCTGCACAGTGGCGAAGCCTCCATACAAGCTAAAAGGCCAGGTTTTCCTTTTCAATCTGTTTAATCAATCATATCAACTATTTTTTATTTTTTTATAGAAGAGGGGGCAAACGAGCTTGCGGCTCACCTGATGTCAAGTGACTACCGCCGTCCATAATCAACCGCAACACCAGGGGAATTGTAGTTGCGTTGCCGGCCCCTTAGAAAGCAGTAAGCTCTTTTATTGAAGGTCCCCAGGTCGTATCGGTCTGGAAAAATCACCGGTGGTAAAATATTCCACAGAGAGGTCGTACGCGGAAGAATACTCCTTCTGAAACGTACAGTGGTGGACCGCCAAGCATCCAGATGGTGTTGATGGTATCAGTACGTTTTCCGCGTAGTGCGTTCACGAAATTTGGCGGCTGGGATTAATCCGAACAATTCCTCAGAGCACTCCCCGTGACAGATGCGATAAATTACGCAAAGAGATGCAACATCTCTTCCCAACGCCAGTGAATCGAGCCGATCGGAAAGCACTCGGTCGTCAACGATTCAAGCTGATCAGCGCTGGATGCAGTCAAGTGGAAGGAGCTGGTACTGGAGAGCTCCAGCCCAAAAATGGGAACAGTATTCCATTTGCGGCCAAACCTGCGCCTTGTAAAGTTGCAGGCGGTGCGCCGGCATGAAATACTGGCCCGCTCTGCTGAGCACGCCAAGCTTTTTAGAAGCCAATTTGACCTTCTCGTCCAAGTGAACACGAAGCTGCACGTCACAAGATATGTTGACGCCGAAGATTCCGAAACTGGCTGAGACAACAACGGGAGTGCCTTGAAACTGAGGAGATACGACAAAGGGGTTCTTTTTAGCGGTTAACGCGCAAACTTGTGTCTTCTGAAGATTAAACTGGAATAGATTTATTCGCCCCCAATCAGAGACTCTGTTCAGCAAAGATTCGACTTCAGACACAAGTTTGTCCCAGTACTCGGAGACGTTTTCCCGAGAAATATTGGCACGGCCGGTGTACAGAGCATCACCAGTGCTTTCTTCTACATAGCAATGAATGTTACGGGTTTACAACATATCATTGTTATTGTAACGCTCCCCCCCTTTCTATATAAATAATATTATATTCCATCATAAAGGTTTTTTGTCACTGACGTTGAGTGAATACATTTACGATCATGTTTGTCTCACCCACCAACAAGTTGCCTTCAATTATTCAAAGGTGGGAAAGTTACAGGGATATATTATTATGTTGTTATATAATAGAAGGGACCCGACTTAGGCAAAAATACTTAGGTGTGAGTCAAACCAAGACGCAGAGGGCGCCATTGAGAATAGCGTCTCACCAAACAACCATCGCAGATACGTAATGCTACAGAACGCAACAAGCATTAATACGACTATCGTCGGGCTTACACAATCCCAAGGTCCCCCATACATCCCAGCAGACATCACTACCCGCATACTTCCATCGACCAGAACCACAAGAGTGCGTCGAATCGGGCGCAGCACACCCGCAGATTCATCACAAGCGCAATACCACAAGAAGCAGTAAGCATCAATGCAACTATCATGCGGATGGCGCCACCTCACAACACACCCACATGATCCCTATCGACTTTGGTTACAAAGTTTGTATTGTTGTTAACTAAAAAATAACACCAACGTATCATAGTAGCACGCTACTTAGACGCTAGGGAACAAAACTTCCGCGGGAGACGCCCCGGGCGTCGGGGGCTACGTCGTGGCCCCCGGCCACCGTAGGCGCGGGCCTGTGGACGGCGAGCAATGGGTAGCTCGCCGTCCGTCCGTCTAACGACGACAAGCCGTGTCGACGGCGCGTTTTGTTCCACGCGCGCCTCAAAGAGCTGTCAGCAGCGTGAAGGAGCCCGCAAGGGCCGACGCCTGCCGGGGCTGCGGGCTGTTCGAAAGAGATACCGCGGCTCCGGAACGTAAGGGCACTGAAGGAACACGGATGGTTTTTAGTCAGTAAAAGTCTGACACTCCCTTACGCTCCACCCAGAGCGAAAGGCGTCATTAGATGATTTTCCATCCGCAAAAAAAAAAGGGAACAAAACTCCACGTATCATAGCGCTAATCAACTAAGACATGAAGTTGAGTATGCCTTTTACACTTAAAAGTGCTACCAAACACACTCATCCGAATCTGAAAGATAGACGACGCATCGCTATGCGCTACGACGCCGCCCACAAACGGTATGGGTGTGCGATGTCCACGGCAAAGCCGTATTGCAAACAAACCCGCTTACCACCGGTACTAAGATGATATGTCTGGGACACATCGGTTAGCGAGTCTAAGTTTACCTCGGACCAATTGCTCGTGAAACATTATACAAGCCACCATAATTATCCTTTTCAAGTCCCTAATAAAGGACTAGTCATTTTGCTACAGTACTAAGAGCAGTTGGTCACCCGACCACCCCAGATAATGCTTATGCATCAAGGAGACCCTCTATAATAATTCTTTTGTATCATAGACATTAATTTCATAAGTCATTAATATATAGGACTTCAACCCACGATTCTACTATTGTAATGCTAATTCATGATAGAGACCTGCTATAGTATTGCTTTTGTATCATAGACCTAACTTTCATAAGTCATTAATATATAGGACTTAAACCCACGACCCTACTATTGTAATGCAAATTCATCATAGAGACCTTCTATAGTATTGCTTTTGTATCATAGACCTAACTTTCATATTCATTAATATATAGGACTTCAACCCACGACCCTACTATTGTAATGCCAATTCATCATAGAGACCTTCTATAGTATTGCTTTTGTATAATTGAGCTATCATAAGTCCCTAACATAGGACTAGTCATTGTGCTACAGTACTTCAAGCAGTCGGGCACTCGACCACCTCATATATATGTACAACCGCAGGTATGCGTCTCCGGCAACTCCTCCATACAAGCCATCTATACACGTACACTTTCCATAACTTAAGAAAATTTTCTTTTACAAACGAACTCCCTCCATGACTTAGAAAATTTTTAACAAATTTTCTATTTATCTTATAAATGTTATTTATCTTCATTTTTATAATATTTTCGACTTGTATTTCTATTATTTATCATATTTTAAATATTTTTACAAATTTTTAAATAAATTTATTTATTCTGAAAGACAATATTATGTCTAAAGTCTGAAATGTATTTATCTTAACCTTATGCTTATTAATGTAATTCTATTGTTTAATATATATATATATATATATATATATATATATATATATATATATATATATATATATATATATATATATATAATATAAAATATATTAAGACTATTTTTGATTGATGGGCCGTCACAATCCACCCCCAAATTTTATGTTAATGGTTTACACAGTGGAGTCGTTGATTTAAATTTTTACTATATTGAGAGCATATGTATTACACTCAAAATAAATATTATATGTATCTGTTCTTTCCTCTTTCAATCTGTTCCAATTCAGTATGTATTGTCACTCCACCCTACCCCAGGGAATGGCCGCCACCGACACCCCTTCAACCACATCTATCCCAATGGGATAAACCATAAATCGTTATCCTGATGAACTTTATTGTATATAATGTTGTTAATATAGTGGTCCTCTTTAGTTTTTGACTTACATTTCAAGTCTTTAAAATATTAATTTGTTTAATAAATCATAAAATACGTTTCATTAGTATGGGCCAGTGAGTCGTCCTCCCTGTGCAATGATGGCTGACAGAATTTCTCCTGGTCAGCCTTGGCGAGTGACCAGAATGCACGAGTTTCAGAAGGAAGGCAAACTAGTTTCTCGCCAATTCTACCTATGTGCTCTGACTTTGCCTTGGCAATGACTCTTTTGAAGGACCTGGAGGAAGAATTATACTTCTTTTTTAGAGCGCTGTTGTTTACATCCCAGGACGTTGATGCGTCAGCCCGGACTTGGTAGCACTCCTGCTTATAGCATGTAATGTAATAATCCTGCTTATAAAATATATAAATATTAAAGGGTTATTTCCAGCTTTGGACTTAAAGCAGTTGTTGACGATGATGACGAATTTAACAAGAAGTTGTTATTTCACCTTTTTGACCCCCAAATATATGTAAATAATTATTTTCCAAATGGTGACTAACATTCTAGAACTGTACCCTACTGAGCTACAAACGGTATTCTGGAGGTATATAATTAGGATAACGTGTAGTGGCGATGAAAGTATATCCACTACTCCATATTGTTCCGTGGATCTAGTAAGAGGCGACAGTTGGAAATTAAAACAGAATATGGGCTGCGAATTTCTAATAATAGCAACTAAAAATAATAAAAAATAAACTGCGATTGCAAGCGTGACAACTATGATAGAATCCTCCCGATGGGGCAATGTATGGAAGAATCTATGTTTAGCAGTGAACTTTTATAGGCTGAAATGGGTGGATAGATATGATGAAAACTCCAAACTCAAATCTTACATATTTTCGGTGAAGAGCTGCATCATTAGTGCTTAGTATTGGATCAGTGCTTACTGCTCATAATCCTGTTTACACAGAGTAGGTATCATAAGGCAGATTTTTCAAGTCACGCAATCCAATTAACACGTTATTGAATAGGATGATGACGAGGAATTTTATCCTCGCCATCCTATTCAATGATCTTGTATATTATGATATCTTTTATCACCAGCCCGCAAAAATAAGTGAGCCGATAAGTAACAATGTTTCACATTTTCCATTGAATAAAAATCCACCTCGAGACAACAATTGTTAGTAAAATATTCTTAGTAAATAAATTTATCATTTTATTTAACAAAATTTCTGCAAATTAATCCATGACACTAAGAAAGATTAATGAGTTTGTCACATACTCATTAATCTTTGTAGAACGAAATGAGTGGGACGGATTGTAATTTCAATGCAAAAATGAAATTAACTAATACAATATACATTAAATATATGACATATAAATACACTATATATAAATATTTACACTACGTAGATGACAGCATATTATAAAAATCTGTGAAAGATGACTACATAATTGACCATTTCCTGTAGAGACTAACGGTATAACATAAAATTAAATAAACGGTATAAAATATATGGACCAACGGTGGGGTCAACGTGTACTTAAGTTTCTAAAGGAACTGTATCCGCGCGTGGTCACTGTTGATGATGATCGGAATTCTGGTTCTTTTCTCGCCCAAAAGCTTAGTTGAACCATTCAGCGAGGAAACACAGTCGGTTTTCCTGTTTTTACTTTTAGTTTTGTTTTACGTATGACGTATGATGTGACGTATATAGGCTGTAACTTTACTTTACTAACTTTTCGATTGAATGGTAAAACAGGAAAAATCACAATCATCACTGAATTGACATCGGTTATAGTGACGAACAATGTCATCCAGGGAGCAAAAACGTTCAATAAACAGCATCCTGATCAGCGTCTCAATAGTGATGATAGGATTCAAAGAACAAGACCAATTTATGTATCTGAAGCTTTAACGAACAAAGGGTGAAGATTATTTTTCTTAGCAAGAAAAATTGAAGGCTATAACTTTTGTTGGACTAGCCATGGAAAAATATATATCTTCTTAAAACGGCTGACTCATCTAATATTGAAGTCAAGGATGAGATGCAACTGATAGATCCGAAGAAACAAAACCGACTTCGCAAACCTTTAGATTATTTATATTTACTTAATTTTTACTCTTTTTACGGTCATGTTACATCATATAAATATCACAGGTGTTCATTTTTTGTCTTATTATTGTTTGTCTTTATTTCACTTTATACACATATTATACAGATATTCTCTCATTGCTGTTAAAACCAAAATACAAAACATTTGTTTCGGCTGCAATCTTCTTAAGATTTGAAAAGTCAGTTAGTTAAAACTAAGACAATGTATTTTACCTCTTCTTTTTTATAAACACTATGCTTTTTATGTCACAAGTTCTTTTAAATTACATACGATCTTATAAAAAATAATAACTTAACGAAAAACATAGACTAAATTAGAGCGGGTGTGTCTTTCTTGTATAATCCAGAATGTTGCAACTCTCTTCTAAAATCCCAATTAGTAACGAATAATAATTCACAAATACTAACACAAAATATCAGAAGCATCTCCAAAAATTTTACTAAATTTGAAATACTTCTAACAAGACTAGATATAGCATGTGACATATTATACTAACTGAAACTTGGAATTCTAACTGCGGAAATTTTCCGTCTCTTAAAAACTACAATACTCACTTTACAAAAAATAACTAAAATCAAAATGATGATATCGTAGCGTACACTAAACAAAGTTATTGCCGTTCTGTTGAAGAAAAACTCTTAAATGATGCCACCTGGTTGACTATTGAATTTAATAAGGACACGGTTGGGATAGGCATCTATAGATCTCCATCAAATAAAAACATTAATAATTTTATAATGTCATTAAATAAATTACTTACAACTTAAGCAAATTTTAGTAACATAATAATAATAATTTGATATTTATGTATATTTATCTTTTCATTTCCATTTATAATTATATAGTACCCGGTTGACCTAGCTTTGCTCGGTATTTTTCACTCGGTTTTTTTAATTCGTGTGTTTTGGAAATTATATTTAGATACAAATTACATACTGATGAAATAATACTAATAATATGAAATACGAATAATATTTTTTCATCTTAGCGACATAATAGAAAAAACTGAACTGGTTATTTGAATAAAAAATCATGAGTGCAATTAGTTTAATTTAAATTTTAGTGTTTTTAAAAAATACTAAGAAAAGGGCTCGAAAAAATAGATTTTCTCAAAAAAGAAAGGAACTTGAAAAAAAAATTAAAAAAAGTGGCCGGTCGGTCTGGGCTCGAACCATGGTATTACGATTTTTTGTCCGCCCTATATACCAATTAAGCTATTTGTAATCATTAATAAACTGTCAAAATATATCTTCTTATTCTAACGATATTGTAGCAGTTTTTCATTGCCTAAAAACACGGACAAAAAGACATTTTATAAAAATAAATCCTAGCTAGATCGATTTATTGCCCCCGAAACTTTATGAAAACCGCACACAAAATTTTATGAAAATCGTTGAAGCCGTTTCCGAGATTCCGATAAAAATAATATATATATATATATATATATAAATTCCCATCTATTACAATCGTATAAGAGAGCTCTTTGACCGATCACTCAGCGGTTATAACGTGTTTAAGCTTAAATTACAAAACCAGTGTGTTAAAAATAATGCATTCAATAAAGATAACTATGAAATAATTAATGAGAAATTTGAAGCAAAAATTTTTGATGATCTAATAAATCCTGATGATGTAAGTTGGTCAGCCAAACAGTTGGTCAAAGTTTTAAATACTTCTATTTTAAATGGCACACTCAAAATCTTACCACTAATAACAGTACGCTGCATAAAGCCATGGATCACACCTGGCCTTGTCCGTTGTATAAGGAATCGAGATCGAATGCACCTTATTTGTAAAACTGACCCTAATAACAATAAAATTATTACTTATTACCTATATAAATAAATATAAAAGGCACATATTATTCAAATACATACATTAGGTTATGTTATAAAAATTATATCATTATTTTGTATCGCACGTGGACCTCGTACGTTACTATCAACGACCGTATTTTAAGATTAATTGATATTTATACATGCTTTTTGTTGAATGTATCTGTAACGTTGTTGTGTTTTTTTATTTTGTAATTCCTTAAAATGATATGTGTATAAATATTTAAATTTAAATGGCTAATTCATATTTGGGGCATGTGTGCAATAAATGTTTCTTTGTTTCTTCTTCATTCTAAACTTGTATCTAGTTAAGTTATGAGAGCGTTTCTGAAGCTTTGTATAAATAAAAATATGTCCCAATGACATTTATTAACCAACTCATTTCAATAATCAATCAAAACAAATTCAGTGCAGTATTGCTAGGTGATTACATCGCTACGATGAGGATTATAATGAAAATAATTCCAAATGCAATGGCTTGTATAGGGCGGTCAAAACAAGTCTGTTTACTTGAAGTGTGACACCTTGGATAGACCAGCAATAACAATTATACAGTTAAGTCAGCGTCGTCTGTTACGTTACAGATGCCTGCACTACATAACATGTTTTGAGTAATCTAATATCAAAGGCTTAGTTAGGATAGTTTGGGATAAATATAGGTTGTTATGATTTAACGGGTAATTTTTATTTATCTTTATTTTTACTTAATATAAGCCAGTGCTTGACCACTATCCCCTCTGGTGGTAAGTGGTGATTTAGCATTAGATGGTAAATCGCACTGTCTTAGCAAACAGGCCTATTCACTCTTACCTTAAAGATACCCAGATTGTTTTCGGGCAGGAAAACAGACACCGGGTGGGTGATAACTAGTTTTTTGCTGTACGCATTATAAAAGACGAAGCAAAACGTTTAGTTCTAATGCGTGATGCAATACGTTTAGTTGTCCGATGGTGGAAAAGAAGGAGGAATTAAGTCATGCAATTCTTGCGCACACTTCGAAATACATTTTATAGAATACCGAGAAGCTGGCAACGCAACTGTGTATAAACATTCTCCTCAAGAAATCTTACTGGAAGACTAGTTGCGAAATTTGGCGGTATGTTTTTGCCAGGTGGGTGATAACTAATTCTTGGCCGGGTATTCTCTCACTGGTAGAGGGTCAAACTCCCACCAGTATGTGGTACTATTCGTATAGCACTACCCAGGGGATACTTCTACAGTCAGGATTTAATAATTCCTACGGACGCGAGCGTTTCATCCCCCAATACTACAATATTAAAATTTTCGGCACTAAATCAACATTTTTGCCAGTATTAGTATTTCTTGTCCATAAATTGAAAATTTGTATATTTCATCGGACAACCAGCCGCTTGGCCTATCTCGACCCTTTCATTGTTGGCTGAACAAAACGTTTTGTTTAATCGTTTGTAATGCGTACAGCAAAGCAATGGAATAATTTTCCCGCGTCTGTCTTTCCATCTAAATAAAATTCATCTGTCTTTCCATCTAATTACAATGTGGATGCCAAAAAAATATTGAAGAGGCTTTTGTTAAAATAAGTTAGTGTGCTTTACTATTTACGGCTTCATTGCCACTTATCATCAGGTGAGATAGTAGTCAAGCACCAGTTGAGAATACTGTTTTTTTAATAAAACTAGTTTTTACTGATTTTATCGCGTATATTACCTCATTTTATATTCCCGACGTTTCGAGTACTTTACAGCACCTATGGTCACGGGGGGACTGAGGTGTTCTGAGTTCTGAGTTCTGAGAGACTGAGTTAAAATACGCGATAAAATCCTTTAAAACTAGTTTTATTTAAATATGTATTATTCACGTATATATATCAGAAGTCATTAGTTAAATTGTGTTAAAAAATGTAAATAATTTGACTACAACCCAAACTATCGGATCCTAGCATTCTTACATATGAACAATCGTACTGTCAGAATAAATATATTGTGTAAATATGACCTTAAGTGGTCAAGCCGATCTGAACTTACACAATTACTAACAGATGCAAGAAAAATTGTATATTATATTTTACACATTAGACGAGCAATATAATATAAATTTGTTTGTAAAAGACTTGTAGTGTCAATGTAAGAATATCCACTGCACCATATCGTCTCGTGGTTTTCGTAAAAGGCGACGTAGGGAATTTGAAACAGGTGGCGTCTGCTTGATAATAACTTAAAACAATAAAAAACTGCGGTAGACAACCCGCTCGCCAAGCGTGTCGAATATAGCAAAATCCCTCTATGAGACAATCTATGGGAGAGGCCTATGTTCTGTAGACTTTTACTATAGAAAAAGTAAGTTATTTTTTAGTTTTTGTTTGAACCTACATGGTATATAATTACACCATATGCGTATATAATGTTACATTTTCATTAATGCAGCAACAAGTAGACACCTTTTCATAATAGCGTACTTAAAAACGGCTCTAATGATTTTAAGGAAATGAACAATGTAGAATTTTACGGGGGCGTTAAAATTGATTCAGCTAGGATTAATTTATGGAGAAATTTGTTTACTTTGTGTTTTTACAAACAAAGCTGTAAACTTAACTTGCTAGCGCAATACATTTGTAATTTTGGCACAGAAATCACCTATTCAATAGCTCAGAGGTTTGTTCAAAAAACATTTAAATAGTATTTTTGCAGAATATAATTGTCAAAGCTTTCGATAGAGTCTGGCACACAGGCCTCATCTACAAGCTCTATAAAATAGGTCTCCCCGATCGTCTAGTTCGTCTCGTGGCCTCCTATTTGAAACATCGTGCCTTTCGTTTTAGACACGAGGGCACGCTTTCTTCACAGCGAACTATCAAGGCTGGTGTCCCTCAGGGCTCAGTACTTGCTCCTCTGCTGTACATCCTGTTCACCAACGACATTCCCATCCCGTCGAAAGGTGTTCAACTGGGAGAGTTGAGTCTTTGCAGACGACACTGCCATCTACTGAAAAGGTGTCTCACTACCCTTCATACGGAACAAGATCCAAAAGTCAGTTGATGACCTAGGAGCTTGGTTCAAAAAATGGCGCATCGATGTGAACCCGGAGAAGAGCTCCGCCGTTCACTTCGATTATAATCGACGCCGTCTCAAAAACACTCCTCCAATACGTATGCTAGGGACCCCTGTCCCCTGGCATATGTCCGCCAAATATTTAGGTGTCACTCTAGACACAGGGCTTACTTTCAAGCCCCACGTCAAAAGAGTAACCCGTCACGCACGATTTTATCTGAGTAGGCTCAATAGTATGTTGGGCCGACACAGTAAAATGTCCCTTCGAAACAAGCGTACCCTCTACAAGGTATGTATACGACCAGTCATGTCCTACGCGGGCCCCGTCTTTGCCCACGCAAACTCTAACATTTTAAATGAACTCCAAATAGTTCAGAACCTATTCTGTCGTCGAGCTGCGAACGCACCGTGGTACGTTCGTAACGCCGACCTTCATCGGGACTTAGAGCTCCCAACAATTCAACAATTTCTTAAAAAAACTCTCTGAGAACTTCTTCAAAGCCTCAGAGTCGCACCCAAACCATTTAATTCGTGAGGCAGCTTCTTATGCAGCCCCACCCCCTCTCGCTATCGTGTCCGCAGGCCGAGAAACTCTCTCTCGGACCCGCCTAATAAACTTTCAAACGACCTGAACTGTCTCCTGGCGGCTCAGGCCAACTCTAATTAAATAAAATTATTGTAATATCTGACATTAACTTGCCTGCGCCCTCTTTTCCCAAAAGAGGGTCGCTCATGACAAGGCACAATAGAGCTTAATCAGCCGGTTGCCTGTCCCCAAAGGCGGTTTTTTAGGGGTATCACTTAGGGTCCCCGGTAGGACAGTGAGTCCCCCATAACCACGATAGACCGGCTATCGTGGTATGCGTAATGCATTTTCCGCCTCCCTACGTACAGGGTAGCCCTTTAATTGCTTCGGGCGCAAAAAAAAAAAAATATAATTGTTTTGTCGATATGCCATCAAACCTATTTAATACTTTTTGTATATCATGAAATGTTATATAATTACTTTTTCAATTTTGTTACAAGTTGAAGTTTGTTACAGGGTTGTTCTAGATAGAAAATAAACAACAATGTTATATAGTTTCGATTTTTTTAAATATTTTTAGCGCACGTTTGCTAATGTACTTGTCAAGCTTGTAATAGATTTTGAAAATGTACAATGTTTCATACTTGTCAGGGCTGTCAAATGGGGATTTCAACTAAGCAATACTGGAAATTTTTGTCAAGAAATATAAAAACTGAGAGCTACTTTCCACGCGTAGGTGGATAAAATAAATGATAGTGGACAGCCGATCGAAACGGCTATTGCTTTTAGATGTTTGGCACATTCGACAACTCTTTATATTATTACAACTGAATAAAAACGACACACGGGATGAAATATTCAACACAGCAGGTATCCGGGCTAACTATGACATTGGGACGTCAACCATCTCAGTGCCTCCTGTGACAGTGGATGCTGTAAAGCTCCCGAAACGTCGGAAATTAAAAATTTAAGTTATTTAAACGAGATCGTACTTATGTAATAAACATAGCATTTCCAATAAGTAACTTGGACTGTACAGACCTAATGTACCAACAGGACGTAAATGTAGCTGTTGAGGTCCAATATAATAAGCTTTATAACGTCATTAGTAGATGAATTCCTTATACAAAATTAACTAACAATCATAAATATACGAGTATATACCCAAAATGGTAAACTAAATAAATTATAAACCACATTAAATTTAAATATTTTACTTTAAAAATGTATGAAAGTCGTTGCTTATAATTTAATAGGGAATTATTTATATATTATAGAACCAAAGTAAAAAAAAACTATTCAGCTTTAAAAAACACCATTTAGAAATTACATAACAAAAGTTGAAAATAATATAGTACGCAAACCGTAATTTTTTTGGAAATACGTGGAAGGCAAATGGAAGAATAGACAAAAGAATAAATAATTTATCTATAATAACAGGACTTTAAAAGGACAGGAAGATATTTATGCATTTGCACAGTATTTCAGCTTAGATTTTCAACCTGACACTCCGTTGTTAAATGCAGAGCTAGCGTAGGACGAAGCGATGTACGCAGACTGTTCAAACAATAGCAGTATTAATATTATCAAAGCTTCAGATCTGCGACGACTAAAACGCCGCATTCAGGCATCGGCAGCTTATGGCCGCGTCCCTGATAACGTACCTGCGTTTTTAAGAAAGGTCTACAAAATAAAGGTATACAATCTTTTACTTTAACAATGTCTCTATCCCAATGCACATGGAAAGTGTCCAGGGTAACTCCTGTACCTAAAAGTGGTTCTTCCATTGATATAACTAACTTTAGACCTATTGCAGTGTTAGCAGTATTTACTAAGGTTTTTGAATCCATTATAAACAATTAAATTTATAAACAATTAGGTGGGCTGCTTGATAACTGTTAACCGTTAAAACGCCTGGCCTATCCGTCCCCCCTTGTAATCCAACATGTCTTTAATTTGTGGATAGCTTCGAGTCGCGCTATGTATCCACCACGGGGAGAAGTGTCCTTCGCAAATATTTGGACAAACAGGTTGCAATTAATTAGCGTCGCCACGAATCTAGCATGACGCGTATTGTTCAAATGTGATTATGGTAGCAGCCTAGCGGACATTCATTACTTACTGTTTAGGTATGAATTGTGCATCACATGACATTTTATAACTTTATATTTGATATGTAAGCTGTCGGATTACAAGATACTCTTTTTCAAAAAATTACGGACTACCAGGGGGCTGTATAGTCCGACAAATTCGAATATCTGACACCGCCTTGTAAAACGTTTGTTGGATTATCGTGGGTCAAATGTAGTTTGTGGACTACATAACCACTCGGGTTAAGTTAGGTTGTCAGATCGTCGCAGCCTATTTCGATTTTATCAAGGCGTTTGACCTTGTTGATAATGATGTCATATTATTAAAACGTGCAAAGAAGCGAATAAAAGTTAAGGTTTCATAATTAGAACTTCGTATCTGCTTAAAAATGTCCTTGTAATAAAACTCCTATACAACGCCTACGTGCAGAGTAAGTTAGATTATAATGTCTTAATACGGAACCCTCGAGAAACCTTGTACATAATGATGGTGGAAAAAAATACACGCAAGTTCGCCAGATATCTGTACATACTCCAGTATGGTTACTACGCATTTTTATATCTGTCAACATTTGTATCGGGCATGGTTGATTTGGATACCCTATAGTGTAGGCGTAAACTTATGCATATTATACATTATTATTTTTGTTAACTAACAAAGTAGATATCCCTGCAGTGCTTGAAATTATACACCCCTATGTACAGGATCAAAATATGCGAGGCACTGGTAGGCAAAAGCGTACGAGACTCCTCTCCTGTCCACCTACATGGCGCTCCCCACACGCGGCCTACTTCCAGAGCTGGTAGACAGATAAACTATTTTCTCGGAGACAATTCAAAACCAGATATATTTTTTGACAAACCCAGCGTAATGTATAAAAATGTGTTACTTTTCTTAAATAACTTAGTACGATAGATGAATAGTTTATTAAGTTTAGCGTGTGATACAGTATAAAGATCTCATTTTAAATTGTTGTATCTATTAAGTATATAGTGTACTCGTATTTCAATTTTTAATTATAGGTGATTTCTATTTCTGTATTTTATTTTTTGTGTGTCTAGTATAGATATAAGCGATTTCATTGCTGTACTGTAAGCTTATTATTTAGCAATCAATTAATATGAATATGAAAAAAGAGACTTAATATTTCACTGTAATCCAATTCTAAGATTAAATTACTGTTTTAAGTTTCTATAACATAAGAAAGTTAATTTAAATTCGATTGCGTAATGTGTACCTAACAAATAGGCAGACAATAAAATAAGTTATAATAATGTGTCAAAACGTTGACCCAGCACTAGTAATTTCTTCTTTATCGTGAAGGTGTTCTACCAATGTGCACATGGACAATATGTAGGCGGTAGAAATAGTTGTTAAATTTGAAATTCGAGACCAGCTCAGTGCCGTAGGCAACCACTTCACCCGCTTACGAACCGTCAAATGTTATTAAATATTAGCCGAGTCTAAAAACTTCTCACATTAACAGCATGTTCTTTTCTATTGTATTATATTACATGATATCTACGCCAACTATGGACCGATATTAAGTATTAATTTTTTAATTAAATTGCTTCAGGGATGGTTCGCACTTAAAGGGTAGAAAAAATAGAGAATGAAGTCATTAATTGTTTTTATACTATTTAGACCATATTCTAGTTGTTATTCTGAATTTGTGATATTCCTAAGTCGACTCATAAGGGTCAAAAATAAATAAAATATATATAACAAAAAGAAGAAGCATATGTACTTCAAATAAATAAAAATAAAATAATTAACACGAAGTAACTTTTGATGTAGGAGCTTATTATTTTTCAATATTACGTGTATTAATACCGTCTTCAGTAAGTTACCGTTGCAGCCTATTCATGCCCACTGCCAAACTTAGGCCTCCCCCACAGATCACCTCATCGGGGGATATTTGCATTTGTTGCCACGCTTGGCAAGCGGGTTGGCAACTGCAGTTGATCTCTCTGCCGCTCTTACGACACCCACCGGATGATATGGGGTTGTGGTTATTCTTACACCGCCACTACACGGTCGGAAGGTGGTTTTGTTCTAAACTATTTCATTGTTTTTAGTTTTTTTAAGTAAGCTATATTTTATTAAAATTAAATTTGTATTATTATATTAAATTGGGGTATTAAATTATGATATTAAATTAAAAAATAGTGCGTTAAGCGCCTCATTTTGTCCTAATGTAAAGTGCTAGGGAGATTTTTCGGCTTCTGTGAGACGACATTTTCGCTTAACGTAAACACCAAGACCAGGGTAAGAAGAAAAGAAGTACGAAATTTCTGTGACCATTTATTTTGTGTGGTCCTTATGGCACCAGACTCATCTTCTGCAGTGGAATTTTGACGATATTTGGACGACGAAACGACGAGTTTTTAACGAGTTTTAGAATGAATAGGTTAGCTTGACCGGGATAGTATAACAACCTCACAGCATACCAGCTTAAAATAGCAGCTTAATTCTGCTGTATTTCGCATGGCGAGTGTAAAGAATGGGAGACCCTTTTTATTGGGTACGAGGCATTCTATCTTAGTCCTGTGGGATATGACGACGCATTTGTATTTTGATTCCTAATCAAGGAAAATATAAATGGCTATGAACCACAGCATCCACTTACCTTCAGGTGAACTGTATGCTTGTTTGTCATCCTTACTCTATAAAAATACAGGGTCATAACTAGTTAAAAGAGTGATATGCGATTTTGGTGAAAAATCACATAAACAGACATCGAAAAGATTGTGGGTATTAGTTCACGGAGCATTCATACCACCCTAGATCAACATCTTGGAATGAGGAAGTTCTGTTGTCGATGAATCCCTCGTTTGCTCTCTGAAAGTGAAACTCGTGTTGATTGGTGCCATGAAATGCATTTACGTTGCCCATCTCTTTTTTGTACGGGACAGAAAAAGGAGATGGGCAGCAGCATCTTCCTAATAACAACAATAACGTAATAAAAAACCGCGGTTGCCAACCCGCTCGCCAAGCGTGGCAACTATGGCAAATATCCCCCCATAAGCAACGACGCAAATAAACGGCCCCCAGTCCCCGGTGGCCCCGCTATTCCTGGCTACTGTGGCGACCCTGGTAACGACGGAGCAGGGGGTGCTAAGAATCTCCGGTGGAGGTTCGGTTGCCACCTACAACGACTCGACCTGGCAACGTATAACTCACGCACCCTGAGGACTGAGGAGAAGATACTGGAGCTGGAAGAAGAGGTAGACAAGTTGCGCTGAGATATTATTGGATTATCTGAGGTCCGAAGAGGACAACGTAATTCTCGAGTCCGGCAACTTGTTCTATCACCAGCAGGATGACCATCTGTCCCAAGGAGGTGTCCACAAGTCTCTCGTCAACAATGTTGTAAAGATTGGGAGTGTGTCGACGAGGGTCGCGTACCTGATACTCAGAATCACCAAACGGTATTCGCTGAAGGTCATACAGGTCTTCGTACCAACCTCGGCACATCTCGATGAGGAGGTGGAGGAAATGTATGAGAATATTTCTAGAGCCATGCATTCCTCCCAAACCACTACACGGTGTTGATGGGAGACTTCAACGCAAAACTAGGCACAAGAGAAGGCGGTGAGCTGAAGTTAGGGAAATTTGGAGTAGGGCAACGGAAACGTAGGGGCCAGCAGCTGGCTGACTTTATGGAGAAAGAGGGACTCTTTATGATGAACTCTTTCTTCCAGAAGCGGCCCCGCAGGAAGTGGACCTGGTCGAGCTCCAACGGTTCGACAAAAAATGAGATTGACTTCATTATGACGACCACTGTTCACTGATGTCTCAGTGATCGCAAGGGTGAAAACCGGCAGCGATCACCAAATGGTTAGAGGCACACTGAACTTGACGTTAAGTTGAAGAGATCTCGTCTAATGAAGCCAATGCTCCGTCCCCCTCGTGCTCTGATCCAGAATCCTGAGACTTTTCAGCTCGAGTTACGTAACCGCTTTCAGCTCTTAGAAGATTTCAATGCAGTGGACGATATGAATGACATGCTCGTGGAAACTGTCCATGCGGTTGGAGCTAAGTTCTGCAAGACCTGCCACAAGAGAACACAAAAACACTCCGATCACAATCTTAATCTTATGGCTGTTAGACAGGAGATGAGGCTGCAATCGTCAACAGATTTGACAGCATACAGGCAACTGAACCGACAGATCTCCAAATGCATGTGGCGAGACTTACGCAACACACAAACACTCTTAATCTCATGGCTGTTAGGAGATGAGGCTGCAATCGTCAACAGATTTGACAGCATACAGGCAACTGAACAGACAGATCTCCAAATGCATGCAGCGAGACTTACGCAACTTTAATACTGCTCGTATTAAAGAAGCGATCGAGCGGAACCAAGGCTCCAAAGTCTTTGCCAGAGATCTGTCTGCCAGAAAGAGCCAACTGTCAAAGCTGAAGACTGAGTGTGGCAGCATCGTTTCCGAGACACCTGAGATTTTGAGTGAATTTGAGAGGTTCTATGGGCAGCTGTACACATCATCGTTGGAGCCATACGCAAGTGTGAGTAACGATCCAAGAACAAGTCTTACCCGACACTATTCCGATGATATGCCGGACGTCAGTCTGAGCGAGATTAGAATGGCTCTCCAGCACCTTAAAAACGGCAGGGCCTCAGGCGAGGATGGAATTACAGCGGAGCTTCTGAAAGCGGGTGGAACACCGGTACTTGAAGTCCTTCAGAAGCTCTTCAATTCCGTCCTCCATGGTGGCACTACTCCGGAGGCGTGGAGCAGAAGTGCGGTGGTCTTGTTCTTTAAGAAAGGCGACAACGCTCTCTTGAAGAACTACAGACCGATTTCCCTTCTGAGCCGCGTCTACGTGCTGTTTTCGAGAGTCATTACGAATCGTCTCGCACCCAGACTCGACGACTTCCAGCCTCCTGAACAAGCCGGTTTCCGAAAAGGTTTCAGTACCATAGACCACATACATACCCTGCCGTAGATTATACAGAAGACCGAAGATTACAATCTGCCACTTTGCCTGGCGTATGTGGACTATGAGAAAGCCTTTGATTCCGTCGAAATTTGGGCGGTGCTACAGTGCCTTCAGTGGTGTCAAGTTGACTGTCGGTATATAGAAGTGCTGAAGTGTTTGTACAGTAGGGCTACGATGGCTATCTGAGTACAGAACCAGAGTTCGAATCCTATCCAACTGCAGAGAGGTGTAAGACTGGGTGACGTAATATCCCCGAAACTCTTCACCGCTGCGTTGGAAGACGTTTTCAAGCTACTGGACTGGAAAGGATACGGTATTAACATCAATGGCGAGTACATCACTCACCTTCGATTTGCCGATGATATAGTCCTTAAGGCAGAATCCCTGGAGGACCTTAGCACTATGCTCAATGACCACAATGGTGTCTCCCAACGGATAGGTCTTAAGATGAACATGGTCAAAACAAAGATCATGTTTAATGTCCATGTCACACCTATGCCGGTTGTTTTTGGGAGCACTGTGCTCGAAGTTGTTGACGAGTACGTTTACCTGGGACAAATAGTCCGATTAAGTAAGTTCAACTTCGACCTTAAGGTCAATCGACGGATTCAACTCGGCTGGGCAGCGTTCGGGAAATTACGACATATCTTCTCGTCAGGTATACCTCAATCTCTGAAAACTAAAGTGTACAACCAGTGCATTTTGCCAGTGATGACTTACGGATCAGAGACGTGGTCCTTCACTGCTGGCCATATGAAAACGCTCAAGGTCGCTCAGCGAGCTATGTAGAAGGCTATGCTCGGAGTTTCTCTGCGTGATAGACTCAGAAATGAGGATATCCGCAGTAAAACCAGAGTGACAAACATAGCCCAAAGAATTAGTAAGCTGAAGTGGCAATGGGCCTGCCATATGGCTCGAAGAACCGATAACCGATGGGGAAGAAAGGTTCTCGAGTGGCAGCCTCGTACCGGTAGGCGTAGTGTAGGGCAACCCCCACTAGATGGAGTGACGACCTGGTAAGATATGCAGGAAGTCGATGGATGCAGGTGGCTCAGGACCGTGCTTTGTGGCATTGCTTGGGGGAGGCCTATGTTCAGCAGTGGACTTGTGAAGGGCTGTAATGATGATGATGATGATGATGATTAAAACTGTACATTTCTAAGGTCAGTCATCGGACTCTGAGCCTGAACAATCGTTAATTATATTTTCTTCATAAATAGAAGGAATGTTAGTGTAATAATCAACGTAGTCTTTTGGGATCCCTCCATCCTTCAACAGCGTCATCAAATCCTTCTTCTTAGCCTTTGAAATTGGTATCTGGAAATTGTATGGTTTTTTTAACGGCTTGTATAAACTAAAAAATACTTGATTTCTTCTTCTTCTTTTTTTTTACATGCAGCAATTTCAATTTCTTTGAAAGTCGTATCACTTAGTTTATATTTGTAAAATACCGATTCCGGAGACTCCTTTCTTACTTGTATCCATTTGATGGTCATCCATTTTACTGTTTCATTATTTTTGTTTTTTTACCATGTTGCAATTCAATGACTTTTCTAAAGCTTTTAAATCATAGAAATCGGGGTACTTCATCACGATCACATTGTAATGTTTGGGTCTGGATCTCGCAGAACTGACAACTAAAGTGTCTCTTGCAGTAAATATTTTTTATGCTTTCTGGCACGCTCTATACTTGCATGTATACAGTCAGCCTCTAGGTATTCCAAGTATTTAAGGTTAACTGTTTTCAAACGAGGAACATTTATTACGGCATACAATGCTGCCAATGTGACATATTTGTTGCGATTTTGACCACTGCAGGTGTCTGAAAAGGATGTAACAGTTTTTACGTTTTCAGGCAAATCCGTCAAGTAAATAAAATTGAACCAATTCAGTGCTGCCTTTTTTCCGTTATTTTCGTCCCACATATAACATAGTCCTGTATTTTGATAATTATCTAAAATAGTAAAATTGTAGGTAAAAAATTTCTGTAAGTACAAAATTTTAGAGACAGCGGTGTGAGGCACTGACAATATTGCCTGCAAGTGAAATGTTATTACACGCTTCGTACCATCGCCTTCTATGCTTTCGTTCTTGTCGTATGCCTTCATTTCCAAAGATTCTTTTTCTCTTGCTTTATGTTCATCATAGTCTCTTTGTAAACTGGTTTTGTCTTCAGCACACTTGTACACATTGCATTTAGCGCACTGATCCTTTTTTGGTTTGTAAAATGCTAGTGGTGGGTCATACGATTTGAAAATCTTCTCGTAAACATACAAAGAAACAGGATTTATATTTCTTTCTGGACAGAATTCTTCTTTGTACAATTTATATAAGCGAGCCATATTAATGTCACTCTCCAAATATATTTTTTTGGAGTCTTTTCTGCAATAGTGGGACTCGATTTTAGGAAACATGTCAATATGCAGTATAACAAATTGTTTAATATTATTATTATATACTGACTTATTCCTGGAAACAAAACTTCAGAAGCAATGGCTTCTGAAGTTTTGTTTCCAGGAATAAGTCCCTGCCGTAGATCATGACCCACGTAAACGCCATTTGGTCCCATCTGTTTAGTGCAAGTATCAATTACACTTCCACTTATAACAAAAGTGTTGCAAAAAATTTTTTGACAAACTCTTTGTCTACCTGTGTTTTCGTGACAAAGAAAATACTGTCTAGACATAGCGCATCGTTTTGTAGCTGCAACCGTTATACGTTGAATATTTGCGTGTTTTATAAGAGTTGAAAGGTAAATTTTTTGATATTTGTTTTCTCCAAGTCTCCAAAAATTACGACAGAGATCAGCTCTTACATTTTCAGGAAAATTTTCATTACATTTGTATCTACATTTACTGCATTCTGTAGGAACACAGTTTTTTTGCGCTAACAATGTTACCCTTTCAGTTGATATAATATTTACCGCTTTGACGTTTGTTTTTTGCTATATTTCTCTTCCACGTATCTGGGTTTGGTTTTTTACTTTTTTTTCGGACATTTTTTCCTCAATCTCATCCCGAGATATATCAGATGTAGTTGCAGGTTTGTTGTTTTCTGGATAGTAAGACGATTCAGAATCTACGTAAGGGGAATCATTTGAGTCTGACAATTGAAGATCGAGAATAATTTGCTCTATATTAGTACTATTCGATGTACTAGGAAGTGGTGACTGATGATCCTTGCAAAGGAATCGATGAAGTGTTAACTTGTGGTTCAAAAGTAGTGCTAAAAGCAATATATAGATCATTAGCTGTGGAAGCGGTTTCTTTAAGAGCCGACCGTACACCGAGGTAGTGGAAGTGGCGGCATCCATTATATTTGTGGGAAATTAGGTGTTTACTGCAGGCGAAGACGACGGTACCTAGGCAGCAAAGTGGTTTTGCGCATCACCGTCGACATTGGGGATTTTGTTGGAACATCGGTCGTTTTCGTTGGAAACGCCGACACGTACAAATAACTTTAGTACTATCGGGCTCCTGTTGTTTACTTAGAACTTTGTTGTTAAATCATTTACAATATTTGTCTACACTGACCTAGTATTTTTAAAGCACTAATATATTTTTTATTATTTGCTGACGAGTTTTCAGTAGTATTATGATCACTTAAACCATTTTTCTACCGCCACTTGAAAATATTTACATCATTTAATATAATTGGAAATTGAAAGTTACAAAATGACAAACGTAATAAAAATATTTAGTTTATTTGTCAATCATGGTAAACACAAGCGAAATGTCATAAATCTATTTAGCATTTTTTGTAGTTAAACTGATGGTAAATAACTGCCATTACTTTTTTTGGCTTCAAAATGACATCACTTACTATGAATGTACAAATACAGTTTAGACAGAAAGAGACGGAATAATGTCATTTGGATGAGTGGGATCCGTAGAGCATGCTCATTTAATACATTTGGTATTAAAATGTTAAATTATCAAAATTGTGTAATTACCATGTTTGTCTTCTAGACCATCGATATATAAGTATTCTTGTCTATTTGTCAGCAGGGACATGATGAGATAATTTTTTAAATAATTTAACGCTTTTCTATACTTTTTTTATAGAAGGGGGCAAACGAGCATGCGGTTCACCTGTTGGTAAGTGACTACCGCCGCCCATGAACAACTGCAACGCCAGAGTTATTGCAGGTACGTAGCTGGCCTTTTAGAAAGGAGTAAGCTCTTTCCTGGAAAATCTCTAAATCGTACCGGTCCGGAAAAATCGCCGGAAACTATTCCACAGAGAGGTCGTACGCCCAAGAAAACTCCTAGTGAAACGAATACAGTGGTAGACCGCCAAGCATCTAGATAGTGTGGATGGTATCGGGAGTTTTTCTACGATGTTCGTTCATGAAACTTGGCGGCTGGGATTAAGCCGAAAATTCCTCAGGGCACTACCCGTGTTAGATGCAACAGAAAATGCAAAGGGATGCCACGTCCCTTCGCAACGCCAGTAAATCGAGCCTATCGGAAAGCACCTGGTTGTCGACAATTCGAGCCGCTCTGCGCTGGATGCGGTCAAGTAGAACGAGTGGCACTGGGAAGCCCCGGTCCAGAGATGGGTAAAGTATTTCATGTAAATATGCGCCTTGTAAAGCTGCAGGTGGTGTACCTACTACTACTAGTATAATACTTTATAATTTGTTTTTTATTTTTTATTTATTTATATATAGATGATAGACTCACGTAACTACTACTGACTACACTTAGCATACTAAATACAGCAGCAGGATTGTATGAGATGTGTGAATTATTTAAACCTGTATACGACCAATGTCAAATTCCTGTTATCTTTTAACGAGAGTGCCTTTTTCAAATGCAAAATTACCATTTTGTTTACAACTTATCAAAGCAATGCAAAATATCTATTAATATTATGTTAAATGTCAGTTTTAAATATATAATATCAGTAGCCAGGGAACTCGCAAGTGTGGAGTAAAATATTCCCACACATCATTGTCCGCAATATATTAATTTATTTTATAGTACGCTTTTTTAACAAGGTTTAAAAATTTTATGTGTAATTATAGTACCATATGTTAAAAATACATTGTGAAATTTTAAACTCAATACATACTCAAATAAAACACTCTAGTTTTAACCAATCAAAATTTTGTAACTTTAACTGTGTCATCTCGACTTGTTAAACAAGAGATACTTGTATCTGTCTATTGTACTCGTGCACGACAATATCGGAGATGGCCGCACGGGCACTGTGTTGCTACTAGTGGGGCTGGACCACGTAACTATTGCTTTGTTATATTTCATCATAATTTTTGGTAATTAAACGTTATATTTATAAGCGTAAATGTTTTAATTAATTTATGTTTACTAAATTATTTAGTTTACAATCAATTGTTAAGTTTATATTATGTACTTTAGAAGTGATCTTAAAAAATAAGATAGTTAAAACTTGTGGATAATGTTAAGTTTGTATTCCTTTGTTTACTTTCTTATGTTTTACATATTGCAATAGGTAGGCTTTACTATAGGAGGTAGATAAAGATATAATGTAACATTATAAAATTAAACTCGTATTATAGATATATAATCGAGAGAGCGGCAGAGAGGTTTTTAGCAAGTAGAGGAGTGATTCGACATTCGACATTCAGACCTGACCAGAAAAAGGAAGAAAAAATTAATAAGGGTAATAAAAATATTAATTACTTCGCAACAAGAGTTTTTTTTATATAGAAGAGGGGGCAAACGAGCATGCGGCTCACGTGATGTTAAGTGACTACCGCCGCCCATGATCAACCCCAACATCAGTGGAATTGCAGGTGCGTTGCTGCTCCTTTAGAAAGGAGTAAGCTCTTTTCTTGAAAGTCCCCAGGTCGTATCGGTCCAGAAAAATCGCCGGTGGTAAACTATTCCACAGAGAGGTTGTACGCGGAAGAAAACTTCCTTTGAAACGTAAAGTGGTAGACCGCCAAGCATCCAGATATCGGGACGTTTGCCGCGTAGTGCGTTCACGAAATTTGGCGGCTGGGATTAATCCGAATAATTCCTCAGAGCACTCTCCATGGTATATGCGAAAGAAAGTGCAAAGAGATGCAACATTTCTTCGCAGTGCTAGTGTATCGAGTCGATCGGAAAACACTCGGTCGCCGACGATTCGAGCCGCTCTGCGCTGGATGCAGTCAAGTGGAAGGAGCTGGTATTGGGGAGCCCAAGCCCAGAGATGGGAACAGTATTCCATTTGCGGCCGAACCTGCGCCTTGTAAAGTCGCAGGCGTTGTGCCGGCATGAAATACTGTCCCGCTCTGCTGAGCGCGCCAAGCTTTTTAGAGGCCAATTTGGCCTTCTCTTCCAAGTGACCACGAAACTGCACGTCACTCGATATGTCGACGCCGAGGATTCCGATACTGGCTGAGGCAACAAGGGGAGTGCCTTCAAACTGAGGAGATACGACAAAGGGGTTCTTTTTAGCGGTTAACGCGCAAACTTGTGTCTTCTGGGGGTTAAACTGGACTAGATTTAGTCGCCCCTAATCCGAGTCTCTGTTTAGCAAAGACTCGACTTCAGACACAAGTTTGTCCCGGCACTCGGAGACGTTTTCCCGAGAAATATTGGCTCGGCCGGTGTATAGAACATCACCAGTGCTGTCATCTGCATAGCAATGAATGTTACGGGTTTGCAACATATCATTGATATGCAGAAGAAACAGATATGGCGATAGCACGCAGCCTTGTGGAATACCAGCATTAATATGCTTGCAATCGGAGCTTGCACCGTCTACAACGACCTTGATGCTCCGATCTGCAAGAAAGCTGGTGATCCAATCGCACAATTTCTCGGGAAGCCCATAGGAAGGGAGCTTCGAAAGAAGCGCTTTGTGCCAAACCCGATCGAAGGCCTTCGCAATGTCCAAACTAACGGCCAATGCCTCCCCATTGGACTCTACTGCCTCCGCCCATCTGTGAGTTAGGTAGACCAGAAGATCACCAGTTGACCGACCACGGCGAAAACCGTATTGGCGGTCACTAATCAGCTGGTGATCCTCAAGGTACCTCATGAGCTGGCAGTTTACAATGGACAACAATGGGTTTTGGAGAACAAGGAGGTGATGGCAATAGGCCGGTAGTTGGACGGGTCTGAGCGGTCGCTCGTGAGTTTACATTCAAATTAGTTATAATTTATTATTCCGTCATACCATAAAGGACTAGTATGGAAAAATCCTACTCAAAGTAGGAGTAGATTCGTGTCTACTTTTTATGTTTAATATGATGGTGAAGAAGAAGCTGATGATTATTTTTGTAACCGATTTTAACCTTGGCGAAACCTTTCCAGTAATTGAAATAATATTCCCTTTTTTATTATGGAGTTGGGGTGACAAACGAGCACACAATGGATTTAGTGGATCTTATGCTTTTTTATGCCGTCGTAGTAAAATAAATATTCTCGGAAATTTTGAGGGAGCCGCGAGGGAACTTTCAATACATTCTTAATCGAAGAAAAATCAAGAAAAGAGACTTAACGCGGCCGTGCTACGGTATATACATTACGTCCTTTGTGTAACATGAAGCAAAGCAAACCCCTTATCCGTTAGATACCTACACTGGGATTAACTCTTCATTTTGGAGGCATTTTAAATACATAACTTGTTAGGAGATATATCAGTCACCCGGCAGATTTTATTGTAAGTCTGTAGTTGTTCTGAGAGGGAAAAGAACTAGTGGCCCAAAGTGCCGTAGCCGAAAGTTTTACCGCCACGCAACTGAACCCTCATTTCGATATTACAGATACTTTCGGAAGGTTATTAAGTTGTCGAAGTTCTTAAAAAAATTATATTGAAAGCAATCATATACCAAATTTATTATCGATGAAGAGTCGTCTTTTGCTTATAGCATTATTACTAAATTAGGGTGCCTCGGTGCCTTAAATTGTCTCGAAAGTCAAGCTTAATGTCAGAGGTGGTAAGCCTCCGATCAATCGAATATAGTTATAGAGTTATGTTACTTAATGTTGGAACTCTTATTATCTAAAGTATGTTAACCTTAATTACTGGCTATTTACCTAAACGTCATTCACAATTATTTTAATATAAAATACAGGGCGGCTTATTTTTTGATTAAAATATATTTAATGAAGATAAAATTCTGCTTCATCACTAGAAGTGTCCTAGGTATCAACATTTTTGTTTATAATAAAATATTTAGTAGCGTTTTATTTGTGGTTCTTGCCAAAATATCAATATAATGCCCCTTAGTACTCGTAGGAGATTTTCTAGACATAACGCCCTCCAGACCAAATTTTGGTAAGAGCGGGAAGTCTTAATGTAGACTAGTATATAATGTATACAATACAGAATAATAGTGCTCGAGGTTATGAACAAGCACAGGTGCACTTTCTATTCCCTCACTCTTTTAGTGCGATGTCATGATATTTCGACACGACCCCAGAGAGTCTGGGGCAGGACCAATGGCTTTGCGTGCTTTTTTTATGCACGGGTGTGAAACTTTGTCTACTTCCTAATTCGAGGCTGCTAATGAAAATTTCTCTTCATGAAAAACTAATCATTAATTTCAGGTCTAATACGGGATATAAACCCATGTCCAAATTATTAGCAACTGCATTTACGACCACTAGACCATTGAGGCAGTCATATGTTCCCTTTTGTATTATGTATAAACCTCTATTGAATAAAAATCATACCATTTCACTCTGCTCCACTCCATTCCATTTCTTTCGATTCCATTCCATTTCATTTCATCCTATTCTCACCAACTGTGGATTTGCAAATATGACACGTCGGTATGGCTCTCCCCCCAATAATAGACGTACTTGCCTCGCCGAATGTTCAAAAGAACGGACGAACTTTTCATGTTACTAAACGATAAACTTTAAAAGTTTATCGTACAGATCCACTCACATGCCGTATCTAGTATTTGTCTTGTTTGAAAATGACTGCAGTTGGAAATGTCAGGTGTTGACTGGTAGAGAATGTCATAGGGCATTAAGCCCGCCCTTTGTAAATGCAAGTGGAAGCTATTTGCAACAAAGGATAGAAATATATATATATATATATATATATATATATGTATATATGATAAATGAAAATGTATTAGTATAACAATGAAGGAATCTAATCTATTACCCCTAGATATGAGGCAATCGCTGCTAAGTATATACACAAAAATATGGTATGAGTGTAAAAGGTGGCAATGCCTTTTTACGAGAAAAAAAAGATTTTTTAAATTATAATGTTTTAATTATAATGTTATAGTTTTAAACATCACTCCACATTTTTGATAGAAAAGTAATACCAAAAGTACTGAGTATAAAGTGGTCTTTTGATAACGAGAGTTTTCATGACGGGGAAATTAATTTGTCAGAAAAACGCAGAGATTAATGTTTTCCATTGAAATAATAGTTCTTTTTTATTTCAATTAGATTAGAAATAAATAAACCAAACTACGGATATTTAGGACTCCGTTTAGAACTTTTAGTAGTTAGTATTTCGTGGATCTCTCAATAATTAGTGCCAGACATAAAATTGTAAAAATAATTATATAATATGTTCAGAACATCGTAAGTTAATAAAAAAATGTTTAAGACCGTCTCGAATTTAAATAAAATAAAAAGTAGACTGCTTTTAAATCAAGCACTTATTTTATACAAATACTTCGCTCGATTGCATGACTGCCGTTTGCCAATTTCGGAGGTAAATGTCAAAAAATAAATGTCAATATTCATATTTGATGTTTCAAAGAAATCAAGGACCGTAATTCATGAGTATTTCATTGGACTTGTTATACGTAAGATACATAATGTACACATGCGTAAATAGTGAGTTAAGCACTTGAATTAAATATTTGATAAAACAGAGTCGTGGTGGGTCAGGTCCTAAGCGTGGGTCGTAAATTTCACTGTATGCGAGAAATCTGGCTTCGATTCTGCTGGAACCAATAAAATTAAATTGTACTTAACAGCTTAGGTGCTGATTAACTATATTCTTGTCTACAAGAAAATACATCTGAAGAAACTTGCATTTCTGAGGAGTAAAATATTTCGAGGATATTGAAGTGCGCTAATATGTACATGAGGAAGACGGACTAAATTCTCAATATCCCTCTTACAAATGAGAGTAGGTATGAATAGCGTTAGGATGTATATAGGATTTAACTTTAATACAGAATAAAATGTGGTTTTATTTTTTTATAGGAGAGGGGGCAAACGAGCATACGGCTCACCTGATGGTAAGTGATTACCGTCGCCCATGAACAGCTGCAATACCAGGGGGATTGCAAATGCGTTGCCGGCTTAAATTTCACCTAAATCGGCCTCCGATTTCAGACGGAAAAAATACAATGACTTCGAGATAGATGTTTAAATAGCACGTAAGTGATTTTGTTAGAAAAGATTTACACTCAATAGATATATTATCAACAGTATTTTATATTAAGCTAGATCTTTAAACTAACTCTAATTTTAATATTAGCTATTATTATTTATTAATATTAGCTATTTATCTTCGCTTTGTATGGCGTGACGTTTAACCCTAGCACCTCTTATTATTCAAAAGACCGTTTCCAGTATTTATCCCTTACTCATCGGTTCCTTTGATCCTCTGTCAATTTTTCCTTCTTCTATGTGTTTGTGGAATTCTTTATCTCTCCACATTCGTTGTGTTAAATATCTTCAATCATTCAAGTCTTGTTAAATCGTATTACTTTGAACGCTATTAGACTAATTACTTCAAATTTTTGTACTCTTCGAATTTGATTACATTATCATATTAGATATTATTTGGACATATCTTGGCTAGCATGACCTAGTATAGACCCATCCGCACGTTGCATTCGTGTGTAGATGGCGGTGGAATATGCTTCTTTGCTAGAGCATCGACAATTGTGTGTCTCTCTCGATGACTACCGGTCCGATATTGTAGCAACGAAGAATGTGAAGTTCTTTTATAGCGCGTAGTTTCTTATTACCACATAACCCAGTAATGTTGGAGCTCTTCTGTAATAAGTTCATCCCAACCAGTTCCGTATCTCTATGCAGGTGTTATGAGTGGTGAGACTAGACCAATCGTGTTAAGGCATTTTGTAATACTTCAAGAGGTGTCTTCTTTTCATTTAGGTGGAAACCGATACAGTCTACTTTTACTTCCCATTGTAATGCTAAAGTCTCCTCAACGTAGTTTCCTCTTAGCGCCCCACTGTAGCGGTTTGCTTATTTGTACTGAAGTGACGTAACACATTTTGTCGGTTCGATACCCATCCACGCAGAATAAAACCGGTGGCTTGACTATGAATGCAGTCTCCTTTTTCGATAATTCGTCACTTGAGAAGCTTGTAATGTAGTTATCCATATAAAAGTTCTTCTTAATTTCTTTAACCATCTGGGAAAAGTTTCTTAAAAATCTTCTATTCTTGAACATTGTACATGGTGAAAAAGTTGCGCCAAAAATTACTGACGTCATCTTATATTCTTGGAGTCTTGTTTCTCCTCTTTCATTTTCAACTTTTTTATTGCGGAATCTTAATGGCGCGTTTTTCTTTATTGTTCTTCTGTTTTATTGGCTCCACTCCGACAGCTTTTAAGTTAAGTCTTCATCATATCATCCATTGAATTGTTCCGTTCCGCAATGACGGTGTGCTCACAGAAGTCAACTGGTTTGTCTGTTTCTTCATTTAATGCGGTAAGTGTCTGCAGTCGAGTATATCTTTTTTATTTCTCACCGCGTATTCAATCACTTCTTTCTTATTATCAGCATGGGCTTTTAAAAGGTCATCTTCACTAACTCTGGATAACAAGATTGTGAACTTCTTTCAGGGCTTCTACAAAAACTACGATATTAGGCGTCATGTCCGCGAATCAGCGCGCGATCCGCGATCAGCTACGCTTGCTTTCTTCGACCGTGTAACAATCATTTTCTTTTCTTCGATAGCTTGAGATCCGTAGAAATTCTTGAAACACCGCGCTATTTCTTATTCTTAATTATTCAGTTAGTAAAGAACGATTCGATCTTTTAGAAAGATTTCCTAGGGTTTTCAGGACGTATACTATCTTGTAAGGGGGACAGTAGAGGGCAGGGCAGAGCAGAGTTCCCTTATTAATTAATTGATAGAATCAGGCGTTACTTTGCGGAAATCCATTATAATAATAATATTAATTACTTCGCAACTTTCCGCTAACTAAAAACAATGATGTGTCTTACCTGGAATGAGGGGGACCTAAAGCCCCCCCCCTCAATTTCATGTACTAACTCCGTCACCACTAGTCCCAGCACTACTATTCCCGGCACCACTACGTCCAACACCACTATTCCAGGTAGGACACACCATCGACGTATACATGTAAACTCTTGTAAAGATATCATAAAGGTAATATTTTGATCATTAATAAGCATAAAGTTACATTAATACATTGATTATGAACATTAATATTGGAGAGGGTTATGTTTGGGATTTCTCTGCGTGATAAACTTAGAAAATGAGAATATCCGCGGATTAGTAAGCTAAACTGGTAATGGGCCTGCCATGTTCGAAGAACCGACAAACAATGGATAAAAAGGTTCCGGAGTGGCAACCTCGTACCGATAACCCAAGTGTACGGCTACGGGCGTCCATGCTGGAATATTCTCTCTAGTGAATATTTATTCTTCCAAGAGACACCTCAAAGGACTATGTTACTAAATATAACAAACGGTCTGTAACTGAACCTTTTATTATTTATTAACTTGGTCATCTAATTATGTAATAAAATGTTTTATATTTTTTGTAGACGTCATTTTATATACAGAATAGAAAGCGTTACATCGGCTTGTACGAATGCATGAAGAATGAGAAGCGTTACAATGGATTGCTTTAGCAACTTTAGAAGCACTAAGCGCCTTTGATGAATGTCAGTCTGACGCCGTTATTCCTTCAAATACATCTTACTAAAATATTAAACTAGTTTTCGATACTAAAAAGCAATTAATGGATAAGTTTAAAAACCCGCTGCCAAGCGTGTCGACGATTGCAAAATCCTCGCTATGAGGAAATCAGCGGCGAGGCCTATGTTCCAAATAATGTAACAGGCAATGAATGGATGAATTACGTTTTAAAAATTAAACCAACTACAATTTATATCAAATTTTTTTCGTTACTAACTTTTTTGCTGTGTGATATTTCACAAACAAATGATATATTCTTTCATCTAATCGATTTTTCCAACCTTTTGTCGTCATCAATAAGAGAAATAATAGTGAAATAAAAGTTGGTAAGAATAACCTCGCCCACATCCGCTTAATAAAATAAAATAATATGTCTTTCCTAGTTTCAAGAGCGTCTCCCACCCTCCCTCAATTGCGTGCACTAATCCCGTCCAATTAGTATATACACTATAGACGATAATACTATTATTAGTATAATCATCGCTGGTATATCTTTCCTAGTGTAGTGGTGTTGGGAGTAGTAGTGCTGGGACTAGTGGTGCCAAGATTAGTGCACGAAATTGAGGGAGGGCGGGTGGTGCTCTTCAAACTAGTTAAGACACATTATTTTATTTTATTGAGCGGATGTGGGCGAGGTATATCTTACCAACTTTAATATAATGGATTTTCGTAAGATAAGGCCTGATTGTTTAATTATCAGAAAAACAAAAAAATGACAGTACTGTCGAGCTGATTACATGAAAGAAAGAAAGTATATAATGTTAATCTACATTAAACAAAATCATGAAAATTTAAAAACAGTATGGTATTCTTAGCATTTATATATTACTCAACACATATTTATATATTTTGACATTTCACATTTCAGTTATATTTTAACTATTAATCTGACCTTCGAATTTTCCTTCGTTAAGGTTTACTGAACTAACACACAATCCATTACCCATCTTATTACAAACAAAAGCATTTTAATGGTATCAATTTAAACATAATAGCTGATGTTAGTACACGTATAACGAAAATGTAATTTATCATAACGTATGCTATAGTTGCGTTATTATCTCTGATAACTACGATGGAATTTCTGTCATGTAGTTTATGACGGTCAGTGACTTATTATCATTGAGTTGCGATATTTAAAGCCGCAGGTTCAAATCCTGCACGGAACGAAAATTTGTATTGCCTACAAAGAATTGTTTCGCGTCTGGAAATTTTTCGTTATGTAATTTTTGTATTAAAACTGCCTCCACGATACAGGATCAAATTAACGTTTACTTGACGGTAGTGATATGTACAAGTGTGGTATCTTTTCAGACAAACTCCTAGGCAGAAAAAGGAGTCCTTCAATCTCGTAAAACATATATTATCCATAAATAAAGAAATATCGTTATAATTATAAAAATTGAATAAAAAAATAAACAAAGAAGAAAAATACAAGCAAATACCAGCTGAAATAAATGGTTTACATTTACGCAGAGACAACATATTTTGTAGTCCCCTGTTTAATTAGATATAATAGCGCGTTTCGAATTTATCTATGAATCCTTTAAATAACAAAATAGAATAAGCAATGATCCCAAGATTGTTGCTAATTCAGTCACTTATGTGGTGCTTCGGCGAATGAAACTATTTATTCCATCATCTGTGGTACATATTGGAGGCAGAACTCAGCCATGGCTTGGTCGCTCCTCCAAAATTACTTCATGTTATAAGCACTTGTGCTACCAAGCCTGGGCTGACGGCTCAACGTCTTGTGATGCAAACAACAGCGCTCTTAAAAATCCAGTATCATGCCGCTTCCAGGTCCTTCAAAACAGTAATTGTCAAGGCAAAGTCTACTAGTACTAGTAGTACTACAGCAGCATTGGCGAGAAACTAGTTTAATCAAATTGTCTAATTATTTTAGACTTATTCATATTAATATATAAATATGTATAGCTTAGTATAAAAGGAACAGCCACAGAGTAAGCAAATGCCCGAGGTATGGGCCGGACTGAAAATCAGAGTGTTTTTTTATACAATGGAGGTTGACACAGTGACTAGACCAACTCGATGTTATGATTACACAAAAATTAATTGTTATTCTTGTTATAAGTTTAATTTTCTTCTAAATTATTCTCATAGCAACACGGGCAACTGGCGAACCGGGGCGAGTGGCCATTAGCGTTTTACCCCTATATAGAACTGTCTGTCATTTTCTTGGTGGGAAATCTATACACACAAAACAATCGTTTAGCGTAAAATCGGTAACGCAGTGGCTAAACGGCTACGCTGCATCGCCGCAGGTTTGAATCTCGTACGGTACAAGTGGGAGACCTAAAAATTATTATTTAGGGTTTGCATGTTTGATGTAATGCAAATGTTAGTGTGGGCAAAAAGTATAAAACGAAAAAAGTTCTCGCATTTTTTACGCCACTTAACCTAGTCGATTGGAATATTGTATATTTGTTTTTTTTTTTGTAATATAATTAGGCTGTAGACATGTGTCAATCATGCATGATTCGTTCGTTTGAGCTGGTGCACTTAAAAGTATTGATGGTTCATTAATTTTTTTTAATGTACCAGTACAACAAACAACAAACAATTAACGGTACCTTTTTAACCCGCGATTTGTATGAATTGTGAATGAGCCGAAAACCGACCGAATCCCGAATGATCTGAATAAGCCGGCAAATCAAGTTAACAATGCAGACTGGGGAGGTTCAGGAGTATTTATTATTTTAGGGTTTTATTATAATATTGTTACCTAAATTAATAATTATTTAATATATAATTATATCTATTTGTTACATCTATAAATTAAAAATATAATTTCGTAGAGTTTACAAGTAACACTTCAAAAGATTTCATGGCAAATGATTTATTTAATATGATAATTTTCAACCAACTTATATAAGTATAATATACGTAAAAGTTTAGTTTTGTAGCAAGTATATGTTACAATCCCAATATTTAGACATGTATAGTAAGATGAAATTGTGTATTATTAGGAATGAAATTAAGGAATAAACAAATTTATTAAATATTTAAAATATATGATAATATTGAATAAAGTCATCAATCAAAATCAAATCAAATCAATTGAATCACTTGAGGTTTTTGTGTTTATGCCATCTAGCGTCGTACTTATCACCTTGAAAGTCAACTTTATTACCTATAGCATGTAGTATCTCTCTCTCTCTCTCTGAGATCTGTTAGGAACCGAAAATATTCTATTTGAAAAATCTCAAATGTAATATTTTCGGCTCCTAATGGATCTCACAGACTCACAGAATACTTGACCCCGAAATAATCCATTTGAATGATCGATTCGAATGTACCAGTACGCATGACGAAATGTGCTAGAACGATTCGGTCACTAGAAATGAATGATTGACACATGTCTATTAGGCTGACCAACGGGCACGCAGTTCACCTGATGTTAAGTGAATGCTGTAACCCATAGATATCTATTTTCAATTAAGAATAAAAATGCAGATACAATGTTGCCCCTAAGTACTTATAATACGAAACACAGCAGCATATTAAGCTGTTACTTTACGCTGGTATTCTGTGAGAACGTGGTTCTTCTCCAGTCTTTTGTAATGTATTCCTGGATAGTGGCAAATGGAACCAAAAAGGGGCGCAGTTTCACGATAAAATAATCCTCGAACGGGTTAGTATTTGATAGCTGTAATAATTTATAATGGATAAGAGTATACCGCTATCTATTGAAGGACATAATATCTGCCCTGGAATTTATTAAAGTCGCCTCATACAACCCACGCGAGACGAAATGAGGTTATGGATCCAGTTACACCTACACCAAGTACACAAAACACAAATATATTTTAATAAACGACTACATTTTGCAAAGCTCATATAGAGTATAAAACAGGGTGTCAAACTGAAGATCTTTGTCGGTATTCTGCCGCTCGAACCCTTTTTTATAGTATGTTGTTTATTGTAGTTCATTTAAATATGCATACGCTTGAATTCTTAAATAAAAATTTCAAAAAGTGGTTGACCGGTATTATCTTCGAGACACACACACACACACACACACACACACACACACACACACACACACACACACACACACACACACACACATACACACACAAGCGCGCGCACATACACACACGCACTCATGCATGCCACACGCACTCACACACACAGATTGGTTTGATTTTTTGTTGTAAACACAATCACCTTAAAAAATATCTATAGCCACGATTTTTTATAATAACGTCAACAATATTTTTAAGGCTGAATCAACAAATACCTTTTACTTTTTTTTATTTATTGATCATTTCGTTAAAATATAACATCGGTATATCAAAATTACAATCAATTCAAATGATATTAGATTACATTAGATTATTAAAATTACAAATTAAAATACATCTACATTTACATATCAAGCAAGTCAGAAATGAACATTTCATATATTCTTCTATATTATAGAAAGCGTGTTTTTGTCACTTGTCGAAACGCATTTAATGTAAGACTTGTTATTTCTAAAGGCAATTTATTGCACATTTTGATTTTTAACGAAAAACCTTGCTTGGATGCATTATTCGACTGCAATGTTGCCTAAAAGTGTAGTTAGCGATAAGTGAGGAGGATAATTAGCGATCTCGTTTCCATTTATTTAGATTTCTCTAAAATAATTTTACCGTCCAATAATAGAACATCTCTCAAAGCGCACCCTACGTATGTGAATCATATTCCTAGAGTTCGATGTCAAAAAGGGCCGTCTGTCAAACCGTCTCGTGAAGTTGACAGTTTTGACGACAAATTATAACCGATAATTCAATAAAAACTACACCTACATATATTGCACTAGCTTGCACAGTATATAGCGTAAAAAACAAGTATGGCGTAATTATTATCACACGAAGTCTTTCCTGAAATATTTCAAGGCTTTTTTGTAGTTTGACCATTTCAATTCTAGCAGAAGAGAGTTAGTCGCTAGATACCTACTGTCTTTCAGTCTTCAATCCTTAAGTTCAATGTATTGAAAAATCGAGTAATGGTAGGTTACGGGAGTAAATGAAGTGTAATGGTGGAATTTAGGAGTACTTTAATGAAATAAGTAGGCTAGACAAAATTACTTTTTATTCATCATCTTCTTACAACTACAACATCAAGGAGTGATGCTGGCAATAGCGATATTGTCGGCTGATGCCTGGTCCACCCAAGGTACTACACAAGCGTCATAACATGTGCACAGCACCCAACTGATCTTCTACCAACTAAACAATTACAGCAATATTCTATTATAGCTTCCCTTCCAGACACATTATTTTGAATTAATATATAAACATAATATACTTTTCTCGAAATGTGTCTGGATTTGATTTTGCTTCTTATAAGTGAATTATATCCACTTCCTCTCAAACAATACTCTGTTATATTAATGTTTTTTCTGCTTATTTCAATTCGATACCCTCCGTGTAACCTGACATGTTCACTATAACAGGACCTTGCCTGTTGAATCTGATATGTTCCTAGGGCAAATAATATAACTTCACTCTATTCTAGAGGGGGAATATAATATTAGTATTGGAATGAGATGTAATACTAGTGAAATTAGATGTTCGTCTATTCATATTAATATTATTTATAAAACCAGATAACTTATTATTTAGTGGAAATCGTTCTCCAATCACATTTGTGATTTGCTCAGCATCTTTCCTGTTTTTTAATCAAACACTGAATTTATTTAAAAGGCTTGCAGCTATGGAAAACATATGCATCATATGTGGAACAGTTTTATTAAAAAAATCTTGCCGGAATATTTTAAAGTCTCGTTTGAAGTACCCGTTAACAACTTCCACCACCCATCGGCATATGGTCACACAACGACCCCTGTTAGCTTGCTCAGTGGTGAGCTGATGTTCACATTCAAGCAGGGATTCAGGCATATATGTGTTATTATTAAATGAAAATAATATCCTTTTCTAAAGAATTTAAACAAACATTTATTAGTGACAAAATACAACACTTTATACTAGTAATGACCACAGAGTAGAGAGAGTGCTTTTTATCATAGAGTATATAATAATATACAAGAGCACAGATTATAGAAGGCGCAAATTTTTATTACAACACACCCCCTAAATTAATGCCTTCTAGTTGTTAATTTTTACATTTCAGACATAAAGCAACAATAAGTTTAGTATTAAAGTATTCTTGACTACATGGCAAGATTTAATTCCAATTTTATCTCTAAGATAACAAAATTTTATTTTATACAAAGGTTTGGTAAAAATATCAGCATATTGCTCATCACTGCATAATGCTAAAAAAAAAAATTTACACCGTTTGTGAAAGTTTATGTTTTTAATTGCATTTATAGCACTTTTATTATATAGATTTAAGCACACTGATTTTTGATTAAATTCACCGATGTCACATAACAGTTGTTTGACCCACATATCCTCTTAAGTGGCGGCACAGGCTGCCATGAATTCTGCTTTAGTGGTTGACAGAAACAACAGATAGTGGCCCTGTCTGTTGTTTCTGACAAGCCCAAGTCACTGCTGCCCCATTTTTAATAAAGACATATCCCGTGACTGAACGTCTTGTGCTAGGGTTGTTAGCGAAATCTGCATCACTGTAGCCAACTACTACATTAGGCTCTGACATTGGTGTGTAGCACACGCCTTAACCTTTAGTCTCTTTTAGATACTTTAAAAATTTTTTCACAGCATTCCAGTGTTTTTCATTGTAAGAGTTTAAAAATCGACTCACCAGGCTTACTGCGAATGAAATATCAAGTCGGCTTACTGTAGCTAGGTGCATCAATGATCCAACTGCTTCCCGATATGGGATGTTCTTTTCTGTTTCTCCTTCTCCTTTCTCCAACTTCATAATTATGTGGCTCAACTGGAATACAGTTTGGTTTACAATTATACAAATTAAATTTATTTAATAACTTCTTGATGTATAAAAAGGTATTTGTTACACTTCTGTATATCCATACCAACAAAATTTTTGAGTGAACAGATTTTCACTTCAAATATTGACTTTGAGTCATTAATTAACTCCTTTAAAGTTGATGTATTTTTCGCAAATAACAGTCCATCATCAACATACAAACACAGGTAACATTTTGCTCCATTAATAGTGCCAACATACAAACACTGATCAGCTTTACATATTGGCTAGCCCAAACTTCTTTAAAACAGCATCAAATTTTGAATTCCAGCATCTGGGAGCCTGTTTTAAACCATATAAAGATTTATTGAGTTTGCACACCTTATCAGCATCTCAGGTTAAGCCCTCAGGTATAGTCATATGTCTTCTTCAAGCTCACCATATAGAAAAGCTGTTTTAATATCTAGCTGAATTATCTGAAGATTGTGTTGAGCAGCTTCTGAGAATAATATACGTATGGAATCGTACCTGACAGTTGGAGCAAATGTATCTTGGTAATCAATACCTTTGGTTTGTGAGTATCCTTTCGCACAAAGCCGGGACTTATAACGTGGACCTGAAGGTTCTTCTTTGATGCGAAAAACCCATTTACATCCAATTATTCGCATATTGGGAGTTTTTCTAACTAATGTCCAAGTATTATTTTTATGATGAGAATCAAGCTCTTCATTTATTGATTTTATCCATTTTGTGGCATCACTAGACTTTAATGCCTGTTCATAGTTATCAGGAACTTCATTTTCTGATAATTGGACTTCACAGCACAGGTAAGAAGTCTCTTCTTGTTTCTGTGCATTTAAACATTGTGTTCTTGTTCTTACTGTTATATTTCTGTCAGGTGAAGATTCTACACTTTCATCGGGGATGTACTCGCTGTCTGACTGTGATTTATGTTCACTCACAGTGTCTAATGAGTCATCACTTGAAATTTCTTCTAAATTGTTACTTTTAATACAGCTTTCATTTGTAATTAATTCAATCGGTACAAAATCTCTTTTAACTGTTGACTCTAAAAATATTGCATCTCTACTTTTTATTGCTGTTCTTTAATTATTAATTCACATTGAATCGATATCCTTTTGAATTTTCACAGTAACCAATAAAAATTAATTTTTGTGATTTTGAATCAAACTTCTTTCTGTTTTCTCTTGGTAAGTGGACCATTGCCTCACAACCAAATGTACGCATGTGGCTAACCTTAGGTTTCTGACCAGTCCACATCTCTTCTGGGGTTTTATAAAACAGAAATTTTGTCGGAGAGCGGTTTACAATGTAGGCAGCTGTATGAATTGCTTCAGCCCAATAAATTTTAGGTAAGTTAGCATTTAACATCATACATCTTGCTCTTTCTACTAAAGTTCTGTTCATGCGTTCGGTTGTACTATTTTGTTCTGGTATATAAGGTGTAGTTGTTTGATGTATTATTCCGGCATCTTTGAGAAAATTTGAAAATTTTTCATTGAATGTCAATGAAAAATTTATACATTTTTCATTTCATTTCACATTAAGTCCATTGCCAGATCTGAGAATTTTAATGCTGCGGTTTAACTGATTCTCAACTTGTTTTTGACTTCTAACTTTTGACTTTTGACTTGTTGTACATGGTATACACAAATATTTTCTTTGAGTAGTCATGGAGGAATGTTACAAAATATCTGGCTTTGTCCAAAGACTGAGTTTCCATCGGTCTGCAGACATCTGAATGTATTAAATCAAGTAGATCTTTGCTCTGAGACCCTTGACTTTTCTCTGAAAATTCAGATGACCCATCCTTTGGTGCCATAGGTAAGTATCTTGTTCAATAATATCTGAAATACATGCATAGCCACCAGGCATGTTCAGTCGGTACATATTATTTATTAAACTCGCTGTCGCTACCATGACATTCTTTCTATTAAGAATAACACAGCCACTCTTATTCAACTTAACTTGGCCACCATTATTAATAATCTGACTTACTGACTACAGGTTTGTAGCTAGTTCAGGTACATATAATACATTTGTAAACAATATATCATTTTGTTGGCCTCTTCAATCATAAACACTCAAGCTAATTTTTCCAGAGCTTAGGACAGACAGTGTTTTATTATTTGCAACTTTAATGTTTTTAATGTGTGGAGTTGTTTCTTCTATAAACAAATTATTGTTTTTGGTCATGTGTACAGAAGCACCAAAATCAACATACCAGGCATCGGAGTATTCAAAAGAAGCTATAAAAACGGCAGCATAAGACATACTGTTTTGTTACGTCAGTCTAAGCGAGATTAGAATGGCTCTTCAGCACCTTAAAAACGGCAGGGCCCCAGGCGAGGATGGAATTACAGCGGAGCTTCTGAAAGCGGGTGGAACACCGGTACTTGAAGTCCTTCAGAAGCTCTTCAATTCCGTCCTCCATGGTGGCACTACTCCAGAGGCGTGGAGCAGAAGTGCGGTGGTCTTGTTCTTTAAGAAAGGCGACAACGCTCTCTTGAAGAACTACAGACCGATTACCCTTCTGAGCCGCGTCTACGTGCTGTTTTCGAGAGTCATTACGAATCGTCTCGCACGCAGACTCGACGACTTCCAGCCTCCCGAACAAGCCAGTTTCCGAAAAGGCTTCAGTACCATAGACCACATACATACCCTGCGGCAGATTGTACAAAAGACTGAAGAGTACAATTTGCCAATTTGCCTGGCGTATGTGGACTATGAGAAAGCCTTTGATTCCGTCGAAATTTGGGCGGTGCTGCAGTCCCTTCAGCGGGGCCAAGTTGACTGTAGGTATATCGAAGTGCTGAAGTGTTTGTACAGTAGGGCTACGATGGCTATCCGAGTACAGAACCAGAGCTCGAAACCTATCCAACTGCAGAGAGGTGTAAGACAGGGTGACGTTATATCCCCGAAACTCTTCCCCGCTGCTTTGGAAGACGTTTTCAAGCTACTGGACTGGAAAGGATACGGTATTAACATCAATGGCGAGTACATCACTCACCTTCGATTAGATATAGTCCTTACGGCAGAATCGCTGGAGGACTTAAACACTATGCTCAATGACCTCAATAGTGCCTCCCAACGGATAAGTCTTAAGATGAACATGGACAAAACAAAGATCATGTTTAATGTCCATGTCACACCTATGCCGGTAGTTGTTGGGAGCACTATGCTCGAAGTTGTTGACGAGTACGTTTACCTGGGACAAATAGTCCGACTAGGTAAATCCAACTTCGACCGAGAGGTCAATCGACGGATTCAACTCGGCTGGGCAGCGTTCGGGAAATTACGACACATCTTTTCGTCAGGTATACCTCAATCTCTGAAAACTAAAGTGTACAACCAGTGCGTGTTGCCAGTGATGACTTACGGATCAGAGACGTGGTCCTTCACTGCTGGCCGTATGAGGACGCTCAAGGTCGCTCAGCGAGCTATGGAGAGGGCTATGCTCGGAGTTTCTCTGCGTGATAGACTCAGAAATGAGGATATCCGCAGTAAAACTAGAGTGACCGACATAGCCCAACGGATTAGTAAGCTGAAGTGGCAATGGGCCGGCCATATAGCTCGAAGAACCGATAACCGATGGGGAAGAAAGGTTCTCGAGTGGCAGCCTCGTACCCGTAGGCGTAGTGTAGGGCGACCCCCCACTAGATGGAGTGACGACCTGGTAAGATATTCAGGAAGTCGATGGATGCAGGTGGCTCAGGACTGTGCTTTGTGGCATTACTTGGGGGAGGCCTATGTTCAGCAGTGGACTTGTGAAGGGCTGTGATGATGATGATGATGATGATGATGATTCTTCTGATCCTTATTGGATTTTGATGATTTGCACTCAGGACATTTATGCCCATATTTTTTTGCACGTATAGCAGCGAGGGCCTTTAGAAAATCTTTTATTTTTGTTGTGGAACTTCTGACTTGTAGCAAGAGCTTTCACTTTCATTTTGTTTAATATCTTGTAATAATTTTGATTTCCCTGAGTCAGAGGAAATCTTCATACCTGAGCTTTCAATGACCATTATCATTGGCTTGTAACTTTCTGGAAGGCCGGACAGCAAAAGTGTGCCTAGCCACTCATCGTTCACATTAAAGCCAATGTTCCTTAACTTATGAGCTGTTGTCATTATTTTACTGACATACTCCTCTACATTTAAACATCCAGCTAGTGTAGTATTGCATAAGTCACGCAGCAGACCAACTCGGCGTGTTAGCCCGGAGTCATCGAAAGCGTGAGATAAATTTTCCCAAACTTCTTTCGCAGTGCGTGATTCTTGAATATGAACATAGTTAACAGGATCGACAAGCAGTACTATTTTCGATCTGGCTTTAGTGTCACGCTTTGTGTCAATTGCGCTTGAATTTACACATTCCACGCAATCCCATAATTCCTCATGTTGCAAGTACGTTTTAACAGCATAACGCCATGCGCCATAGTTATAACGGCCGGTTAATTTCTCAATTAATGCCAATTGATTACTTGATGACATGCTGAATTCGAAATAAAACTCAAAATTTATTCTGAAAACTGAGCACGTTGCCTTTGTAGGTTAGGTCTTTTACAAAACTGTTTTTGACACTGATTTAGTAGACTTTATGCACTGATTTTATTTATCGGGCTTTCTGGGCCCATATCCAGTTATTTTTAAATGAAAATAATATCCTTTTCTAAAGAATTTAAACAAACATTTATTAGTGACAAAATACAACACTTTATACTAGCAATGACCACAGAGTAGAGAGAGTGCTTTTTATCATAGAGTATATAATAATATACAAGAGCACAGATTATAGAAGGCGCAAATTTTTTTATTACAACATTTCACATTTGTAGCTGCAAGCCTCTAATAAACTAATTGAATCTCTAAATCCCCTGTCTAGAATAAAAACATCGTTATTTTGAAAGTATTGTCTGAGAGGAGAGTTTTCTTCTCTGTAAAGAGACTTCATTATATCGGCATCAGTTGTGGTAGTTTTGTATTGGCCTAAGCAGTCTACAATGTAGCCATTAGGTGTCACCAGCAAAAATGGTTTTAAAAGTTTTTGTATTTATGTCAGGAATATATGTACTTTTGGAACATATAATCGGAACTTTTGTTTATAAAAATACATGTCCCATTACATATAATTATCGCATAATCATTATTTTGATTATAAATTGCATTTGGAATCATTAATTCGTGTTGTAACAATTGCTCATGGGATATGTGTTCAATTCCCAGAAATCTAGGCAAAAAATTTTGTACCAATATTTCCCTAACCTTATCCATAAATTTTTCTAATATTCGCCTTGGAACCATTAATAACTGAGATAACCGGTCATCTGATTTACCAGTTCTAATCTTCATTAGAGGAGCAAATAAACCTAAAATGCCTCTATTTGTTTTTATAAGATGCGGCTTTCATATAATAAAAGTTCAAATTGTTGTTTTAAGTTCAAATTATTGTTGTTTATTCCGAGCCGATAATGAAAAAAATGCTCATCAAATCTTTCAACAATTTCCTTACTAAAAGCATTTATAAAAGAAAGAGCATGATCCACTTGTTCAGCCGTAAATGTTCTCAAACTATTTTAAGAATTGAACAACACATCCCAATTAGTACTAAATGTATGTTCTAAACAAATATGAGCATTTATAGGTAAGTAATATTTGTGTTTGCTAAGAGTTGTTGCTCTTAAAGGGTCAGAAGTTCTATGCAAATCTGTGTTCTGGCAACCAGAAAAAACACAATGTGCTGCGGTGTTTGCAGCTCGTCTATACTGCGGCAAATCAATCACCCTAGGTACTACGTCATCTTGCTGGTCGGTATTTGGTTCTTGGTGTTGAGGCTCTGGCTCCTGCTCCAACTCTGGCTTTGTCTGCTGCATATTATGTGTTGCAACTATCTTGAGTCTCAGCCAACAGGGATGACAAACATGGTCTCTTGAAGTTGCCTGAAACAAACATACAGCCTTGTCTTAATATAAACGTTTTGGCTCATTATTACTAAACCCGCGCAAATAGAAACATTTTTACAAAACAATATAAAATTGCAGTGATAAATTCACTATAATTTTGATACCAAGACAAAACAAAAAAAGTACAAAATAAAAAGGTAATTATCACCTGCAATAAGGCAATTCTATTTTCAAGCTGAACATGTATTGCTTGTAGCAACTGATTCTGGATTCTCTCTCATAATAAGGTCACGTTTACGATTCCTCAGAGAACTTCCACAAAGTATACAAACATGCTTGTGGCCACGAAAAGATGAAGCACCAGGTTCGTTAGGTAACCCGGAGTCGACATGCTATATTGCCAATTGCTGACAGGCATCACATACGTAATCTTCTTCAGTGATCTAAAATAAGAATTAGAGTTGCATTATGATGTATAATTGATTAGAGTTGTATTATGATGATTTATTATGTTAGAGTAAAAAAGTAAATATATTGTTAAGTACCATTATTGAAGAATTCCACTCGCAGATCTTAGAAATTACTCTGGTATCAAGCTTAAAAACGATATGGTGGCGAAATGTATCAATGCATATGTTACAATTAACACATAGCAATAGCATTGTAGTTTGCACAATGTCTCTCACAATTATCCAAGATATGAAAAAATCTGTCCGTAAAACAATACCGAGGTCAAAACAACAGAAGGAAATAAAATAACGATAGGTATTAGGTACTGGCGCGGATTGATGACCACAGATAAAGCAATAACAAATGACGTTCCGTTGTATATATGTAATTGAACAAAACGTTTAGCTTACTATGACCTACATAATTATTTTTATGATAAGAATCCAGTACATAGATGTCTACATACTAATTGAATTGAATTAAAGTTAAGAACTATTCATAAAACGTGAATAATTATAGTCTTTGAATACCAGGTCTTTTCATACACGAAATGAATCATCATTAGGTGCGTTCTCAAACTATTATTTGAAATATTTTGAATATAATGATAACTTATTTTTGTGGCTACTTAGAGAGGTATTTCTTGTGTATTTTAAGACCTTAAATAATAAGGGTATTTTACATAAATATTTCATATTGGGACGCTAGCATTTCGTTGTCAGATACGATTTGGCCATCCTCCTTTGATGCCCGATTTTACACTATTCGCTATATAATACGGCCAGCATCGAAGGACCACGACTCAGATCCGTAAGTCATCACTGGCAACACGCACTGGTTGTACAATCTAGTTTTCAGAGATTGAGGTATACCTGACGAGAAGATGTGTCGTAGTTTCCCGAACGCTGCCAAGCCGAGTTGAATCCGTCGATTGACCACTCGGTCGAAGTTGGTCTTACCTAGTCGGACTATTTTTCCCAGGTAAACGTACTCATCAACAACTTCGAGCACAACTACCGGCATAGGTGTGACATGGACATTAAACATGATCTTTGATTTGTCCACGTTCATCTTAAGACCTATCCGTTGGGAGACAACATTGAGGTCATTGAGCATAGTGCTCTTAGGTCCTCCAGCGATTCTGCCATAAGGACTATATCGTCGGCAAATCGAAGGTGAGTGATGTACTCGCCATTGATGTTAATACCGTATCCTTTCCAGTCCAGTAGCTTGAAAACGTCTTCCAATGCAGCGGTGAAAAGTTTCGAGGAAATAACGTCACCCTGTCTTACACCTCTCTGCAGTTGGATAGGTTTCGAACTCTAGTTCTGTACTCGGATAGCCATCGTAGCCCTACTGTATGAATACTTCAGCATCTCGATATACCGACAGTCAACTTGGCACCCCTGAAGGGACTGTAGCACCGCCCAAATTTCGATGGAATCAAAGGCTTTCTCATAGTCCACATACGCCAGGCACAGTTGCAGATTGTACTCTTCGGTCTTCTGTACAATCTGCCGCAGGGTATGTATGTGGTCTATGGTACTGAAGCCTTTTCGGAAACCGGCTTGTTCGGGAGGCTGAAAGTCGTCGAGTCTGCGTGCGAGACGATTCGTAATGACTCTCGCAAATAGCACGTATACACGGCTCAGAAGGGAAATCTGTCTGTGGTTCTTCAAGAGAGCGTTGTCGCCTTTCCTAAAGAACAAGACCACCGCACTTCTGCTCCAAGCCTCCGGAGTTGTGCCACCATGGAGGAGCTATGGAGAGGACTATGCTCGGAGTTTCTTTACGTGATAGACTCAGAAATGAGGATATCCGCAGTAAAACCAGAGTGACAGACATAGCCCAACGGGCCGTCCATATAGCTCAAAGAACCGATAACCGATGGGAAAGAAAGGTTCTCGAGTGGCAGCCTCGTACCGGTAGGCGTAGTGTAGGGTGACCCCCCCACTAGATGGAGTGACGACCTGGTGAGACATGCGTGAAGTCGATGCATGCAGGTGGCTCAGGACCGTGCTCTGTGGCATTACTTGGGGGAGGCCTATGTTCAGCAGTGGACTTGTGAAGGGCTGTAATGATGATTATGATGATGATGCTGTATAATACAAAAATGTGCGGCTTTGTACCCGTACTTTTTACTTGTACTTGTAGCCGTACCCTAACTTACTGTCACTGATATTACTAGATAGTTGCAATGTTGTATTAGACGCAGCGGCTGAATATCATTCAGGCCCCTTGTTAAACATAAAAAGACCAAGCTCTTAATTGAACGGCTAATTAAGCTAGTAGGCTGCGACAGCTTGTACCATTTTTCAATAAAATTTGGAAAACACCATCAAATTTGTTGTTTGCCGACGCCTTATCTACGTCTTACGATGCCTTATCACAGTTTGGAGAGTTTCAGCGCTAGGTGTCATAAAGTGGATCAAAATTGAAATGAACAGGATAGGCATAGGCTTAGCTGTATGATCAAATAGCTGAATATAATTCAGGCCGCTAATTGAGTTAGTAAAGGGGCTAGGCTGTTGCTTGAACGGCTAATTAAGATTTACTAGAAGGTTTCTTCCTTGTAGGACATTTTCGTCACATTTACCACTGGCGATTTTTCAGATCGATATGACTTAGGTACCTTCAAGAAACGAATTTCTTCTTTATAAAGACCGGGGATGCACCTGCAATTCCTTTAGTATTCCAATTGTTCGTAGACGGTGGTCGACACTTTCCAAAAGGCGAGCCGCATTCCTGTTTGCCCCTTTTCTCTTAAAAAGCTGTGGTACCTACATCAAATTCCGTAAAAATTCAAAGGTCTATGTTGTTTAGTCAGCAAAAAGGGTAAATAATGAGCAAAATTATAATTAAGGCGCAGGAAAATACAAACTTCAAACGTAATGTCTCAAAATTAGCTTTGATTTGGTTGCATCCTTTTTTCGTAACTCCTTCCAATTAAATGAACAACAAAAGACAGAGTTCGGGATTAGTGACAAATATAATCCTTTTTTTAATTATACAACCTTTTATTTATTTTTAATGTGTTTTATATGACTTATTTATATTTCCTTCGTGTTTATTAGAATTTATCGATCTATTTACTGAAAATGCGAGGATGAAAGACTTTCTGATAAAATAAATTGAATGTAAAATGTGCCACCGATAGCAAAATAACTGTTGGTTTTTCTGTCACGTAAAGACTGTTTTCGCTATAATGATGCTAATAAAATATATTATGTCGATAATGGAATATGCTCGCAGCATATTTTAACAAGTTACAAAAAGGAGACTTCCTAATAAGTTTATATTTTAATGTAAAACACAAAAGCAAAAATTAAAAAAAAGGTACTACAAAGTGAAAGCATAGATAGAACGCAAAAAAATCATATAATTAAAGACAGATTATAGAAAGATATTCGAATTGGAGCCTTGTATGTACAATGGAATTACTTGTATGTACATGGAATTACAGAGACCCGATTTAGCCATGTATTATACATCCTAATTTGACGTCATTACGTGTGGACTATATAACAGACCTAACTCTACCCTTAGCGAGCGTTTGCGCCCTCCTTTCTGCCAAGGAGGGTCGCGTTCGTATACGGCTTAGAGATATCTAGTCAGATCGTTAAGCCAGTTCCTTAAAGGTTGGGTTTAGTGGGTAAAAGTCACCACATAACCACGCAGCCGACTGCGTGGTATGCAATGAGCATTCCCAACCTCCCTCCCCCGCTTTCCGGAGGGTTGCCCATATTTGCTTCGGGCGCAAAAAAAAACCCTTAGCGAGAAATGACAAACACATGTACAAAACAAATCCGACTTGAGACGTTTAGTAATAAAGCCTATGCTTGGGGATTATTATAGAAAAAACGAAATAGCTATACCACTTATTATTAAAAATTGTACGTTATTAAAAATACAAATAATGTTTTCCGGTTTTTTTTTCTCTGGATCGGCTACTATGAAGATTTCGGGCTACTAAACATCAAAAATATGTTTATAAAATACATTAATAGCTAAAGTCAATTTTCATCTAATCTATGTATATAACGATCTGTTTTAATAATAATAATAATAGTAGTAATCATAAACTTTATTTGCAAGAATATGGTTGTACAATGGTGTTCGAGTACAATTCGTTCTACATATTCTACCTCAGTGATGGTGTGCAAATATTAATTGTCAAGTAACTTATACAACAATACTTATCACAACACTTCTACTTACTTTACACACTTAACACAAAAAATTTTAACATTATTCAGTCGATTCGATAATTAATTAATTAAGTAACCGTGTCAGAAAAAAAAAAAACTATGAGATGTAAGAATAAGGTGTAAGATATTCTTATGTCAATAATTATATAAAGTCAATTATAAATGTTACATACACAATTGTCATTAATTTATTTCAATATTTATATCTAATTTACTGATTAAATAAATAAAATTTTCAATTTATAAAAATACCATAATTCAAACATTATTTCAAATATTCTGTCAAACTCTTAAAAGTATCGCCTACTTATGTGCAAATAAATCTCTCATTGTGTGAAAAGACTGCTGGATGAGACATTTTTTTAGGTGAGTTTTCATTCTCATTGTTGGTAACTTTCTAATTGCTTTCTAATCTTATTAAAAAAATTATACACATAATGTTACAATTTTTATGAAACAAAGCTGTTCTGCAGGTAGGTAATAACAATCTAGTTTGATCCCTTTCACCTATAATAAAATTGTCGCGAGCGCTATGAAATAAATACTAATTTTTTTGACAAATATTCACACCTCTAATAAATACAGCTCAGTCAGCGTTAGCAAATTATTATTTTTAAAATAAAGATCTACATTATTCCAGAGACCCAACATTACATAGAGCTCGTATACATTTCTTTTGACTGATAAATGCTTTCTTTATGTCAGTCGAGTTTCCCCATACCAACAGACCATAACTCAACACAGATTTAATGTATCCGTAATATAAAGTAAGCGCAGCTCCTTTCCCAGCAATGCATTGTAACCTACGCAGTGCATATACAAATTTATTTAATTTGGTGCAGACATTTTTTACATGCGACTTCCAGTTTTTACATGAGACCTCAAGTTTGTCTTTGAAAAGCAAATTAATAAGCTAAATAGGTCCCACTTCTGAGAAAAAGTCTCTCATTCTAGTCCTATTTAGCAAGGAAAAGTCCGCCGCGCTACTTATATACATATTATGACAGGGCTTAAAATATTTTTAGTTTCTTACAAATGTTTTGCTTTTCAGCAGATCATGAGCATTGCATCTGCACTTAAAGTTGTCTTTACTTAAAATTTCATTGGTGACGGCGATAATAGAAATTGAGTTGCGAATAATCTATGCAATTTTAACGAAAACACTCATCCACTGAGTTACCACGGCCTTAAGGTACTTTTAATTAGTAGTATTGTATTCTACAGTTAAAGAATTTCAAACAATACGAAATTTCACAAACAAACATGGAAATCGAATTGCTTCAATCCATTGATTAATCCAGAATCCAATTTGGATCGGCACAAAAAATAAATTTAACCTAATTGTAAAAAGAATTATTGCGGATTTTACTTTAAAGTCAAATTTTTATTGATCATATAGTGTTTTTGTGGCTTACAAATAATATTTAGAATCTGGGTGTGTATCTGTATAATAAAAGAAAGTTAAATGAAATTAAATTAATGAGAATCAATTGAATTGAATTAAATGTATTTATTTTATATTTATCTGATTGGAAAAGAAACTGAAAAAGACTTCGACCGTCTTCTTTCTGTCATTTTAAAGTTACAAAAGCGTAGATTATAAAACATGAATAAAAATTAACTCATCGGTAAAAAAATCATGTTTACCTAAGATATAGTAAATAGAAAGTTTAGAACATTTAGAGCTTCAAATATATTCAGTGGCACTTTAGTTTAACGTATTTGAGGAAGTGACACGTGCCTTAATTTTTGCATAATGCATCTACGAGTTTAATTTCACTGTAGAAATAATGCAATGATATCCACATTTTAATATCTATCCTCACTTTCACATCATTGAATACTAAAAGCAAAGTATATTTCCACAAAATAACTCCTGAATCTATTCACTACTTCAATAGATATTCATTATATGAAGATAACGAACGTATGCAAATGTAAGACACGGCAAGAATAGTCTTGGAAGATCTTCTTCTTCGCACCTTGAATATATTATCAACTTCACATAATTTGCAGCGCAATGCAAGTTTTGTTAAAATTGCCATCTAAAATTTGTTATAACACTACAGCTAAATTATACATGTGGGTGGCATGTAATAACCATATCAAGTGACATAGCTTGTAAAATTGATCTTGTCAATTATATGTATTTGTTTTTTGATTCATAAATAACATCTCAAGATAATTCTCCCGTTTGCAAAGAATCCAGAAAAATTAATGAAGAAATAAAATGAGAACCAAATTCCTAAACCTATAGGACCTACATTGTCTCTAAATGTTTAACCAAAGTTAATAGATGAACTAAAGTTGACGTATTTGCTATTAGAAAAAATATAAATACACAAAATTCATGGGTCATCCTTAAGTTTCATACACTATTATCAACAATCTTAAAATACGGAATACAGAAGAAGGTCTAACCTTTTGGTCTTCGTAAGCCTGTTAAATATACCTTGTTAAAAAGAAAAAAAGACTTATTAAAGTTCTTAACTTGGTCAACAACTGGTATGTACATCTCCTTTGATCTAAACTTACATTGCTGTGGCAGTACTGTCAGGAGATATTTGTGTATATAAAACACAAAAAATAATCATGAAGCTCTTGTCTGTATATACGATTGGCTATAATTCTGGTAGGTGCTACCATAAAAGTAAGAAATTTTCTTATTGTTCTTCCTATTACGATTTGGTTTTATATAGTGAAGTTAAACGGTTCTTTACTGGTGTTTAGAGTATGAAAAAAGAAACTAGAAAACGATCAAAGCTGAAGTCTGACTGTGTCTAAATTGCATCAATAAAAAGGAAAAAAATCTATCTTTGCTAATTACAACATTCTATAGAGACAAATATGAGTATTATTAATAAGTTTAAAAAAGGAAAAGGTACTCAATTCCACTCTGTTTTTTTATAAACTGATTTTGATGATTGTTTTTTTATTTGAAAGTAGATGCTTTTCGTATGGTTCCACATAAATTTGATCAAAAACTGACCGGTAGTGTTTGTAATTCGTATTTAATTGACTTCGAATACATTGATCATGTTCCCATTTTATTGATATTGAATGCGGTTGTACAAATTTTTTAAAACTGCGTTTGCCAACCCGCTCGTCAAGCGAGGCAACTATGGCAAATATCCTCCCATGAATAATGATGCAAACAAACAGCCCCCCGTCGCCGGCAGCTCCGCTTTTCCTGGCTACGGTAGCGACCATGGTAACGGCGGAGCAGAAGGTGCTAAGAATCTTCGTTGGAGATTCGGTTGCCACCTACAACGACTTGACCTGGCAACATATAACGCACGCACCCTGAGGACTGACGAGAAGATACTGGAGCTGGAAGAAGAGGTAGACAAGTTGCGCTGGCATATTATAGGATTATCCGAGGTCCAAAGAGAGGGGGAGGACACGGTAATTCTCGAATCCGGCAACTTGTTCTATCACCGGGAGGGCGACCATCTGTCCCAAGGAGGTGTCGGAATTATCGTCCACAAGTCTCTCGTCAACAACGTTGTAAAGATTGGGAGTGTGTCGACGAGGGTCGCGTACCTGATACTCAGAATCACCAAACGGTATTCGCTGAAGGTCATACAGGTTAACGCACCAACCTCGGCACATCCCGATGAGGAGGTGGAGGAAATGTATGAGGATATTTCCACAGCCATGCATTCCTCCAAAACTCACTACACGGTGTTGATGGGAGACTTCAACGCAAAACTAGGCATAAGAGAAAGCGGTGAGCTGAAGTTCGGGAAATTTGGAGTAGGGCAACGGAACCGGAGGGGCTAGAAGCTGGCCGACTTTATAGAGAAAGAGGGACTCTTTATGATGAACTCTTTCTTCCAGAAGCAGCCCCATAGGAAGTGGACCTGGTCGAGCCCCGACCGTTCGACAAAAAATGGGATTGACTTCATTATGACGACCAGACGCCAACTGTTCAGTGATGTCACAGTGATCGCAAGGGTGAAAACTGGCAGCGATCACCTGGTGGTTAGAGATACACTGAAGCTAAACGTGAAGTTGGAGAGGTCTCGTCTAATGATGTCAATGCTACATCCCCCTCGTGCTCTAATCCAGAATCCCGAAACCTTTCAGCTCAAATTACGTAACCGCTTTCAGTGCCTAGAAGATTGCAATGCTGTGGACGATATGAATGACAAGCTCGTGGAAACTGTACATGCGGTCGGAGCTAAATTCGGCAAGACCCGCCGCAATTGAACATAAACACTCTCCGATCACACTCTTAATCTCATAGGCTGCAATCGTCAACAGATTTGACAGCAAACAGGCAACAGAACAGACAGATCTCCAAATGCATGCGGCGAGACTTACGCAACTTTAAAGCTGCTCGTATTGATGAAGCGATCGAGCGGAACCAGGGCTCCAAAGCCTTTGCCAGAGATCTGTCTGTCAGTAAGACCCAACTGTCAAAGCTGAAGATTGAGTGTGGCAGCATCGTTTCCAGGACACCTATAATTCTGAGTGAGATTGAGAGGTTCTATGGACAGCTGTACACATCATCGTAGGAGCCACACGCAAGTGTGAGTAACGATCCAAGAGCAAGTCTTATCCGACACTACGCCAATGATATCCCGGACTTCAGTCTGAGCGAGATTAGAATTGCCTCCAGCACCTTAAAAATGGCAAGTCCACGGGTGAGGATGGAATTACAGCGGAGCTTCTGAAAGCGGGTGAAAAACGGGTACTTGAAGTCCTTCAGAGGCTCTTTTATCTCGTTCTCCATGGTGACACTACTCCTGAGGCGTGGAGCAGAAGAGCGATAATCTTGTTCTTTAGGAAAGGTGACAACGCCCTCTTGAAGAACTACAGACCGATATCCGTTCTGAGCCGGGTCTACGTGCTGTTTTCGAGAGTCACTACGAATCGTCTCGCACTACGAATAGACTCGACGACTTCCAGCCTACCGAACAAGCCGGTTTCCGAAAAGGATTTAATACCGTAGACCACATACATACCCTTCGGAAAATTGTACAGAAGTCTGAAGAGTACAATCTGCCTCTTTGCCTGGCGTATGTGGACTATGAGAAAGCCTTTGATTCCGTCGAAATTTGGGCGGTGCTACAGTCTCTTCAGCGATGCTAAGTTGACTGTCTGTATATCGAAGTGCTAAAGTGTTTGTACAGGAGGGCTACGATGGCTATCCGCGTACAGAACCGGAGTACGAAACCTATCCAACTGCAGAGAGGTGTAAGACAGGGTGACGTTATTTCCCCGAAACTCTTCACCGCTGCATTGAAAGACGTTTTCAAGCTACTGGACTGGAAAAGATACGGTGTTAGCATCAATCGCGAGTTCATCATTGACCTTCGATTTGCCGACGATATATTCCTTATGGCAAAATCGCTGGTGGACCTAAGCACTATGCTCAATGACCTCACAACGGATAGGTCTTAAGATGAACGCGGACAAAACAAAGATCATGTTTAATGTCCATGTCACACCTATGCCGGTAGTTGTTTGGAGCACTAAGCTCGAAGTTGTTGACGAGTACGTTTACCTGAGACAAATAGTCCGAATTGGTAAGCTAACTTCGACCGAGAGATCAATCGACGGATTCAACTCGGCTGGGCAGTGTTTGGAAAATTATGACGCATCTTCTCGTTAGGTATACCTCAAAACCTGAAAACTAAGTTGTACAACCAGTGCGTGTTGCCAGTGATGACCTACGGAGTCGAGACGTGGTTTTTCACTGCTGGCCGTATGAGGACGCTCAAAGTCGCTCAGCGAGTTATAGAGAGGTCTATTCTCGGAGTTTCTCTGCGTGATAAACTCAGAAATGACGATATCCGCAGTAGAACCAGAGTGACCGACATAGCCCAACGGATTAGTAAGCTGAAGTGGCAATGGGCCGGGCATATAGCTCGAAGAACCGACAACCGTTGGGGAAAAAAGGTTCTCGAGTGGCAGCCTAGTACCGGTAGGCGAAGTGTAGGGCGACCCGCACTACATGTTCAAACACTTATTTTCCCGACTCTTATTTTGCTGATGTCTGTTTTCTGGATGCGACTGAGGAGCAATTAAACAAACTTAAGCGCTTGCAAAACTTATGTATTCGTTACATTTTTAGGCTAAAAAAGTATGACCACGTCTCCCCCTATCGCAAACAGCTCAAGTGGCTCCCAATCGGAATTCGCAGGAATACCCGAATACTTTGCCTCCCTTTTTAACATACTCTACAATCCAACATCACCACCATAACTACGTGATCGATTTCGCTTTGCTGGTTCTCCCGATGCAGTTTGCAGATCACATTTAAAAACCCTTTTTCCCTTCCTCCAGAACTAAGTACTATTTTCATTCTTTTACAGTACATGCAGTAAGGTTATGGAATTCTCTTCCTGCTGTTATTCGTGAGGTTCAAACAGTTTCAGTGTTTAATGGCATATGCATGTCTGTATGTATGGATGTATGTATATGTTTTTATTATCTTTATTTTATATTATGTTTATTAATATTATAAAATGTATTATGAGGGTGCACACAAAATCTGCTTCTCTTTGAATCTGTTTAGTATCGGGCCTGCTGGAAGAAATTTCAATATGAAATAAGCAGTGCCTTTGTACAAAACATCTTTTAATTTTTCATTGTAACATTAATTCGTGTGTACACAAATTGTTATATAAAGTAAATAAATAAATAGATGGATTGACGAACCGGTAAGACATGCAGGAAGTCGATGGATGAAAGGTGGCTCAGGACCGTGCTTTGTGGCATACCGGGGGAGGCCTATGTTCAGCAGTGGACTTGTAAAGGGCTGGCTGGCCCAAGTAATGCCACAAAGCACGGTCCTGAGCCACTTGCATCCATCGACTTCCTGCATATCTTACCAGGTCGTCACTCCATCTAGTGGGGCGTCGCCCTACACTACGCCTACCGGTACGAGGCTGCCACTCGAGAACCTTTCTTCCACATCGGTTATCGGTTCTTCGAGCTATATGGCCGGCCCATTGCCACTTCAGCTTACTAATCCGTTGGGCTATGTCGGTCACTCTGGTTTTACTGCGGATATCCTCATTTCTGAGTCTATCGCAGAGAAACTCCGAGCATAGCCCTCTCCATAGCTCGCTGAGCGACCTTGAGCGTCCTTATACGGCCAGCAGATAAGGACCACGTCTCAGATACGTAAGTCATCACTGGTAACACGCACTGGTTGTACAATCTAGTTTTTTGAGATTGAGGTATACCTGACGATAAGATATGTCGTAATTTCCCGAACGCTGACCAGCCGAGTTGAATCCGTCGATTGACCTCTCGGTCGAAGTTGGACTTACCTAGTCGGACTATTTGTCCCAGGAAAACGTACTCATCAACAACTTCGAGCATAGTGCTCCCAACAACTACCGGCATAGGTGTGACATGGACAATAAACATAATCTTTGTTTTGTCCATGTTCATCTTAAGACCTATCCGTTGGGAGGTACTATTGCGGTCATTGAGCATAGTGCTTAAGGCCTCCAGCGATTTTGCCATAAGGACTATATCGTCGACAAATCGAAGGTGAGTGATGTACTCGCCATTGGTGTTAATACCGTATCCTTTCCTGTCCAGTAGCTTGAAAACTTCTTCCAATGCAGCGGTGAAGAGTTTCGGGGATAGAACGTCACCCTGTCTTACACCTCTCTGCAGTTGGATAGGTTTCGAGCTCTGGTTCTGTACTCGGATAGCCATCGTAGCCCTACTGTATAAATACTTCAGCACCTCGATATACCGAGAGCCAACTTGTCACCACTGAAGGGACTGTAGCACCGCCCGAATTTCGACGGAATCAAAGGCTTTCTCATAGTCCACATACGCCAGGCAAAGTGGCAGATTGTACTCTTCAGTCTTCTGTACAATCGGATGCAGGGTATGTATGTGATCTATGGTACTGAAGCCTTTTCGGAAAACGTCTTGTTCGGTAGGCTGGAAGTCGTCGAGTCTGCGTGCGAGACGATGCGTAATGACTCTCGAAAACAGCACGTAGACGCGGCTCAGAAGGGAAATCTTTCTGTAGTTCTTCAAGAGAGCGTTGTCGCCTTTCTTAAAGAACAAGACCACCGCACTTCTGCTCCACACCTCTGGAGTAGTGCCACCATGGAGGATGGAATTGAAGAGCTTCTGAAGGACTTCAAGTACCGGTATTCCACCCGCTTTCAGAAGTTCCGCTGTAATTCCATCCTCGCCTGGGGCCCTGCCGTTTTTAAGGTGCTGGAGAGCCATTCTAATCTCGCTAATAGTGTCGGATAAGACTTGCTCTTGGATCGTTACTCACACTTGCGTGTGGCTCCAACGATGATGTCCCGGAAACGATGCTGCCACATTCAGTCTTCAGCTTTGACAATTGGCTCTTACTGGCAGACAGATATCTGGCAAAGAATTTGGAGCCCTGGTTCCGCTCGATCGCTTCTTTAATACGAGCAGTATTAAAGTTGCGTAAGTCTCACCGCATGCATTTGGAGATCTGTCTGTTCAGTTGCCTGTATGCTTTCAAATCTGTTGACGATTACAGCCTCATCTCCCGTCTAACAGCCATGAGATTAAGAGTGTGATCGGAGAGTGTTTATGTTCTTTTGCGGCGGGTCTTGCAGAATTTAGCTCCGACCGCATGGACAGTTTCCACGAGCTTGTCATTCATATCGTCCACTGCATTGCAATCTTCTAGGCACTGAAAGCGGTTACGTAACTAGAGCTGAAAGTTTTCGGGATTCTGGATTAGAGCACGAGGGGGACGGAGTGTTGACTTTATTAGACGAGACCTCTCTAACTTAACGTTTAGCTTCAGTGTGCCTCTAAACATTCGGTGATCGCTGCCAGTTTTCACCCTTGCGATTACTGAGACATCACTGAACAGTTGGCGTCTGGCCACAGAACCTCCACCGGAGATTCTTAGCACCCCCTGCCCCGCCGTTACCATTGTCGCCACCATAGCCAGGAATAGCGGGGCCGCCGGGGACTGGGGGCCGTCTATTTTTGTAATTGTTCATGGGGGGAATATTGCCATAGTTGCCACGCTTAGCGAGCGGGTTGGCAACCGCAGTTTTTTTTTGTCGTACAGTTGCTGTTATCAGGAACCGTCAGGGGGGTTTTCGTGCTGGTCTACCTTTCCGGTGAATCCTGTTATGGAATACGGGTACGCGACCCCGGCTCCCCGAGCTACTGTTATTCTCATACCTTTCCTGCCGAGATAACAGTATCCTTACACCTACGCTCCTACCCCCAACCTTCTTTTTCCTTTTCCCAAAATGGTAGCTTCCTCTACCAACAATAGCATACCCAAAGAGGGTTGGTGTCAGGCAGGCGGCCGACTGTAAAACTTTTGCCAAATCCCATGCAGTAAACCTATGAATAGTACGAGTTGTGGGATATATGACAGGGCTAGGGCGTACCCCGCAGGCGACGCGCAGGGGCAGCACCCGGCTCCTGTGGGAAGTGGGCAAGGGTTGTCGCACCTTACGGAGCGGGTGCGACGTAAGAGGCGAGCCCGGAGAGAGAAGAATGTCAGAGTGAGATTTGCAAGCTGGAATGTAGATACGATGACTGGAAGAGGAAGAGAGTTAGCAGATGTTTTGAAACGACGAAGAGTGAATGTTGCCTGTTTGCAGGAAACAAAATGGAATGGCAATAAAGCAAGAGAGATTGGGGAAGGATACAAGTTTTATTATTGTGGAAGTGATGGGAAGCGAAATGGAGTAGGAGTTGTGTTAGATAGTGGAATGAAAGAACGAGTGACAGATGTGAAAAGAGTAAATGACAGAATGATAGTTGTTAAATTAATGATTGAAAACAAAGTAGTGAATGTTGTAAGTGTGTATGCTCCGCAAACAGGCTGCGAAGAGAGTGTGAAAGAGAAGTTTTGGGAGGAATTTGATTGTATGATGATGGGAATACCTGAGAGTGAGGATGTTTATATGGGAGGAGATTTTAATGGACATGTAGGGAGAGTGAATGACGGGTATGAAAGAGTACACGGTGTATGGGGGTACGGAGTGCGGAACCGGGAGGGGGAAGTTCTTCTGCAAGCAGCATGTGCTTTCGACCTGGCTGTAGTAAACACGTGGTTCCAAAAACGAGATCAGCATCTTGTTACTTATAAAAGTGGCCACCACGCGACACAGATCGACTATTTTCTGATAAGATGAAACCAAATCAAGAGTGTAAAAAACTGCAAAGTGCTTCCAGGTGAAGACTTAGTATCCCAGCACCGAATTCTGTTGGCTGACATCTGCTTAACTGTTCGCCTCAACAAACATAAGGATCGTCCCCCAACCAAAATAAAGTGGCATTTGTTGCATAAAGAGGTGTATGCAAGTGAATTTAGAGAGCTAGTTGTAAACAAGATGATAGAGATGGGTGATATGGAAGGAATGAATGTGAATGAGTGCTGGAAGGAAATGGCTGATTGTATCCGAAGTGTGGCAAGGAAGGTGTTAGGAGAAACAAAAGGGAAGCGTATGATAGATAAGGATGGGTGGTGGTGGAGTGAAAGTATTAGAGAAGTTTTGAGAGAAAAGAAAAATACCTTTAAAAATGGCAGAGTGTAGAAGACAAGACTGAATCCATAAAAGAAAGTAAGAGAGTGGCGTATAAAGAATGTAAGAAGAGAGCGAAGAAGGAAGTTGCTATTTGTAGGGCAGAGGCGCAAGATAAATTATATCGGTCCCTTGAAGGTCCCCGAAGGTCAAAAACGACTTTTTCAAATTGCAAGAGCGAGAGAAAGGAATGGAAGAGATGTTTCACATGTAAAATGTATAAAAGATGATTCTGGAAGGATTTTGACTGACGATGAAAGTATAAAGAAGCGATGGAAGGAGTATTTTGAGAAATTGATGAATGAGGAGAATGATGGAATGGTATGCTTGAAAACCCACCAGTGAATATGGGCGTAGTGAAAGAAATTAGTGTGGAAGAAGTAAAAATGGCTGTTAGGAATATGAAGAATGGGAAGGCGGTCGGCCCAGATGGAATACCAGTAGAAGTGTGGAAGTTGCTGAGTGCAGATGGATGGAAGTGGTTGAGTTTCTTTTTCGGTAAATTGTTGCAGGAAGAACAAATACCTGAGGAATGGTGCAGTAATATACTGGTCCCGATTTTTAAAAACAAAGGAGACGTTCAAAACTGCAGCAGTTACCGGGGAATAAAACTCATGTCACACACGATGAAAGTCTGGGAAAGAATAATAAAGAGAAGAATGAGAGAAGAGTGTGAGATAACACAAAACCAGTTCGGATTCATGCCCGGTCGAGGTACCACAGATGCCATTTTCGCATTACGCCAATTGTGCGAAAAGTACAAGCGCGTGCATAAAAATCTGCACATGGTTTTTGTCAACCTTGAAAAGGCGTACAATCGGGTTCCCCGTGAGGTTTTGTGGTGGGCGTTAAAAATGAAAGGTATGCCTGGGAAGTACGTGAGGTTAGTCCGTGCTATATACAGAGCATCCCGTACATGTGTACGATCTGCCGCGGGAACTACGGGCAGAATCGGTGTGGCTGTAGGGCTGCACCAAGGGTCGGCATTGAGCCCTTACCTCTTCCTACTGATTATGGACGCTTTGACGTCGGACCTGCAGGTTGAAGCACCCTGGTGCATGCTCTTTGCCGATGACATCGTGCTTGTCGGGGAAGAGGGCATCGAGGTACAGAGCAGACTGACGGGTGGCAACAGAGGCTGGAAAGTGTTGGCTTGAAGATCAGCAGATCCAAAACCAAATATCTGTGCTGTGATTTCGGCGGTCTTTCCAGTCCTGTACCCATGTCGTTGGATGGCGCTATACTGCCTACCTGCTCAGATTTCAAGTACCTCGGCTCCCTCATTCAAGGCGACGGCGAAATAGATAGAGCTGTGCAGCATAGGATTAACGCAGGGTGGATGAAATGGTGACAGGTCACAGCCACAACGTGCGATCCCCGAATACAAATAAGGCTGAAGGGGAAAATTTACAAATCGACCATCCGACCTGTCGTCATGTTATGTTGAAGTGAATGCTGGGCCGTCAAGAAGAAGGATGAAAATAGATTGCATGCGAATGAAATGAGAATGTTACGATGGATGTGTGGTGTGACAAGGATGGATAAGATAAGGAATGAGTATATAAGAGGAAGCCTGAAAGTAGCGCCAGTGGTAGAAAAGGTGAGAGGAAGCAGATTGGCATGGTTTGGGCATGTGATGCGGAGGGATGCAAGTCATGTCACAAAACGAGTGTTGAATATGAATGTGTAGGAACACACGGGCAGAGGAAGGCCGAATAAAAGATGGATCGATTGTGTGAAGAGTGATATGAGAATGAAAGGAGTAAGTATGGAAATGACGGCTGACAGAGAGGAATGGAACAAGAAGATTTACTGCGCCGACCCCAGATAATGGGAAATGGTTTAGAGAATGAATGTATGAGTTGCTGTTATCAGGAAGATGCTGCTGCCCCTCTCCTGCCTGTTTCCCTCTGTCACCTTTTACGACACCCACGGGAAGATATGGGGTAGTGGATATTCTTAACCGCCACTACACGGCATGAAAGACAACAAACTTACACCGAAAACTTTTACCATTTTTTTATAATAGGCCATTATTAATTAAGAGTAATATTAGCGTTCGCTTTTGAAATAGTATAAAAATTAACAATAATTCATAATGGGAAATTATATTATCAAAATTTATATATTATGTTCATTATTTGTTTTGTGGTAAATTGCTAATTATGATAACTCATGACAGTAAATAACTGTAATGAAGCAATCAAATCTTTAAACATCTACATATTGTAACATCACAGAGGAGGCGTCATCATCATCATCATCATCATTACAGCTCTTCACAAGTCCACTGCTGAACATAGGCCTCCCCCAATGTATGCCACAAAGCACGCTCCTAAGCCACCTGCATCCATCGACTTCCTGCATATCTTACCAGGTCATCACTCCATCTAGTGGAGGGTCACCCTACACTTCGCCTACTGGTACGAGGCTGCCACTCAAGAACCTTTTTTCTCCAACGGTTGTCGGTTCTTCGAGCTATAGTCGAACTATTTGTCCCGGGTAAACGTACTCGTCAACAACTTCGAGCTTAGTGCTCCCTACAACTACCGGCATAGGTGTGGCATGGACATTAAACATGATCTTTGTTTTGTCCATGTTCATCTTAAGACCTATCCGTTGTGAGGCACTATTGAGGTCATTGAATATAGTGCTTAAGTCCTCCAGCGATTCTGCCATAAGGACTATATCGTCGGCAAATCGAAGGTGAGTGATGTACTCGCCATTGATGTTAATACCATATCCTTTCCAGTCCAGTAGCTTGAATACGTCTTTCAATGCAGCGGTGAAGAGTTTCGGGGAAATAACGTCACCTTTGTTACACCTCTCTGCAGTTAGATAGGTTTCGAACTCTGGTTCTGTACTCGGATACCCATCGTAGCGCTACTGTACAAACACTTCAGCACTTTGATATACCGACAGTCAACTTGGCACCGCTGAAGAGACTGTAGCACAGCCCAAATTTCGACGGAATCAAAGGTTTTCTCATAGTCCACATACGCCAGGTAAAGTGGCAGATTGTAATCTTCGGACTTCTGTACAATTTGCCGAAGGGTATGTATGTGATCTATGGTACTAAAGTCTTTTCGGAAACCGGCTTGTTCGGGAGGCTAGGTCGTCGAGTTTGCGTGTGAGACGATTCGTAATGACTCTCGAAAACAGCACGTAGATGCGGCTCAGAAAGGATATCGGTCTGTAGTTCTTCAAGAGGGCGTTGTCACCTTTCTTGAAGAACAAGTCCACCGCACTTCTGCTCCACGCCTCCGGAGTAGTGCCACCATGGAGGACGGAATTAAAGACCCTCTGAAGGACTTCAAGTCCTTGAGGAGGCGTCAACTTCGTATAATTTTGATCGAAGGACACTTACATGTAAGTTATTTTGATCAAATAAGTAATTTCAAAAAGTGTCAGAATATTAAATAATAAAAACGTGAGAAAAAACTAACCGAGAGAAAAAACGTCCTAATGTCATTGTTAGTGACATTGGGACGTCAAACATCTCAGTCCCCCCCCGTGACCATGGGTGCTGTAAAGCACCCGAAACGTCGGGATAATAATAAAAATAAATTAAAGTAATTAAACGCGATAAAATCCGTAAATAATAGTTTTATTCAATGTGTAGTGTTCGCGTAAATTTAAGTAACCGAGTTATTATAATAAATAATTTATTACTTTGCAACCTTCCGCTAACCAATTACAATGATGTGTCTTACCTGGATTGAAGAGCACCTCCCGCCCTTCCTCAATTGAATGCACTAACTCCGTCACCACTAGTCCCAGCACCACTACTCCCGGCACCACTACTTCCAACAACACTATTCCCGGTAAGACACACCATCGACGAAAATACGACACGTGTTTCGCCTCATATCTATTCTTATATCTATTATAAAGAAATATTTTTGGTAAGCTACATGTAAAAGAAAATACACACATACAATAGTACTAGTAAAAAAAAATACTTTTACTGATGCCTAAACTTGTTCAAGAAGAAACTGGCTTTAAAGTCATGACCAACAATGTTAAGAATAAAAAAAAATAATTCGATTGAAATCAAAACATTCAAACATTGAACTTGTTACGCTAAGTAAAATGAAAATGAAATTCAAATGAAAATATATTTATTTCTGCGCCAAAATTCCATACACTGCTGATTTTTTTACCGTCTGGAAAAATTGAGTGTAATAGTTGAACGGAATAGAAACCTATGGCACTCACGTTTAAAAATTTATTTTCTTTTATATTAACATATAATGAAATTGATCTATCAATAAATACTACTAATTGGGTACGTATTATTTTATTTTCGATAGCTTTTTATTGATTAATTTATTTAGTTCAAAAATCTTCAAGTCACTCAATAAAATCTTCAAGTTTTTATTTTTTAGTACTAAAAATTATTTCAAATTAGTAGTAGTTATTGATAGATCACTTTCATAATATGTTACCGATTCTCTAGTCCCGAGTCCTTCCGATATTTAAATTAAACCCTAATGTGGGAAAACTTTAGAAAAACTGACTTGAGGACTTTTGCTAGACTGCAATAAATGATAAATAAATAATGATTAAAATACAATAATACATCTAAATACACAATTAAGTGTCGCAAAGGGGCAAAAATATATATTTTATGTATAAAAGTTTAACCAGAGACAAAGCTATGAACGTATTGTTAAGTTTCACTACAATAAATATCAAAATTGATTTGTACTTAATAATTTGCTATAAATAAATTTATTTGTGACTAGTGGCTATAACGATAAACGAAATTTTGATATCAATAAATTTTATTTACCGCAAGCAGACACGGACTTTTGTTGATTGATTTCAATGAAAGCTATCATTGAAATCCAGTAAGTTTTTGATGAAATAAATGTCTGTATATGTTTATACTTGTTTGAATTAATTAATTTAACCCTTCAATCTACATAAAATTCTCATTCAGTCGCATGTGTCCGTCAAATCCCGAGCGGTCGCATGCGTACCGCACCCATCCACAGCATTTTAAACTATTAAGACTTATATTTAGAGACTACTTTTCTATGAAGAAGTTTAGAATTATAGAATTAATACAAAGTTCTCTATCCTGTGGTCTAAACAAAATTCAGTTACTCTATGTATTTTCATTTTTAAACTACTGTCAATTAACGACATATTAAACCATAAAACACAGCACTTTAAACCATAAAAACTTATATTTATAGACTACTAATTGGCATTATCGAACGTATACAATTTTTTTTATCCTGTGGTCTAAACAAATCAATTACTTTATGAAATTTTATTTTTAATCTACCGTAAAATTTTGCTATTTTCATATAGTCGGCAAATGTCGTAAATTGACAGCAGAATAAAAATAAAAGTACATAGAGTAACTGACTTTTATTTAGACCACAGGATAGAAAATTTCGTATAGATTCTATAACGCCCAACTTTTTCGTAGAAAAGTAGTCTCAAAATATAAGTATTTATGGGTTAAATTGCTGTGGGTGGATGCAGTCGCACCCGACCTTCTGAATTTTGACGGAACATCTCCTTGGTCGGATCCGACCGTGTGCCCATTGAACGGTTAAACACTTTTAACTTAATCGTTAGTAAGATTAATAATAATTAATCTTACTTATTTCCATTATTCTGAGGCTCATTCTGACGTGGATTGAGATGAATCCGCTGCCGCTATAATTGATTGTATTTTTCAAATTGTTATTATTGGTTTTAGAAAATTAAAGTTTCGTTTCTTCATCTTAGTTAGACTACGTATTACGTTCCGTTGAAATAACGGAATATATTATGTAGTCTAACGAAGAAATGTTATTTATTTTAACTGTTAAAAAAAAAACATTTTAATGGTGATTATCAAACTAATGCCTTTAAATTTGGGCTTGAATTGATACATTACAAATTTCTCATCTTTTATACAAATATAAATAAATCTTAGTCGATAAGAGTTTTAAATAAATCACACTGAATGCTAAAATAACACAACACCTTTGCAATATGATGACAGGCCGTTATAAAGCAAAACAGCTAAAATAGAAAACTAAGATTGTGAGCAATAGTGTATTTAATATTTATAAGTACACTGTCATTTTTTATCCAAGTTGACGACTTTCTATTTGTCACCGCAATTGTGTGTTATTGTTAAGCCCACTCGAAAGGATCAAATAAGCTTTGAAAAAAAAAAAAGAAAAAGAATTTCTCAAAACTAAAAGGTATAAAATAGTTTACATAAAATTAAGTAGCTTCTGAAGTAAGGGCTTTATTAAACTTTTATTCTGCGATGCAAATTGTTGTAGAACCAACTACAGAGGTATTAAATTAGGTGCAATTTTTTTGAAGACTTTTATAGAATAACAAGTGAATAGACAAGTGAACATACAGCTCTGCTGACGTTTAACCACTGTACGTTTTACTTTGTTTTCTTCCTCGTAGAGCCGTCTGTGTAGTCGTTTACCACCGACGATTTTTCCGGACACTATATGATTTATGGACCTTCAAGAAAATAGCTTATTCCATTCTAAAGGCCGGCAACGCACCAGTAATTCGTCTGGTGTTGCAGTTGTTCATAGTTGGCTCTGAGAGTGAGGTTCACTTATACCTTATATATGTATGCCTCTAGGTTAGTTAACTGATTTGATAATTTTAGTTTTTAATCGATAGAGTCAAACATCAGACTAAGTTGCTGGTCTTGGGAGAGTATATAGTCCAGTAGTGGTTTCACAGTGATCCGCATAAATTTCATTTAAGTCTCATGAAGAGTGAGGCCGTTTATATATATTTTTAGTAAAATATATAGACTTTACATTATTACAAGGTATAAGAATTGATTATTTTAACAATATCTTGAGATAACAGTACAATTTCACTTTTATAGGAGTCGTAAATGTGGTGCATTCTGGTTATTGACTATTAAAGGTTTTTTTCCTTTTAAATACATATCGCAAAAAATCTCAGCTTTTTAAATCACTCACTGATATTTTATGCCTTATTTCAATATAAGGAAAGTCGCCTTTCCTAAACGTAGAAAAACCTAAAAGTATTAAATGTAGAAAAATAAATGGCAGGCCTTTTTTATAAAAGGGGAAAGCTAAACAAAGGAAATCACAAATAATAAAGCCGGAGCTGCCTCACTAAATGCTTTTCTTTGAATTTCAAAAATATTTTTCATCTTCCAAAGGTTCACCTTCTTCTTTCAGTGGACGTCTCCTGTTGTAGTTGCTAGTAAAGGAGCATTTTATGCATGATACAGCTATGCTGAAGCTAAATAATGGTTGTGAAACCGGGGAGGGACCACACTTTTACAGAATATTAGCGTAAAATAGCAGCTTTATGCTACTAGGTTTCGTATAATGAATGTAGAGAGCCGGAAACCCTTTTTAATGGACACGAGGAACCTTTTCTCATATTTACTCTAATACTGCACATTTAAATAAAACACGTTTTTACAGATTTTATCGCGAATATTTACGTTTTTATATAACCGACGCTTCGAGCACTTTACAGGACCCATGGTTACGCGGGGGACTGAGATGTTCAACGTCCAGATTAACCGCGGTTACCACAGATTAAAATTATGAATTTTTGTACCGATCTATGCAGTATGAACTTATAGTATCTTGAATTCTTGCACTTGTATGCTTGCGTTGGGATTTAATTTTATTATAGGATCCCAAGCAGACGGTAGTACCCATTTCTATATCCATTTCCATCTAATATCCATTTTCTCTATTGAAATTAGGATGTTTTTTCTATTTATTTAAATAGATTCGCGAATCATCCTTGGAAGGAATCGGTGTTTTTAGCAAGAATTTATGGTCTATCAAATCTGATGTAGTGACGGGGGCGATCCTGTACGTGTTCACAGACTGCAGGCTTTCCGGAGCATTGATTCCTCACATCAGCTATATGTTCCTTAACGTGGGTTTTAATTGATCTTTTAGTATGTCCTATGTAAGAGAGACCACATACACACTCACGCTTGTACACTCCTGCGTCTTGCAGAGGGACATTACACTCGACGGATGGTAAAAACTGACTGACCAATCTTCTGCGGCGGCTTGAAGTAACTATAACATCAGGACGTTGAACATCTCAGTCCCCTCGTGAGCATGGGTGCTGTAAAGTGCTAGAATTTTCGGTGTATTCGTTAATATACGTGATAAAATCCGTTAAATCTAGTATTATTTAAACGAGGAATCTTGCTCAGGAATGACAAATCATCTGCAATTTGAATCTTAATTAAACAGCATTTTAATTGTGAATCGAAAACTGACAGTGTATGGGCTACAGCATTTAAATCCATGGCGTAGTAAATATTTAAGCCCATAGATCTCCATTTGAAATGTGTGCTTCTTTAACAATCTTACTTCAATTAAATAAAAATGGCATTTGTACGTAACACCACTTTCAGAACATGGCGATGGCGCCTGAGCATCTTGTTCCTTTTCTTAATTAATTTTAGAATTTCTTGTAATTTATATAAGAATTATCAACTTGTTTATTGTTTATTTCAACATGTTTTCTTTCCATGTGATTTATTCTCATTTCTCATTTGCAAATACTAAGAACAAGCACAAGCTAGTTATACCAATTACTCAACTCCAAAGAGTCAATAATTCCTTCACAGGATATGATTTTACAACAGTACAATAAAATATGCAGGACTTCAAAAACTTTGAAATTTTCACTAAGCAAAAATTGTTTAATAAGGGTTAATAATATTAAGAATGTGTAAACGATTGTTAGAAGCCCCCTGGAAATGATGTGTATGCTAACATGCTGTTTCTAAATATTTTCATACTAATTGTATAAAATAAATTTATTACAATATTTTTCTGGTTGGCTTTCTTGATGCTTTTTCTAAGGACAAAGGCTTTTTTCCAAACCAGTTGTAAGGCTTAAATTACTATCAATAAGTATTCTTAGAAGATATATTGAATAAAAATGATTCTTATTCTATTCTATTCAATTCCCTTTCTTTTATTTCTTTTAATGATGTCGTAAACTCAGTGCCCTCGTTTTACTGGTCATCATTATGAATGCCTTGAAAAATTTCTATAGAGTTTTTATTCAGAAATTATTGAACTTTTTTCAGTATTAATTCTCGTAACTATTTCCCACATTTCACAGTACACGAGCGACTTGGATTTGCACCGCCGGCACAAATAAACTGAGACTTGCAATTTGAAGCTAATTTGCCACGTGCGCGAAGGTGAAGGAAAACTTCATGAGAATAGAATACCTATAATGGAATAATTTTAATCAATATAGGTTACTTAATAATTATTATTGAAAATTAAGACTGAAAATGCTTCGTTTTTAGTAAATCAAATCTCTGAATATCTAGTCACTTAGTCACAAGTTTATAATAACGCCGAACACAATACGAACCGCAGCTGCAAAAAGCGTCTAATATACGACCCATATGCTATAACTATAACTTAGCTGCAGTATGTTTTGTCACTTTTAAAAGGCAATTCCAATAGCGTCACATCTGTATAATTTTATTACTAAGGTAGGTACTACAATTCTACCTATTGCTTCCATCTAATAACAGTGATTGCACTGCAGTCTTCCGGTCTGAAGTGTAAAATGAGCCAGCATAATTATGTTCCGTGTATACCATCTTAGTCCTCAGGGGTAACAAAGTATCTGTAACCTTTTTTGCTTTATAATGGTTGCTGGTATTTACGAATAGTATCATCGACCAGCATCAGGTGAACTTAGTACATTTCTCACTTCATTTTTCATACCTAAAATCTATTTGTATTTTTGTCGCATTTCTTACGCATTTTGTACTCCTTACGACGTCCATACGCTGAATTTTTGTACCTTATGTAGTTAAAAATGCGATATTATTAAATGGTATAATCATAATCCATCCAAGACTGCTTTATAGTAACGCCGAACATAATTAAAAAAAATTAAATTACTTTTATCTCAATTTCTTAAATTGTTAGCTGTAAGAGTTCGTACAAAGGTTCAATCTTAAGAGACGACGTCGTAATGTGTCACTTACGTGGAAATTTGTGCAAAATAATACCGTTAAATTGAAGCTCCTATATGCGACAATATTAAAAATTTCTTCTATTTGATAACAAAAAAAGTTATTATATTTATATGTACGACTCCAATATGTTGCGGGTTTACATAACATTAAAATAGTACATAGTTATAAGAAGGATATTATTACGAAATAAACCTATTTGTCGTAAAAACGTTCTACTTATGATAGACCATTTTCTTCTACACCAGACGGTAAAACTCCACTGCTGAACATGGGCCCCTCCCGTTATAGAGAGGATATGTTATGCCACAGACCTGATGGTAAGTGGCAAATGTAGTCCATAGATACCCGCAGTCAAATTGAAACAAAAGAGGCTACTGATACGTTGCAACTTCTAAGGACTAAAATTGAAATCTCACTGGCTGTCTATACCCGTCGCACCGGAAAAATTAGTGAACGCACTGTTTGGTCCGTTTTTTAGAGCCATGTTAGCTCAGAGGCGAAGCGCTCCTTATAAATTTCATAGTACGTGAACATGTTAATTGAAATTTGCAATTTTTGGGCGAAGGAAAATATACTAAAAAAACCTGCATGTCTGAGAAATAAGAAAAAAATATTTCGAAGACATGTAAAGTTCGCCAACACTTATTGCGCCCGCGTAGCGGGGATTTCTCAGCCCTTAAATCCTCTCAGAGATGAGAGGAGTCCTGTGCCCAGCAGTAAGGCAGTATATATATCTTAACTTTACTTTACTGTCACTGTCTGGTGCCCAAATTAAGTAAGAGAACGGTACCTACACGAACGGATTACTCGACATAAACTTACATATACATGATGACATACATTTAGTAAACTATAGTGCAATCATATTTCCATAATCCGTTTGTTTTCAACCTTTTAAACCCCCTTATAAAAATTCTGCATGGTAAAATTTACTTAAAGCGTGCATCATATTACCACGGCGAGTATAGTCAATTCGTTGGTATTGCGTCTGGGTTGCCGTACCATCGATTTATGAGAGTGAGGGAGGAATAAAAAGCAACTGTGTTTGTGCACACATTCGTGCACTATAATATTTTCCTCCGTAGATGAGACAGGTCGACGTGGGTACAATTTGGCCTTGAATACATTTTTAATTAATTACAAGTCATTGTTTTGGGTGGTTTTATTTTCGATATAAAGTATAATTTATAAGGGCAAGAGTGTAACTCTTTAAAAAAGTTGTAGAGATTTCTGCACATGCTATTCAGATCTCTTTTTTTATAGGATAGGGTGACAAACGAGCACACAGTCCACCTGATGGTAAGTGATTGCTGTGGCCCATAGACATCTACATCTATCCTTGATTACGAATCAAAATGCAGATGCGTTGTCACCCGTGAGGACTAAGATGGAATGCCTCGTTTCCAGTAAAAAGGGTCTCTGGTTCTCTACACTCACCATACGAAATACAGCAGCATTAAGCTACTATTTCACGCTGGTATTCTGTGAGAGCGTGGTACTTTCCCGGTCGAGCCGACCCATTCGTGCTACAACTACACTACTAATATAACTGCAGCATGGCTCTACCACGTATAAACCAAACTTTGAAAATAACACCATAGTTGATTTTTTTTAATATTTATTATTATACGTGGTAGAGCCATGCTGAAGCTATATTATGGTTGTAGCACGAATGGGTCGACTCGACCGGGGAAGGACCACGCTCTCACAGAATACCAGCGTAAAATAGCAGCTTAATACTGCTGTGTTTCTAATGGTGAGTGTAGAGATCCAGAAACCCTTTTACTGGAAACGAGGTATTCCATCGTAGTGCTCAGGGGTGACAACGCATCTACATTTTGATTCTTAATCGAGGATAGATGTAGATGTCTATGGGCCACAGTATCCACTTACCATCAGGTAGACTTTGTGTTCGTATGTCACCTATATTTTATTAAAAAAAATCTTACGATCGTCAATAGTACAGCATATCTGAATTTACTGCTCAACATAGTTTATTTGCCATAGTTGCCGGCCGAGCTAGGAAGGTGAGTCAGCAAGTGCACTTTTTTTTTAAATTAATTTTGGGTTTTTATCAGAAGAATGCAGACGGGCAGCAACCCTTATCCTATTTAAGTTTGCTCCGTCGGTACTTACGACACCCACAGGGTTATTTGGGTCAGTGGATTATCTTATGTTTTCACCACACGTTAGTCTATCCAACTTAAATTTTTAAAAGATGTGGTCGTATTTTGCGGAAACCTATTATGTCAAAGATGTTTAATATTAATTTAAAAAAAATGGGTAAGGCCGTAGATTCTGTCACTTAGTAGCATACAGTAATATAGACACTTCTCTGTTACGGTAACATAGAAGTAAACCTGTGCACATCAAATAAAAAAATACTAAGCGGATTTTTCTTTACTCTACACGATCAAAACTTTTAGAAAAGGGTTGATATTTTTGATAAGATTGCTATGCTAACAAAAAGTATATTTAATAAATTAAAATATGCACAAACCTTTACAACAGTAAAACGTTAAGATACATGCAATCAACGTTACTAGTAACATCAAACCTACATAGAAGTAACGTTAAAGCGCGATTTTTCAAGGTTATAAATAAACATAACTCGACATCGAGCTGAATATTAAACATAGATACGCTACCGTGCATAGTTTTAATATTTCATGCATAATACTATATAAGATATGTACAATAAAAACTGATATTTACCGTTGAAGTCATCAAAATTTACAATTAAAATTCACTGACGAAAAACACGCGTGCACCTAGGACAGACTCCGGAAACGACAAGATGACGTCTTTTCTTTTTATTGCGCTGCCTGAATACTTGGTATTGCCTATGCAATTACAAAATACTACCAAACTATGCTACTATGTTTTTTAAGGGAAAATTTTGGTAACATACAAAGTAAAACATAGAACATAAATTTTAATGGTAACAAATCTATAAAAAATGCGTTTTTACAGACAGGAAAAGCACGATGATAGTTGCAAATGAATTAAATGTTCATTATAAAAATATAAGTTTCATAGTGTAAGTACCAAAAAGACATCATGTTTTTCGTTAAATTTGGAGGTCTGGACGAATTTAACTCATTGAACTTTTTTTTAATGTACAACATACATAACTTTAAGAATATGGTATAAGAGTTTAAGAGATATATAACTTATTAAAATACCTTCATTACAATTTAACCACTATGTTGTTTTTATAAGCAATCAAAATATGAATAAAATTCTTCAAATTGTGGCAAAATCTACGGCCTTAACCAAGTACGCGGATCTTAACTTATTAGTTTTTATAATCTTTTAAATTAAGATTTGTTAACATACAAGTGATTGACATGTTTGTTACTAGATAAATACATTTAACTTCATTCAAATAGACTCCTAAATTTAATTGAACAAGACGACGTTGACGGTACTGTTCGGCGTGCACATAATTACATTTTAGTACATAGAACTTTAAAGTTAAAATTGCTTTTGTCTATCCTCTCATGCTTGTTATTTTAAACCTAATCAAATTATTTATGTATGTAGTTTCTAATATAAAATGTATATCGGAGGGTGTTTTTCCTAAATGATGTTTCCATCACTGATGTAGTTTAAAATAAAAAGGTTAACGACATTTTATTCAGCACTTACACTGTAATTAATGTAAGTCAAAATATTATACGAATAATAATATTGTATATAAATAACAGAAACACAACAAAATTTACACAGTTTACATTCAAACGACTGTACCCTAATGAGCCCGTCATTATGCATATATGCTTACCGCGAACACTACACATTGAAATAATACTAATTTTTACGGAATTTATCGCGTATATTTAACTTTTTTACCCGACGTTTCGAGAGCTTTACAGCACCCATGGTCACGGGAAGGACTGAGATGTTCAACGTCCAGCTGTCATAGTTAACCGCGGTTACCATAGATTAAAATTTAACTTTTTGTTCCGATCTACACAGTATGAACTTATGGTATCATGGAGTCTTGCAGTTGTATGCTTGGGTTGGGATTTAATTTTATTTATTATAGGATCCCAAGCAGATGGTAGCACCCAGCCACCTTCTCTATTGAAATTAGGATGTTTTTTGATTTCAATAGCCTCGCGAATCATCCTTGGAAGGAATCGGTGTTCTTTAGCGAGGATTTGTGGTCTATCAAATCTGATGTAGTGACGGGTGTGATCCTGTACATGTTCACAGACTGCAGATTTCCCGGAGCGTCGATTCTTCACATCAGCTATATGTTCTTTGACGCGGGTTTTAATTGATCTTTTAGTTTGTCCTATGTAGGAGAGACCACATTCACAATCAAGCTTGTACACTCCCGCATCTTGCAGAGGGACGTTACACTTGACTGATGGTAAAAACTGACCAATCTTCTTCGGCGGCTTGAAGTATGTTTTGATGGAAGCGCGCTTCAAGATGTAGCCAATCTTGTCAGTGACTCCTCTAACATATGGCAGTACAGCAGGTACACGCTCGACTGTGGCCGGCTTCACTCGTTCTCTGTGACGCAGGCGCGGGACCCGAAGCTTGTTGTCATGCAAAACTTGCTTGACATGTTGGAGCTCGGCAGCCAGGTGTTTACTGTCACAGATCCCTCGTGCTCTCTGAAACAAAGATTTACCCACGGTAGCTAACTCACCACCATCCTTCACAGTTATCAAAATTCAAATCGTAAAGCTCAAAAAATTACTAGGAAGAAAGAGAAAAAGATAAAAGGTTCAAATCCCAGTTAAGCCAATATCACTTGTTGGGATTTTCGCCAAGGAATTTTAATTCAATTTTTAATTTCAGGAGTTGACGTTGTTTTCGTTCCTGTGTCTCTGAAAGCTCATAAATCTGTAGGTACTGTGCCTGATCTCTCTCTCTCTCTCTCTCTCTCTCTCTCTCCGGTAAGACTGGCGGTCGTGACCGAAAATCTGTCTGACAGATATTATTATTATGTGTGATGTGTGGAAGTATGGAATAGCGGCCCATTTAATTATTCTAATATAAACTTACATAGATTTAACTTCTCTACCAAATAAATATTTATTTATTAAACTTCATACTTTGTAGGCAGCATTCTTTCCTATCCGTCAATCTTTTGGTGATTCAGAGATAAATATATGAAGTAGGTATGTGAAATGTTAAAAGATTGAAATGTCAATTAAAGTATATAAATATAAAACAATATAATTCTTGACACCCATACTTAAACTTAAATACCAAAAATTTATAAAAATTGCATATTACTATATGTAAATTATGTAAATATAAATAAAATAAAATACATACGTCATATAATTACATATTTTATAAATACATTATTTAATTGTATATTTATATAAATACGTAAATAAATACTACTAATTATAATATTTCTGCCTGTTAATTTAAAATATGTTAGCGAACTTTCTTCTAGAAAGTAACTATTGTTAGCAGTTCGAATTTCAAGATTGAGTGCGTTGGAGAGAAGAACAGACTGTACAATGAAGGAAGAATTGAGAAGACAGATTTATGAGAAGGATACTATAGTAAGAGCTTGAGGTTCGTGACAATAAAAATTGCCGATAAAATTACCTAAATTAACACTTTAATTTACTTTACACAAATGAAAACTAAAAACACTAATAATTAAACACACTAATTCACTTAATTCCGCTCCGAAGCTTCGCTTGTGTCGCCGAGTTCAACTCTGCCCGCTCGCATCTTGCAGCGCCTAGTTATATAAATTAGCAAAATATCCAGAATGTTCAAGTAAACACGCGCAAGGTACCGAGAGTTCGAGTTTTAAACTTCAAGAAGTTTAGTTCTTCGGTTCGAGACTAGATGGCGCTAGTGCGCCGATTTGAGCTCGGCGTAACACTGCCCCCTCCTAAGACAAGCTCGTCCCGAGCATTATCGGCCCCACAATAACGCGCTAGGCGATCCACATGGACGATCTTAGGAGTCCCTCTTGCGCCTTTCTGTATCCGGTAGGTTACATCGTTGATCCTGGTCACAATCCGGTACGGGCCATCCCATTTAGCTTGAAGCTTAGGAGATTTCCCTTTGCTGCGGACTGGATTGTGCAACCACACAAGTGAACCTTCGTCGAACCCTTTGTTGTTCATTTTGCGGTCATACCGGGTTTTCATCTTTTCAGACATTTGCTGGCCCGATTGTCTGACGTGCTCATAAACGTCATTCATTTTGTTCCGCAAGTCATTTGCATAATCGGTTATACTGTGTGGAGTATCAGGTGGTATCCCGGTGATCAGGTCTGCAGGCAGCCGTAATTCTCTTCCAAAGTTTGCGAAAGCTGGTGTCACTGCTGTACTTTCGTGAATAGCGCTTCGATAAGACAACAAAAACGGTTGTATGTGCTTGTCCCAATCTCGTTGCCGATTGTCTACAACTTTTGCTAGGTACCTCTCCAATGTCTGATTAAATCGTTCCACCATTCCATCATATTGCGGGTGATAAGAAGTCGTTCTTGTTTTATGAGTACCCATAACTCGGCAAGTTTCCTGGAATATTAGAGACTCAAAATTCCTTCCTTGATCGCTGTGAATCTCTAAAGGTACACCAAAACGACAGAAGACTTCATGAACTAGCTTATCAGCAACTGTTGAAGCTTCTTGATTTGGAATGGCGAAGACTTCTGGCCACTTAGTGAAGTAATCCATCACAACCATGAAACCGCTTTCACTCTCCGGAAACGGCCCCGCCATGTCAATGGCTATTCTCTCCCATGGTACAACAACATTGTACAACTTCAATGCACCTCTACTACGAGTCTGAGGTCCCTTTACAGCCGCACAACTTGTACATTTGCGACACCAGTCCTCGACATCGTTTCGACAGTGGACCCAGTAAAACCATTCTCGGATCTTCAGTAGAGTTCGTTTAACTCCCAGATGGCCTCCTGAATAATCATTATGGTACAGCTGTAGAACATCCGGTACTTTAGCTTTAGGGACAACCATTTGTAAATCTTCAGGACAAGGTCTTCTTGACAATGCTCTTCTTGAAAATGCAATGTCATGGCTTGGCTTTTATTCCAGCCGTTCGCCTCCATGACAGCCTCGAACTGGATTTTGTAGGCCGACCAGGAAGAGGTCCCGTCGTACGGCGGCACTTTGAATCCACGTAGCGAAGGTGCTGCAGCTACTACGGGAGCTGTGGTTCCATCCGCAAGTTTGAGGTCGTTTAGCGTTTTCTTCACGTCAGCCATCACGTTGTCAACCCGATTGTTCACATGGTTAATTCGGGTTTCATGTTCTTCGATTCGAGTTTCAGCTTCCGATAGGCGGTTGTAGTGTTGAGCAACCCTATCCTTCACGTCCCTTATCTCTTTCCCAAAGGTAGCGTGAAGGTCCTTCATGAGGAGCATCTGCTCTTCCGACCGACGAGCCTGTTCCGCCTGCTGACGGGCTTGTTCCTCTTGTCCGCTCTGCAGCTACTCTTTCAACTGACGGACCTGTTCCTCCTGTCGGCGAGCCTGCTCCTGCAGCATCACCATCAGAGCACCTAAGTCAGGTACTGCAGATGTAGGAGCTACCGACGGGTCTGCAGCCGGTGGCTGGTCCTCCGACGTCTGTGGCGTTGCACCACCAAATCTTCGTTGGTCCGTCTCCTGCTGGCGTTGACTTCGGGTACGGACACCCTCCGTTTCCTCCTTAGGTAAAATCGGCATTATTTTATCCCACTTCTGACACCAATTGTTACGAGCTTGAGGTTCGTGACAATAAAAATTGCCGATAAAATTACCTAAATTAACACTTTAATTTACTTTACACAAATGAAAACTAAAAAACACTAATAATTAAACACACTAATTCACTTAATTCCGCTCCGAAGCTTCGCTTGTGTCGCCGAGTTCAACTCTGCCCGCTCGCATCTTGCAGCGCCTAGTTATATAAATTAGCAAAATATCCAGAATGTTCAAGTAAACACGCGCAAGGTACCGAGAGTTCGAGTTTTAAACTTCAAGAAGTTTAGTTCTTCGGTTCGAGACTAGATGGCGCTAGTGCGCCGATTTGAGCGCGGCGTAATACTATAGTAAGAGGTTATTCGAAAAACACAGGTTACTGTCATGGCTAGAGCAAAGGTACTGAATGTGAGAAGTTAAGAAAGAAGGGGGAATAGAAGACATCAAAAAGGAGTATAGGATTTTGAGTGCGGGCACATTTAGTCGCTGACAAATAGGTAGCCACTTAAATTGGCAACGATAAGTAGACACATGGTCATACAAAGATTGAAAATAAATTGAACACAGTTATTAAGAAGATGATTATATTTGACAAGAAGATGTGCATTCAGATAAAATAACACAGATAACCGTAATCAATTAGGGGAAGAATTAAGGATTGCTTAGGTCCTAGATGTTAGAAAGTTTTTCAGGTGGTGAAGAGCCCGCAGGGTACCTACGACTTTCTCGCTAGTATTTATCACTTTGGCATGCCAGCTCAAAGTGGAGTCAATGTTTAAGAAAACAACCTTAACAGAAGGACAAAATTACAAAATAGAGCCATTGAAAATGATCGGGGGTAGAGCTGTAGTGTCCAATGTTTTAATTGTGCGATGAATATCTATTATTATTGCTTGACACTTAAATATATTACCAGTTAATTTTAACCTATCAGACCAACTCATAGTATGCTCTAGGTCCCTGTTGACCATATTCACCGCGGTGGATACACAATCAACATTTGCCTGTGCGTACAACTGTAGGTCATAGGCATATAAATGATACGTACATTGAGGGTTATGACTGATAAAAATATTAAATACTGAAAATAACACAAAATACTGCCTTGAAGGACACCAGCATTTATGTCACACCAGCTGCATGCAGCTTAGGAGGACGTCAGTAGTCGGTGAACGTCCTCAAAGATAAGTCGAGAACCAATCCAGTGTTTCGGGAGAAATCAAGAAATGGAAAAGGACAGAAAGTAGGATGTCATGTTTGATTAAATTGAAGGCATTCGAGGAGTCAACTTAAGCCAGCACAGTGACTTGGTGTTCTCCATGCCCGCCCTAATATCAATAGTAACATTAAGAAGAGTGGAAACAGTGCTTTGACCGTGCCTGAAGCCAGACTGAGAAGGGCTTAAAAATCATTCTTATAAATAAACATAGATAGTTACCTATTACACATACTTCAAGTACTTTAATTTTATCAAAAAAATGGATGAAAAGGAAGGATATAGGTCGGAATATCCATTTTCATTGATTATTATAGTAAAGTAAAGGCTTATTGGCTATAAAATTAATTACATTTATTAAAACTCTACTCAAATATTAATAATGTATTAAATAAGTTAAGTAAAAGTCGATTATATTATAATAATAAAGATAAATAACGTTTGTAATAAATGGAAAATTGTTGAGCGTGTTCCCGTAATGATGTTGCGTATTCTTATATTGATGTAGGGTGTTCATGCAATGATTGCCTGATCTATTTTAATACTCATATTCTTCAAAACTAAAAAAAACTCTCAATAAGTGTTACGTTATAATATATATTGAATAAAAATAATTCTATTCTATTTTATTCTACATATCATCCCGTGGGTGTTGCTTTAAAAAATAAAAATTTGCTCGAAATTAGAAAAAAAATATCTCTTGGTTACGAGATAAGACCTATTTTCATAAAATTGGAAAGTAAAAGGGTAACGCCCTTAAGTACACATTACATATATTATACAAAAAATGTTTAGTTAACTCTGAATAACATAAGTTTACTATAATCTGAATATATAGCGTGTAGTGGTAATGTAAGAATATCTACTACGTCATATCGTCCCGTGGCAACGGCGTCTTCCTAATAGCAGCTCAAAATAATAAAAACACCAAGCGTGGCAACTATGGAAAAATCTTCCATATGAGGCAATATTTTTGAAAGTATGTTTAACAGGGGATTATTATAGTCTGTGATGAATATCATATATATATATATATATATATATATATATATATTAAATATGTTGTAGCCATCTTTCAATATTACATGTCATGTAACCTCTGGGGCACATTAATACTTAACAGCAACATTAACGCCCAGGTTTTATTAGTCTTTTTATGTTGCTACTAACGTACGGTAACCATTTTATAATTTTGATAGCAACGTATAATAAAACCAACAATTGTCATGGCCGCACGAACTTGATTCCTGCTAATAGAAATTAAATTCCATTAATAAGATGAGAAATATATTATATTAGAATTTCCTTAAAAATTATGTAGTAATATATAATAGTAATAGATAAAAATATTTTAGATATTTTTCAAATATTTCTTCACATACATTTAAATTTTCTTCCTACAACGGATGAGGCTCATGGCAGTGCATTTTGACCAGATTATGAGAAGATTAAAATGTCGTTTTAATAAGTTTTCAGTCTGCGAACACTTTGTAGATCTCTCACAACAATATAATTGTTGCATTTAATTTTTTTTAAATTGTCGTTCATCAAATAATGAAATGGCGGGGACGACTGATCAATCACAAATTCTTGCAACAGAACACCGATTCCTGGCAAGCATTTAAAACATTATGATTAGGTTGACACATCTCCGCATTTTCTGTGTTCCAAACTATGCAATTTTTAATGTTAACTATTCGTTATTGCATATCATATTAAATTATTTAGACTTTTAGACTAGGGACCACGAAAAAGCACTGAGCTTGCGTGAAGCTAAGAAGTTTTCGCTTTTGACGTGCAGTACTACGACTGACAGTTTTTTCCCTTGTTAGTGTATGGGTAAGTTTAGTCATAATCTTTTTAGTTATACTGCATGTAATGTTTGTTATATTGAGTTGTCAATGCCCACAAAAATTTATAAAAAAATTGCAAAATCAATATCTCCCTCTTTTTTCTTTCTTTTCTTTCATAATAATGAAACACAGTAGTGTTAAATGTGTGTAGTGTGTGTGTGTGTGTGTGTGTGTGTGTGTGTGGGCCCCGGCGTGTGTGTGTGTGTGTGTGTGTGTGTATGTGTGTGTGTTATTTTTTATAAGATATAAGTCACGACCTAGCACATAGTCCACCTTCTTTTTTCCATTAGAAAGGGTCTCCATTTCTGTACGTTCACCATACGAAACATAGCAGCGTTGAACTGCTATTTTAAGCTGCTATTCTTTCAGAGTGTGGTCTTCCCCCGATCGAGCCGACCATTTCGTGGTAAAAGTATACTATTAATATAGCTGCAACAAAGCTTTATTATGTTTTTCTTTGTCTTATATTACCGATTTACCCTACCGCTTTTATTCTTCTTGTAATACTGCCCATACATTGGTTGTCTGGAAGAGATTTTGTCCACCCATAGCATTTATCTTTTGCTTATATATTCTGTGCATATTTTGTACACTGCAATAAAAAATAAATTAATAGTTAGATTTTGTTGCAATATTCTTATTACAATTTTATTGATATTGAATGCTATACTTTGAAACTTAAGGTTGTGGAAATAATTTAATTTAATGAATATTGAGTTTAAAAAATCTGCAAAAATTAAAGGGGATAAGACGCCTCCATACGACTTAGGGACCTCCAAGAAAAGAGCCTATTCTTTTTTAAAGGCCAGTAACATATATGCAATTTTCCTCGTGTTGAAGTTGTCACTTATCATTTGGTGAGTCGTATGCTCGTTTGCCACCTCTTATATAAAAAAAACATGTGTAATCGCCTAAGCGATATCGTTACTAGCGGAATCTAATGAAATTTTTTTTCTTAATGATTTGAAACGTAATCACCTAAGCAATATCCTTACTATCGGAATCGAATGAAATCTTTTTTCTTAATGATTTCGTAAAATTAAACTGCTCAGCATGAATTGGCTCCTTACACTTTGTCCGAAATTCTACTACAAGCGGGTATGGGGCGAATAAAACCCATGTCGCTTGGTTAATTAGGAATATTTTTGGATCTTAAATTCGATACCTAAGACAACATGATTAAATACTGTGATCGTAAATTTTTCAATTTTTCGATGTCATTTTTTAATGTAATTCTAAATAACATTGCTATTAATTGCACTCAGAAATCCAACAATTCAATGTCAGAATAATAAAAAAATAAGCGTGAATGAGCAATGGTAAAATACATTTTGTGACTTCAGACTTCATACACACTTCATCTTAAAATAAAGTATATACTCTTTTGTCACTTACATGACTGACTTGATATTGACAGAATTCTATTAGAGTAAGCCATAAAAGAAAAAAATACGTGTGGCACTCGTCTGCCACGACGAGTGCCACACGTATTTTTGCCACGGTAAAGCTATTGCATAATATTTTTGTCAACTTATGCAATTCTAATTATTTATTTAAGTAGTATTTTTTATTTGTTTTTTTCTTTGATATTAATTCAAGTTACAGCAGCTATTCTACAAGCATACGTCTAGTCGCACGCACACAAACACCGAGCCGAAGTCTGCCGAACTGAAGCGACGTTACGGCGCCTCTACACGTTGGCCAACACAGTGGCGAATGTAGTGGTAAATAGCATTGGCCAACGTGTAGACGGGGTGTTTGGGCTTCATTGGTATGTATTGGAACGATGGCCTACAAGTTGGCGCGAGATCCATGTGGTGTCGGTTTTTTACAAAAGATCAAGGGATTGTTGGCAGAGTTTGGTCGCCGCGTCCACACGTTGGCCGCGAGTTTAGTTTGCTACAAGCTCCCAGAGTGATTACACGCATCTGATTAAAATTTTATATTCACGCTGTGTAGGGTGGATGACCCAATTACCAGCCTTTTAGTGCTAATTTCAGCTTTAAACATTCCTACTACTTTAATTAGCACGATTCAATTATTTTTAAACATTTGTTTTAATCGATAAGTTATTTATAAAAAAAAAATAATGAACATTTATTTACAATCAGATTATTACGAGAACAATTTTAAAATGAAAAAAAATGAAGCACGTCGTTTATACGTGGTAGAACCATGCAGTTATATTAGAAGTACTGTTGTAGCACGAATGGGTCGGTTCGACCGGGGAAGGACCACGCTCTCACAGAATATCAATGTAAAATAGTAGCTTAATGATTGTTTGTTTCGTATAGTGAGTGTAGAGAACCAGAGATACTTTTTAAATGAAACGAGGCATTTCATCTTAGTCCTCACGGGTGTCAACGCATCTGCATTTTGATTCGTAATCGAGGATAGATGTAGATGTCTATGGGCCACAGTAACCACTTACCATCAGGTGAACTGTGTGCTCGTTTGTCACCCTATCCTATATAAAAAAGCGTCGATTTCTTATAATTTAATCGTGCAAGTTTTCGAATCATCATCATCATTACAGCTCTTCACAAGTTCACTACTGAACATCTTCCTCCAAAGAAAGCCGCAAAGCATGGTCCTGAGCCACTTTCCTTGTCATGAGTCTTTCATTTACGTTCTAAGTTATAATTAGTACCTATTATTAAGTCAGTGTTAATTATATTTATTGCTATTGTTTTCAAAAAATAATTAAATTATCAATAAATTATAAGGTGTTTTTTATATACATCAAATGTCTGATAGAAAAGCAAGTACATGTTTTGCTAAACTTTAAAAACAAAACACAATTTTAAAACACAGACTTATCGATTATAACTCCTTTAACTTTTAAATAAGTTTAGTTCTAATTAATGGTATTTATTCCAGTTTCTGATGCATGTAAAGAATAAATAAAGCTAATCGTATATCTATTTACAGCCCATTAATATTCACTATTCTTTTATAATTATTTTATAAAAACGTTACCCCCAACACTGGGATTTTCTCCTGTATCGCGGAGGCAACTTACAAACATAAATTGCATAAGGACACACATCCAGACCCGAAACAATTATTTGTAGGATATACAAATACTTGTTCCGTGCGGGATTCAAACCCGCGACCCCTGACACAGTCACTCATTGCCAAGCCACTGCGCCACGGAGCCGTCGTCTAAAATAAAATAAATTCGTCCGCACATAAACGACGTTAGACAATGCACGGCCTTCAAGCCACACCTCCGTGCCCGTCGGAGTGGGGAGCGTGAGGTTTTTTTTCGTTACGGAATTTCTGGATTCGGTCCCCGCGCTCAAGGCCCGCGATAAAAGCTATGCAATAGCTTAAAAAGAATAAAAGTATGTACTGTTGTGAGAAAGAGTTTCCATTATTTTGCCACTCTTAACTGGCAGCATGATGACCGTGGTACCAACGGCCTGCCTCTAACGCAGTTCACCGACGCCGTAAACTAAATGCCGTCAACTCGTGATACTTTCTGATTTTAACCAAAGTCCCCACTTACGACACCACGACGAAGTGGTGTAGTGGATCCGCTAGTGCTACCATAACACGGTTAAAAAGGTCATCGAATTATTTTCTACAATAAATGCCAAAAACCCTTACCTTCAAAAACTTCATATTGGTATGCCGTAAATGTCAACAATTTGTCATTATTAATTTATTTAACGTTATTACTTCATATATTTATGCGAATACTACACGTTAGATGAAACTTATTTTACAGATTTTATCGTGTTTTATTTTAACTTTTTAATTCCTGACCTTTCGGGTGCTTTAGAGCACCCACGGTTACGGGGGACTGAGGTATTTGACGTCATAGTTAGCCCGGCTACCTTCAGCTTTTGAATATTAATTTTCAATCTGGTCAAGTAACTGTAAGCTCGTTCTGAGTTGAATGTATTTACTTTAACGTTTAAATTATTGAAGAAACACTGTTAATGAAAAGATATTTATTATAATTTGAACATTATCTAACATATGAAAAAAAATCTAAATTTTACTTTTTATATAGAATAAGGATGATAAACAAGCACACAGCCCACCTGGTGGTGAGTGGATGCTGTGGCGCATAAGCGCATAGACAGCTACATCCATCCTCGATTAATAATCAAAGTGGAAATGCGTTGTGAGCCCTGAAGACTAAGATAGAAGTATCCCCACACTGTTAGTGAACAAACACATCAACATTAATCAGTGGTTCTTTCCCGGTCGAGCCGACTTATTTGTGCTACAACCATAAATAGCAACAGAGTGGCTCTTTTTAGTTGAAATACTTAAGTCTGACCCTGCGTCTCAGCCAACCTCAAAAAGTAATAAAATATCAAGTAAATGGAAAATTAATTCACCATAACATAACCTGCCTAATTTATTTCTTTCCATATGGAATTTGGGTTTGTCTTTTAAATATATTAGAATAACATCATCATCGATATGTAGCGGAGGCGTAAATTAATCTGATTGAGAAACGAAACATGGTCTGCAAAATTTTATTAACAACGACTCAAAGTAATAAAAATCTGAGTTAGCTGACGGGCGCGGTAACCAAGGCAATTATCCTCCCTTATGCTTTGATAGGCTGTAATGTATGAAAGAAAATAAGTCAATACAAAAGTATTCGTCTATTTTAAATATTATAATTCTATAATATTAAATAATATCGTATATTATACTGTACATAACCTACTAAAAAAACGAAAAATAAGGCTTTCATTGTACAAATGTCTATATATAAAATAAATGTTTTACTCTACTGAATACTACAATTATCTGTTGTATTAGGTAAGCGATATATATCATCATTACAGCCCTTTAAAAGTTAAATTCTGTACATAGGAGGCCTAAAGATTGCCAGAAAACACGGTTCCGAGCCCGTAACTTTATTCTGTGAGAGCATGGCCCTTCCCAGGTTGAGCTGACCCTTTCGTGATACAATTGTAATATCGTGGCAGCGTATCTCTACCATATTTAAAATAAATAACATGTAAAAAATTCGTGTATTTTATAATTATGAATAACGAGCGGGGCTTTTTGCTTTGTAGCAATATGCACTTCCCGTAGCGCATTTTAATTTGTAAAAGAAATGGAAGACCTTGTTAATATGCTAACGAAATATTTGCAGTTTTCACGTATAGCTTTTTTTAAAGAAAAATGTATTTACAAAATTTTTAAATCTCTTATCTAGCTATGATTTTAGTGTGCAGCCGGTGGCTGGTCCTCCGACGTCTGTGGCGTTGCACCACCAAATCTTCGTTGGTCCGTCTCCTGCTGGCGTTGACTTCGGGTACGGACACCCTCCGTTTCCTCCTTAGGTAAAATCGGCATTATTTTATCCCACTTCTGACACCAATTGTTACGAGCTTGAGGTTCGTGACAATAAAAATTGCCGATAAAATTACCTAAATTAACACTTTAATTTACTTTACACAAATGAAAACTAAAAAACACTAATAATTAAACACACTAATTCACTTAATTCCGCTCCGAAGCTTCGCTTGTGTCGCCGAGTTCAACTCTGCCCGCTCGCATCTTGCAGCGCCTAGTTATATAAATTAGCAAAATATCCAGAATGTTCAAGTAAACACGCGCAAGGTACCGAGAGTTCGAGTTTTAAACTTCAAGAAGTTTAGTTCTTCGGTTCGAGACTAGATGGCGCTAGTGCGCCGATTTGAGCGCGGCGTAATACTATAGTAAGAGGTTATTCGAAAAACACAGGTTACTGTCATGGCTAGAGCAAAGGTACTGAAAGTGAGAAGTTAAGAAAGAAGGGGGAATAGAAGACATCAAAAAGGAGTATAGGATTTTGAGTGCGGGCACATTTAGTCGCTGACAAATAGGTAGCCACTTAAATGGGCAACGATAAGTAGACACATGGTCATACAAAGATTGAAAATAAATTGAACACAGTTATTAAGAAGATGATTATATTTGACAAGAAGATGTGCATTCAGATAAAATAACACAGATAACCGTAATCAATTAGGGGAAGAATTAAGGATTGCTTAGGTCCTAGATGTTAGAAAGTTTTTCAGGTGGTGAAGAGCCCGCAGGGTACCTACGACTTTCTCGCTAGTAATTATCACTTTGGCATGCCAGCTCAAAGTGGAGTCAATGTTTAAGAAAACAACCTTAACAGAAGGACAAAATTACAAAATAGAGCCATTGAAAATGATCGGGGGTAGAGCTGTAGTGTCCAATGTTTTAATTGTGCGATGAATATCTATTATTATTGCTTGACACTTAAATATATTAACAGTTAATTTTAACCTATCAGACCAACTCATAGTATGCTCTAGGTCCCTGTTGACCATATTCACCGCGGTGGATACACAATCAACATTTGCCTGTGCGTACAACTGTAGGTCATAGGCATATAAATGATACGCACATTGAGGGTTATGACTGATAAAAATATTAAATACTGAAAATAACACAAAATACTGCCTTGAAGGACACCAGCAATTATGTCACACCAGCTGCATGCAGCTTAGGAGGACGTCGGTAGTCGGTGAACGTCCTCGAAGATAAGTCGAGAACCAATCCAGTGTTTCGGGAGAAATCAAGAAATGGAAAAGGACAGAAAGTAGGATGTCATGTTTGATTAAATTGAAGGCATTCGAGGAGTCAACTTAAGCCAGCACAGTGACTTGGTGTTCTCCATGCCCGCCCTAATATCAATAGTAACATTAAGAAGAGTGGAAACAGTGCTTTGACCGTGCCTGAAGCCAGACTGAGAAGGGCTTAAAAATCATTCTTATAAATAAACATAGATAGTTACCTATGTACACATACTTCAAGTACTTTAATTTTATCAAAAAAATGGATGAAAAGGAAGGATATAGGTCGGAATATCCATTTTCATTGATTATTATAGTAAAGTAAAGGCTTATTGGCTATAAAATTAATTACATTTATTAAAACTCTACTCAAATATTAATAATGTATTAAATAAGTTAAGTAAAAGTCGATTATATTATAATAATAAAGATAAATAACGTTTGTAATAAATGGAAAATTGTTGAGCGTGTTCCCGTAATGATGTTGCGTATTCTTATATTGATGTAGGGTGTTCATGCAATGATTGCCTGATCTATTTTAATACTCATATTCTTCAAAACTAAAAAAAAACTCTCAATAAGTGTTACGTTATAATATATATTGAATAGAAATAATTCTATTCTATTTTATTCTACATATCATCCCGTGGGTGTTGCTTTAAAAAATAAAAATTTGCTCGAAATTAGAAAAAAAATATCTCTTGGTTACGAGATAAGACCTATTTTCATAAAATTGGAAAGTAAAAGGGTAACGCCCTTAAGTACACATTACATATATTATACAAAAAATGTTTAGTTAACTCTGAATAACATAAGTTTACTATAATCTGAATATATAGCGTGTAGTGGTAATGTAAGAATATCTACTACGTCATATCGTCCCGTGGCAACGGCGTCTTCCCTAATAACAGCTCAAAATAATAAAAACACCAAGCGTGGCAACTATGGAAAAATCTTCCATATGAGGCAATATTTTTGAAAGTATGTTTAACAGGGGATTATTATAGTCTGTGATGAATATCATATATATATATATATATATATATATATATATATATATATATTAAATATGTTGTAGCCATCTTTCAATATTACATGTCATGTAACCTCTGGGGCACATTAATACTTAACAGCAACATTAACGCCCAGGTTTTATTAGTCTTTTTTATGTTGCTACTAACGTACGGTAACCATTTTATAATTTTGATAGCAACGTATAATAAAACCAACAATTGTCATGGCCGCACGAACTTGATTCCTGCTAATAGAAATTAAATTCCATTAATAAGATGAGAAATATATTATATTAGAATTTCCTTAAAAATTATGTAATATATAACGTAATAGATAAAAATATTTTAGATATTTTTCAAATATTTCTTCACATACATTTAAATTTTCTTCCTACAACGGATGAGGCTCATGGCAGTGCATTTTGACCAGATTATGAGAAGATTAAAATGTCGCTTTAAGAAGTTTTCAGTCTGCGAACACTTTGTAGATCTCTCACAACAATATAATTGTTGCATTTAATTTTTTTAAATTGTCGTTCATCAAATAATGAAATGGCGGGGACGACTGATCAATCACAAATTCTTGCAACAGAACACCGATTCCTGGCAAGCATTTAAAACATTATGATTAGGTTGACACATCTCTGCATTTTCTGTGTTCCAAACTATGCAATTTTTAATGTTAACTATTCGTTATTGCATATCATATTAAATTATTTAGACTTTTAGACTAGGGACCACGAAAAAGCACTGAGCTTGCGTGAAGCTAAGAAGTTTTCGCTTTTGACGTGCAGTACTACGACTGACAGTTTTTTCCCTTGTTAGTGTATGGGTAAGTTTAGTCATAATCTTTTTTAGTTATACTGCATGTAATGTTTGTTATATTGAGTTGTCAATGCCCACAAAAATTTATAAAAAAATTGCAAAATCAATATCTCCCTCTTTTTTCTTTCTTTTCTTTCATAATAATGAAACACAGTAGTGTTAATAAACAGTGTGTGCGTGTGTGTGTGTGTGTGTGTGTGTGTGTGTGTGTGTGTGTGTGTGTGTGTGTGTGTGTGTGTGCGCGCGCGCGCGCGCGTGTGTGTGTGTGTGTGTGTGCGCGTGCGCGCGCGTGTGTGTGTGTGTGTGTGTGTGTGTGTGTATGTGTGTGTGTTATTTTTTATAAGATATAAGTCACGACCTAGCACATAGTCCACCTTCTTTTTTCCATTAGAAAGGGTCTCCATTTCTGTACATTCACCATACGAAACATAGCAGCGTTGAACTGCTATTTTAAGCTGCTATTCTTTCAGAGTGTGGTCTTCCCCCCGATCGAGCCGACCATTTCGTGGTAAAAGTATACTATTAATATAGCTGCAACAAAGCTTTATTATGTTTTTCTTTGTCTTATATTACCGATTTACCCTACCGCTTTTATTCTTCTTGTAATACTGCCCATACATTGGTTGTCTGGAAGAGATTTTGTCCACCCATAGCATTTATCTTTTGCTTATATATTCTGTGCATATTTTGTACACTGCAATAAAAAATAAATTAATGGTTAGATTTTGTTGCAATATTCTTATTACAATTTTATTGATATTGAATGCTATACTTTGAAACTTAAGGTTGTGGAAATAATTTAATTTAATGAATATTGAGTTTAAAAAATCTGCAAAAATTAAAGGGGATAAGACGCCTCCATACGACTTAGGGACCTCCAAGAAAAGAGCCTATTCTTTTTTAAAGGCCAGTAACATATATGCAATTTTCCTCGTGTTGAAGTTGTCACTTATCATTTGGTGAGTCGTATGCTCGTTTGCCACCTCTTATATAAAAAAAACATGTGTAATCGCCTAAGCGATATCGTTACTAGCGGAATCAAATGAAATTTTTTTTCTTATTGATTCAAGCAGTTCGCCAAAGCAATGATTGGAGAAACCTCGCTCGAAACGCTCGCTACCAGAGCTTGCCTCTTCTCTTCTGACGGTTGTGACACTGACGAAGGGTCGAAATCGGTCATTGGCCATTGCGAGGGTTCCAATTGAACCCAAGAAGGTCCGTAGAACCAAAGCGGATGGTCCATTATTTGCATCGGGGTAAGTCCACGGGATAGACAATCTGCAGGGTTTTCCGTACCGGACACGTGATAAAAGTTCCGCGTTCCTAACTCATCTTGGATCTTGGCTACTCGGTTCGCGACAAACGTATCCCAACGATGGGGTGATGAATGAACCCAACATAAAGCGACGGTGGAGTCGGAAAAGGCAAATATCCTTTCTATGTGAACTCTGTCCCTACATGCGCTTATAACTGCGGTAATAAGTTTAGTGAGGACTAATATTGCGCAAAGCTCTAAGCGCGCCAGAGAGACAACCTTACGGGGGGAGACTCTTGACTTAGAGCTAATGAGGCTAATCGAATTTCTACCATTATTCTGGACGTGGAAATATACAACGCCCCCGTAATACCCGCATGACAGTATTGTGCGCTTTGTGCACTTCTCTACGGGCGGGTTTACCTTAAAGGCTAAACACGTCGGACTCTGGTGACCAACACAGACCGAGCACCTCTGTGCGTATCAGAATCGTCGAATTCCTTTATCGCCGAAAGACGGTGTGATAGTGGGATTGTGTCTAAAACCGGACCCGAATTACTAGTCCGCTTGACAAGATCAAATTGACCCGATTTCATGAGTTTTATAACCTCGGCGGTGGTTAGGGTGGCCTCCTGCACGCTATCGACCGAGTACACAAAATCATCCATATATAATCCACTTTCAATTGCCCTCTTAGCTTTAGGATAAGAGGGACCTTCATCGTGGGCGAGCTGTCTCACCGTGCGTAACGCATGAAACGGGCTCGACTTTAAACCAAAGCAAACACGGTTAAATTCAAACACCATCAGAGGTTCTTTTGGGTTGAAACGATATAAAATGCGTTGGAATCGACGGTCGCATTCACGGATCCCTATGCAAAGAAACATTTGGCGAATATCGGCGGATAGTGCTATACTTAACAAACGAAAATTGGCTATTATATTAAATAAACTGCCCTGTAAATTTTGCCCACTATAGAGGATATCGTTAAGAGACAGGCGAGTGCTAGTTTTAGCATTAGCGTCGAGCACTACACGTAAATTAGATGTAAGTTTGTCCTCCCTAATGACCCCGTGGTGTGGTATGAAATACGACGGTGTGTCTTCGTAATTATCTAATTTCGAGGCCACGAGTGATATGTAACCTTCCCTTATATATTCGTTAATGACGCCGTCATAAGCTTCCTTTAACTGGGGTGAAGCGAGCATCCTACGCTCCAAGCTGTAGAAACGTTTTCCCTCCATTTGACGCAAATCGCCGAGAGATAAAACATATCCTTTAAAGGGTAGCGCTACACTATATCGACTGTCGCGATCACGAACGGTCGTGCGGACGTAAATTTCCTCGCACAATTTATCATCTGGGATAACTATAGGTGGAACGTTCACCTCCTCCATCTCCTAAAATTTGCGGACTAACGACTCGAGCGGTTTGACAGCCATATAACAATAAGAGGTTGCCGAGATACTATCCATGATGGGGGCGGAGCTAACGATGACATAGCCCAAGACGGTTTCCAATTCGTAAGGCGCGGTATGCGAGGAATTGCCCCTGACCTTATTGTTTAACAAAAGATGAGGGAAAAGCGATGCTCCAATGAGCATGTCTATGTTTCCGGGAACGGCGTAAGTATCGTCTGCTAGAGTCAAATTTTTAAATTCAATCATTGCCGAGGTGTCAACCGAAACGGGTGGCAGACGTTCAGTGACTTTATCTATTACTAGTGCATTTATATCAAAGTTAACATTACGATCTATCCGAGAATAAAATTTTAAATGTATATATCCCTGGGTAACTTTATTAATACCTCCGATGCCTTTGACTACGGGACATGAAAGTGACCTATTTATTAACAAGCCTAAGCGCTGACAACATTGTCGCGTTATAAAGATATTTTGGGATCCGCTGTCCAGCAATGTACGGACGCTTTGTTCGTTTCCACGCGAATCCCTAACTACAATACGGGCTGTACCTAGTAACACGGTTGAAGGAGGCTGTGTTCCCATATTTGACAATGAGCACAGAGCGACATCACCAGGTCGACCGCTAGAATCGTCGACTTTAGTAGGTGTGATTTCCTTGTCCGATTTACTTGACGCAGATATGTTGCTATTTTCGAAATGTAACAACGTGTGATGTTTTCTGGCGCACTTGTTACACACGGAACTAGAATTGCATTTAGCAACTAAATGCCTATCGCTTAGACAAATCAAACATAAGTTGTTTGCCCTTACTATCTTATAACGTTCACTGGGTGAATGTTTACGAAAGGTCGCACAATTGTATAAATTGCCGTGTTGTTTATCTTTACATATAATACAGGCATTCTGCGGCGGTACCGGTGCAGCGTTTACGTACGTTAACGACCCTGCGGTTTTAGATGATGGGGTCTGTCTACGGTCGACACCTTTCTTAACCTCCCGTCTAACGTTCGAGGAGCGCTGCATCACTTTGATTTGGTCTCGCACAATTTAAATTACAAGAATTAATATTAGATTAATCACAATTAATCGCACAACGCTGGAGGATGGACGCAATGTAACACAACTATATCTCCCAACACTATTGTCTTATCGTGCCGTATTACGTCGTTAAATTGAACACCTTTACAACGACCCGAGGTGACGCGTGTCGCTCGCTAAACTCACACTGTTTTTTTTTTCTTTTACGAAATGTCGGGTACACCGAATGACCGTGCGGAACCAAGCTATTTAGAATGAATAATTCTATTTGCGAATAACCAACTAAAGTTTAAATTTAAACTAAACAAACACTATTTAAATGAATAAATTCTATTTGCGAATAACAAACCAAAGTTTAAATTTAAACTAAACAAACACTATTTAAATGAATAAATTCTATTTGGGAATAACTAACCAAAGTTTAAATTAAAACTAAACAAACACTATTTGAATCCATTCAATATTAAGTGCAATTAGAGTGCATTGTCTAAGGAATCAATCCAACAATTCGATGATTGAATGGACGGTGAGGCTACAAGCACCAGTCCAAATCCGGCCGAAGGATCAGAATCTCCCTAGTATGCGAGATGTTTCACTATGTGGACTGTATACGCGGCTGATGTCTAAACTAGATAGCGGATTTGACACGTGGTTCCCTAGAAATGCACTCGCTCTTCCTGGTTACACCTACTAGAAGAATCAGATTTTTGCAATGGATATGTATGTTCTTGTTGATATGTCGCTTCAGTTTGACTTAAAGGCGTGGGCAGACTTTTGTTAACAACAGACAATTGTGTCGAATGTACCGTCATATGATTTATATTGGCTGAATTCTGTTGATTTTGATTTTTGGCATCTTGTACATCGATTGCTTTACCGTTTCTTTCTGGTTGTTTTATTTTACCGTTTCCGCTTAGTGGAAATTTGGTGTTATACGGCAAAGTTTGATATTTTGGATCAGATTTACTTGCAGCAAATTCTGGTGGGAATTCTTGTTCATTTATTTTTATTTCTTTACCTGTTTGGTTACTATTTGAACTACTGGTACTGTTAGGACTGTATTGCAGTTGTTTTGGATATTCAGGGTATTTGTTAAGGTGGTCGAAAATGGTTTTATTGATCGTATGCACTGGTGATGTTTTGTTGAATGAAATTGTTTACTTCATGTTTATTTTGAAGTTGCCCTTGTTGCGGATATTGATTATCCTGTCCGACCGTTACATGAGGATAGTTGCCGTTAAAAAGTGGATTCATCAATTGTTTTTGGTGTAAGTAGTGAGCCTCTTGCTGCGTGAGATGACTTTGTATTTTGTCGCTCTGTGTGAGCTGCTTGGCACGTTGTTTTGTATTACGTTCTGCTTCAAATATAATATATATATATATATATATATATAAAGTTCTTGCCTGGAAATTTGTGTTATGGCTTGGGCTCTGCGCATGCGGAACATGATTATAAGGTTCGACGGCAGCAACATTACCCCGCGCCTGTTGATTCTTTGGTTGACTATTTATCGCGGCTGCAGCTGGATAATTGAGTAATTGTTGTATTGGTGTTGGGTTGTTCGTTCTTTGCTGCTGTTGGGGTTGTCGGTGTGCGGCAGCCAACTGCCTATTGAACTACTGGTGCGGCCCGTTTCCTCAAGAGGCGTGCCTGCAGCTCGGAGACGCGTCGGTCGATGCTACGCATCTCTTCCTGCCGGGCACCCAGTGCCGCCCGCTGGGCTAACAGCCTTATGTTCTGTTGCTCGTTCAGCTTATTGCGATACATAAGCTCCCGAAGTAGTTTATCGAGCTCCTGGGCAGATGGTGGTGCAGGTTGCACCCTTCCTCTTCGCAGTTCTTCCAATTGCCGCGTCAGCTCTTCCACCTTTGCCACCGCCACCGATAGCTCTTTCTCCTTCTCATTGAAAAATGCGCGTATTGACTCCAGGTCACTGTCAGGGTGTTACTTTGATGCGGCTTGGACGCTTTGCTGCTGCTTTGCGACTTCTGGCGGATCTCCTGGGGCCCCAGAGATGCGGTCCTGGTCGATGGTGCGATGGAAGAGAGCGGTGCGCGACTATTTCTCATACGAGATGAGGCGGTTACTCCTGGAACTCGACTGCTCCTGGCTAATGCTGTTGAACTAGCGGTGCGCGTGGGCAAAGCCCTCTAGGACTCGACTGTCCTAGGCAGTGTGGTTCTAACTGGTGCGTGAAGGGAAGAGAGCGCGCGAGTGCCGTGTGCTAGCTTATATTACTTCGGCCCTCTTATCAATTCGTCTCGGATTGGCGTGCTGCTTATTGGTTGCAAATCACGCGATATTCTAGAATCATCTTCTTTCCTCTCTCACCCCACCACCCCGGTGTGTACGGAGGGACAATAGGTGAAGTAAAGGTCGAAGGAAGGACAAATCTTGACAAGCCCACCTTCGAATAAAATAAAATACGAATGGTTTTCCGCGCAATCAGTAATTCTACTTTTTTTTCTTTTTGCCGATGGACGTGTAGTGTATGTGTAGTGTATACTCATGTAGTCATATATACGATAGCCTAATAGACATTCACGGACTAATAAATCTACAGTCAAGACCACAAGACGTATTATTATTTATTCCTCGGATCTCCCAACATTACAAAACACTTAGATTCTTTCTACGATAAATAATCAGGGATTTATTTAATATAATAAATCCACTGAAGCTTACATGACATTTTCAGCTTAGTTTTTATGTATTTTTCCCTCAGTCTAATCAAAACCATGATCTTATATAGTCTTTACCATTTTTGGCCATGATTTTAATATTAGCAAGGTCATTTCTGTACTCAACTTCTGGGTAAGTTTAGAACCACATTTAATTAATTAATTAATATTAACAGTGACGATAGACGCCTTTGGCAAACGTCACCGAATTATTTCTGCTACGAGTATTTTATGTAAGATGAAAATATCTTTAATTAATTGAATCAAGCGCTAATTTCGGGAATTCCAATATTAAATTAAAAGATATGATAAAGTTAATTAGCTAAGAAATAGATCCTAAGTAAATGTAACATGATGTTTTAAGGCTATTATTATGAATGATAGTGACATAAATGACAAAATTAATTTTTTAACGTCAAGTGCGGTCAGTACTTGGAGGGGTGACCTGATTGAGGCGATTGTCTTTATACGTGGTAGAGCAAAGCTGCAGCTATATTATGGTTATAGCACTAATGGGTCGCCTCGACCAGGGAAGGACCACGCTGTTACAGAATACAAGCGTAAAATAGGAACTCAATGCTATTGTGTTTCGTATGATGAGTGTAGAGAATCGGAGACCCTTTTTACTGGAAACGAGACATTCTATCTTAGTTCTCAGGGTTGGCAACGCATCTGTGTTTTGGTTCCTAATCGAGAATAGATAAAGATGACTATGGGTCTAAGCATCCTCTTACCATCAGGTTGACTATGTGTTCGTTTGTCGCCCGCGTTTTATAAAAAAAAATTTGGCGAAACATCACCGATAGAGTTAGATTTGTTGTCCAAAAACAAATAAGATTTTTTTAAAATTGCAAAAGCTATAGGGAGGATAAAAAAAAAAAAAAAAAAAAATATATATATATAACAAAAGGGTTTCAAGATTTAAAAAAAATATATAAACGTTGCTTAACGTTAATTGCCGTTACTGCAAAACTTAAGTCCTACCACCTAACATTATAATTAATTGCGTGGAATGAACTTATATAATTTGAAAATTTTCAAAATTTTTCATTGAAATATTTTACATAAAAATGAAACAATAATATCTTTCGATCCATCCAAATCAACGTTTTGTAAACTTTGATTTGGATGGATCGAAATAGGACTTTATTAGGTGACATGATTTGCATTTTATTGTATTTCAATGTTTATAGCTGTCATCCTCCTTCTCGATTAATCACATACATACAATTTTGCTGAAACCTATGGACATCAACATAAGTTTTGGACTTATAAAGTAAAACTTCTTTGTTGACTTAGTGGATAAATTCAGCACGGAAAAATCAAAAACATCATGTTTTTGATTTTTGTGTATTGTATGTATTTTTTCACCGCCGGGTCTGGCTTTATGCGTATACTATAAAATAAAAAAGGGTGATATTTCGTAAAAAAGTTTTATTTCGTACGTGTGTACACAATTATATGCACAATTTTTATCTATATATTTACTTTTTTACAACGTGTGCATTATTTACTACAAGAAAACGTTGTAGAGCCATGCTGCAGCTATACTGTGGATGTAGCACGAATGGGTCAGCTCGACCGGGGTACGGCCACGCTCTCACAGAATGCCAGCGTAAAATAGTAGTTTAATGCCGCTGTGTTTCGTATGGTGAGTGTAGAGAACCGGAGACCCTTTTTACTGGAAACGAGGCAATCCATCTCAGTCCTCACGGGTGACAGCGCATCTGCAATTTGATTCGTGATCGAGGATAAATGTAGATGTCTATGGACCACAGCAACCACTTACCATCAGGTAGACTGTGTGCTCGTTTGTCACCCTATCCTATAAAAAAATTCTTATATATTGTGTATGTCTGCATTAATTTTAGATTTATATCTAAATATTTAGTTGTATGGGTTTATAAAATGTATGCAATATTTACAACTAGAAAAAGCTATAAACTACAATAAACTTTATGCCTTACTCCTTGTGGAATAGTGCCGAGAACCCTGACGGTGTTGTCTAACTGAATAATTATATTTATAACCAGCATTTGTGACATAAGTGGCGATGATCAGTAGCAGATATAGCACCTTTCAAAACATCACTTAGCGTGGATCACCGTTTTGATAGATTGCGCACATACATAGTTGTATTTGAGATATTTTTATTTGACGCTCACTCATTTCTTTCATCTCTGATAATAGTCGATACTAACGAAGCACTCTTATGAGAAGATGCCGACGAAGTGTCGACGCACGTAGCATCCGTCTGTACATCACAAGGCAATTGACGCTCACTCATTTCTTTCATCTCTGATAATAGTCGATACTAACGAAGTACTCTTATGAGGAGATACCGACGAAATGTCGACGCACATAGCATCCGTCTGTACATCACAAGGCAATTGACGCTCACTGATTTCTTTCATCTCTGATAATAGTCGATACTAACGAAGCACTCTTATGAGGAGATGCCGACGAAGTGTCGACGCACGTAGCGTCCGTCTGTACATCACAAGGCAATTGACGCTCACTCATTTCTTTCATCTCTGATAATAGTCGATACTAACGAAGCACTCTTATGAGAAGATGCCGACGAAGTGTCGACGCACGTAGCATTCGTCTGTACATCACAAGGCAATTATTTCTTTTTATTTTGAATCATGTAAATATACTACTGTATATTTACATGATTCAAAATAAAAATAATGTAAATATGCTACACTAATGGTAGCCTAGTGGTCAAAATTCGACCGTAATTCATTGAATTTTAAGTAAATATATTATACAAACTGTATTTCACTTTCAACTCCTATTTCATAAATGTATATATTATCTACGCTTTCGACTACACGTTTTTTCGACACACGTGGCGAATATTTTATAAGGTCTATAAGATCTTGTGATCATATGGTATCACCATTTCGTATGTATACCGGATGGTATATAGTGTGGTGCCACCGATAGAAAACTATACTGCTATATAGATTAGATTTTATATCCTGTGTAAATCTTCTTCCTCATTGTCAGCCCGTAAAAGTCTACTGTTGAACGTTTTCATACGTGGTAGAGCCACGCTGCAGCTATACTGGTATTGTGGTTGTAGCACGAATGGGTCGGCTTCACCGGGGAAGGACCATGCTTTCACAGAATACCAACGTTAAATAGCAACTTAACACTGTTGTGTTTCGTATGATGAGCTTAGAGCTCCGGAGATGCTTTTTTACTCAGAAAGAGGCATTCATTCCATCCTAGTCCTCAGAGGTGACAACGGATCTGCGTTTTGATTTTCAATCGAGGATAAATGTAGAAGTCTACGGGATGTGGTCCATGCTTAGTGGCTTTGTAAGTGGTTGCCACAACAACTACTCACCATCAGGTAGACTGTGTGCTTGTTTGTCACCCTTATTCTATAAAAAAAACTTGGACCCCTTTGAGGAGGACGCATCGCCATTATCACTTACCTTGGCATGCGGACTGAAGACCACAGTATCGGACGTCTCGCACTTTTGATGAATTGTATTTCATATTTATAACGTCACACCTGTAATCTTCGAGTGAGTATGCAAAACCAAAGACGCTGCTCTTTGGACTAGGAGATGGGAAAGTTAGCGGTATTTCACCCCCGTGCTTCTGCAGCCACGTAAAACCCTTGGTGCTGAGCCTTCTCTCTCCAGTCGTGCTAGATTACAATTCCATCGGGCTATATGAGAGGTCTAGTGTCTAGTGGTAATAGAGAGTGCTCCTGTGCTTGTGCATACACTCAGGCACTATAGTCCTGTCCTGCGCTGACGGCTAGGCAGAAATTAGATCATCATAGTGCTGAATATATTTCTCCCCCATACAGTGCGTGAACAAAGGAGTTATTTTCTATACTTGTCACGCTAGTCAGGGTTTGCAACCACAATTGTTTATTATTTCGATATCAATGAGACGCTGCTGTATATTTCTTGTTTCATTTCTCTCAGTCACCTTTTATGACAACCTTCAAGCTTCAGTAAGTACACTGTCATAAAATACGCAGCATAAAAAATATCATCATAATTAAGAAACAAGTCATTACATAAAAACGATCCACTTATTTAGCGATAAATTATGACGGAAGAGGTCACGTTATTAAAGTAGGTTTATAAATTTTTAAATTTTACCATCATCATCATTTAGCCTATCATTAATCCATTGCTGAAACTGACCCCCCCCCAGGAATACACGGTCCTATTATATATATATATATATATATATATATATATATATATATATATATATATATATATATATATATATATATATATATATATATTTACAATACAATACAATACAATACAATACTCTTTATTGCACATACAATAATAAAAAGAACAACAAACTTAAATTGATAAATTTATGTACAATTAGGTGGCCTTATCGCTAAACAGCGATCTCTTCCAGGCAAACCTTGGTGAAGGAGATCTTTTACATACAAAAATATAGAAGTGTGCATAAATAGTAGTTAAAAATCATGCATAACACATAATATATATATATATATATATATATATATATATATATATATATATATATATATATATATATATACATAATCATACACATATATACATATCCATACACATACATATTTATACATATACATATTTATAAATATTTTTGTAACACATAGCTACACATTATATACATACCATATATACACAAACCTTATCAAGTATAGTAGATATGATAATGAAATATATTAAGTAGAACACATATTTAAATAATAATTTTTAACCAGTTTTTTGAAAGACTCAATGTTTTGGGCTTTCTTAATTGTTAAAGGAAGCGAGTTCCATAATTTAATTGCTTTGACACAAAAGGAAGAATTAAAAAATTTTGAATTGTGAGCAGGCATTCGCAAAATAAGCTTATCGGATAATCTGGAATGATCTTTATCTGCACCCGCAAACTCAAATTTTTCCTTTAAATACTTCGGTGTTTTAGGATCAAATAGTACACAGTACAGTTGAGATAGAATGTGAGTATTCCGACGAAGTCTGATAGGAAGCCACTTGAGCTTAGTACGAAACTCAGAAACATGATCATATTTGCGGAGGCCAAATATGAACCTAATAGCGAAATTCTGAAGACGCTCAAGTTTATTTAATTGATCCTCAGTAAGATTAGAATAGCATACATCAGCATAATCAAGGATAGGGAGTAACAAGGACTGTGCCAGTAAAATTCTAGTAGGAATCGGTAATGAGTTACGCAAACGTCGTAAGGAAGATGATGCCGCGAACATCTTTCTACTGGACTCTTTAATATGTAGGGACCAAGAAAGATTTTGATCAATGTGTAATCCTAGGTCTTTTACAGATTTGCTAAAAGGTATCACAACACCATCAATAACAATAGGTGGTAGGTTATCCCAACAAATTCTGGAAATTACAGTACTATTTCCAACAATAATGGCTTGGGTCTTATTGGGATTTAAATTGAGCCCGAACGACCTGCTCCAATCATGTATTGCAGCAAGATTCATATTAGTGTCATTGATGGCATTGGGAAGGTTCTGGAGTGATGTATGGGAGTATACTTGAAGATCATCTGCATACAAATGGTAGAGAGAAGAAATTCGTGAAGTAACAGAATTAATAAACACCGAAAAAAGGAGAGGAGACAACACGCCACCTTGTGGTACACCAGCAGTTAGTTCACACCACGAAGATGTGGCACCCCCTACCATAACCCGCTGCCGGCGGCCACGCAAATAGCTTTGAAACCATTCAATTGCCGCTGGAGATATGTTAATAGAGCGTAGCAGACTCAGCAATACATCAAAATCGACGGTGTTAAAAGCATTACTGAAATCCAGTAGCGTAAGTAATGTGAGCTGCTTTTGGTCCATACCCCAGCGAATATCATCTGTGATTTTAAGTAACGCTGTAACCGTACTATGACCAAGTCTGAACCCCGATTGAAAGGAGTCAAGAAGGGAGTTTTTATTTAGGAAGAGGTTAAGTTGTGCAAAAACTAAACGTTCAAGGACTTTTGAAAGGAATGGAAGGATAGATATAGGTCGATAATCTGAGGGAGAACAGGGGTTCTTCTTTTTAGGAAGAGGAATGATATTTGCTTCCTTCCAAATTCGTGGAAAGGATTCAGAGGATATGGAGTAATTGAAAATATGAGTTAAGATAGGGAGAATAATGTCAATTAATAATGTCAATAAAGTCAATAATGAGATTTATTTTTAGGTATGACAGTAGCAGCTGGTGTTTTCACGTTAACAGCCATGTCAGTTGACCGATGGCTGTCTATAGCATCTGGTGCTATAGACAGCCATCGGCCTAGTGCTATAGCCAGCCGCTTTTCCTGGTGGTCGCAGCCACCAGGAAAACGGTAAGCGCTGCTGCTATTAACCTTACTGTGGTTTGCAGCTCTGCTGATATTCATACCACTGTTGATGGTTGCCACAATGACGAGAGAGTCCGTCCCTATTACTTCAGAGGCTTTGAAAATATATCTGTATGTAATTTATTTTTAATAAAACGTTACCTGTAGAGAACACTTTAGAAATTAATTTAGATTTAGAATTTATTATTTAGTTCATTGTTGAGGCGTTTTACGTAAATAATGTACACCTCTGTTATATGGTGCTTGCGTAGGAGAATCCATAAACCAATATTATCACCTCGGGAATCTAATAGGAAGAGTTTATGGGAAGCCTTAGTAAGATCTCATGACTTCCGATAGAACAGTATAATCATCTCGTAGTAGCCGAAGTTAAGCAAACAGAATACAACGGGAAGTAACGTAAAAAATTGAAAGAACCAAGTTTTTACGTTGTTCCACAATTGATTTCACAAGTGAAACTGTTATGAAGGAGACACTAACTCCAAACTAGTATAAGTGTTTATCCAAATCACAAAAATGAAGCTGGAGTTTCACGAAATGCCAACAATCCAAGAATATAAATTGTGTGTATATTCTTATTAATAATTAATTTTTTTATAGAAATAGTAGGTAAATCCAATGGTGTGTCCCTTTTATATTCCAATATACTAGACTAGAGTTGCTTATTTGAGTGATTTTATTTGATTGTTTTTTTTTAATAATATTAACAATGCTATAAACATTATTAATATTCCCCTTAACGAATCGTGGCAAGCTAACTCGTGTTACGACTGGTTCACGCCAGTAGTCGAATGGCGGATTCTAACCCACGACCTTCTTGAGTTCACGGTCCGCGTCCTGCCATTAGGCTACTGTTGCCTCAAACTGTTGCTAAAATCTTAATGGAATATTTAAGCAAAAAAAAATTAAACACAGTAATTACAATAGCCTACCTTACATTATTATAAAAATCGAATGAACTTCTTCATTCGATTTTTATAATAATAGAAAACCTAAACCTTGAAACCCTGGAGACCTGAAGCAGTAAGGGCTCCGTGGCGCAGTAGCTTCGCAATGAGTTATGGCTCTGAACAAGTATTTTTATGGCCTACAAATAAACTACCCGGGTCTGGATGTTTGTCCTTGTACAATTTATGTATGTAAGCTGCACATACAATACAGAAGAAAATCGTAGTAATGTTTTAACAAAACAAAAGTATTGGATTGCATATACTTGCGTAGTATGAAATTACTACCAATCAATCAAAGTTTCAAAATTTTCCCTTAGTCATAATCTAAAATCACGTAAAAAGGTATTTTTATTACAATCCACGTGCTGAGCGACGCGGGGTCTCCTACATAAAAGGTTCATTTTAGATATGCTTCTTGTTTGTTTGTAGATAGAGAAAGAAGTTTGAAATATTTAGTTTTACTCTAGTGTATGTTATACCAGGTGTGTTAAAAACGTTTACCCAATTCATATTTATCTTTGAATTAATTTTGCAGAAATGAATAGATAAGCCCGTAGCAATTAAATGAAAACTAAATATTTGTCAATGTGTTAAACTAAAACTCTTAAAATCAAACTCTTTCTTCTGTATTTTTCACTAATATGTGTTACCTTATTCATCCTGCAGAGCTTATCAAAATTCAACTGCTGAACATCCAAGCCTGTCCATTAAAAAACTGCGATTGCCAATGCACTTGACAAGCGTGGCAACTATGGCAATATCTCCAATAGGAGGCAATCTATGGGGGAGGCCTATATTCAGCAACGAATTGAATTCAAATGGAATCGTATTCTATTCTGTAACTTATAATAAACATTTAATAACTATTATGTGGTATTCTTAATTCAAAATTAAAGTTAAAATCCTAATATATTAAAGTAATGTCACTTACCTGAGTGAATAATTGCTTTCATTTCGCAGGCTCAATCACGATTCTGTCATATACCTGTATGGGCCGAACGCTATGCTCTGTCGGGCCACCCTTTGACATTGATGAAGGAAACGTGAGCATGCAGCAGGTAATAAAACTATATATATATTAAATGCTTAGCAGATACGTTTTCATTTTATATTAATATTAATTTCTTCCAGACTTAATTTCGGTTTCGACAGCCAGCCTAAACGGAGACTATTAATCGGCGCAGGACAGGATTATAGTGCCCAAGTCTATGCACAAACACACGTGCACTCTCTATTTCCTTACCCTAATGGTCTGATGGGTCGGTAAGCAGACACAATCGGAGAGAGATCAGGCGCATGACCTACGGCTTTACGTGCTTTCCGAGGCACGGGGGTGAGACGCCGCCAACTTCCTGACTCCGGGCAGCTACTGAGAGTTAACCGATAGAAAAACTCAATAACTGATATTTTTGACCCGACCCGCGGTTCTAACCCGGGACCTCATGATCAGCAGTTGCCCTACTACAACCACTAAACCAACTAGGGAGTCATTTATATGTAATTTTACTCGACTGCCCACAAAATAAAGTATTGTTTTTCAAGGGCACGGCTATTTGTTTGGCACTCTCTGTAGCCTACGAGTATACGGCTTGTTGGATTTTAACATAATATTAGGTGTCGTCAGATTCGTCTTAATAATTGTAGGTGTGACAAAGACTATATAATATTTATCATAAAAAATGGCAGAAATTACTTTTTCTATTATTTTGTTTGTTAATTTAAAGAATTTCTTGACATATTTTAGACGCGACAAAGGAAATGTTGTAATTGTAATATATCAATTTGCACAATAGCACAATCTGCTACTTTATCTTGTTTATTATGATATTATCTGGATTATGATAAATCATTTATTCCGTCGAAAGTTAGGCGGTGCCGCTGTAGGGATCCTTTAAGCAGTGCCAGATTGAACGTCGGTACATCGAGATTTCTTAGAATTAAGTTGGAGTGTTTGTACATTACGGCTTTGATGGCAACAGGACATAGACCAGAGTACGAAACCCATGCAATTAGTATAGAGGTATAAGTAGTATAGAGATATAAGTAAGTCAGAGTGGCGTTATATCCCTAAAACTCTTCACCGCTGATTTTCAACAATCATAGTATTTGTTCGATTAAATCTCCAATATAAAAAGAAAAGTTGTACTTACCCGAGTTGAAAACCTTGTTGAGTGTTCTCCATTTCTCCATAGAGGGAAGTTAGGCCGATTAAAAAACTAAGCAATAACCCGCTATCGAAGTGTCCGAGTTCTGCATATGCAACGAGCTCCATAATGTAAGATGAAGCGTTGACTGATAATTTTCTCTGTGGTAGATAATTTTTAGGTTTTTTCATCGACGGGAAATACACCACTTAGTCGTAGCACTCTTTTTCTATCTAGGACTCCCTCTTGGTACGTACAATCCTCTTAGCCACTTTTGATGGCAAGCACCTGTGCTGCTGCGTTCAGTACTGAAAGGTTTACAGAGCTAGCATAACAGAGTAAGAAGCATTCCATCTAACTTCTCATTGGAGAAAACGTATTTGTTTAAAGTTACCGACTTATCATAATATAAGTGGTGGTTTGGTCATGTAGAGAGAATGAACGAGGAAAGAGTGACAAAGCAAATTTGTAACACCCTAGACGAAAGTTTATCGACCCAATTGCCGATATATTGAAGATGGGCTACATTAACAGTACCTTTAACCGACAAGTATGTAGCGTAGGTATATGGATGTAATGGAGGCGAGAAGAGTTTGTCAGGATCATGCCAAATGAAAGGCTGTAGTCTTATTCGTAGTATACGTTTTGGCTACATGGCTATGGGTCGCAGTCTTCTCTACCTGTTACTATTAACGCCAGATATACTGTTAATTTGCTGTCACATCAGTTTTATATAAAATAAGCTTAACTCAATGCTTTATTTGCTTTATCAGGCTTTCGCAAAAAAAACTTTCTCTTTTGTTTCAGAGCTTAAAGCTGAGGAAAAAAGTAGCCAAAGAAGCGCTGCTAGAAGAAGGAGTACCCCCTTCTTCTAGCAGCGCTTTTTGCACTTTGTTGGTTACCTTATAACACAATGCAACTTCTGTTAGATATAAATATCGTAAACGCGAAAAACCGAAGCGATTATTTACCTTATGCTTTATTAATAGGTATGATTATAACATTATTAATAAGATGTTTGCATTGAATAAAAGTAGAATATAAAATTAATCCGGCTACCTTCAGTTTTTGAAGAAACGGACGGACCAAAAATTAATATTCAAAAACTGAAGGTAGCCGAACTAACTATGACATTGGGACGTTAAACATCTCAGTCCCCCCCCCCTGACCATGGGTGCTGTAAAGTACCCGAAACGTCAAATAAATTAAAGTAATTAAACGCGATAAAATCCGTAAATAATAGTTTTATTCAATAACAATTACCTCTTTTTAACTCTATATTTTTACAAGATTTTGTAGTTATTGAAAGTATATTTAAGTTTTTTCATTTTTCATTTTATATATCGGTGACAAATAACACACAGTTCACCTGAAGGTAAGTGGATGATGTGACTCATAAACATTTTACATATTTATTTTATCCTCAACTATGAATAAAAATGCAGAAACGTTGTCAAACCTAAGTACTAAGATCGTTTCCAGTAAAAGGGGTCTATGGTTCTCTACACTCACCGTACACAACACAGCAACATTAAGTTGCTAATACGCTGGTGTTCTGTGAGAGAGTGGTGTTTCCTTCGTCGAGCCGACTCATTCATGCTACAACCATAATATTGCTGCATCGTCACTCTATCCACAAATAATATTTGCGGTTCATGAAAGCGGAATAATATAATTTTCATTGACTCTTTAATAGATTCATTTCGAAGCAAACAATAATATCCAGTGTTATATTTGTCAAACGAATGATCGAGTCTTATTAACGTTCACGTAGCTTTATATTGAATTATATTAAATACTCTATCTCACAAAACGATACCGCGGCTCCACATTGTCACCGTGAAGCTCCGTAAACAGGCGTGAACGTGAATCTGGATGGTTTTCACAGGATTCACGCGCGTTCACGCCTGTTCCCCGATCAGAGTCGGTGTTTTGTCCCGCGACAAAAGGTTCACGCACCCTTCGCGCGGCGTTCACGCGTACACATTCACGGCATCGTGCCAGTTCGTTTTGGATTACAAAGGCGTACGGACGATGTATTTTAATGATACACTATCTTTTTTTTCAACGCTTTCTAGTAAATTTCTTGTTTTGAACGTCTAAATAGTGATATGTTGGCACAACAATTTTTTTTATAGGACAGGGTAACAAACTAGCACACAGTCCACCTGATGGTAAGTTGTTGCTGCGGCCCGTAGACATCTACATCTATCGTCGATTACAAATATGATATGCTCGCCATTGAACTTAATGCCGTATCCTTTTCAAATTCTCATCGTTTATTGCGAATATAGGTTGATACAGATAGTATTGCCATAGTTTATCATTTTCCAGTATAGTAGCTTGAAAACGTCTTAAAATGCAGCGTTTAAGAGTTTTAAGGATATAACGTCACCCCGTCTTACACCTATCTGCATTTGGATAGGTTTCGTACTATGGTTCTGTACTTAAATAGCCATCGTAGCCCTACTGTAAAAACACTACAGCACTTCGATATACCGACAATCAACTTGGCATCGCTAAAAGGACTGTAGCAACGCACAAATTTCTACGGAATCAAAAGCTTTTTCTTAATCCACATACGCCGGGCAAAGTGGCAGATTTTACTCTTCGGTCTTTAGTACAGTTTGCCGAAGGGTATGTATGTGGTCTATGGTTCTAAATCATTTTCAGAAACCAGCATGTTCGGAAGGCTGGAACTCGTTTAAGCTGCGTGCGAGACGATCTCCACTTTGAAGATAAATTAGTCTGTAGTTCTTCAAGAGAGCATTGTCACCTTTTTGAAGAACAAAACCACTGCACTTCTTGTCCATGCCTCTGAAGTAATGCCACCATGGATGACGGAATTAAAAAGCTTCGTGAGTTTCTTCTTGATGAACTGTAAGTACCGTTTTTCCACCCGCTTTCAGAAGCTCCGCTGTAATTCAACTTCCCGTTCATAAGGTGCTGGGGAGCCATTCTAATCTCGCTGAGAGAGATGTCTAAGATATCATCGGAATAGTGTCGGATAAGACTCTTTGATCGTTGCACACATGCGAGTGGCTCCAACGATGACGTGTACAGCTGCCCATAGAACCTCTTAATCTCACTCAAAATGTCAAGTGTCCCGGAAACCATGCTGCCACACTTGGTATTCAGCTTCGACAGTTGGCTCTTTCTGGCAGAACCCTGGCTACGCTCAATAGCTTCTTCAATACGAGCTGTATTGAAGTTGTGTAAGTCCCGCTGCATGTCAGATCTCCAAATGGAGATCTGCCTTTTCAGTATGCCGTTTTATCTGATGAAGACTGCAGCTTCATTTCCCATCTAATCGAAGAGATTTTGTGTTCTTCTGCAGCGGGACAGTTAGCTCTGACCACATGGACCGTTTCCACGAGCTTACTATTCATATCGTCCACTGTATTGCAGTCTTCTAGGCACAGAAAACGGTTTTGTAATTCAAACTGAAAGTTATCGAGACCCTGGATTAGCGTTCGAGGGGGAGGGAGTGTTAACTTCTTTATACGGGTCCTCTCCAACTTAACATTTAGGTTTAGTGGGCCTTTAACAATTCCGTGATCACTGCCAGTTCTCACCTTCGCGATCACCACAATAATCAATGTACTTTAAGAAAGTAAATATTGTGAAACAATTACAAGTGTTTCTCCAATCACAATATTTTCTTCAAACCTCTGAAGTATGCAAACTGTTTAATATAAATAATTTTTAAAATCGGTTCAATCGTGTCCGAGAAATCTATTAACATACATAAAATAACATACGCGTCAAATAAAAAAGCTTTTTGTTTTCTTAAACTTGCTAAAAAGCTAACATTTTATCGGCCTAATATATTATTTAAAATGTTATATATAACTGATTTAATTTATAATTGCACCACATACCAATCAAACAATTACGCCTTAATAAACAAAGCTATGGCAATATGGGGGATATTGCCAAGCTTTGTTTATTAAGGCTATAAGAGAATCTAGGTCTGTGCTTAGCAGTGGATTTTTATACGCTGTAAAGTATGACCCTAAACTTTTGAAATTTATCTTATATAATATTACCCTTAAAACATTTTGGAATAGTCCATATCGACTCATTTTAGTCAGAAAGGTTAAAATTCTTAACCATTGGTGAATAGGTATGGTTGCTTATTTTAAATCCCGAATGACCAGAAAATGGGGCAGTAGAAATGATCCCGGGTTCGATTCCGGAAATATTGACTCAGAAAATATATATAGGTGGACTGTATGTGCGTGGTTCTCTATAACTAAAAAAGATGGCGGACGTGGCACCTGGCCGAGTTTTGGGCAATGCACTTGCTAGGACCTAATCTACTATATCAGCCGGCAAGGGTAGGAGCATGAGCTGGTGTGGGAAAAAAGACAACAAACGAGAACAGCTTAAAATGAAAGAAGGGAAAATATACTAACTTGGATGTTGATCTTCTGATTTCCTTTGGTCTTAGGCCTCGAGGTTGATGGCGCTACGTTGCAGCTGCGGTGGTGCACGAAGACAAATTATTCGAACTAGTGCACGACGATAAATTTCACTATGAAAAGCGGTCACTATTTGGTTGTTAAAAATATCTAGCTTCAACTCCTCGGCGCGGCTGCGGCACTTCGACTACTCTGGACGGTCGGTGGCGTGTTCCGGCCCCTTTCACTTTTCTGTCTTGGAAAAACAAAATGACGCCACTAATCTAGATTCATATTGGCGGGCGAAATGACGCCACCATGTCTAGCCTTCTATTGGAAATGCACGTAGAGAAAGGAAGAGGAAGTGAAGAGGAAGGAAATACTGCCAACTAATATTGTCAAACAAATGTGCGTTTTGGCCCACCATCGTCGACATATTAACTAAGTATGCTCTCGCCTACCCTATAAAAAGCCTAACAGGGTAAAGAGTAATTAAGCGCGCAAGGAGCGTTTTTTTCGATCACCAGTGTTATTTCGGACGTTAAGAAAATGGAGTTTTGAAGCATTTCCAACTGCGGAAATTCTTCCAAAACTTGCTAGTTTTCAAATAAAGAGATAACATTTCATAAATAAGTACTTAGTGTTTTAAATAATGTTGTTTTTAATTTAATGTACTTGAATAAAATTATTCACCTCCACTACTACGATTGTCTCCGAAAATGTAATTGTTTTCACATTTCAATATCCACTGATTCTTAAGCTAGTTTTGTCTATGAGTACGACAGCTAAAAGCAGCGATGGATTTCAAGTATGGGCAAGAAACAATATTGTTGCGTACGTAAATTTCCAAGAATACGGCCGCAGGAGTCGAGCGCGAGACAGTGGCGTGACACTACTACTTTGTATCGATATTTTTTTGTGTTTGACTTACCTAGTTTTATATAAATGGGAATGAAATGTGAGTTTTCGTGAAATATTTATTTACACCTCCTCTATTTTTTTTCTTTCTAAATATTTTATACCATTAACCTTTTGTCAGCGATTATCTGTTTGTAAGTACTTTTAAAAGAAAAAAGGGGAATGTAAGTGAACGCAAGTAAGACGAAAGTGATGGTTTTTGAAAGAGAAGAAAGCAAAACGGTATGTGAAATAAGAATAGAAGAAGAGTTAATTGAGCAAGTGGATGAGTTTGTGTATTTGGGATGTGTATTTAGCAAGGATGGTAGATATGATAGGGATATAGAACGACGAGTGAATGCGAGAAATAGAGTAAATGGGGCCCTGCTCTCTATTGTGAAGAGTCAAAATGTGTCAAAAAAGGCACGTATGGCAATTCACAATGCTGTGTTGGTCCCTACTTTAATGTACGGTAGTGAAAGCTGGGTGTGGCAGAAAAAGCACGAAAGTAGAATAAATGCTGTAGAAATGCGGTCTTTAAGGAGAATGCTAGGGTTGAATCTGAATGACAGGGTGAGAAATTGCGTGATAAGAGATAAATGTGGTATGCAAGATGATGTTGTGACAAGGATTAAGAAAGGAATGCTTCGGTGGTTTGATCATGTAGAAAGAATGAATGAGGAAAGAGTGACAAAGCAAATTTATATGGCAGATATGAACGGCCGAGTCGGGAAGGGACGCCCTAGAAAAAAGTTTATCGTCCAAATTGGCGATATTTTGAAAAGGGGCCACGTTAGAAGTACCCTTAATCGACGAGCATGTATGCGTAGATATATGGATGTAAAGGAGGCGAAAGAGGTATGTCAGGATCGTGCCAAATGGAAGTCCGTAGTCTCTGCCTACCCCTCTGCCTGACAGGCGTGAGTGTTTATGTATTATGTATGTTTATTTTAAAAGACTTGATAAACTTTGATGCAATTTTGATATATTATAAGGATAAGTAATGATATTGTAAGGGTGGTAGACTAAATAATTTGATTTGTAAGAAGCCGGGTAACTGAAAATTATCAAACAAGAGAAAGTCAGTGACAGATCTTTAAAACTAATAAAAATGATAAATATGTGTATTTATGTATGTATATATATATATTGTATAATATTGTCTTCATTTTATTTATACATCTGTTTATTTAATACAATGCTATTATTCCAGGTTTCCAAAAAGATCCCAATATTAAAGATAAATGGATATACTTATCCTTAACGTATTATTATATCCTTTTTTCTCTAGTCTCGTCTCGTCTATTACTGACACACTTTCAGTTAATTAACCCTCCGTTGGTCGCGCTTTTAAACTTACGCGGTTGGTCGCGTGGGGTCTTTAAGGACCCCAAAATTTAACAGCGTAGAAAACACCTTACAATTATTATTTTCTTATTTATTTTATTATATAATTGTTTATTTATATTAATTGAATAAAAAGACTATAATTTATTAGAAAATAAATGTTTATTAACTCCTTGAAACTTAAAATTAGAAAATAGGAACAAAATTTTTAGTGTTTTACATGACTTAGAGAAAAAAAAAAATATTTCTTGTAATAAAAAAAAAACAATCGTGTTAACCTTTTTTTTGGTATTTTAAGGCATTATTTAACAATATAAAAAGAAATGTAAGTAGATCCAACAAAAAAAATATATACTTTTGCGTTTCAAATTCACACTAATTTTCCGTTTGAACACAGTCAGTACATACTGATTTTGAATGTATTGGACATATATTTCCCTTAACAAAAAAGGCAGATAGTTTTAAATTTTCTATCTGTTCCCCTGGTGCAGTGAATACATCGTTTCCTCATAGGTACGAAACCAGTATCTTCGTGAGGAACATCCACGGGACGAGGTACGAATCGCAGAATAAGCTGTTTCAATTCGCGTGGCAAAGTTGATATAGTGGCCCGCGATTCCAACTGAGGACGACATAGTTCGAATGCTAGCGTTTTCAAGAATAACTTGCGACCTATTCGGTTGTTAGGATTTACGGTATCCAATATTATGTGGGCATTTACCGCTCCAACATCGAGCATTGTAAAGAACAACCTCAACGGCCATCGGTAGCAAACGCGTGCAACAGTGTAAGTTCCGATAAGTTTATCCACCACGTCCACTCCACCTTTCGTTTTATTATAAAAAATTATGATTTCTGGAATCTTTTTCTCGGATGTCTCATCTATTATACCCTCATTGTGCATAGTTGAAAGTAGTAACACTGTTTTATCCTTTTTTGGGCAGTATGAGAGCAAAGAAATCTCTGTCGGTTTATATCCAAACGCTGTGGAATGTACTTCCAAGCCTTTTCGCTTGAATTCACTTGGAATTTCTGGTTTATTTTTTCTCAATGTACCCACTACTGTCAAATTATGATTTGTCAATAGGTCCTCAGCTAATGGAACACTAGTAAACCAGTTATCCATGGTCACATTTCGTCCTGTACCTGATATTGGTTCAATCATTCGTTTGACAAGAGCTTTTGTTGAAGTATCTTGAAAGTAGGGACCTTCTGGCTGTTTTCCGACATATATTTCTAAGTTTTTTGTGTAGAATGTCATGGCATCCACTAGAGAAAACAACTTTATGCCATATTTAGCTGGTTTGCTTGGCATATAATGGCGAAATCCACACGAGCCTCTAAAACTCTCCAACATTTCATCTATAGTAACATATTCAGTGTTCTTGTAATTTGTCTGGCAATTTTTTACAAATTGCTCAAATATCTCTCTTATTGGCGCCAGTTTGTCAACGGCTTTGCGTTGTTCCCGTGTATGAATATTATCGAATCGGAGGACTCTTAATAAAAAACGAAAACGTTGCTTGGACATAGTAGCACGGCATTTATCTAACCCCGTACCATCAGCCATCCAAATATCATCAATCAAAGCATGTGACGATTTATGAATACCAATCAGATACATAATACCAATCAACGCTTTTAGCTCAATGATATTGGTCTCCTCACAGTCACGCTGCCTCTCGTAATTTGTCTGCATAGATGCTATCTTTATATTCGTGCACTCCACAATATGCTGCAACATATCAACGTCCAAAAACAAAAGCCAAGATTCAAAGGGGTTACTCACCGCCCGAGCTGTACCCTGTGGGCCTGGTTGCTCTGTAACTATATTCTGTCTCCTTGTTCTGATACCCTGTGGGTACGGTGTCTTCCTCCATTTGCAAATTGTTTTATAGTGGCCACTTTTATCTTTTTTTTTGACAAAATAAAAGTTCTGTGATGAAATGTGGATCAATGGCTCATTATCGTCACTATCCGAACTATCTACATCCATTTGTTGGTCTTCGGACGATTCTGACACATGATCCTGGGTTTCTGGATCACCACACATCATTACATTCTTGCTCTGAATCCGTGTTGTGTTCGCTTGTTTCGTCCGGGTATATATGATTTCCATCTTCATCATCCTCTCCACCAAGAATCTCCTCTTCCTCCTCCTCCAACCAGTGCAATATGCGTTCTTGTTGTCGAGCGTCCATTATAGTAACTAAAAAGCCTAAAACAACACAAAAATCATCAAAACATCATGTGCTACAAGTAAATAAAAAAATAAGTTCCAATCACTTTTTACTTACGCGGTTAGTCGCGTGGGGTCTTTGAAAGCCTACGCACAAAATAACCTTCCGTATCTCACGACGCCTGCGCGGGCACTGAACTTAGCAGCGATCAGCGGAAACTATAATCAAACTTAGGAGGGTACCTGGAATTTCAAGTTTCTATGATAGTATTAACAATAAAATATTTGCATTTTAAAAATACCTAGGCTTTTAAAGACCCCACGCGACCAACCGAGGGTTAATGATATCTTAGTTTGAGACTCCTAGATGATCAACGACGCTTAATAGAAAGTTATCGAAACGTGCGTTGCGCTGCACTATGCTCAAGTGAGAATGAGCGCACAATGTCATTCTCTGTTTTTCGCACACGTTGATTATTGGACCAAGCGGTACGCGTCCTGAGATTTTGCATTTTATAAAATATTCCTTAATGCAATAATTTATAGTTTAATCTTTGTTGCATGAATGCTAGTGATATGTGTAGACGAAATTGTGTATTTGTAGTCTATGCGTGTTAGCTGCGAACCGGCGACACGCGACCCGATATTAAAAGACAGTAGAAGGCATTTCTAGTACCTTATTATTTAGACTTATGTGCTCTGTTCCGTGTTGTTTGACTACGAAGAGCATCTACGTAACAGAAAAATAAATTATTGTTTATATGAGCAAGTGTGTAAAGTTAATTTATTAATAAAAAAACATAAAAACACTCACGCCTGTCACCCAGAGGGGTAAGCAGAGACTACAGACTTCCATTTAGCACGATCCTGACATACCTCTCTCGCCTCTTCCACATCCATATACCTACGCATACATGCTCGTCGGTTAAGGGTACTCTTAATTTTTTTTACTATTAATGTATTGTTGGTAATAAAAGGCCTGGTTCTTTTCTCGCTCAAAGGCTAATATATAATACAACCATTCAACGAGGAAAAGCAGCCATCGTTCTTGGCACTATACCACGGGGAGTGGGACTGTGTGACATCCCCCGAACGGGTTCTCACTTTGTCGTAGCGGAAGGTCTTAGTAACCATGGATTGACTCAAAGTGGAGCGAGCCCTCTTAGGATATGTGTTAGTGGACTGCGGCAAGAGGGGTGACCCTAGCCCTACCACCGCAGCCGAGGTGTAGTTTTAGCGGAAGCGGAGTATTTTTGTGAGACGCCGCTCTTTTTATTATGGTAAAAATATTATATATATTTGAATGTTATATGAATAAATTATTTATTAATCTAGAAGAGAATATTGACGAATATAAGAGTTATTATTATTTATACAATATCCTCAATAATTTTAAGCGAATATATTCTGATCTAATGACTGAATGAAATTGCGTTAAAGGAAGAAAAATTTATCACTAATTATTTAACGAACTAAATCAAAAACAAAAAAGAAATGCAGAAGAAAAAAACATGGTTACCCCTCTGGTGACAGCTGAGTTTTATGTATGTATGTATAAATTTCAACTACAACAACAGTCGAAGTCGCAGGCACAGCTAGTACAAAATAAATTCTGAGATTGAGAAAATTTTACTAACTAAGCTATCTTTTGAAATGTAAAAAATTCATATTCATCGCCTAAATTTAAATCACAATTTTACTAATTTATGCAAATCGCGTTTGTGAAACTGACTATTCGGTCAAGGTTGGAATAAATTATAGCTATACTTAAATTTACCTGAGCCGAGGCAGTTAAGGCCCGATGCAAGTTTTAATTAAATGATTGCCTATAATTATTGTTGTATAGTGGCGGTTTGAGAAAGTCAAATACTTCTTATTTATAATTCTTTGGTATCGTAAAAGGCAAAAAATCGAATTCAGGAGATTTCTGATAAGTCAAAATAATAAAAATTGAGGTTGCTAACCCGCCTGGCGTAAACGTGGCTAGTATGGTAAAGACTTTCGTATGAGGAAATCTATGTAGGAGGTATAAATTCACCAGTCAGCATTTGATAGGCTACAATAATTGATGAATGAATGATAATTTAGAAAATAAGTCCAAATATACAATGTAATGCTACAAAGAGACAAGAATCGCATAGATACAGAAAATGAAGGACATGAATTTTTTATTAATATTTCATTGCATTTGCAATGAAAAATAACCAAGTTATTTCGTCAAGTCGTTTCTAAGATATTTTGGAAACCAACTAGTCTTCACAGTTATTCTGTGAACAAATAAAGAACAGATTTTTTTTTAATAATAATATTGCGAAAATGTTTCCTCTTAATATTAATGTGCTTTTACACGTAGTCACGTGTGACGTAATCTTGACAAGTCGACACTAAAGCCCAACCTCTCTGCTTGGCGTATAAGGTGTGCAAAAATTATTATGTTGTAATATCAAACGCAACATATTTCATTAGTCCATTTCTTCATATGTGTATTTAGAAAAAATTATGGTTCAAGCTTGTAAAACAAGGACGAAATTAGGTAGTATTTCAAATAATTGATATAACTTAAATTAAGAATATAGAACCATTTCTAATAAAAACAATCATCAATGATGATTGTTTTATTAGTAATGGTTCTACATTGTATACATTGTATTGATAGACATTTAATGTTATTTTGGTTCACGCAGTATTGTACAAAATCACGTATTGATAGACAGTAATAAGCAATTTATTTTCTACAAAGAAGCGCAAAATCGCTAAGCAAATTATGGAGAGGGCTAATGTTAAAAGTTTTTCTGCGTAGTAGAATTCAAAATGAGAACTACGTCTACGTAGAACCAGAGTAACCGACATTTCTCAACAGATCAGTAAGCTGAAGATTCAATGTACTCGCCATATAGCTCTATAAATCGACAAACGATGTAGAAGGAAGGTTCTGAAATAGCAGCCTTGTACTGGTAAGCAAAGTGTAGGGCGGCTCCACTCTAGATGGAGTGATGACATAGTGAGGACTTTGCCGAGACTCGGAGTATTTTGGAGAACTAAGGAATGCCACAAAACACAGTTCAGCAATCGAATTGTGGAAGGGTGTAATGATGATTCTGATAATGATCATGTATTTTGGTATATACCTAGAAGATATAATGGCCTAAGATATTATCAAGATATCAGCAGGAAGCATCAAAAAGGGGGGGATCTTTTTCCACCAAATTTAATAGCCAACCCGTTTAACAAATGTTGTAGCAAAATTTAATGTATTAGCGGTGTATGTCCAGATGGAAAGTATTGGCCTATTTATAACTTGATGGAGAAAAGGAGAAGCAATTATGAAAATGAAATCATGTTCTTCTTCTTCCGTTGGCGCTACAACCCTTTGTGGGTCTTGACCTCCTCCACAATCTTCCTCCAGTTGTCACGCTGCCTGGCTACCTTCTTCCAGCTGGGAATTTTCCCTATCATCCTGAGATCTTCTTCCACACAGTCACTCCAACGCTTTACAGGCCGCCTCTCGGTCTCTGTTGTTGCGGCGTCCACTTTGTAATTATTTTTACGGCTTTTGTGTCCGGCATTCTTTCAGGGTGACTCGGCCATCTCAGTCGCTGCGACTTACAGAACCTGACGATGTTCTCGTGCCCGATAAGTGCGTCCAGTTCATGATTCATGCGTTGACAATAAATACCGTCACGCTCTTTTATGGGGCCATAGATTTTTCTCAGCACTTTACTTTCGAACACGGCAAGCTTCAGTTCGATCTGGGTTAAAGTCCAGGTTTCACAGGCGTAAGTCACAACAACCCTGATGGTGGTGTAGTAGACATACCATTTTCAATTTATAAAAATATTTCTTGTAGGAAGGACTCAAGATTGGTACAGAGTATTCTATTGTGAACGAATGAATGTTTTCTATAGAATTAAAAAAAATTAGATAGAGATAGATCGTTCAAAGTTTTTAAAGGATCTCATCTCATGATAAAACCACACTTTTGAAACGATTCATTGAATATGTAATTAATAAGGTTTCGGACTATGATAACTTTTGTAAGGGTATAAGATTGATTCAATAATTAAACTCAAGAGGTTTTTTGTCCTTTGTTAAGGATATCACATTACACTTGGGCAGACTTATGTAACTACAGCGCTGATATTCTGTCGGTGACCTTTTCATAATAGCGTTCTCTTAAATGACTCTAACGATTTTGAGTAAATTTACCATGAAGGATTTTACGGGGGGCGTAAAAATCGATCGTTATTAGTAACGAATTTCCCTAGAAATGAGGCCTCATTTCTAGGGAAATTCGTTTACTCTGTGATTTAACTCACAAAGCAACAAACTTGCTCGTAAAATGGTTGGTAATTATGTCGCACAGACCGTCATCTCAGTAGCTCAGAGATTTGTTCGAAAAATGTTTGATTAAAGTGTAGTAGCAGTGTAAGAATATCCTCTATCCCATATCATCCAGTAGGTGTCGTAAGAGGCGACAGAGGGAAACAAATTAGGCGATGAGCAGCACCGTTTTCCTAATAACGACTTAAAATACAAAACTGCGATTGATAATCCGCTCACCAAACGTGGCAACTATGGAAAATATCCCTCATATCAGGCAATCTATGGGGACCTTTGTTTGGCAGTGTACTTAATAATAGGCTGTAACGGTAAAGGTAACAGTGATTTTGATATATAATCAAAGTTACTTCACAATTTTGTGAAATAACAACAAAAACACATTTGTGTTTATTTAAAAACAAAAACATTAATAACATAATACAAAACATAAACACTTACGCCTGTCACCCAGGTAGGTAGAGAGTACGGACTTCCATTTGGCAAGATCCTGACACATCTTTCTTGCCTTCTTTATATCAATATTCCGACGCATAAGTATTAACCCTTCAATCACCCTAAAAATCCCATTCAGTCACATGTGCCCGGCAAATCCCGAGCGGTGGCATGGGACCGCACCCACCCACATCACTTAAAACCATTAAAACTTATATTTAGAGACTACTTTTCTATTAAGAAGTTTGGCATTACAAAATCTATTCAAATTCTCTATCCTTTTATCTAAACAAAAGTAAGGTTTTACTTCATTACAAAAGATGTTATTGTATTTTTATAACGAAAAAAAAAACTTACCACGCGAATGTCGGCAGCGTAAAAATCACAATTATTTCAATATATATTACTCGAAATTATTTACGTAAAAAGATAAATTATATTCACACAAAAACTTTTATAACAATTTTATAATAAAACACTATACTAAAACCCTAATAAAACACTAGAAAAATCCAAAAATCAACACAATAACATTTACGCAAAAATGGCGTACAAAATGAACGTGGATTATAAATAAATATGTTTAGGATAACTAACTTTTTATTGCACTCGAAGTTAAAAAATTTCATATTGATTCTATAATGCTAAACTTCTTCATATACAAGTAGACACATACTTTAACTTTTACTTTTAACACTTTAACACATATATGTACAAGTTTTTATGGGTTAAAGTGATGTGGGTGGGTGCGGTCATATTTGACTGCTTGAATTTTGACGGAATATCGAAGCGGTCAAATTTGGCTGCATGGTGTTTGAGAGGATAATAAATAAAACTAAAATTTAATATGCATATTATGTTATGTTATACCTATTATTTATATTTTCGAAATTTCATTCTTAGATGCTTCACTTAACAAGTTGTTCAGTTGTTCCACCTAGAATAAAGTTTAAATTCAATTTAATTTTTACATTTAAATACTATAAAGACAATAAATATATCTACAGTTTCAATAATTTACAGTATTTGCCTTTAACTAAGTAACACTGGAAATTCTCGTCGAGAAACACGAAAACCGACGGCTACTTTCCGCGCGTGGTGGTTAAAATAAATGACAGTTGACAGCTGACTGAAACGGCTTTTGCTTTTGGATTTTTTTACCATTCGACACGTCTTTATATTAGCACTACTAAATAAAAATTAGACATGTAGTGACGTCCGGTAAGAGAGGTTATTTTTGTGGTCTAATATTTGCTTAAGTGCCCAGCTACTCCCTATTTCTACACTTCTTACTGTAATCTGTCATAGAGATATAAAGTATGGGTTGCAAATTTGCAAGGGGCTATATAAATATTTTTTACTAAAATGTATAAAACAAGTTCGTTTTTCAAATGTGGTATATCATTTTTTTACGCATATAATTATTTTGTGCTCTTTAGTCTACAGTCGTATTATTAGTAGTAGTATATTCATCCGATTCTTAACTTTGTTTAAAGTTTCAAGCTTCTGCCTCATCGGAAAGTTGGTTAAAAATTAAAGATTTAGGGACCTTCAAGAAAAGAACCTACTCATTTTTAAAAAGCAGGCAACGAATCTGCGATTCCCCTGGTGTTGCATTTGATCATGGGCGGCGGAATTCACATATCATTACATTAACCACACTTCCATTTGCCCACTCTTATATTTAAAAAAAATGGATTGCATTATTTGTATTCAACATACAAAAAAAAAACAACAGACATGAAAGTGACCTAATGTTGCATTGTAATTCAATTCTGAGCTTCAATGAAAGTTTCAAGTCTGTATATCATCAGGAAGTTAGTTTAAATTTGATTGCGAATTGTGTACAAAAAAGAAAGTTATTAAAACCGTGTCAAAACGGTGAATCAACACCAGAAATTTCGTATTTATCATGGAAGTGCTCTACAAATGTACACATTAGATAGACATTGATAGAAATTGTTATTACTTTTGGGATTTGAGCTCACAGTGCCGCAGACGATCGCTTCACCCGCTAACGAACCGTCATATATGATTAAATTAGTCGAGTTAAAAAAGGAGGAGTGTTTTAATTTGACTGCATGTTCTTTTCTATTGTATTATATTAAACAATATCTACGCCAATTGAGGCCCGAATTTATTTCAACAAAATAGCTTCAGTGGTAGTTTACGCCTGAGGGTGAAAAAATAGAATGAAGTTTTTAATTGTTTTTATTCTGATAGGACGATATTCTCCGATAATCAGTCGATAGATTCAACTCAGCTGGGCAGCGTTAGGGAGATTACGATACATCTTCCCTTCGTGTATACCTAAAAAATTTGTACAACAAGTGAGTATTGCCAGTGATAACTTATGGATCTGAGACGTAGTCCTTCACAGCTGGACGTATGAGGAAACTCAACGTTGCACTGTAAGCTATGGAGAGCGTTATGCTCGGGGTTTCTCTGCGAGATAAACTTATAACTGAGGATATCCGCAGAAAAATCAGAGTAACCGACATAACCAAAATGATTAGTAAGCTGAAGTAGCAATGGGCCAGCCATATCGCTTGAACGACGCTAATATTACGATAATACGAATCAAAGTGTGAACCTGGATATAAATAACAATTCTGAAGTCAAGATAGCTTAGAGAAGCGCATATCAATTCATTTTCTTTTACATATTTACCTTATTTATTTAATTGTTAATAAATTTTGAAGGTACAAAAACACTATCAGTTATCCGCTGTAAAATGAATTGATTAAACCGAATGCGTGCACCATGAAATTCTTTGTACTTACGACGATTTGGTAGCGTGAAATCCATTCTTCATTATCACTTTATACACACATATCCTAGCACTTTATGTTTTAATATTTTGGTTTTTTACGTGCTAGAGTCACGCTCCAGCTGTACTATGATTGTAGTACTCGTACGAGTAGATGGTCTTGACCAGGAAAGGACCACTCTTTAACAGAATTCAAGTGTAAAATAGCAGCTTAATGCTGCTGTGTCTTGTAAAGTGAGGGTAGAGAAACGAAGATGCTTTTTATTGGAAACAAGACATTCACATCTCATTTCATCAGACATCTGCATTTTGATTCTTAATCGAAAATAAATGTAGACACCCACGGGTCATGGCATCCACTTACTGTCAGGTGGACTGTGTGCTCGTTTATCACCCCAATCCATATAATAAGAATACATAACAAATTTTTAGCTCTGCAGCAAATACCTCAGCCACACCTCAGTGAGCTCGCCCTGCACATGCCCCCGCTGTCATCAAGTTGCGACACGTTTTTTGTTTGGGACAGCTGCTCTAGTAAGTAGTTTTACGTACTTATAAGAAATAAAAGAATTAAATAATTGCCAAAGAGTAATTTCTGAAGTCGGGGCTTTAGCTCTTTGCCACTCTATTTAGCACCGTCTTCAGAATGTTCTTTTGTTGTAGTATATTTAATTGTTTTTGGTTCCTTAAAGTAGGTTTCCACAATTTATTAAAGTAAATTTTTATAAGTATATTAGATCGAATTTGGGGTGTTAAACGCCTAATAGGTTAACGTAACCAGTAGATAAGTACGATCACTTCTGAAAGTATGCAAACTATGGGTATTTATATTAGTATTAGTATTGGGTAGCTGTTCTCAAATTACTACAAACACTACCAAAAGGATACGGTACACATAATATATCACTTCTGTTTAGTATTTAAATAACACAACTATATTTAAATAACGCATCTGCGTTTTGATTCTTAATAAAGGATAAATGTAGACTCTATGGGCCACAGCATCCACTTACCATCAGGTAGACTGTGTGCTCATTTGTCACCTTTATTCTATTAAAAAAAAAAACTCCTAGGCAGAGAAAGAGTCCAACAACCAATAAAATATATATTATCCATAAATAAAGAAATCTCGTTATATTTATAAAAAGTTGAATGAAAAAAAAAACTAAGGAGAAAAATACAAGCAAATACCAGGTGAAATTAATGGTATTAATTTACGCAGAGACAACATATTTTATATTCCCCTTTTCATAGCAGAGATAAAAGCACATTTCCAATTTATCAATGAATTTTTTATATAACAAAATAGAGTAAGCAATGATCCCAACGTTATTGCTGATTTTGTCACTGATGTGGTGCTTCAAGGATTGGAAATTTTTATTCCATCATCTGTGGTGCCTATCGGAGGCAGAACTCAACCATGGCTTTGTCACTCCTCTAAATTTGCTTCATTTTATAAGCAGGATTGCTTTACCAAGCCAGGACTTTTGGATCAACGTCTTGGGATGCAAACACTAGCACTCTTAAAAATAAGTGTAATTCTGCCTCCAGGTTCTTCAAAACAGTCAGTGTCAAGGTAAAGTCAGAGCACTACGGCAGAATTGGCGAGAAACTAGTTCAACTGACTTCGTGAACACTTGCATTCTAGTCTCTCGCCAAGGCTGTCCAAGAGAATTTCTGTCAGCCATCTTTGCCATCTCTGCACCGGGAGGATGACTCACTGTTCCATAGCGCAAAGGAGAAAGCCGATCTTCTAGGCACTGTTTTTGCATCAAACTCGACTCTCAATGACAGGGAAAACAAACCGCCGACGCATGCCGACACACAACTGACAGCCAATGAGATACCTTGAGGATCACCAGCTGATTAGTGACCGCCGGTACAGTTTCCGTTAGGGTCGCTAAGCTTGTGAACTTCTGGGTCACCTAACCCAGAGATGGGTGGTGGCAGTGGAGTTTATGAGAGCCTCATCTTGGCCGTTAGTTTGGACACAGCGAAGGCCTTCGATCGCGTTTGGCACAGTGCTTCTTTTGGAGCTTTCTTTCTATGGGCTTCCCGAGAAATTGTGAATTTGAATCAGCAGTTTTCTTGAAGATGGGAGCATCAAGGTTTTTGCTCAAATTACAAGTCTATTAACGCTGGTATTCCACAGGGACACAGAAAGGCTCCCTGCTATCACCAACACTGTTTTTTCTGCATGTTAATGATATATTGCAAACTGGTAACTTTCATTGCTATGCGGACGACACCGCTGTTGATATTTTATACGCAGGCCATGCCAATATTTCTCGGGAAAACGTCACCAAGAACCGTAAAAAACTTGTACTTTTTTTTGTAACGTATTTATAAACAAACGACACAGTTGTTCTTTTAGTGGTAAACGGGAAAACTTGTGTTTTCTCGTTTACCTCTAAAAAGAACTGCTTTATCGTATCTCCGGAGTTTCATGGCATTCCCCATGTTGCCTCACTCAGTATCGGTATCTTTGGCGTCGGCTACCAGCACTGATACGACTTAGGGACCTTTCAAGAACGGAACCTACTTTTTTAATAGACCGGCAACACATCTGGCGCTTTTCCTCTGGTTTTGCAGTTTTAATGGGCGGCGATTGACACTTACTATCAGGTAAGCTACATGCACGTTTGCTCCCTTTTTTTTAAAAACACGAAGTTTCGATATCAAAGATGTACATAATTAATGTTAATACTAAATAGTGTATATTAATAAATAAAATGTAAGTTTATATTTTACTTAAAGACCCTTTAAGACCTCCAGACTGTTGTTACTGGTAACGAGGCATTTTCAGTCCTAAGTGATTACAACGAGTATACATTTTAAATCTGAATCGAGGATGGATTATGTAGATGTATTTGAACTACAGAATTAACGTACCATCAGCTAGATTGTGTGCTGGCTTGTCACCCTTATTCTATAAAAATACCTAAAGGCGTCTTGATTTTGTGTTAAAACTACCGTGATGTCAGTCTTCGCAACCCTGCGACGTGTTAATTGAAATTGCGACCAGTCTGACCCACGTAAACGTCGTGGTATTCGTCACAAACAAGTTTAAAAATACCCGATTTTTGACTAATATTCATCTTATCTTTATTATTACAAGTACTTCTAAGAGAATTGTATATATATAAACACTCACGCCGGTCACCCAGAGGGGTAGGCAGAGACTACAGACTTCCATTTGGCACGATCCTGACACACCTCTCTTGCCTCCTTCACATCCATACACCTACGCATACATGCTCGTCGGTTAAGGGTACTCCTAATTTAGCCCGTTTTCAATAAATCGCCAATTTGGTCGATAAATTTTCACCTAGGACGTCCCTTTCCGACTCTGCCATTCACTTCTGCACCATAAATTTTCTTTGTCACTCTTTCCTCATTCATTCTTTCCACATGACCAAACCACCGAAGCATTCCTTTCTTAATCCTAGTCACAACATCATCTTGCAAACCACACTCTTCTCTTTTTACACAATTTCTTACCCTGTCATTCAGATTCAGCCCTAACATACTCCTTAACGACCGCATTTCTACTGCGTTTATTCTACTCTCGTGCTTCTTCTCCCACACCCAACTTTCACTACCATACGTTAAAGTAGGAACCAACACAGCATTGTGAATTGCCATTCGTGCCTTTTTCGACACATTTTGACTCTTCACAATAGAGTGCAAGGCCCCATTTACTCTATTTCCCGCATTCACTCGTCGTTCTATATCCTTATCATATCTCCCATCCCTGCTAAATACGCAGCCCAAATATACAAACTCATCTACTTGCTCGATCAACTCCCCTTCTATTCTTATTTCACAAATCGTTTTACTTTCTTCTCTTTCAAAAACCATAACCCTCGTCTTACTTGCGTTCACTTTCATACCCCTTTCTTTTAATGATCCATTCATTAATGTAACCATCATTTGCAACTCGGCCGCCGACGACGCAAGAATAACTTGATCATCGGCGTACAAAAGGCATTTGACGGTTAACTCTTCTTATCCTCATTCTTAATCCGCATTCTTCAACTTTTTCTAAGAGAATTGTTTGTTTTGAATGCCACATTAGCGCCGTTTTGTCTAAGAGTATTAGCTATTTTTTCTGATATGGAGCCTAAGTAGGTCGAACTGCTCACATATCGCCTGACACTTTGAGGTTGAACCGCGTACAGAGAATTGCAATAGCAAGAACTTGCTTTTGTTTACTTTTAGAAGATTTTTGAAAACCGTTAGAGACTGCAATTTGATAAATTATATTAAGCTCTTTTAAATGATTTTCTTTACTGGAACAGTGAACAGACGGTTAATGTAACAATAAAAAGCGGCTAATTTATATACGAGGATGACCGTGTCGGTATGAGTTGGCTTTTGTAACGCTAGACATCGCTAGCTAGCCGTTAAGCCGGCAGTCAAGCCCGCCACGCCCAGCCGTTACCACACTTCCCCACCACGTGAGCCTTGCCTCGCCAAATTTCGAGTCGGGGGAGGTGAAGTAACCGCCAGCCAGCGAATGCTATAAAAGCCAGGAGCGATGATTTTGTACATTCAATTTGTAATAATAATTGTAAGGGAACACTCTGCCCGAATAAAAGTACAAATCAGTTTGCGTTTATCTTTTAACCACTTTTATTATACACCGTCTTTTACACTCAGAAGTGGGATTTAAAAAAAAAGAAGCTCATGATGAAACGACGCTCCGCTACACATAAACGTCGACGGTCGCCTAGTCAGGAGAATGTAGATTCTGCGTCGATAAACCAGATGTCTGAAAATTCAAACGAAGAAGGTAGATGCACACCACCCGCAAGGAAAACATTAAAGAGTCTCCTAACACAAGAAGTTGAAAAAGCATTCAACTATCTGGAACACGAAGCGCCCACCCTCATTCGTCGAAGAGAACACAGTACCGCATTTTTAATTCCAGAATTTGACCCTAAAAACGAAGAATGCACAGTTACTGCCTGGATAAAAAAAATCGAGCAACTAGGTCAAATCCACGGCTGGGATGACAAAACTAAATCATTATATCTTCAAGACAAGTTGAGAGGACAGGCAAGAAAGTGGTATAATCGACTCGATGAGTACGACTACTCTTGGGAGCAATGGAAAGAAATGCTTCTTCGTGCGTTCCCGAAACATCGAGACTACGCTCATGTTCTGGAAGAAATGTTTCATAGAAAAAAACTACCCTCTGAAAGCATGACAAAATATTATCAAGAAAAGGTTGCTTTGTTCTTCAGAAGCAAGTTGTCAGATATCGCTACGGTGTCTGCATCATACGAGGGTTGCCTCTAGCATTACAATCAAATGCGAGAGCATTCAAATGCAAACGACCTGACGAGTTATATGAAAATTTCTTGCCGGCACTCGATGACTACAAAGTTCCTGTAACGGATACAACAGGAGGCTACAAGGATATGCCACACCTCATAGAGAAGAAACCTTCCGCGAACCCTAACACTGATCCATGTCCGCGCTGCAAGAAAATTGGACATTTAGTACGTAACTGTCCATTGCCTGACCAACGCAGCTGCTACAAATGCGGAGTTCGAGGTCACATTGCTCCACGTTGCCCGTCAAATCCTATATATATACCTGCCCCGAAAGCAGGTAGTGTGAAAGAAATAAATTTAATTCAAAACTACAACGATGTTTACAAAAAGACTGCAAAGATCAACGGTGCTTTCGTGAAATCGTACATCGATACGGGCAGTCAAGTAAATGTGCTCACAAGTGAAGTAGCTACTCTCCTGGGTCTCGAAGCTAAACCTGTCTCCGTTATTTTGAAGGGATTCTCTGGCGGTTACTTAAATAGTAACAGCGAAGTCGAGTTTGAGCTTGAAATTGATAACCTGCATATGACCTGTAACGCATACCTAACCGAGGCCGAAATGAGCGGCGTAAATCTTTTGATCGGGCAACCGGTTATAAACAGTGAAGGTGTGTCATTAGTTGTACACGAAGGCAAAGCTACACTTCAGAAGGAGCTCAATTTCTTGTCCAATCTTGATGTTACTGAAGCTAGCAGCAGATTTCGTGTCGTCACTGCTGCAAGTGAACGTTTACCACCAGGTATCTCAATTATCAATGTTAAAATTATTGGCAGTGCGGCCAGTAATCACGTACTAACACCTGCGAGGTATTTCGAGTTCCAAGAAATATCATTCTTCCTGTCAGCAACACTTCTACGAGGAAATGAAGGCTACCTCAAGGTCGTCAACAGTGGAAAAAGGACATCACCTGGAAGGAAGGAACCATCCTACTTCGTGCCGAGAGCTGCCAGGAACCAAGCAACCAGGTCAGTCAACATGCCAATATTTGCAAAATGCCGTATGCCAAATGTATTTCACAATTGAGTGCCTTGGGTATTGATAGTTATGCCATTGGTGGGGTAGACTTAGATAAAATCAGGGTAGGCCCAATAAGTATATCTTATCGGAATCAATTAATCGGTTTGTTGTATCGATATGGTAATTGTTTTGCTAGCTGCACTAAGGAGTTGGGATGTATGGATTTAGTTCAAATGCGCATTAGATTATCCAATAATGAACCAGTACACCGTAGGCCTTATAGATTAGCACATCACGAACAAGAGATGGTTAAACTAAAAATTAATGAGCTATTAGAGGCGGGCATTACAAAATAATCCGAATCAGATTATGCTTCTCCTATTGTTCTAGTTAAGAAGAAGAACGGAGATATTCATCTATGTGTCGATTATCGAGCACTAAATGTTTTAACTATCCGCGATAGATATCCATTACCTAATATCGATGAGCAAATTTCTAAATTATCTGGCATGAAATACTTCACTAGTCTTGATTTAGCCCAAGGGTACCATCAGCTTAGCATTCATCCTGAAGATACACACAAAACAGCCTTTGTCACTCCGCAAGGACATTATGAATATAATAGAGTTCCTTTCAGTCTCGCCAACGGTCCCTCAGTGTTTATGCGTTTAATAAACAAGGTCGTAGATAGTTTAGAAAATTCCAAAGTAAATCATTTAGATAAAAATAATTCCAATAATTTCGAACGAACGTCAGAAGTATTAGCATTCCTCGACGATCCCTTACTACCGTTAGTCGATGTTCAAACAGGTTTAGACTTATTGGATAAGGTTCTAAACAAATTGCAAACGGAGAATTTAAAATTAAATATGAGCAAATGTTCATTTTTACAAAATAGGATTTCTTATTGTGGTTATGAAATATCCTGTGATGGCATTCAACCGGGTGAATTTAAGTTGGCAGCGGTGTCTCAATTTCCCGTTCCAAGTAATGTACATGAAGTGCGTCAGTTTATTGGTCTATGTAGTTATTTTAGGAAGTTCATCCATAACTTTGCAACAATAGCTCGTCCGCTTACCGAACTAACAAAAAAAATACGATGTGGGTATGGGGCGAATCACAAAAATCTAGTTTTGAGAATTTAAAAAATAAATTATGTAATAAGCCAGTGTTAGCGATATACGATCCTAGTTGGCCAACAGCAATCCACACGGATACATGCAAGTTAGGCATCGCAGGTATTCTTTTACAAAAACAGATTGACGGTAGTTTGCACTCTGTCTTGTATTTTAGTCGCGTCACCAGTCGGGAAGAAAGTGTTTATCACAGCTATGAGCTCGAAACGCTTGCAGTGGTGGAATAGTTACGAAGGTTTCGTATATATATGTTAGGTAAAAACGTCGTGTAGTTACAGACTGTACTGCAGTACGCGATACAATGACTAAACGTGATCTTATTCCACGCATTGCTCGCTGGTGGCTTTTAATTCAAGACTATGATATTACTATTGACTATAGACCGGGTGAGGGTATGAAACATATAGACGCCTTAAGTAGAAATCCGATAGATGCCGTAAACGTATACCATTTAGAAGTAAACGATTGGTTTAGAACAGTACAAGATCAAGATGAAAAGTCGAAACGTATTATTGATTTACTGCAAAGTGGATGCACAGATAGGGATATAGTGAATAATTATGTAGTCGTTGATGGTAGGCTTTATCGTAAAACTCTTTACGGTACCCGATTGGTTGTGCCTAACTTCGCGCGATGGAAAATATTACAAATGCACCATGACGATATCGCCCATGTAGGATTAAAACGATGCTCAGAACTTATAAAAAATGATTTCTGGTTTCCAAAAATGTCCCGATTTATACGAAAATATGTGACGTCATGTTTACATTGTGCATGTCATGTACGGTAAAGGGGAATACGGTAGGAAAGAAGGCAAATTACATCCAATTCCAAAACCTATCGAACCAATGAAAATGGTACATATCGATCATTTGGGCCCTTTTAGTAAAACAAAAAAGGGTACTAGTACATGTTAGTATTGACATGTGCCTTCTCTAAATTAGTTGTATCTGAGCATACGCGTACCGTCAATTCTATAGAGACAATCAGAGTTTTAAAACGCATATTTAGTTTATTCGGTTTTCCAGATCATGTGGTTTCCGATCATGGTAAGGCCTTTACGAGTAGACATTTCAAGAAGTTTGCAACGGAAAAGCAGTTTAAACACACGTTAACAACTATTTCGTGTCCTAGTCTAATGGGCAGGTAGAACGCACTAATCGCACAATTCTCGATGCGTTGAGAGCCACGGAACCGAGCGAGGCCTCTCATAATTGGCACAACAGTTTACCAAATGTATTATGGGGTATCAATAATACTATTAATGACACAACAGGTTATAAGCCATACGATCTAATGTTTGCTCGCGTAGGTAGGTCAGTATGTGATGTCTCCATCCCAGATCGAGTTTCGGAGCCAGTGCAATCTAGACGCCATAGGGCTACTAATCGGATTAGTATAGCTAGCAAGAAAATGAAACGTAATTTTGATAACAGGCGTAAAAATAGTAAGATTTACAAAAAAGGTGATTACGTACTTTGGCGCCAGGCGCCGACTACTAGCGGCAATAGGGTAAATTCTTAGTTAGATGATACGTATTTTGGCCCATATGTGATAATTAAGGAGCTAGGTAACGATCGATATAAACTAAGAATTATAAAAGGTCTTAGAGGATACAAGAAGTTTACAGGCCTAGCCCGTACGCCAAGCCGTGAGCACTTTAGATCGTACAATACCTACCTTACGTTCGCTCCAGAAGAGCACTAATTAGATCAGAATTATGTAAAATTGTGTACCTATGAAAAAACTATTTTTTCGTTTTAAACGAAACCAAAGACAGCAGCAATGCAATAGATAATAGTATCAAAGACAAAGATATGCTCTTTTATTTTAAACCATAACCTGGCAATGTTTCTTAGGAAAAAAAAAAGAAATCACTCTGAACTTTCGGCGTTCCACGTGTCGTTTTGATGAAGGTGCACCGTCTTTTTTATAGAATTTTATATTTGTGTCTGGACTAAAAACGAAAGTATTATACTTTTTTATATTCCTTGTAATATAGTGAATACGTAGATAAATATAATTTGTGGTATAAAAAGTGAAAAGTAAATTGCCAAAAGTACTTCAAAATCTGGAAGGCCCATTTTGGCGGTTGGGTCATAAATGTGTTATTTTTCAAATTCTCATTTACTTTTAGTGTAAAATTTAAGTAAAAATAGTTTTCTTACATATTTCAAATAACTTGACGTTGTATTTATTTCAAATTCACACATAAATATTTTTGAAATATTGTTCTAAATGTCACACAGATAAAATATTATTATTGTTTTTTTTTTAATTTTTTAATATTTTAATATTTTGGTATGAGTAACGAATGGAAACATATAAAACATAAAAATATACATATTTCCAAACATTTTCATATAAATTTCTCCAAAAACAAAAGTGTAGAATTCAAATTAGTAGTAATTTTGTCACTAAAATTGAAGTATATACTACTACTATGCTATACAGGGTAATTTACGTATTTTATTACAATTTCTAGCAGCCAAAAATAATTTTATTCGATAGTTTATACATTCAACAAGAACTCCTGTAAGTTTTATCCATAAATATTGTCTCAAAGTGAAAATATAGCAAAATTTGCAATATAGCAAAAAATTTTCTAACTTACAAATTTTCCCGCCATTAAGGTCCCGAGCGAACGGGAGTATAACATGTCGCGCCCTGTCAGAGCGTACCGGCTAGTATCCGCTGATTCCTTACGACCAATTCGTAGCGTTGCCTCTATGTCCGATAGCGCCAGTAGTGTGGATGAACAATTGGAAACCGAAGATCTCTTAGACCTTCTTGAGAGCTAGATCAAAATTCATTTCTCCGTAATTACACTTGTTTCTTGAGCTGACTTGTAATCATAGTTTTTTTGGAGCAATTGTTACAGGATGGCCGAGTGTAACGCTAGATATCGCTAGCTAGCCGTTAAGCCGGCTGTCAAGCCCGCCAAGCCCAGTCGTTACGTCACTTCCCCACTACGTGAGCCTTGCTCCGCCAAATTGCGAGTCGGGGGAGGTAAAGTAACCGCCAGCCAGCGAATGCTATAAAAGCCAGGAGCGATGATTTTGTACATTCAATTTGTAATAATAGTTGTAAGGGTAACACTCTGCCCGAATAAAAGTACAAATCAGTTTGCGTTTATCTTTTAACCACTTTTATTATACACCGTCTTTTACACTTTCGATAAATTTGAAAAATATTAAACGACTCTTTTCTTGTTATTGTTAAGTCAAGTAAATTAAGGGAGCAATCTTGTTCCAATTCAAGCTTAAACTTAATTATGTCGTGGACTCTATTTATTTTATTAAGGAAAACATCCAATTATCTCCTTGTGTCAGTCCAGCAAATATTTATGTCGTCTACATATCGATAATTTGTTGACAATTATGTTGTTTTTCAAAATTATCCATAAAAATGTCCGCCATAAGTGGACTTAGACTACTTCTTTTTGTAGATAAAAACGGTTACTAAACCGGAAATAATTTTATTTCACACAGAGAGAGGTTAAGTTAAGAAGATAATTTGTTTCCACGGGATGTCGATGACGTTTATCAAAGAGATCTAAAAGTATACGCAAACAGTCAGGGGATGGGACATTTGTGAAAAGACTATCAAGGTCTAAAGATAACAACATACATTTAGGTGGAATACGAATATCCTTAATTTTGTAAATGAAGTCTTAATTATTTTTAAGGCTGTAAGTTGGTTTGGATCCAGATTTCTTTCGAAGGAGTAACTTTAATTTTTTAGCAAGGAGTTTTCCGATGGATCGGTTGCGAGGTACTTGAAAAATAAATTAAAAAATCTTTAATGAATATTCCTATTAGTTTTGGACCAGTATAATAAAAAGACGAAAGACTGCGACACAGGTTCAGCGAGAATAAATAGCACTTGGGAATATATGGATCTAATGTCCTTTTTGTCAGACGCTCCTGAGAGACGATATTACAATTATTCAAAAACTAGCGCTTTGTTAGCACATACGCTATCTATTTGCTAACATATTTTATATAATTTCAGTGTTTCTCGCACATAAAAAAAATTGTGAAAATGATTCACAGGCAAATATCCATAATATAGAGGTCAATACTGATAAGTTGCATAAAGAAATATAATAAATAAAATAAATAATGAATAAGAAATATTTTACTGATATTCCTATCTTAACCACTAAGTCACTGAATACTTCTCCTGCCGTCACCGAATCATTACTTAAACAAAATGTAAATGCGTGTACAAAGAATTTTACATTTCATAAAGTGTCATCAAAAGATATTCTAAAATACTTTAAGACTATTGATATTAAGAAAACCGCCGATCTGTGGGGGATTTCCGTTAAAGTTATTGCGTCTATAATAGATGCAATCGCACCTCAACTATCTATTATTTTTAATACTAGTATCAAATCTGGCGTGTTTCCTGATTTAATGAAGCATAGTAAAGTAATACCTTTATTTAAATCTGGCAGTACATTGGACCCCGCTAATTTTAGACCTATTTCTATACTGCCAACACTTAGTAAAATTTTTGTAAAAATTATTCTTGATCAAATGTTAATTTTTTTTAACGCGTTCAATCGGCTACGGGTCTGATCAGATCATACAATACCTACCTTACGTCGGCTCTAGTACGGGTCGGATTAGATCAGAAGTACTGCCCTATGAACTATTTTTTTATACTATTTTTTCGTTTTAAACAAAATCTAAGACAATATGCAATAGATAATAGTATCAAAGACAAAGATATGCTCTTTTATTTTAAACCATAACCTGGCAATGTCGCTTTGATGAAGGTGCTCCGTCTTTTTTATAGAATTTCGTATTTGTGTCTGGACTAAAAACGAAAGTATTATACTTTTTTATATTCCTTGTAATATAGTAAACGCGTAGATATATAATTTGTGGTATAAAAAGTGAAAAGTAAATTGCCAAAAGTACTTCAAAATCCGGAAGGCCCATTTTGGCGGTTGGGTCATAAATGTGTTATTTTTCAAATTCTCATTTATTTTTAGTGTAAAATGTAAGTAAAAATAGTTTTCTTACATATTTCAAATAACTTGACGTTGTATTTATTTCAAATTCACACAAAACAATTTTTGAAATATTGTTCGAAATATCATACAGATAAAATATTGTTATTTTTTTTTAATTTTTTAATATTTTAATATTTTGGTATGAGTAACGAATAGAAACACATAAAACATAAAAATATACATATTTCCAAACATTTTCATATAAATTTCTCCAAAAACAAAAGTGTAGAATTCAAATTAGTAGTAATTTTGTAACTAAAATTGAAGTATATACTACTACTATGCTATACAGGGTAATTTATGTATTTTATTACAATTTCTAGCAACCAAAAATAATTTTATTCGATAGTTTATACATTCAACAAGAATTCCTGTAAGTTTTATCCATAAATATTGTCTCGAAGTGAAAATATAGCAAAACTTGCAATATAGCAAAAAAATTTCTAACTTACAAATTTTCCCGCCATTAAGGTCCCGAGCGAACGGGAGTATAACATGTCGCGCGCTGTCAGAGCTTACCTATATGTAAATAAATTACTTCATAAAAATCAATTCGGTTTCACAAGGGGTCGCTCAACAACTGATGCTGGTGTTGAGCTTATTAAATATATCTTTAATGCATGGGAGAATTCACAGGATGCTTTGGGTATATTCTGTGACCTATCCAAGGCCTTCGATTGTGTTCACCATGAAACATTAATCAGGAAACTTCAACACTACGGTGTAAGAAGTGATGCTCTTAAATTAATTATTTCATATTTAAGTGACAGAACACAAAAAGTTGTAATTAATAGTATGAGTTCTTCCGGGTCGACTGTACAAATGGGCGTGCCTCAGGGCTCAATTCTCGGCCCCTTTCTGTTTCTTGTATATATTAATGACTTACCTTACATAGTGGGGATAACCATGGTATAGTATTATTTGCTGATGATACTTCATTAATTTTTAAATTAAAACGATAGTTATTAAATTACGACGAAGTAAATAATGCTATAGCTAAGGTATTCAATTGGTTTAATGTTAATAATATGCATTTAAATAAACTAAAACTAAATGTATGAAATTCGTAACTCCTAATGTCAAACATGTTAATACGAATGTAATTTTAAATGGGGAAGAACTGAGTCTTGTTGATACCACCATTTTTCTTGGAATCACACTAGACGCAAAGCTTCAATGGCTCCCCCATATATCAAAACTAGCTAGCAGACTTAGTTCTGCAGCATATGCTGTAAAAAAGATTAGAACTCTTACCAGTCTTGAAACAGCAAGAATAGTTTACTTTAGTTATTTCCATAGCATTATGTCGTATGGTATTTTGCTATGGGGACACGTGACTAACACTGAAATTATATTTATTTTACAGAAGAGAGCCATTAGAACAATATATAATTTAAAACCAAAAGAGTCACTGAGACAAAAATTTAAGGAAATTAATATATTAACTCTGGCCTCTCAATATATTTATGAAAATGTAATGTACGTACACAAGAATAAACGTAGTTTTGCAAAAATAAGTGATATTCATTCTGTAAATACTAGAATCAGACACAAGCTAGTAGTACCAGTTATTCGACTCCACCGAGTCAGTAATTCATTCTTGGGGCGATGTATGAGCTTTTACAACAAAAAAATATACAAAATTTGTTATAGGCAAAGATCAAAATTTTTATTAAACTAAGTTTGTATAAAAAGGGTTATTATAATATTAAGTGTTTCATTATCAATAGCTGGAAACATCCTTCTTCGTTTCTCTTCATAAGTAATCGGTGCCTTGTTGCCTTTATTTTTCTTTGTATATGGTCGTCTTGTGCCTCTTCTTCAAGTAACACAAGCGCCGCCAAAAGTGTTGAATTTATATCCGTTTTATATACACATATCACAACCACACGCGAGCACTGTCGGTTACTTAACTGTTGTTTAATCGAAAGTCTAAACGTCGTCTGCTGCTAAGATAATATGTATTGGCCGCTGACGCTGTGCCTGGCGTTCTGACGCCGATCGTAACGTTTACACTGAAGTCGGGCGTCGCGTATAGCATTTAATAGGAGACCGTAGCCTTACTACGACTGCTTTGTAACAATTTTCCTGTGTTTTATCAGCAAGCAAATAGCGGAATTATTTTTATTCCTCTGTCGCAGATGTTGTGGTAATAAAAATGTATGAGTTTTGTTACAATAAAAATGTTATTCTAAATTAGATGAAGTTACTCAATAGGACACAAACTACGTGTCTCAATAAAATTTCAAAAAGAAAAAGCCACAAAATTATACCACCCACACCATCTGGATGTGTACACCACTGTGCGATTTACTGGGAGTTTTCTTCCTCGCACGATATTTTTATCACATTTACCACCGGACCTTCAAGAAACGAAATTAATCCTTTTTTAAAGTTTGAAAAGACACCTGGAATTCCTTATGTATTTCAATTGTTCGTAAGCGGCCGTCAACACTTTCCATAAGGCGAGCCGCGGATTTGTCTGTCTCCTCTTCTATTAAAATGTTGTGGTACCTACATAAAATGCTGGAAAAATTCATAGGTCTACATTTTCAGTCAGCAAAACGGGTAAATAACGAGCCCAATTATAAATAAATCGCGGTAAAATACATTACTTTTATTCCGATCCAAAGTTCAAACGTATTGTCTTGAAATTAGCTTTTATTTGGTTGTATCCTTTTTTCGTCACTCCGTCCAATTAAATGAGCAACAAAAGGTCCGTGTTTGGTGACGATTATAATCCTTTTTTGTTTATAATCCTTTTTTTTTAATATAATCCCTTTATTATTGTTTACATGTATGTTTTATTGGACTCGTTTCCTGCCTGTTCAATAGAAGTTATCGATCTATTTACATATAGGAAACGTGGGGATAAAATACCCTTTCTGATAAAAAAAAATTGAAATGAGCTACCGATAACAAAATTACTGTTATTGATTAAAACTACTTTTACGAATTGAATAAAACTAAATTTACGGATTCTATCGCGTTTATTTAACTGATTTTACTTATTTTTAATTCCCGATATTCGAGTGCTTTACAGCACCCATGGTCACGGGAAGGACTGAGATGTTTGACCTCCCAATGTCATTGTTAGCCTTCAGTTTTTGAATATTAATTTTGGTCCGATTTACGCAAAATTAATATTCAAAAACTGAAGGTACCTAGTTAGGTGTGTTAGAATTATTTTGAAAGGAAAATTTCTTTAGAACATATTACAATGTAATTTTTGAACTTGGTAAGAATATTATTATAAATTAACCCTACAATTATTCCCTCCTGATACTCTGCATTCGTCTCATTTTCTCAAAGTTTAGTTTTGTAAAGGTTTTACTTCCACCGTGCTTGAATTGCACACATGTATTTTTTTAATTTATTGTCTTTAAATGCAAAAGTAATAATTGTTATTTTTTATGTCGCATAAGTAGATGGTGAGAATTGGCAGAAAGAGTTCATCGTTTATGATTATATAACTTTAAAGTAAAATATTAAAAGTAGTAAAATTATCGCCAAAGATTTAAGATATTTCCTATCGCTAGTGTACTAAAGGAGGTAATTAAAACAAATTCATCCTACATGGTAGAGACCCGGTGCTAATACCAATTATTTGCTACTGTACAACCAAAACCTCATCAAATCAGGTAGAGGTATTCCCATGATCCGCTCTCCCACCCTCCACCCCTACTCTCCGCGGCAACCTCATACCAGCAAAAGTATATAACGACTTTCACTGTACTAGCAAAAGTTACAGCTGAAATAGCAAATTAATGTCCCGGCCTTTTTAGAAATTTTGGAAGTACTTTAAAAATATATAACAGTTCATAAATACTCATATAACGTTTCATCACAGTTCTGTTAAATTATTTACTAGATTTTCTAGTGTACTAGTATGTACTTGGAAATCTAAATTTAGTATATTTAAATTAAATTATAGAATTCCAGAGATTGCCTTCGTTAAAATATTTAAACTTTATCGCCTCAAGAATTGAGGCTAGTACGTTAATATTTTTCTAATAATTATTTCATGGCATACTTTTTATAATTTCTTCAATAGTGTTATTGTAATTTTAGAGTGAAGTGTATTTGTTTTATTGCGTACAATACTATTAAATTTTACATAATAGAGTTACCACGAATGTGTGGCTGGACCAGGGAAGGAACAAGCCTTTACAGAATACCAGTGTGAAATATCAGGTAATGATGCTATATTTTGTATATTGAGTGTATTCCACCGTAGTTCTCATGGGTGATAACGTATCTCTGCATTTTCCTTCTTTAATAGAAGATACTTGTAGGTGTCTATGGGCCACAGCATACACTTACCGTAATATGGACTGGTAGCCCGCTTGTCACTAAAACTTATTTTTTTACTTACTTATAATAAAAACACACGGCTGCAGATCAATTACGTCACTCAGTGGACTAAAAAATAGGACAAACTTTAATTATAATGTTCCCTAGATTCTTTTCAGTCAGGCGGGTAGCCCGTCCGCTCAGGACAGGATTGTAATGCACGAGTGGCTGAAAAATCATACGCGCACACTCTATTTACTCACTTTATTAGTCAAATAGGATAAAAACACACTAACAGAGAGAGAACTGGTGCAGAACCTACGGTTTTATGAGATTTTTTTAACAGAAAAACCCAGTAACTGATTTTCGTTCAACCCTAAGACCCTTATAATCTCCAAAAAGGCAGTTATCGCTCTAGTATTGTTATTAGTCAACTCTCTATGTCTGAGAAATATATAACGGCGTCGTTCGTGACGTAATAAAGTGAAGTAATTTAAAACAGCAATTTATTGTAAGCGGCACGTGCCCGTAATTCCCCACCTCCGCACATCTGATTGTTTGCAGTTACTATTAAAAGTTTCGCTTCTCGAACGGACTTTTTGCGAGCTAAAAAAACCCTAAAATATTATTATTTCTTAATCAACGGAAAGCAATTTTCCATCCGAAATTGAACTATAAATTTATTAATCCCTTAGTTTGGCTTCAGAATTGTTTTACTGTTTCGAATAAGGTCAAGTTAATATTTCATTCCATGGTAATAAGAGGCGACTATGAAAAATATCAGAAAAGTTGTATGGCTACCAATAGATGACGTTATAACCATCTCGTTACGCCAAATGTAAAATAATAACAAAACCACTTTTAAAAACACCAGTCGAAGTCGATGAATGCAGATGTCTTAAGACCTTACTTCGTGGCATTTCTTGGGGGAGGACTATGCTCAGCAGTAAACTTGCGAAGGGCTGTAATGATGATGATGATGATGAACAGTAAACAGCACAATAGCGAGACTCTGTTACTGCATTAGCCAATCCGCTTACCAATCGTAGCGGTTAAGGAAAATCCTTCTTAACTCGAAAGGGTTCCATGACCATCAGTAAACTTTTACAAGCTGACGAAGAATATAAAGAAGCAATTCATTCGCACCGTGTTTGGTTGGCATCAAAGAATAGAAGATACAAGGAAAAGGAAATATTATGCTATTCCAATCCATTATTATTATAAAAAGATACTATAAAAAATTCGGTAAGTCTCATAAACTAGATATAAAATATCCTGAGCATTGACAAAAAGTCTTCACTATTGAAACTGACCGAAAAAAATACTAGAAGACAGGAATTCTTCTTTGTCTAGGAGTCCAACTACATAGCTTCCACTCTATTACCTACTTTTGCCGACAAACGTGTACTAATGTGTTCCGATCGGAAAAGTGAGGAAAACCATTATAATTACAGGCTGTTAGGCGTTCCACAAAAGTCTTCCGAGGTGACAATGTACCCGTAGCCTCGTTTTCCCTTTGATTTAGGTTGCAGGTGTCCATTTACTGCAGTAACTCCTTAAAATTAGGATTGTCAGCTCTTTTGTCACAGTGTAATAAAAACATAATAACTGTCCATGCATGTATAAGAAAATTGGACATTACGGTTAACTTTATCCTTAAAATGTACACAATGACATTTAATTTAAATTTCTAGGAGTCAAGTTTTAATAAACAATAAATTCCCATAATTAAATTTATAGATTAGTACAAATAAAAAAACAATAAAAAGCTTATTAGTATTATTAATGAACGTAATGTCTTTAATAGACCAGAATAGAATCATCAGTTTTTTTTTAAATAATCGATGGGCAGTTAAACAAAAAACCAACTCTAGATAAGAATTCTCCTTTTAAATAAAAACTGTCTTGTAATAGTATTCGAAAATATACCAATTATTCATTAGTATTAATGAATTAGGTTTCAAATAAAAAGCAACAAGACCAATGGTTAAAACATTATTCTAAAAACCCAACTGAGAAAGAAATGAACTGAAAAGAGAAAAAAATAATACTAGTTTTTACGGAATTTATCGCGTATAGTTAACTTTTTAAATACCCGACGTTTCGAACGTTTTACAGCACTTATGGTCACGGGCGGGACTGAGATGTTCAACGTCCATATGTCTTAGTTAACCGCGGTTACCGTAGATTAATTTTTTTTTTAAATTTTAATCTATGCTAACCGCGGTTAACTATGACATATGGACGCTGAACATCTCAGTCCCGCTCGTGAACATGAGTGCTGTAAAGCGTTCGAAACGTCGGGTATTTAAAAAGTTAAATATACGCGATAAATTCCGTAAAAACTAGTATTATTTCAATGTGTAGTTTTCGCGTAAATATAAGAAATCATTACGAGAAAAAAAATTATATCTTATGTCACTGCCACATCTAAGGCAAATCTAACGACAACACTTTTATAAAAAATATCAAGCTGTTTAGGTTACAGAGCGTGCCAAAACAATGGAAATACACACATACGTACATACATACATATATACATACACTCGAAAAACACTACCCTTTTTCTGGGAAAGTCGGAAAATTAGTGTGAAATAGATCCACTGTCACTAGGAATAAAATATTTCATGGACATGTGTGAATTCCACCAACACTCACTGAAGTGGCGGGCACAATTTCTCCATAGCCCTTTCAAGATAGAAGTAGGTCTGTGCCTGTAAGTTTACTTTACATTTTTATCATAGTAGACTGCACAACTTGTTTAATTGTATAATTTTATGTTGAAGAAAAACTCCCCTGAGCTTTTTGCTGGTTGTTTACACAGGTGACAATAAGTTTTCAAACCAACGGTAAAAGTTAAAAAATATTGTTCTACTAATCTGCATTGAATAAAAATTATTCTTTTCTACTCTACGAAATTAATAAAATATGAACAAATATCGTAATAAATAAATAAGTGGAATACAATATAGTACTTATTTTTATTTTAGGTACTAAAATTATTAATTAAAACAACATTAAAGCCACACTTTTAACCCTTTGACTTTCATACACTTAAGTAGTAGACGCTCTCTGTGGTATTAAATAACTCGGGATTTTATAAGTATATATATATATATATATATATATATATATATAAAAATATATATATATATATATACATAGCTTTTAATTATAATTATGACGAAGCTGGTACGATAACGCCACGTAAAGTGTTCTACTCGTAATTTCAAAGAACTATTACACTTTATTAAAAATCATACTAACGTGTCTCTCAATATCTGTTAAAAGGGTGTAGTATGAAAATTGACTCTATCTTCAATGTATTTTTTGTGAATAAACTGAATTAACGAATGAGCTAACGGACCAATGCCTTATGCTAATTGGCTACCGCAGCCCATGTACACCAGACTCCAATTACAATATAGAAGGTTACAGATGTGTTGTGGCCTCTAGAGAACTATAGAATACCTCTAAACCTGTGGTTATAATTTATAAATTTAATACGGGAACACATCAGTGTAAACACTGCTATTTGGTGACAGAAATAAGTTAGTATGTGGAACCTTCCCGCACATCTATGCAGCAAATGATAGTTTTTCAACTCTTGAACATTGGAGTAAGAAACGATCTCAACGTAAAGTATAAGTTTCAAATAAAACTAGCTTTACGGACTCTATCGCGTTTACTTTAGACTTTTTTAATTCCCGATATTTAGGGCGCTTTACCGGATTTTCACGCGGGAAACTGATTTTTGTGAGGTCCCGTTTTTGGTTTGAAATTGGCTGCAGGTGTCTACGAACTGCAGCACCTACTCATCATCAGGTGGACGGTAAGTTCGATAATCATTTCAGTTGTTTTTTTTTTTCAGAAATTATGCGTTCTATCGCGAGATTTTTTCTGATAGTGCGTACTATTGCGGCTCTATAATACATCCTGCACAATTTCTAACATTAATATAATCCTAGACATTGTTTCAGTTAAAAATAGACCGAAAATACAAAAAACTAATCAAAAAAAAAAAAAAAAAAAAAAAAAAAAGAAAAACCTTTAAAAAAATACAATAGTTCTTAAACACATCTTCTGTCTTAAGTTCTTTTGTTTCAAATTAAAATCTAGATCACGTTCTCATTCTAAGTGACGTATTTTGCTTACTTACCTATAATAAAAACACACGGCTGCAGATCAAATACGTCACTCAGTGGACTAAAAAATAGCGCAACCTTTAATTATAATGTTCCCCAGATTCTTTTCAGTCAGACGGGTAGCCCGTCCGCTCAGGACTGGATTATAATGCACGAGTGGCTGAAAAATCTAGCTCTATTCACTCACTCTCTTAGTTAGATAGGATAAACACACACTAACAGAGAGAGAACAGGTGCATAACCTACGGTTTTATGAGATTTTTTTAACAGAAAAACCCAGTAACTGATTTTCGTTAAACCCTAAGACCCTTATAATCTCCAACAAGGCAGTTATCGCTCTAGTATTGTTATTAGTCAACTCTCTATGTCAGAAATATATAACGGCGTCGTTCGTGACGTGTTAAAGTGAAGTAATTTAAAACAGCAATTTATTGTAAGCGGCACGTGCCCGTAATTCCCCACCTCCGCACATCGAATTGTTTGCAGTTACTATTAAAAGTTTCGCTTCTCGAACGGACTTTTTGCGATCTAAAAAACCCTAAAATATTATTATTTCTAAATCAACGGAAAGCAATTTTCCATCCGAAATTGAACTATAAATTTGTTAATCCCTTAGTTTGGCTTCAGAATTGTTTTACTGTTTCGAATAAGGTCAAGTTAATATTTCATTCCATGGTAATAAGAGGCGACTATGAAAAATATCAGAAAAGTTGTATGGCTACCAATAGATGACGTTATAACCATCTCGTTACGCCAAATGTAAAATAATAACAAAACCACTTTTAAAAACACCAGTCGAAGTCGATGAATGCAGATGTCTTAAGACCTTACTTCGTGGCATTTCTTGGGGGAGGACTATGCTCAGCAGTAAACTTGCGAAGGGCTGTAATGATGATGATGATGATGAACAGTAAACAGCACAATAGTTACTCTGTTACTGCATGAGCCAATCCGCTTACCAATCGTAGCGGTTAAGGAAAATCCTTCTTAAGTGAATAGGGTTCCATGACCATCAGTAGACTTTTACAAGCTGACGAAGAATATAAAGAAGCAATTCATTCGCACCGTGTTTGGTTGGCATCAGAGAATAGAAGATATAAGGAAAAGGAAATATTATGCTATTCCAATCTATTATTATTATAAAAAGATACTATAAAAAATTCGGTAAGTCTCATAAACTACATATAAAATATCCTGAGCATTGAATAAAACTAAATTTTCAGATTATATCGCGTTTATTTAACTGATTTTACTTCTTTTTAATTCCCGACGTTTCGGGTGCTTTACAGCAACCATGGTCCCGGGGGGAGGGACTGAGATGTTTGACGTCCCAATGTCATTGATAGCCCGGCTACCTTCAGTTTTTGAATATTAATTTTTGGTCCGATTTACGCAAAACGAACTTACAGTATCTTGAAGTCTTGCAATGGTATGCTTGGGTTTGGGTTTAATTTTGTTAATTATAGGATTCCAAGCAGATAGCAGCAACCAACCATCTTCTCTATTGAAATTAGGATGTTTTTTAATTTCAATAGCCTCGCGTATCATCCTTGATAGGAATCGGTGTTCTTTCGCGAGGATTTGTGGTTTATCAAATCTGATGTAATGGTGGGGACGATCTTGAACATGTTCACAGACTGCAGAATTCCCGAAGCGTCGGTGCTTCACGTCAGCTATATGTTCTTTCACGCGGGTTTTTATGGATCTTTTTGTTTGACCTATGTAACAGAGACCACATTCACAATCTAACTTGTACACTCCTGCATCTTGTAGAGGGATACTACACTTGACGGATGGTAAAAATTGACTAATCTTCTTCGGCGGCTTGTAGTATGTTTTAATGGAAGCTCCCTTCAAGATGTTGAAGTAAAAATAGGTAAAATCAGTTAAATAAACGCGAATAATCCGAAAACTTAGTTTTATTCAATGTGTAGTGTTCGCGTAAATTTAAGAAATCAATATCCTGAGCATTGACAAAAAAGTCTTCACTATTGAAACTGACCGAAAAAAATACTAGAAGATAGGAATTCTTCTCTGTTTAGGAGTCCAACTACATAGGTTCCACTCTATTACCTATTTTTGCCGACAAACATGTACTAATGTGTTCCGATCGGAAATGTGAGGAAAACCATTATTATTACAGGCTGTCAGGCGTTCCACAACAGTCTTCCGAGGTGACAATGTACCCGTAACCTTGTTTTCCCTTTGATTTAGGTTGCAGGTGTCCATTGACTGCGGTAACTACTTAAAATTAAGATTGTCAGCTCTTTTGTCACAGTGTAATAAAAAACATAACTGTCCATGCAAGTATAAGAAAATTGGACATTACGGTTTACGTCTTCGTACTGAGCGCTCTTACCTATATTAAATTATTAACTATTCTGTAGAATTGTTAAACCTATAAAGTGAAGTCGAATGTTTCGATTAGATACTTAACCAGTAAAAGTGGCTTTTGTCCAGCATTTGACAGCTATGGACATATAAAGAAAGAAAATGTTATTTTCATTTATTCTTACTTAAAATAGACACTACATTTACTGTTACAAGTGGGAAATAGAAACAAACTTCGTGTACATTTTAAGGAAAATTTTTTTCCAACTTTATCCTCAAAATGTACACAATTACAGTTAGTTTAAATTTCTAGGAGTCAAGTTTCAATAAACAATAAATTTTCACAATTAAATTTATAGATTTGTACATATAAAAAAACAAATAAAAAGCTTATTAGTATTATTAATGAACGTAATGTCTTTAATGGACCAGAATAGAATCAACAGTTCTTTTTAATAATCGATGGGCAGTTAAACAATGAACCATATAATATATATACATATAAGAATTCTCCTTTTAAATAAAAACTGTCATTAATCAATTAGGTTTCAAGTAAAAAGCAACAAGACCAATAGTTAAAACATTATTTTAAAAACCCGACTGAGAAAGAAATGAACTGAAAAGAGAAAAAAAATTATGTCTTATGTTACTGCCACATAAAAGACAAATCTAACGACAACACATTTATAAAAAATTATCTTGCTGTTTAGGTTACAGAGCGTGCCAAAACAATGGAAATACACACATACGTACATACATACATATACACATACACTCGAAAAACAGTACCCTTTTTCTGGGGAAGTCGGAAAATTAGTGTAAAATAGATCCACTGTCACTAGGAATAAAATATTTCATGGACATGTGTGAATTCCACCAACACTCACTGAAGTGGCAGGCATAATTTCTTCATAGCCCATTCAAGATAGAAGTAGGCCTGTGCCTGTAAGTTTACTTTACATTTTTATCATAGTAGACTGCACAACCTGTTTTATTGTATAATTTTATGTTGAAGAAAAACTCCCCTGAGCTTTTTTTTTATAGAAGAGGGGGCAAACGAGAATGCGGCTCACCTGATGTTAAGTGACTACCGCCGCCCATGATCAACCGCAACACCAGGAGAATTGCAGGTGCGTTGCCGGTCCTTTAGCAAGGAGTAAGCTCTTTTCTTGAAGGTCCTCAGGTCGTATCGGTCCGGAAAAATCGCCGGTGGTAAACTATTCCACAGAGAGGTTGTACGCGGAAGAAAACTCCTTTTGAAACGTACTGTGGTGGACCGCCAAGCATCCAGATGGTGTGGATGGTATCGGGACGTTTGCCGCGTAGTGCGTTCATGAAATTTGGCGGCTGGGATTAATCCCAACAATTCCTCAGAGCACTCTCCATGGTATATGCGAAAGAAAATGCAAAGAGATGCAACATCTCTTCGCAGTGCCAGTGAATCCAGCCGATCGGAAAGCACTCGGTCGTCGACGATTCGAGCCGCTCTGCGCTGGATGCGGTCAAGTGGAAGGAGCTGGTACTGGGGAGCCCCAGCCCAAAGATGGGAACAGTATTCCATGTGCGGCCGAACCTGCGCTTTGTAAGGTTGCAGGCGGTGTGCTGGCATGAAATACTGTCCCGCTCTTCTGAGCACGCCAAGCTTTTTAGAGGCCAATTTGGCCTTTTCTTCCAAAGCCACGAAACTGCACGTCACTCGATATGTCAACGCCGAGGATTCCGATACTGGCTTTGGCAACAAGGGGAGTGCCTTGAAACTGAGGAGATACAACAAAGGGGTTCTTTTTAGCGGTTAACGCGCAAACTTGTGTGTTTTGGGGGTTAAATTGGACTAGATTTAGTCGCCCCCAATCCAAGCAAGACTCTGTTCAGCAAAGACTCGACTTCAGACACAAGTTTGTCCCGGCACTTGGAGACCTTTTCCCGAGAAATATTGGCTCGGCCGGTGTAAAGAGCATCACCAGTGCTGTCATCTGCATAGCAATGAATATTACGGGTTTGCAACATATCATTGATAAAACATACATAAACAAACATAAACACTCACGCCTGTCACCCAGAGGGGTAGGCAGAGACTACAGACTTCCAATTAGCACGATCCTGACATACCTTTCTCGCCTCTTCCACATCCATATACCTAGGCATACATGCTCGTCGGTTAAGGGTACTCTTAATTTGACCCATTTTTAGTATATCGCCAATTTGGTCGACAAACTTCCGCCTAGGACGTCCTTTTCCGACTCTTCCATTTATATCATTGATATACAGAAGAAACTGCGTTGGCGATAGCACGCAGCCTTGTGGAACACCAGCATTAATAGGCTTGCAATCGGAGCTTGCACCGTCTACAACGACCTTGATGCTCCGATCTGCAAGAAAGCTGGTGATCCAATCGCAGTATTTCTCGGGAAGCCCATAGGAAGGGAGCTTCGAAAGAAGCGCTTTGTGCCAAACCCGATCGAAGGCCTTCGCAATATCCAAACTAACGGCCAATGCCTCCCCCTTGGACTCTATTGCCTCCGCCCATCTGTGAGTTAGGTAGATCAAAAAATCACCAGCTGACCGACCACGGCGAAAACCGTATTGGCGGTCACTAATCAGCTGGTGATCCTCGAGGTACCTCATGAGCTGGCAGTTTACAATGGACTCCATTGTTTTGGAGAACAAGGAGGTAATGGCGATAGGCCGGTAGTTGGACGGGTCTGAGCGGTCGCATTTTTTAAGGAATCGGGTGGACGAAAGCCGTCTTCCATGATTTTGGAACTACGCCTAGGGAGTAGGAGCACCGGAAAAGACGCGATAAAAACCGGTGCCAACTCTGGAGCACACGTCGTCAGCACAATTGGGGGGATTCCGTTAGGCCCACTCGACTTGTTGCGAACCGAGCGCTGTGTGAACTGCACTTCCGGCATGGAGCACTTACACCGCGGGATGGTCGGCGGCGTACTCCCCCCGCCATCGAGGGTTGAGTTGGACGCAAAGAAAGAGCCCAGAAGATCGGCTTTCTCCTTTGCGGTATGGGCCAGTGAGTCGTCCTCCCTGTACAGAGATGGAAGAGATGGCTGACAGAAATTCCCCTGGACAACCTTGGCGAGAGACCAGAATGCACGAGTTCCAGACGGAAGGCGAACTAGTTTCTCGCCAATTCTGCCTATGTGCTCTGACTTTGCCTTAGTAACGACTCTTTTGAAGGACCTAGAGGCGGAATTATACTTCTTTTTTATAGCGCTGGTGTTTACATCCCGGGACGCTGATGCGTCAACCCAGGCTCGGTAGCACTCCTGCTTATAGCATGATGCTATTTTACAGGAGCGACCAAACCATGGCTGAGACTTGCCTCCAATGGGCACCACAGAGGAAGGAATAAAAAGTTCCATACCCTGAAGTACCGCATCACCGACAGAATCCGCAACAACGTTGTGATCTTCCGGCGAGAAGCAAACCCGCCCCCAAGGGTAGGATGCAAAGAAAGACCGCATCCCATCCATATCGGCTGACCTATAGTGCCGAACACGGCGGCAGCCTGCAGAATGCGACCTGAATTTCAGCGTGAGTGGCACCTCACTCCGGACAAGACAATGGTCCGAGGAGCCTAAAGGGGCGTCGACGGAAATCTGATATCCGTCCGGGCCAGATGTCAGCAGAAGGTCAACAGGGAAGGTGCATGATCCTCCACATCTGGAATCCGCGTAGGCGAAGTAGCCAGTTGTGTCAGACCATATGACAAGGCAAAATCATGAACAGATCTCCCCGCATGATCAGTTAAACGTGAACCGAGCCATTCGGCGTAATGGGCGTTAAAGTCGCCGAGGATCACGATCTATGCGGAGGGGATCTGCTGTAGCAACGAATCTGTAGCCATTTGGACGTGGTTGAAGAGTCGGTCTGTTTCGGCATTACCGCTATGGGACCTATAGAGGCACCCGTAGATGCACGGATGGTCGTCGCTGTCTACGCGTAGCCACAGGATGGACAGGTCCGAGCCTTCAAGTCTGCCGTGGCGTCGAGAACAGATGTACTCTCTGACGTAAACGCAAACTCCAGCCCGAGGCACAAATGAGTGTTCCAGTTTGTACCCCGGGTAGGAGAGATACGAGACATCAGCCGGAGAGGACACCTGCATCTCGGTTAGAAATAGCAGAGCCGGCCTCGCCGTCTCGAGATGGTAGTGGACGGCTTTTTGCTGGTTGTTTACACAGGTGACAATAAGTTTTCAAACCAGCGGTAAAAGTTAAAAAATATTGTTCTACTAATCTGCATTGAATAAAAATTATTCTATTCTACTCTACGGAATTAATAAGTTATGAACAAATATCGTAATAAATAAATAAGTGGAATACAATATAGTAATTTTTATTTTATTTTAGGTACTAAAATTATTAATTAAAAACATAATTTTAAGCAATATTAAAGCCACAATTTTAACCCTTTGACTTTCATACACTTAAGTAGTAGACGCTCTCTGTGGTTTTCAATAAAACGGGATTTTATACGTGTATATATGTAGAGCTTTTAATTATAATTATGACGAAGCTAGTACGATAATGCAACGTAAAGTGTTCTACTCGTAATTTCAAAGAACTAATTACACTTTATTAAAAATCATACTAACGTGTCTCTCAATATCTGTTAAAAAGGGTGTAGTATGAAAACTGACTCTATCTTCAATGTATATTTTGTGAATAAACTGAATTAACGAATGAGCTAACGGACCAATGCCTTATGCTAATTGGCTACCGCAGCCCCTGTACACCAGACTCCAATTGGAGTCTGGTGTACATGGGCAATATAGAAGACTGTGTTGTGGCCTCTAAGGACTGTGGACTACCTCTAAACCTGTGGTTATAATTTATAACTTTCATACGGGAACACACCAGTGTATAATGTTATTTGGTAACAGAAATAAGTTAGTATGTGGAACCTTCCCGCACATCTATGCAGCGAATGATAGTTTTTCAACTCTTGAACATTGGAGTAAGAAACGATCTCAACGTAAAGTATAAGTTTCAAATAAAACTAGCTTTACAGGACTCTATCGCGTTTACTTTAGACTTTTTTAATTCCCGATATTTAGGGCGCTTTACCGGATTTTCACGCGGGAAACTGATTTTTGTGAGGTCCCGTTTTTGGTTTGAAATTGGCTGCAGGTGTCTACGAACTGCAGCACCTACTCATCATCAGGTGGACGGTAAGTTCGATAATCATTTCAGTTGTTTTTTTTTTTCAGAAATTATGCGCTCTATCGCGAGAGTTTTTCTGATAGTGCGTACTATTGCGGCTCTATAATACATCCTGCACAATTTCTAACATTAATATAATCCTAGACATTGTTTCAGTTAAAAATAGACCGAAAATACAAAAAACTAATCATACAATAGTTCTTAAACACATCTTCTGTCTTAAGTTCTTTTGTTTCAAATTAAAATCTAGATCACGTTCTCATTCTAAGTCACGTATTTTGCTAAATCGACGCTGTAATGGTGATTCAATGAGATTTTTCGCAGTACTAGAGGTAATTACTTTTCGTTCATATATAACCAAAGAATTTCTCAATTTTTTACCCAACAATGACCGAGTTATGCTCGGTATTTTTTTGGAAATCGTATTTTTGGGAAATATATTTAGATACAATTCACATACTGATGAAATATGATTAATATTTTTGGATCTTACCGACGTAATAAAAAAAATAAACTGTTATATAAAAAATCATGAGTGCAATTTGTTTAATATAATTTTTCGTTAAGAGTTTCGGGGATATAACGTCACCCTGTCTTACACCTCTTTGCAGTTGGATAGGTTTCAAATTCTGGTTCTGTACTCGGATAGCCATCGTAGCTCTACTGTACAAACACTACAGTACTTCGATATAACGACAGTCGACTTGGCACCGCTGAAGGAAATGTAGCATCGCCCAAATTTCGACGGAATCACAGGCTTTCTTACAGTCCACATACGCCAGGCAAAGTGGCAGGATTGTACTCTTCGGTCTTCTGCACAATGTTTATGTCGCAACACTTGTCACATCGATTTGCATAATTAGTAGGATGTTACAAATTAGGTATGTAGCCTCTAACTCTGGCCAAAATAACCTTTTCTTTGTATGGTTTATCATATGCGTGTGACCGTTAGTTAGCAAAAAATAATAGTCACGGTAATTTTATCTATATAATATTACCGTGTAATAGTCGTTTAATATTTCATGTTTTTTCACACGGTGGTCCTAGTGCAACATAATCATAATCATTAACATAACAACAGGGATCAAATACAACTTACAATCTTACGTGTGTTACGTAACACCTTTTCGATTAGTTTTAACCATGCATTAAAATGATATCGTAAATAAAATGAATTTAACTTTTCCGATAGTTTGTACCTTTAAACACAGATTGTTACATTCAATTTTAAATTCATTTTGTAAAAGTATTATACTTTTACATTGGTACATTAACAAAAAAAAATCATAAATTAAGTTATTTATAATTTCGAAAACTCATTTTTTCATGACATAAAATTTATATAAAAAAAGAAAACGCCACTAGGTTCACAGCTCAAGTTATTACTAAATATTTATTAACATTTAAAAGGCAATTTTATTTCAAACAGGTAACATAATTTTAGGTTCCGTTTTCTTTTATAAAGAAAACACGTAAAAAGATTACTATTACATTAATAAATTTATAATAATAGTGTATTGATAGACCCTGAACTTTACTTTATGAGCAAAATATAAACCAAATATAGTTTGGAATGTACAAATTTTACATAAAAAACATACGACAAAAAATTCAACCAGATTTGTAGTAAATATGAATCAATTTGCCTAAAATATGAAAAAATATCTCGTAAATTCATATACAAATGTGGTTAAACAATTACGCACACAATACATACACACACAACACATTTTCGCGAAGTTGTGTAAATCGATCCCTATAGTTATTACATGTGTAACTAGTTAGTCGCATTTTAGGTAGCATTAATAGTCCTAATACAGAAATGCAAAATAACTACACACTTTTTGATTTGAATTATAGAAAAAAAGGCCCCAGCCTTTTTTTCCATAATTCTTGTACGTACTTTCTTTCTTCTTAATATTTTTGATCTTTAGCTAGCTCTCTTTCTCTCTATTCACTATATATATATATATATATATATATATATATTATTCCATTTCATTTACATTTTATTTCGTGATATCTATCACGCGGGTACTTTATAAATCGTAGTAGTATTTAATTTTATTATTACATATATTATACATAATTTTTTTTTCTATATCAAGGTAAAATGTGCATGTACTTGGGTTGTGCGCACAACCTTGAGGACTACGTTTAAGTCATTAAAAGGACTCCAACCATTGTCACGGAGGAAAACTAAGTTCACACCATGATCCAATGAAGGATATAACCTCTATGTACCATTATTAAGGGTAACAAATTTAAGACTTCTCTGGTCCCTAACAGTACTAATATGAGTAAACTCGTGTACATCACTTGTACTGAAGGTACTGTTCCCTAGTACCCGTTACGCCCGATTTTATCATCCAATCCCGGAAACATACCCTTCTCGAGGACTTTATGTTATACCAGTGATGGACGTTCCCGTATCTCTCCATTACGTATTTATTAAGGTCAATTATTTTCTTTTATATCTATTCTTTCCATGCATAATTCTTTCTCCTAACGGCTTCAATACTACTAGTTTAAGCATCATCAAATATTTGGGTGATCAGTCCAATATTGACGAAACTTACCACTCAATCATTCGTATTCCCATTTTTGAACATTTCTTTCTTTCATACTCCCATTGATATAACATAAATTCTCGCATCTCGGAGATATACTCAAATAATTATTATTTCCCTAAATATCCATATGTAATGGTAAAGTTACTAATTCATTCATATTATGCAGTGTAATATTATTCAATTCAAAATTTATGCTACAATTAAACTTGCGTAAAAATCTATACCTAAAATTCCAGAAGTTTAACACGGCAACTGCTTTATAATATAAAACTTATTATTAAATTTCAGTCTGTTAACAGACAATGTTAAATCAACAAATCCCACGGTTCGTAATTTGCCTCCAATTCCGTTTATTGTAATCGGTTTCTTTTGTAATGAAATGTTTAGTTTACTAATCGTGTCATATTTAATCGCACATATGGAAGCGCCGGTATCTACGAGCCATCTACAATAAATTTGATACCATCTATTCCTAACTCAACACAATTATTATATATATTCGCAACTAAATATACTATTGGTCTCGAAAAAATTCTAGATTATTTTAATTATTATCGTTAACATATATAACATAAACACTCACGCCTGTCACCCCAGTCCGAGTAGACCCCGTTGATCCTAACACAAGCACTAGAGTCCCTATAAAGAGACTCCAATGCCTGTATCAAGCCAGCGCTCAACCCAAATAAGTTCAGTGTTTGCCATAGCAAATCCCTATCCACTCTGTCATAGGCCTTTTCCAAGTCCATGAACGCACAAAAAACCTTTTGGGTTTTGGCCAGAAACTTCTCCGCGATCATGCGCATGGAAAAGACTTGGTCTGTACATCCCATTCCTTTTCTAAATCCCGCTTGCACATCCCAAATTTTTCCATCAGTTTCTTTCACGACCCTTTGAATCAGCACCTTAGCGTACAGTTTTCCCACAGTGTTAAGGAGGCTGATCCCACGGTAGTTTTTACAGTCCTGCTGCGACCCATTTCCTTTATATACTGGGACTATCACGGCTTTGCACCAGTCTACCGGTACCCGCTTCAGTTCCCAGCATAAATTAAACAAGGTGTGCAGCAGGCCTGCTACCACCTCCTCTCCAGCCCTTAGCATTTCGAGTGAAACTCTATCATATTCGGGCGCATTACCCGCTTTTATGCTTTTGATTGCTTTCATTATTTCATCTATACTTATCTCGCTACCTCTTTCCTCTTCTTTCGGAGTTTCTACTTCACTTAGTACACATGTTGTCTCCTCACTCATAAACACGCTTTCAAAATATTCCTTCCATCTCTTTATTATCGTTATTATGTCTAATTTCAATATTTTGAGAACATTGCGATACGCGATATTCTGGTGTTATAAAATGAACTTGCAGGGCATTTTGACTACGAAAAGATCCGCGATTCTGGTATGAGTACTCACCATAATTAATTTTTTTTCCGCGGTGTTGTTGATTTCCACGCGAAAACTTTTAGGGTACCGGTTTCCTCCTGTTCACGTTATTTTTGCTTGGGTGTGCAAAGGGGTATGTTTACCGTGGTACATTATTTGATGTATACCTACCACGTAAATTTTTACGCGTCCCTGAACCGACTCGATTCCCGAAATAAATCGATGGTTCGGTGTACTTGCTAGGTCGAACACAAGATGCTTCCTCATCCTTTGCAGCTCTAATTGTTTCTTTTAACGTACTATAATTACTTGCTGACAATATAATACTGTCGATTTCGCAAGCCATTTGTGAAAATTTTAATAGCGATCTTTTCATTTATAGGACGTAAAATTTTATGCGCGTTTTGGTCACCATCGGCTTGTGAAATCGTCTAATCTACGAATAATTGTTCGATTTTATTGCCATAATTATCTAGGGAACTACTATTTTGTCTTATTTGCATTAGCAACAAAATAGTTGTTCCCTAGATAATTATTCTTCTAGTAATTAATTCCATTCATAACGAACTAATGTTTGTTATGAATGGAATAGTGTATTAATAAATTTGACATAAAAACAGAAAAAAAATAATGATAATTGGATGTAACATTTATAACTTATAATACATAATGATTGACAAATTAATGAATATACCAAGTATATGACATTGAGCAATACTAATAATCTAAAGTCTCATAAATACCTCTGATGCTGTTACATAATTAATTAGAGAGTTACCATATCAATTAAGCTGTTACATAATTAATTAGAAAGTTACCATATCAATTAAAATATTGAATAATTTATATGTTGTTAAAATTTTGATAAATATTGTTATAGTTACTTGTCCACTAAAATTTACACAATACTATGATAGGTAGAATATGTAGAAGTAAATTATACTTAAACACCATTGCACAACCATATTTTTGCAACACAAATGTTATTATTATCGTTATTAAGTAGTTATTTACCGATAATTATTGCGATATAATACATAATTTAGAATTTTTCTATTAATAGTACTAATTTTTTTCCTATTTTTAATGAATGATTTAATTTTTTTCTTTCCCCAGTTCTGTGTACAACATTATATAAGTAATAATATAATTTGATAATAGACATCGACACCATTATTATATAATTAAACTTACATTCGGTGCTTTCGAGACGTCTTGTACCTGCTACAGAACTTGGCTAGTCGATCGTTGTACCCCTGACTTCTTTCTGCTGCTCTGGTACTCGAAGATGTTGTTAGCTCACCGATGTGGTTGGGTCTGGACTTCCTCGTAAGCTTCTTTTTTCTTAACTTCTTTACTCTTCTCTTGAAGGAATTTTGATTAAGAAGTTTTCTGTTCTTGGAATCTTTTTTCTTGGAACTTGTCAATCTTAATTTTGCTGTTAAAACAATGATACTGGAGCTTCTTGTATAATTTGCTTTTCAGGTCCTTTCTTCATTTTTTCTATAACATTTTTTCTTTAAGTATATAATCGACTTCGATTTTTTTTAAATTGTAGTCTCTTCCTGTATTCATTCGTATATAAAAATTATTTGTCACGTCCGGTATTATGTTCATTTTATTAATATATTATTTTCATATTTTTATTTTAAATTATTTATTTTCAATCAATTACTTCATTTTCTATGCAGGTCCCAGCGGTGCGCTTGCATTGTAGCAGCGCACCGCCTGGCAGGGTCGCCATGTAATGTGGGGAGATTCGGGGAATAAATGATAATATGTCTAGTGGTCTTGACTGTAGGTTTATTACTAACTCTCTCTTATTCTATCCTACATATATATAAGCACACACTACATGGAGGAATGCATGGCTCTAGATATATCCTCATACATTTCCTCCACCTCCTCATCGGAATGTTCCGACGTTGGCGCGTAAACCTGTATGACTTTCAGCGAATACCGTTTGGTGATTCTTAGTATAAGGTCCGCAACTAGGGTTGCCAGATCGGAAGACCAAAATACCAGGATAAAATTTGAAAATGTCGGGATTTTGGAGTTATTGTCGGGAGAAAAAAATGTTAAAAATAAAAATTTAAAACAAAAATATTATTTTTGTTTTAAATTTTTATTTTTAAATTAATGGGCTACAAATATACTTAACAAAGTTGACAGATAATTAATGTAACTACACTTAATTTTTTGGTTACCACAGGTATTTGGCATTGGACTTTACTGAATCCACCTATTTGGATCCTTTAGTGGAATTCAGAAAAGATTTAAAATTTAAAGAATTTTCTTAAAAATTTTAGTCTAATTAGTAGCTCTGCTTTTATTAAGTCAATAAATAGCCATACGATTTCTTTCTTTGGTATATAAATTATTTAGTAAACTAAACACGCTTTCACAGTAAGCATTGCTAACAGGAATTGACAACACAAACGATATAATTTTTTTTAAATTTTTGATTGCATTTTAGTTGCATTTTTTTAAAAAATATGCCCAAATTTTATCATTTGGCACGTCCTTGCCTTTCGGAAGATGTCCAAATATTTCTCAAAGACAACAGTAATCAGTATATAAATAATCTTGGTCAATATCGTTTGAAATATTGAGAATGTCGGTCAACGGGGATAACATAGTATTCATGCAAACATTGAATAGCTCGTTTTAAAAACTGTTCAGCTTCGACGCAAAAAAGTTTTTTCTTACTATCCGAAACTAAACAATTTCTTAATAAGGTTCTATTTCTACTACCAAAGAATTTATCGTCGAACCTGTTTTTAAGATGACTCATCAGTTTTTTCATTACACTGTTAATTTCTAAGTGTACGCATTACTTTCCAATGCTAAAATTGTTGCTTGGAACTTCAACATTACGATGTATACAAAGTATAAATATGCTTCCGAAATTCTTTCATCTTTGCATTCGTCAACTACTTCACTATTATCAATATGGGTTAGATTTCTGGTTACAAACTCTCATATCTCCTTTCGACATTCGTGTTCCCCTTTAAATAAAAAATACTGCTTTACAGCTGGCCAGCTATACATTAAACGATCTAAAGCAGGCAAAAGAGATAGCAATCTTGTTGGGACTTGACGAAGAAGATTTTGTACTCGACACGACAATAAGAAACATTATTTTAGATTCTCAGTTTTGGTAGAAGATGAACTGTACTCATTGAATGTTTTAATCACGATGCTCTCGATATCTACTGACAAAACTTTAAGGGCGTATTTGACGCAATTGTTAATAACATGGCAGTTACAGTTTGCTTTAATCAAATGATCGTTTGTCTCTTTTAATTTTTGGAACACCGACATTTTTTACAACATTATTTACCGAAGCGTTATCGCGCTGTACTCAATCAACTGAGTAAATTTTAAATCGTTATCTTCTGTCACTTTTTTGATTTATATATATATATATATATATATATATATATATATATATATATATATATATATATATATATATATATATAGACGATACAAATGGATCCACATAAAAATCTAGCAGCTTTTTAGATATCCCTGTTTCTGTATTAAAAAATTGCACAGCGTACGGACAGTTTTTGATGTTCCCAACATTAGAAATATCGCTTCCTACCGAAAAATATTGTCAGCGTCCTTAAGTTCAGTAACGACTTATTCCTGTGCATTTGGGGCGAGCACATTGCACAGTGTATCCACAAGATATTTTAGCAGAAATTTTGCTAGTTTCATCTGGCAGTCGAGGCCGATATAATTTATACCATGAGTTACGTTGTGAAATACAAGCATTAATTCAGCTTTTTTATCTCATTTCATCGCTATCTTTCTTTATTAAGAAATTATGAAGATTACCTGATACTTTCTGTGACGATTCCAGTTTACCGTGTTTTTTTTGTCTGCTTATATTTTTCTAAACCACGACTCCCCTCATACTTGATTGAAATATCAGTTTGAAACAAATTACATACAACGCTAAAATTATCCTTTTTTTGTATCCACTTGGAATAGTCTGGATGATTTTACCATTTATTATAATAAACTGTATAAAACTTTTTTTCTTAAATGACCCAGTTCCGGACACCTTGTCTATCTTTTTTGGTGATTTAGATGCTGACATTATCTAAAACAAAACAGTATTACCGCTACCGCCACACCAACAAGTCACATTACATATACATACATAAATACATAAACACTCACGCCTGTCACCCATAGGGGTAGGCAGAGACTACAGACTTCCATTTGGCACGATCCTGACACACCTCTCTCGCCTCCTTCACATCCATACACCTACGCATACATGCTCGTCGGTTAAGGGTACTCCTAATTTGGCCCGTTTTCAATAAATCGCTAATTTGGTCGATAAATTTTCGCCTAGGACGTCCCTTTCCGACTCTGCCATTCACTTCTGCAGCATAAATTTTCTTTGTCACTCTTTCCTCATTCATTCTTTCCACATGACCAAACCACCGAAGCATTCCTTTCTCAATCCTGGTCACAACATCATCTTGCAAACCACACTCTTCTCTTATTACACAATTTCTTACCCTGTCGTTCAGATTCAGCCCTAACATACTCCCTAACCACCGCATTTCTACTGCGTTGATTCTACTCTCGTGCTTCTTCTGCCACAGCAAACTTTCACTACCATAAGTTAAAGTAGGGACCAACACAGCATTGTGAATTGCCATAACGTGCCTTTTTTGACACATTTTGACTCTTCACAATAGAGTGCAGGACCCCATTTACTCTATTTCCCGCATTCACTCGTCGTTCTATATCCTTATCATATCTTCCATCCCTGCTAAATACGCAGCCAAAATATACATAAAAAATTACATTATTACATACATTATCTCTGTATTTCACATTACATCTTGTCAAATACACCCAAGTACCGCCAAGCCATAGAAATAAAATGATGTGAATTTAAATAAAATATTTAAATCTATCTAGGTAATACGTAGCGAAATTATTTAAAAACTTAGACCACTATGATTTGACCACGATAGTATCATATAATTATATAATCTCGTTTATTCATTTAATAAACATATTTATTTAAATTTTTGAATTTTTCAAAAACTTAAGAAATTGAAAATAATTCCATCAAAACAATTCCATAAGTCCATTAATGATTTTTGATGATAATTAAATTTTAATTATCAATAATTTGTAATGTAAGAACAGATGATAACGGACCAGTTTTCAACAATAAAAAGGAATACAGGTAGGTTAATTCGACAATCAATCGTTGTCGATCAATTAAATTCTGTAAGTAGATATTATTTGCCAATCGCGCGTAAATACATGCGTAGGTACTAAAATTGAGCTACCATAAGACCGTTCGATAATATGACATACTTTAAAATTGAAATCATAAATAAATAACGCAGATAAAACACAAAAAAAATTTCTTTAATTAAATAGGTCTTAATAACTACCTAAACGTTACTATTAGAAGCTGTGACATAGTGCGCGCGCGATGAAGTAAACCTACGAATCGAGCGAACGCGGGGGTTACAGCTTACAGCGTTTCACCGTTCCACGCCACGCCACCCGCCCCCAGCCTCCGTTTAACATGGGTCGGAGTTAAGTCCAACGCCAACGTTCCGTTCGAAAATGGAGTGAACGTGAAAGTGCGCGGCATATTTAAATTATTATTTTCAATAGAACTTTTCGAGGACCTGATTGTCGGGAGATTTTGAGTTTTGTCGGGAGTCCTTTCATTTCGCATTATTGTAGCGTCCACCACTTGTAAGCAATTTTAATACATTACGACTGCGAATATTGGTCCATTAAACAATTTCAAAGATAGTGTTTAACTCATTTCTTTGAAAATTTACCATATATCGATATACAAATATTCGTATATTGCCAGACGGAGGGAAACCAATCAGGACTCTCTTCCATATTACAAATTATCCAGAATCCCCGTAATATACATAGTTTTTAATTCATTCTCCTGCTTAAGGTGACACTAGTCGACATTATTTCCATAGAAATTTCGGAGGGGTTTTACTCCGCTGTTTGACAGTGTACATCAACAGTACATACAAGTGACAGTTAAACATGATATCGTTTTGTCTCATTATTAATTTTGTCTGTACGGAAACAGAATAGTAAAATAAAAAGTCATTAAAAAGTTACGAGCTATCAAAGATTCGTTTTTATTGCCAATTTTAACACAACTTTGGGCGTAAATTAGTAATAAAAGCAGTGTAAAATTTACAAGACAAAATCGGTACCGACACAGCTCAATTATCGAAGAATTCAATAAATTTTATTTGTAATTGATTTATGCAGTTGTTTTTTCATAAAAACCCTTCTTCCAAAGACCTTTTCGTATTTTTTTACGCGCGCGTGTTTATATGAATTATCGTGCATCTCACTGAATAATGTTTCCCCCGGTGCTGTGTGGGAGGACGACACTTACACACACATGCATGCGCGGTGACGCGCGCTTATTCTAGTTTTATTCGACTCAGTCAGCTGCGGCCTGTGACGTTCGTATGACTATAGCTATACCTGCGCTCTAAATTACTACGCTACATTGACCCCTGCTTGAACTTTGGATTTCGATACTACTCTGTTTGGCATAGAAATTGATATTATTGAAAGAGATGATGCGTTTTGGACGGCAGACAAAATTTTAAAATTAGATAGCTTTTATCAGAAATATGTTTTGCCGGAGCTGATAGATCCCCGTTACCCTCGCAAACTACAATTTAGAGATCGAATGTAAATCAAATTGATATAAGCACAGACAAAAATAGCGGAATATAAATAAAATTTTGAAAAAAAAAAAGATCTCAAAATTTTATTAACGTTCCGCTAATTTTATCTGTACTTACCTATGTCAATTTGATTTACATTCGATTATAATTATATTCTCAGACGTGCAGGTTTCCTCAATAGGTTTTCCTTCACCGCCGAGCACGTGGTAAATCAGCACAATTGCAATTAACAATTTCATTGGTGCCGGCGGGGATCGAACTCGGGTCTGCATGTCTGAGAAATTAAAAAATATATATTTCGAAGACATGTGAAGTTCGTCAACACGCATTGAGGCAGCGTGGCGGACATTTCCTTGCCTTAAAACCCTCTCAGAAATTAGAGGAGGCCTGTGCCCAGCAGTGGGACTTATATAGGCTGTAACTTTACTTTTTTTTTACTTTTATAAATATATTATTTTACCGACGAAAATTTTAAAGAAAAATAAAAAATAAGCAACCGACAACCTCCTAGGTCCCTAGGTGACTTGCGAGATGTCAGTGTAACAAAACAAAAGGGCCCAGAAAAACAGACTTTCCAACTGATAGCTAAATCAGCACGCAACAATTTCATTGGTGCCAGTGGGGATCGAACCCGGGTTGCTCCCGTACTGTGATACTTATAACGAGCGCTAACTATGTGAGCAACCACGGCTCTCAACGACATCGTTCCGTTCGTGTACAGCGCTGAAGATAGCAGAGTAAAAAATTAGAGATTGTGGTGTTTGAAATTTGTCATCTATGAGAGTGAATTTATACGTTATTTCTAAAAAAAATGTGAAAGTGACTATTCGCCATTTTTGTTTGTGTACTGGTTAGGAACTCGATCAAAAATTTGATAATTTCTCCGTTTTTATACGTTATTTCTAATGTTATTTTACATCAAATTAATTGTGAAGATATTTTCTTTTGGAAATATGTATCATTACGACGATTCAAAAACGTTTACATATAATAATTTACCTACTATATGCGATTATCGTATTGATTATATGTTGTTTAAAAAGTATTCTTATCAGTTTTTTGTGTTAAATGGATGCTAAATATAAAAGAATGCTTCAGTATTGATAGCAATTTATTAACGAAATATCTGTTGAGATGTGTCTAGAAATTATTAATACTTATTTTTATTTATTTATTAAAATAATAAATAAATAAAAATAAGTATACAATTTTAACCCGAACAAACAGACAGACAGACAGACCGACAGACAGGTAAAAATTTTAAAATTTGTGTTTTTGTTACTAGTACTTTCATATGCATTTAATAAAAAGCTGTTGTTTTAACATTACAAACAGACACTTCAATTTTATTTATTTGTAGATATAGATATAAATTCATATTGGTGTCATTTTAAAGGGAATATCATGTACTATTATAATAATAAAATAATTGTCTCCAGTAAATATTATACTTTTCTTGTAAAACTCGAAATAAAAAATAAATACGATTTATTTTTATATTCCCATATGCTTTATTTTCATCCTTTATTTTTTATTTGACCAATTTTCTTTTAACGAAATTAAATTCTGAATTCGTTGAGCTTTTTGAGAATATTTTTATTTGAATGTTAGGTAGGTACCTATATTAGTTTTTCAGTAGTAATCGTTTTTGTTGCGACAGTCTCACGCGGTCGTAAAAAAAGTTACTGCGCGGACAGGTGGGACGAGAATCACTTGCGGACGATTCGGTGGATAGGTACCTACTTACTGTTATTACCTAAATACCTAACGTCAAATTTTGTTGTATAGTAGGTATACAACAAAATTTGACAGACTGTCGCTGCGTCGTGGACACTAAAATGTAAACTGCCTACCTACCTGCCTAAGTACGTCGGTACTAAGGAAACGGTCTTAACGGGTCACTTGTCTTGATAAAAACATGTGTTTACATCTAGTGATATTGTGTGTATATAAAAAAAGTAAGAAGACAGGTAAGTATTTTTGAAAACAATTTATAGGTAGGCAGAACTTATTACAATTATTATCTAAATATTATAAATGCGAAAGTTTGGATGGATAGATGTACGAGTATATTACTCAATCACGCCAGAACAGCAGAAGGGATCTGGATGATATTTAGCCCAGAGATAGGTTATACCTAGTCTGGAATAACACATTTGATACCGTTTATTCAGGTATTTCGTTCCTGTGGGATAATTTTCGAGTTCACGCGTTTGAAGCCGCTGGCAACAGCTAGTACGGATATAAACTGCAATGACTGTTCCAGTTCATACTTCGGCGTCGTGAACTCTTGAGTGATCGCTGCATGACCACCCGGGGAAAACTAAACATAATAAAATAAGCAATCTATATTAGGTATCTATAGAGCCATAGAGGTATAGTATAAAGCGATAACGCAGCGCCTAATAATTTAGTACGAGTGGCACGATGCCAGGTGAGACAACGTGCTTTTTGGCCGCGCCCACCAATGAGTTCGAGCCCGCGACTTGTGCCACCTACGCAATTCCTTTGTATATTGCGACGTTGTCACTCTTATTAGTTATTCCGCTTTGTAATATTTTGTTTATAGGTGATATTTTGTTTATGTAGGTATTCGATAGATTTCTATAGTCTGTTTTTTCGCAGGAGACAAAAATAATAGATATTAATATTAGATTCGTTTAGCACGAATAATACAGTTTTTATGATTATGGTTCAGATTAGATTTAATTTCTAGTCATTTAAATTTCGTATATTGTTCAAAATAATGAAATAAATCCACAGAATCTGCAGTTACGAAAAAAAGCAATATCATTTTAGTCTCCGGCGAAAAAAAAAGATATATATCATGATTAATTTACCAACTAGTTATTCGTTTACTAAATACGAAAACATATTTAGACGTCCTTTTTCTTCCAATCTTGCTGTACTGAATATTTACGTAGTCCTTATATTAATAATTATAATTGCATAAGTTGATACAAAATGCTATGCAATAGCTTTACCGCGGCAGTTCCCGAGTGCCACACGTCTTTTTTTTTTTTCATTGTCTGAAGACACGGAGACATTTTCTAAAAACGAATCCTAGCTAGATCGATTTATTGCCCCTCAAAACCCCCCTGCATACTAAATTTCATGAAAATCTTTGGAGCCGATTCCCAGATTCCGATTATACAAGAATTGCTCGTTTAAAGGTATTACTACTTACGACTAAAAACATCTTTTAAAATTGCACAATTTGCAGAATTCTGTGCGATGTAAAACAATTTTCATATAAAGTATACTGTGTCTGTGTATTATAACATTAAAAAATACTTATTTTATTTCATACATTAGGTTTCATATACGAGCATTCATAACACATCTATAAACATTAAAAAATGTAAAATATATTTTTATTTTTTAATCTTTATAGATGTGTTTTTATTTTATTGTGGATCCCGTGATTAGTTAAGTTTAAAAACCAGCGTATTACGGGATAATTAAATGTAGTTACCGCTATGTTATTCCTATAACATTTGTGCTGAGTAGACGACAGTTTAGTTCTTAATTATTTTGTTTTATGTTAATTTATATCTATTTGCAAATAAGTAAATTATATTTCATATATAGGTATTCATAGAGTATTTTTATTTGGTTGTACTGAATAAATATATAAAAGGGAATGATATATACATTATACACATAAATGTATTCTAAATATATAAATAGATTATGAATTATGTTATTATTATAATATTAAAATATGTTTAATCGCTACGCAAAAAATACTTTAAAAATTAAATAAATTTGAAATGCGTGATGCTCTCAGATTGCTGCTGGATCTACATTACACGGTAGCGAAGCGAACGATTTTCGCAATTACAAATTTTTTAATTAATATTGTTGACCAACGACCCGTTCCGTCTTTGCCTACGTAGGAACCATTTTATCACTGTCTTTTTTAATCTCTAAGTTTTTGGATGAAATATAACCTAGATTGCATATAATATTGCTTTCTATCTATTTGTGAAGTTTCACCACAATCAGTTCAGCCCTTAGAAAATTAGCGCGGACAGAGAGGCAGACTAAAATGTTGAAAATGTTTATTTATATATTCATACGTGGTAGAGCCATGCTGCAGTTATATTAGTAGTATAGCTGTAGCACGAATGGGTCGGCTCGACCGGGGAAGGACCACGCTCTCACAGAATACCAGCGTGAAATAGTAGCTTAATGCTGCTGTATTTCGTATGGTGAGTGTAGAGAACCGGAGACCCTTTTTTACTGGAAACGAGGCATTCCATCTTAGTCCTCACGGGTGACAACGCATCTGCATTTTGATTTGTAATCGAGGATAGATGTAGATGTCTATGGGCCACAGCAACCACTTACCATCAGGTGGACTGTGTGCTCGTTTGTCACCCTATCCTATAAAAAAAAAAAATTATGTTATAATTGCATGCAAATAATTGCCTCAGCTCAATATAAGGTATTTTATAAGACAGATACTTCAATTTTAGTTATTTCTATGGAACAAAAAAAAAAATATATATATATATATATATATATATATATATATATATATCATCTGTCTTTCCGTCCGCTTACAATCTGTGCCATTTACCAGAAATTTAATCATACACACAAATTCTATAGCTATCGCCATCAATTTTTTCCGATCAATAACACTTAAGGATAGTAGATTTCAAGAAAAGAGCCTACTCTTTTTTGATATACTGACAACACACTTGCAATTTCTCTAGCGTTGCAGCTGTTTATGGGCGGTGATATTCAATTACCATCAGCGATAAACCAACTTTCTTCTACGAAAGGTCACGTTCAGTAAGAATGAAAAAAGTACTTTATCCCAAAAAATTATATTCTCTTTTGTCGTGAAGGCAGTTTATATACATATATTGAACAAGTTAAAACTTCCAGAGCCGTAACTTTTTGTTCCGTGTGGGATTCAAATTCGCAGCCCTCAGCGCCGCAAATGAGTTTGCGGGGCCACTGTGCCACTGTGCCCGCTTCTCACGTTTTTCAAGTTTTTATAAATGATAGAGCTACGTTGCAGCTATATTACGGTTGTAGCACGAATGGGTTGGTTCGAAATGGGAAGGACCAGGCTCTCAGAGAAAACCAGCGTGAAATAGCAGTTTAATAGTGTTGTGCTTCGTATGGTGTGTGAAAATATCCAGAGACCCTCTTTTACTGGAAATGAGTTATTCCATCTTAGTCCTCAGGGCTGACAACGAATCAGCATTTTGATTCTTAATCTAGGATAAATGTAGAAGTCTACGGGCCACAGCTTCCACTTACCATCAGGTGGACTGTGTGCTCGTTTGTCATCCTTTTTAAGAAAATGTTACTGAGATAGGGGTCCGAATCTCGAGCCGAATAAATATTTTCATACCCTCAAAAACAATTGTACAAGGGGCTGGATAATTATTTTGTTCAAATTACATATGTATGTAAAACGCACCCAAGGCACAGGGGGGAAATTTCAAAGGCGTATATAGGATAAGTTCGAAATACATTAGGAGGGGTTATTGTTATGAATAATAATATTGTTAAATGTTCAACTTGCTCTCTAACTTAAGCAATTAACCATTATCCAAACACATAAATTAAATTAAAGTATCTGTCTGTAGTTTTGAAATGACTGCTTCTTATAGAGCAATGGGGATTATTTTTATGCCACTAAGACATGAAACACCATTTTTAAAATTTTGGTCTGTCTATCTGTCTGACCAGGCTAAGCTTGAGAATGTCTGAACCGATTGTAATAAAACTTCACGAGCAAATAGAGAGCAATGTCAGGAGTTATCTCGGCTAAATTTTATCTCAGAATAAGAGAACTTTATACTGTCTAATATATTGTTTTTTTGATTACCTTAAATCTAAATAACGGCACGTTAGTAGATTTCACCTGGGATGTCAGGAGTGATTAGGATGTATTTTATGTGAGATTTGGAGAATTAATAGATTCTACCCCAGGCGAAGTTAGGGTCGGTCACTAATCAGCAATAAAACACATTCTGTGGAGCAATTACAGTTTGACTATATCGTGATTCGTCTCGTCCAAATTCACACGTTAGTTTATTTGAATGGTATAGCCATTCTATAGCTATTTTATGGTTGTAGCACTAGTCGGTCGCCTCGACCGGGAAACGACCACGCTGTCACATAATGAGAGCGGAAAATAGCAGTTTAATGCTGCTGTGTTTCAAATGGTGAGTGTAGAGAAACGGAAACTCATTTTACTCGGAATGAGGCATTCTTTCTTAGCCCTAAGGGGTGACAACGCGTTTGCATTTTGACGTCTATGGGCTACAGCACCTATTTTCCATCAGGTGGGCTGTGAGCTCGTTTGTCACTCTCATTAAAAAAAAGCTAAGTGCGTATAATTACATAATTTAAACAAATATATTAAGTATCGAGCTCATGAGCCCACGGTCATATTAGTACAAATTATTTATTAATGATTTAGTATTAATAAAGGAAACAATACGAACCGCAGTGACTTAGCTTTATTATGAAAATCACTTATATTCAAAGTTATTTCTTTTAAATTAGCCGGTATAAAGCACCTTTTGAACCCCGGTGAATGCAACGCCATCTCGTCTTACGTAGAAAAAGTCAAATTAAATTTTGAGGTCTTCGCGTTTCTTTGTTTGATTTCACCTGAGTAGACTAGCAAGTTAGTTGAAAATAATACAGATGGCGCAATAAGACTTGGATCCCGTCTATTTGTGCATGTTTTCACAAACATTATCTTCAATTTAGGAGAAATGCTAACGCTATAAAAAAGTAAGATGTTTCTCAGTGTATTCGGTATGATAAGGTGTTCATTTCATAAAAAATACTCAAGGGAATCTTTTTTATTCCAACGTGTTTCAATGGGTTAACGTATGAAGGTAACTACGCATAAGGAAATGTCAAATGGTTAAAACCAATTTAATTTTATAGTATTTTTGCGCGCCTAAGATGACGTCATGTACCCGGCACTAGCGCCATCTAGTGTCAAGGACGATAGCGAGGGGAGCTTTTCAGAAAGTGACATCACTAATCTTTCAACCGACAGCCCCATCTAGTATCGAAACGAAGAACTAAGCTTCTAGAAGCCCGACACTCGAACTTTCGGCGCCTAGTCGATTGGCGCGCGTATTTACTTGAATATTCTGGATGTTTCGTTGATAATGTGTATTTGAAGGCGCTGCAAGATGCGATCGAGAAAGTATTGAATTTGGCGAGACAAGCGAAGCTTCGGAGCGAAATAAAGTGAATCAATGTGATTAATTATTGGTGTCCTAAGTTTTAATTGGTGTAAAGTAAATTAAAGTGTTAATTTTGGTAATAAATCGGCAGTTTTTATTGTCACGAACCCTAAGCTCGTAAAAATTGGTGTCAGAAGTGGGATCAAATCATGACGATTTTACCGAAGGAGGAATCGAAGTGTGTCTGTACCCGAAGTCAACGCCAGCAGGAGACGGACCAGAGGAGATTTGGTGGTGCAACGCCGCAGACGTCGGAGGGCCAACTTCCAGCCACGGAGGCTGCGGGCCCGTAAGTAGCTCCTACATCTGCAGCACCTGACTTAGGTGCTCTGATGGCGATGCTACAGGAACAGCTGCAGCGCGGACGAGGGGAACAGGCCCGTCTGTTGAAAGAGCAGCAGGAGGAATAGGCTCGCCGACAGGAGGAACAGGTCCGTCGGTTGGAAGAGCAGCTACGGGGCGGACGTCGATTAACTTCTGGGTCGAAGTTGGACTTAACTAGTCGGACTATTTGTCCCAGGTAAACGTACTCGTCAACAACTTCGAGCATAGTACTCCCAATGACTACCGGCATAGGTGTGACATGGACGTTACACATGATCTTGTTTTGTCCATGTTCATCTTAAGACCTATCCGTTGGGAGGCACTATTGAGGTCATTGAGCATAGTGCTTAAGTCCTCCAGCGATTCTGCCATAAGGACTATATCGTAGGCAAATCGAAGGTGAGTGATGTACTCGCCATTGATGTTAATACCGTATCTTTTCCAGGCCAGTAGCTTGAAAACGTCTTCAAATGCAGCGGTGAAGAGTTTCAGGGATATAACGTCACCCTATCTTACACCTCTCTGCAGTTGGATAGGTTTCGAGCTCTGGTTCTGTACTCGGATAGCCATCGTAGACATACTATACAAACACTTAAGCACTTCGATATACCGACAGTCAACTTGGCACCGCTGAAGGGACTGTGGCACCGCCCAAATTTCGACGGAATTAAAGGCTTTCTCATAGTCCACATACGCCAGGGAAAGTGGCAGATTGTACTCTACATCTTCTGTACAATCTGCCTGCAGGGTATGTATGTGGTCTCTGGTACTGAAGCCTTTTCGGAAAGCGGCTTGTTCGGGAGGCTGGAGGTCGTCAAATCTGCGTGCGAGACGATTCGTAATGACTTTTGAAAACAGCACGTAGACGCGGCTCAGAAGTGAAGTCGGTCTATAGTTCTTCAAGAGAGCGTTGTCGCCTTTCTTAAAGAACAAGACCACCGCACTTCTGCTCAACGCCTCCGGAGTAGTGCCACCATGGAGGACGGAATTGAAGAGATTCTGAAGGACTTCAAGTACCGGTGATCCACCCGCTTTCAGAAGCTCCGCTGTAATTCTATCCTCGCCTGAGGCCCTGCCGTTTTTAAGGTGCTGGAGAGCCATTCTAATCTCGCTCAGACTGATGTCCGGCATATCATCGGAATAGTGTCGGGTAAGACTTGCTCTTGGATCGTTACTCACACTTGCGTGTGACTCCAACGATGATGTGTACAGCTGCCCATAGAACCTCTCAATCTCACTCAAAATCTCAGGTGTCCCGGAAACGATGGTGCTTTGACACTAAGTCTTCAGCTTTGACAGTTGGCTCTTACTGGCAGACAGATCTCTGGCAAAGACTTTGGAGCCTTGGTTCCGCTCGAGCGCTTCTTTAATATGAGCAGTATTAAAGTTGCGTAAGTCTCGCCGCATGCATTTGAGGATCTGTCTGTTCAGTTTCCTGTATGCTGTCAAATCTGTTGACGATTGCAGCCTCATCTCCCGTCTAATAGCCATGAGATTAAGAGTTTGATCGGAGAGTTTTTGTGTTCTTCTGCGGCGGGTCTTGCAGAACTTACCTCCGACCGCATGGACAGTTTCCACGAGCTTGTCATTCATATCATCCACTGCATTGCAATCTTGTAGGCACTGAAAACGGTTACGTAACTCGAGCTGAAAGTTTTCGGGATTCTGGATTAGAGCACGAGGGGGGACGGAGCGTTGACTTCATTAGACGAGACCTCTCCAATTGAAATAATACTAATTTTTACGGAATTTATCGCGTATATTTAACTTTTTTACCCGACGTTTCGAGAGCTTTACAGCACCCATGGTCACGGGAAGGACTGAGATGATGATGATGGGCTCACCTGTATCTCCCATTGTCGCCGACATATTCATGGAAGACTTTGAGGAGAAAGCCCTGCTTACTTCTCCCATAAATCCAAGATTCTACAAGCGGTACGTAGACGACACTTTCACAATTCTACCTTTAGATAAAGTAACTGCATTTTTAGACCATCTTAACTCTATAAATACTAAAATTCAGTTCACAATGGAGTTAAAGGCAAACAATTCCTTAGCTTTTCTAGATGTGTTAGTAATTCGGAATCCTGATAACACCTTGAGCCATACTGTGTATAGAAAAAAAGACCCATACAGATAGATATTTAAACGGTGATTCTCACCACCATCCTTCACAGTTAGCTACCGTGGGTAAATCTTTGTTTCAGAGAGCACGAGGGATCTGTGACAGTAAACACCTGGCTGCCGAGCTCCAACATGTCAAGCAAGTTTTGCATGACAACAAGCTTCGGGTCCCGCGCCTACGTCACAGAGAACGAGTGAAGCCGGCCACAGTCGAGCGTGTACCTGCTGTACTGCCGTATGTTAGAGGAGTCACTGACAAGATTGGCTACATCTTGAAGCGCGCTTCCATCAAAACATACTTCAAGCCGCCGAAGAAGATTGGTCAGTTTTTACCATCAGTCAAGTGTAACGTCCCTCTGCAAGATGCAGGAGTGTACAAGCTTGATTGTGAATGTGGTCTCTCCTACATAGGACAAACTAAAAGATCAATTAAAACCCGCGTCAAAGAACATATAGCTGATGTGAAGAATCGACGCTCCGGGAAGTCTGCAGTCTGTGAACATGTACAGGATCGCCCCCGTCACTACATCAGATTTGATAGACCACAAATCCTCGCTAAAGAACACCGATTCCTTCCAAGGATGATTCGCGAGGCTATTGAAATCAAAAAACATCCTAATTTCAATAGAGAAGATGGCTGGGTGCTACCATCTGCTTGGGATCCTATAATAAATAAAATTAAATCCCAACCCAAGCATACAACTGCAAGACTCCATGATACCATAAGTTCATACTGTGTAGATCGGAACAAAAGTTAAATCTTAATCTATGGTAACCGCGGTTAACTATGACAGCTGGACGTTGAACATCTCAGTCCTTCCCGTGACCATGAGTGCTGTAAAGCTCTCGAAACGTCGGGTAAAAAAGTTAAATATACGCGATAAATTCCGTAAAAATTAGTATTATTTCAATGTGTAGTGTTCGCGTAAATATAAGAGACCTCTCCAACTTAACGTTTAGGTTCAGTGTGCCTCTAACCATTCGGTTATCGCTGCCAGTTTTCACCCTTGCGATCACTGAGACATCACTGAACAGTTGGTATCTGGTCGACATAATGAAGTGAATCTCATTTTTTGTCGAACCGTCGAGGCTCGACCAGGTCTACTTCCTGTGGGGCCGCTTCTGGAAGAAAGAGTTCATCATAAAGTGTCCCTCTTTCTCCATAAAGTCGGCCAGCTGCTGGCCCCTTCGGTTTTGTTGCCCCACTCCAAATTTCCCTAACTTCAGCTCACCGCCTTCTCTTGTGCCTAGTTTTGCGTGGAATCAACACCGTATAGTGGCTTTTGGAGGAATGCATGACTTTGGAAATATCCTCATACATTTCCTCCACCTCCTCATCGGGATGTGCCGAGGTTTGTGCGTAAATCTGTATGATCTTCAGCGAATACCGTTTGGTGATTCTGAGTATCAGGTACGCGACCCTCGTCAACACACTTCCAACCTTTACAACGTTGTTGACGAGAGACTTGTGGACGATAAATCCGACACCTCCTTGTGACAGATGGTCGCCCTCGCGGTGATAGAACAAGTTGCCGGATTCGAGAATCACCGTGTCCTCCCCCCTCTCTTCGGACCTCGGATAATCCTATAATATTGCAGCGCAATTTGTCTATCTCTTCTTCCCGCTCCAGGATCTTCTCGTCAGTCCTTAGGGTGCGTGCGTTAAATGTTGCCAGGTCGAGTCGTCGTAGGTGGCAACCGAACCTCCACCGGAGATTCTTAGCACCCCCTGCCCCGCCATTACCATGGTCGCCACCGTAGCCAGGAATAGCGGGGCCGCCGTGGACTGGGGGCCGTCTATTTGTGTAATTGTTCATGGGGGGTATATTGCCATAGTTGCCACGCTTGGCGAGCGGGTTGGTAACCGCAGTTTTTTTTTGTCGTACAGTTGCTGTTATCAGGAAGATGCTGCTGCCCATCTCCTGCCTGTTTCCTTCTGTCGCCTTTTACGACACCCACGGGAAGAGACGGGGTAGTGGATATTCTTAACCGCCACTACACGGTATCATTTGCAAATGGTCGTCCCTAAAGCTAGAGTACCGGATGTTCTACAGCTGTACCATAATTATTGTTCAGGAGGCTATCTGGGAGTTAAACGAACCCTATTGAAGATCCGGGAACTGTTTTACTGGGTCCACTGTCGAAACAATTACGAGGACTGGTGTCGCAAATGTACAAGTTGTGCGGCTGTAAAGGGACCTCAATCTCGTAGTAGAGGTGCATTGAAGTTGTACAATGTCGGTGCACCAAGGGAGAGAATAGCCATTGACTTGGCAGGGCCGTTTCCGGAGAGTAAAGGCGGTAACAAGTATTTCATGGTTGTGATGGATTACTTCCCTAAGTGGTCAGAAGTCTTCGCCATTCCAAATCTAGAAGCTTCAGCAGTTGTAGATAAACTAGTTCATGAAGTCTTCTGTCGTTTTGAAGTACCTTTAGAGATTCACAGCGATCAAGGAAGGAATTTTGAGTCTCAAATATTCCAGAAAACTTGCCGAGTTATGGGTACTCATAAAACAAGAACGACTTCTTATCACCCGCAATCTGATGGAATGGTAGAACGATTTAATCAGACATTAGAGAGGTACCTAGCAAAAGTTGTAGACAATCGGCAACGAGATTGGGCAAGCACTTACAACCGTTTTTGTTATCATATCGAAGCGCTGTTCACGAAAGTACAGCAGTGACACCTGCTTTTGCAAACTTTGGAGGAGAATTACGGCTGCCTGCAGACCTGATCACCGGGATACCACTTGATGCCCCACACAGTATAACCGATTACCCAAATGACTTGCGGAACAAAATGAATGACATTTATGAGCACGTCAGACAATCGGGTCAGCAAATTTCTGAGGAGATGAAAACCTGGTATGACCGCAAAATGAACAACAAAGGATTCGACGAAGGTTCGCTAGTGTGGTTGCACAATCCAGTCCGCAGCAAAGGGAAATCTCCTAAGCTTCAAGCTAAATGGGACGGCCCGTGCGGGATTGTAACCAGGATCAACGATGTAACCTACCGAATACAGAAAGGCGCAAGAGGGACTCCTAAGATCGTCCATGTGGATCGCTTGGCGCGTTATTATGGGGCCGATAATGCTCGGGACGAGCATGTCTTAGGAGGGGCATTGTTGCGCGCCTAAGTACCCGGCACTAGCGCCATCTAGTGTCGGGGACGAGAGCGACGGGAGCTTTCCAGAAAGTGACATCACTAATATTTCAACCGACAGCGCCATCTAGTATCGAAACGAAGAACTAAGCTTCTAGAAGCTCGACACTCGAACTTTCGGTGCCTAGTCGATTGGCGCGCGTATTTACTTGAATATTCTGGAGTTTCGTTGATAATGGGTATTTAAAGGCGCTGCAAGATGCGATCGAGAAAGTATTGAATGATACAAGCGAAGCTTCGGAGCGAAATAAAGTGAAACAGTGTGATTAATTATTAGTGTTCTAAGTTTTAATTGGTGTAAAGTAAATTAAAGTGTTAATTTTGGTAATTCAATCGGCAGTTTTTATTGCCACGTACCCTAAGCTCTTAACAGTATTTTTTTTTTCAATCTTTATAATCCCATAACGCATAGTGTCGTTAGTTTCTCAAGTGTGTTTATGATTAGGTTGTATGTAACCTGTGCATTTGAGCGCACTGTTAGAACTCAGAGTAATGTTTGTGAATACAGGTGTTAGTTATTTTTTTTTGCGCCGACTACAAAATAGAAAGAGTTTCTCAATTCGACTATATGTTATTTTTATGTATGTCACTCGATGTCTTCGTCAATGTGTAACCCAAAATTAATTATTATTTTATTATTCAATTAGTTATAATTCAGGGCTGGTCCAAAGTGGTGGGTGAAATAATAAGAGGACGAAGATGTTAACGTATTGAGATGACATTCGAGCTTGCGCTCTAAAGTACACACAATAGGTTAAAAAATTAGACTTTTAAGTTCAAACAGCTTAAAAAGAAAAAATATATATCCATATAATAGCTTCAATGTGTTTTTTTCTTATAAAATAAAGGTGACAAACGAGCTCACATTCCACCTTATAATAAGTTGGTTCTGGGGCCCATAGACGTCTACATCTATCTGTCCTCGCTTAAGAAACGAAATACAGATCCGAATCTTCACACTCACCATATGAGCAAAATTGAGCTGCTACTTCACGCTGGTGTTCTGCGAGAGCGTGGTCCTGCCGCAGTTGAACCGACTCATTCGTGCTATAACAATAATGTAACTACAGCATGGCTCTACCACCTAAAAATGCCTATAAGTGGAATTTAGGGCGACCTCAAATGATGGAATGACATACAGGAATTTGATAGATGCCCGTAGTTCAGAATCGTGTTAATTGGTATTCTTTGTGGCCATTGTTCAGCAGTATACTTGTAAGAGACTGTAATGATGATGATGGTGTTTTTGAGACCGAAATATCCGGCTGGTATAAAATATTTCCCAAGCCGCTTACAACTTTTGAAAGTTTGAGAGCCGCTACATTAATATTTTTGAGAAATCTTTTAAAATAGCATCAATATATTGTTATGTGCGTAGTCTACTTATTTAATTTAATTTTTTATGTTTTCTATTTTTCACATACATAAACACAGACAGAGACGAAGCACTTCGATTTGACACGATCCTAGCACACATCTCCCTCATCTCCCTTGCTTCTTTAACACCCATATATCTACGATTAACCATAAATGCTAGTTGGCATCGGTAATCATTATTTAAATCATCTTCAAATTATGACTAATTTGATAGATAAATTTACGTCTTTGCCTTTTACCGTTTTTTGTCAGTTGATTCTGACTTGCTTTTTAAAATATTAAAAGAAACCCTAGAAAATGTTACATGTAATACTTTTGTTGACAAGACTTACAGTTTTCACTCAGTTAAATAATATTACATATTCTAATTTTTTTAATAAAAATAGAAGACATCAATTAAATCTTTATTTACAGGTTTATTTACTTGAGGATACATAAAACATATTAAAATTACAATACTTCAACGTAGTAGAGCCAAATTGCAGCTTTATTTTGTTTGCAGCACAAATGGGTCAGAGGTCAGCTCGACCGGAGTAGGGCCACGTTCGCAAAAAAATACCAGTGTTAAATAGCAGATTATTAGATTAGATATTTAGCAGATGTGTGTTTCGTATGGAGAGTGTAGTAAACCCGAGACCATTTTTACTGGAAATGTGAGTTGTTGGAGCTGTGAGTTGTAGTCTACATGACATTTGTATGCCATGCTGGTCTCGGGCCTCGGGGTATGCCCCCATTGCCCAGATCTACCTCATGGCCCACGACTTTGGGCCAGTCCTGGGAGCCTTTTCTAGGCATGGTAAATCATGGCGGATTAATCCGCAGTCTGAAGAAAAATTTTCCGTAGTCGGTTAACTACGGAAAAAAGGAGGTTGTCAGGTAAAAAGTCGGTGTTGGCGTATCAGCGGCATTGTGGGCTCTTCTGGACGAGGTGAAATAGGCGCTATCGTCCGCATATAGCGCCAGCTCTACGTCGTCCTCCCACTCTTGCAGCCTACCTGCCAGTGTTGGGATGTCGTTAGTGTAAGCCGCATCGTCTCGCCTTCCTGTGATCGGGACGATCGTAGAGGCCGCGTGGAGGGCCCCCTGGATGTTCTTAGTTAATCTGGTTATCTGGTGTTCTTAATTAATCTGGATCTGATTGCAGCGGCCGTAGTACGGCCGTAGGCCGCTGCAATCAGTCGTCCGCTGTGCTTATTGGATGGTGGACTGGAGGTCTCTCCTGCAGATGTTGACTGTAGAGCCTCCAGTCGACACGTGTCTTGAATGCTCTGGGCGGCGTAGTCACCGCCTTTAGGCCAAGCGTGATCGGAATCGGGAGGTGCTGTGAGTTCAGGTCGTACAGCACCTCTACCACTATCGGGTAGTTGACGTTCCTAGAGAGCACGATGTCCAATACATCCGGACGTTTCGGTGGATCTGTCGGAACGTGTGTCGGTTCTTCGGGACCTAAAACGTCGTAGTTATATCTCTATATCTCTCCGCAAGTTCATGACCCGGCGGGTTGATCACTCCGGATCCCCACGCCGGGTGTTTGGCGTTAAGGTCCCCGGCGATGATGGTCGGTGTTTCGCCTTTTATTACCGTTCGGACGTCTGAAGAGCAGAATGAAGTCCCTGGTGGGCGGTATGCTGCGTAGATCCTCAGTTCCTCGCCCGCCGCCTCCATTTTTATATCGATAGAGCGCATTGTATGGTATACAGGTAGTTCCAGTTCTTGATGGACGATGCCCCTCCTCACTAGAACCGCCGTCCCTCTATAGGTGGCCCCTTGAAAAGTGACCTCGTCCCTTCTGTATACATGGTAGTTCGTCAGCTTTATGTGCGTCTTAGGGTTTAAGTCAGCAAGATGACTTGAATTCCTGTTGTGACTGTGCGGAGTTCATGCAGCTTCTGCTGTATTCCGTCCGGGTTCCCATAGAGGAGGCGCAGGTTACTCTCCTCTGTAATGCCGGGCCAGAAGGTTTGCCATCGCCTTCATGACCGCTGTGATGGGGTCTGTCTCGGCTCTTATGTCGGCCAGGACTTGACTGCCGACCTCGATAGCAATGCCAACCAAACGTTGGATGGTGTCTGCTGTCTCGAAGCCGGCTGATGGTATTCTCCTCTCTGAAGTCATTAGAACTGGTCTCGGGCGTTGATCTTGCACTCTTTGCTTGTGGGTAGAGCGCACTCTATGTGTAGAGCGGGCTCTATTTTCTGATAGAGCCCTTTCTTGCACTCCACCCACGCACTTCTTGGGTATTCCGCTAGCAACCTGCGCCTGTGAGGCTACCGGTCCTGCTGGTGTCGGGGTAGAGGTAATAGCCTGAGGAGGCTGCGACTTCATCTTGCTCCTCGTCCGCTTCCTGCTTCTGGAGGTCTGCCGCTCGTGGCGGTATTAGCGGGAGCCTGTAGAGTGGCCCCGGTGGTTGCCCTTGCTTCTGCGGGTTCCACCGTTTCCATAGGTATTGCGGGTGGAGGTGGGGGAGGGGGGGCTGGTTGCCTACCCTTCCCTGTTACGGTAGCCTACCCGTTCTCTTGGATAGTTACCGCTCTTGGGCAACTCTGGGGATCTTTTTCGGGTCCTCCGGGAGTAGTCCCGGAAAGGTGATCCCCTGCCTCCTAGCAGTCCTCCTTAGGGCTGGGCAGCGGCGATCATTTGCCGTGTGATTTTTGCCACAGTTGGCACACTTAGATTCCTCCTTCCTACCTCGAGGGCAAAGACTTGCTATGTGCTCCCTAGCACAGCGTATACACTGGCCTGAAGCAGTTGGCGGAGGCGTGCCCGAAAGCTTGGCAGCGGTGGCATTGTGCTGGTCCTGCTTTCCTCTGCCAGGCCTCGATGGCGAACTCACTCATGTAGAGGAGTTCGTCGGTTTTGTAGAGATCCTGGAGCATCTCCAGGCTCAGGTGGTCAAGTTGGGCAAAGTAGAGGCATCCAGGTCTGCCCCTACGTGGTGGTATTGCCTTGACGTATTTCATTGGGAAGCCTTTTGCCCTTATAGCCTCCTCTATTGGTTTAGTATCCGTGCCCATAGGTAGTCCCCGGATGCACACTTTAGAGGGCTTGTCCTCCTCCGGGGTATAACAGTACCACGACAATGTTGGTATGTCTATCGAGAGCTCGACCATGTACCTCTGGATGGTGTGGAACTCTTCGGCGCTTTGCGGGGTGAATCTAACTCTTTTCTCGAACGGACGGGCATTTGGAGTGTGACCCAACTTTCTATTGAGCTCCTTAAAATTCCTCGTCCAATCCGAGAGGCATTCAGCCACTACTGGAAATGTGGCATTCCATCTTAGTCCACAGGGTGACAATGCATCTGCATTTTGATTCTTAATTGAGAATAAAGGGAGATATATATGGGTCACAGCATCCACTTACCATCAAGGTGGACTTTGTGCGCGGTTTCATAAAAAAACAATACAGCACCATTTAACCGTAAAACGGTTTGTGTTGGTGCTGGTAGAAGTCATAAAGGCATAAATATATTTTGATAACTACCTTCGTAATTTTAAAGTACAATTACAACTAAGTACACATTATTAATTTATCTGTTACACACAAGCTTTCAAAATATCATTTTTGTATTAGCGACATAACGATAAGCATTTTTCGATGAGTGTGTAAGAATACTATTATTGATTAACTTAAATATAACTAGTTTTTACTGATTTTATCGCGTATATTAACATATTTTATATTCCTAAAGTTTCGAGCATTTTGCAGCATCCATGGTTGCCCCCCTGCGACCGGGGGACTGATTTGCTTGACGTCTCAACGTCGTAACGGCTAAAGGCCTCCAGATTAAAATTAATAATTTTTGTTCTGATCTATACTGTAGGAGTTTATAGTATCTAGAAGTCTTGCAGTTGTATGCTTGTATTGGGATTGAATTTTATTCGTTATAGGATCCCAGGCAGATAGTAGAACTCAGCCATCTTCTCTATTCAAATTAGCCTTTCGCTAAATTTCAATAGCCTTGCAAATCACCCTTGTAAGGAATCGGTGTTCTTTAGCGATGATTTGTAGTCTATTAAATCTGATGTAGCAATCCTGTACATGATCACAGACTGCTGACTTCCTGGTGCTTTGATTCTTTACATCAGCTATGTGTTATATAATGCAGGTTTTATTGATATTTTTGTTTGTCCTTTTTAAGAAAGACCACATTCACAGTCAAGCTTGTAAACTCCTGCATCTTGCAAGGTACCTTATACTTGACTAATGATAGAAACTGACTTGTCTTCTTTTGCGGCTTGAAGAGTGTTTTAATGGAAGCAAGCTTCAAGATGTAGCCAATTTTGTCAGTGACACCTTTGGCATATTGCAGTATAGCAGGCACATGCTCGACTGTGTCTGGCTTTCACTCGTTCACTGTGACGTAGGCGCGGGACCCGAAGCTTATTGTCATGTAAAACTTGCTTGACGTATTGGAGCTCTGTGGCCAGCTTTTTACTGTCACAGATCTCTCGAGCTCTCTGAAATAAAGATTTAACCACGGTAGCTTACTGTAAAGGATGGTGGTGGGAATCACCTATTAAATATCTATTTGTACGGGTCTTATTTCTATATACAGTATGGCTCATTGTATTATCAAGATTCCAAATTACTAACACATCTAGAAAAGCTAAAGAATTGATACCTTTAACACCATGGCCTAAAAATGCAATTACTTTATCAGAAGTTACAATTGTGAAAGTGTCGTCGTAATAACTAGTTTTATTTAAATGTGTAGTGTTCGCGTAAATATAAGAAAACATTATTCTGGACTAAGATAACTAGGTAAGTATTTGCATACTTTTAATATTATCATACAAATGAATTACCTTATATTTTACATTTAATATAAATAACGTACCTTAAATATCTATAAGTAAATTATACTTTTATTAATTAACATAACAGTTCAAACTAATTTGAAAGTATGTTAAAGAGATAACACATAGGTATATATTGTACTTAAAATATCAATTAGTTAATTATACTTTTATTAATTAACATAACATTTCAAATTGATTTAAAGGTATCTTACGGAGATAACACATAGGCACATATCATTACTAGAGATTTGTGCCCAACAATAATCGATTTAATTTAATCCGTATAAATAAAAGTTACTTATAAAGTGTTAAAGCTAAAAATACTTTTATCGCTATACTAGTTACTATTTTTTACCTAGACTAATATTGTAATTTCCAAGTTAACCAAGATAGATGTTTACTATAAGTAATGTATATTTTTTGTTTTGCGTCACACAAAGCTTTGTCTATATGTTTGAATAATACATAATAACAAGTTTTCATAATATGCCATTAATACATTGTTTAGTAATAACACTTTTAATCATAAATATAATACATGCATAGAAATTCAAAGTGGTTAAAAGCCCCTAAACTAGGATGTCATACCTGTACATCAGGGGCTAGTTTCCATCCCTACTTTTAGTTCTCTTCACAATAATTTGTTTATCGATGTACTCTATTTTTACAAATGTTCTTTAAACGTAGGTATTTTGTATTAACAACTATTTAAATGTGACATGTACGATACCAAAATTCCTAGCTTTTTACTGGTAACGAGATCGATCTTATTCCACGGGTATGACACAAAAAAGGTATGTGCATTTTGATTCTTAATCATAGATTGATTTATTTATTTATATTTCAAAACAGTGTACACGCTGGGCTAAAATAGGCTCAAAACGTCAGCATGCTAATTTAATAATTACAGTTTCAAATAATAAGTAATAATACAAAATACATGTCAAAAAGGTGAAATAAATTAAAAAATAAATGTACAATAAATACATCGAATAAATAAAAAAATAAAGATGTAGTAACCTATAGGGAAAACATCGACTTACCATTAGGTGGACTGTGTGCTCGTTTGCCACTAACTATTATTTTATAATAATAATAATAATAATATATTTTAATGCTATCAATTAATTTATTAGTTGTAAAATAGTTGAACTCCTTTTTAGCCAAGAAGTCCGTCTATGTAGGTTACACCTATTTCCCTTTCACCTATTTCTGTAAACAAGCAACAGTGCCTGCACTCCTATATATCAGTCTATAGTATAGAGAGCCAGTATAATTACAGACTTTCGCAGTCTGTAATTATACTGCGAAGCATGTCATATATTCGGTTCAACCATTCCGAAGATTACGCCGAAGAGACAGGCAGACAAAACAATAAATTGTTATTTATGTCTTAATAACACTTCCTGAGCTTAATAGAAGTCATTACGACGGTGACACTGAAAGTTCTTAGAAAATCAAAAACTGAACAAACTAGCAAGTTATTAGTTTTATTATATCTTTTCAAAATAGTGTCCATTTATATCAAAACGTCGCTGCATCCGATGGAACCACTGAGAAAAGCAATTTGCCCTTTCGTCCTAAAGGTTCTTTTCGATGGCATTTTGAAACGCGACCACTGTTTCATCGGCGTCCATAAAACGTATTCCTCGAAGTTTTTCTTTTATTTTCAAAAATAAATAAAAATCACAAGATGCAAGGTCAGAGCTGTAGGACGAGTGACCCAGTAATCCTACGTGTGACGTTGCCAAGTAGTCGATTGTTTGCTTGGCAGTATGCGACGATGCGTAGTCGTAGTGAAGGAGGATCCGACTGCGAGGACGTTTCTCCCGAACTTTTTTCAAAACAAGTGGCAAACAATTGTAGTGTACCACTCTGAAGTAACTGTTTTTCGATCCTATAATACAATTGTTGCTTAAAGACCTGTCATGCCGAAGAGCAAGGCCACCATATTTTTTCCCACGCCTCGACGTCTCTTCACTTTAATTGCCAACTCTTCGGAAGGAAACACCCAGACAGTTGACTGTCTCTTAGTTTCAGGATCATAACAATAAATCCAGCTTTTGTCATCCGTAAGTATGTCCAAAACAGAATTTGAATCACCTCCGTTAAATATTTGAACCATTTCAAGACACCAATCAACACGACGGAACTGGGCACATAGCTTTTTTTTATATAGAATAGGGTGACAAACGAGCACACAGTCCACCTGACGGTAAGTGGTTGCTGCGGCCCATAGACATCTACATCTATTCTCCATTAAAAATCAAAATGCAGATGCGTTGTCACCCGTGAGGACTGAGATGGAATGCCTCGTTTCCAGTAAAAAGGGTCTCCGGTTCTCTACACTCACCATACGAAATACAGCAGCATTAAGCTACTATTTCACGCTGGTATTCTGTGAGAGCGTGGTCCTTCCCCGGTCGAGCCGACCCATTCGTGCTACAACTATACTACTAATATAACTGCAGCATGGCTCTACCACGTAAAGCTTCCTGACCGCTAAATGTTCATGGATTTTGTGCACATGACTTATACCGATACCTAGTTTGTCCAAATTCGCTGAGAAGTCATTCTTTTGTCAGTCTCGATTTAAACGCCGCATAACAATCAATGTGTGTTATCTTCAGTCGTCGCCGTAGAAGGCCGTTCCTCACGCAGTTCATCGGTGAGATAAGTGCGACCACGTTTAAACCCATTTAAACCAGTTGTGAACATTGGCTCGAGATGGAATTTAATCTATCATAACTTTCTTGTTGGCTTAAATGACATCGAAAGTCATGAAAATTCATTGTACGAAAATTTTTTCGCGTTAAATTCATGCTGACGTGACACAGACAATTTGCCGCCAAATCGTTAAAAATGACAAATTAATTAAATACATACACAATAATATTGGCAAAGAGTTCCATTTTCAAAATTAGAACATATTTTTTATTATATCGTTTACATGTGGCCAGTTCTAAAAACTTTCAGTGTCGCCCTCGTATTTCAATATGACAGACAAACAATTCAATTGTATTTAAATGCATAAATTAGTAAGATCACTGTACTTGGTTTCTTTATTTTTATTAATAAGTTTACTTGTTAAAATTCTTTGTTATGAGATCGTCAAGTGGCTATATATTTTGACCTAATTAAGAAATACTATTTAGAATTGTAATATACCATTACTAAGATAAAAAAAATTAAATAATGCATATATTACACACACGAGTAAGTCACACATTTGAATATTTATTGTTTACGTTAAATTGATACAATTGATTTCTATGCCATATGAGTTCATTTTATTGATCTTGCGAGTTCGATCGTTCAAATTTAATGTGAACATATATTTTGTCAAATTCTATGAAGTTATTTCTGCGTATTCCTAATCGACAAAAACATAAATGTACACAGAATACAATGACTGTTTATTTCATGATCATTCGAGCAACAACTTATTAAATGAATTGCGGAGCTTTTCTTTGATAACGATCCTTCCAAACCCCTTCTTTAATTGAACGGGCTCGATTGACTTTGCCATATTCAATGTTTGGGGTAAACTGAGCCCTGCCACTTTGGTTGTTACTGCTTCTAAATGTCACCGTTGTACCCGTCCGCATGCTAGACGTGTTGGACTTTTGATGTAATCCTTGCATCTGTAATAGTAATTATGCATTAAAAATAAAATATTTTTACTAGGTTGTAATTTAAGAACATGCTGTTTAACATGTAACATACCTTCCCGTAGTTATAGTACGAAGCAATAATTAAAAGGGCTAAAATGAGCTTAATTGCTATATATCACGGTGTACAATTTCATGCATACAACCACGTCATATTATTTAGATGTAGATGTAAAATACCCAGACTAGCGACGGGTAAATGCATAGCAGCAGCAGCAAGCAGCAATTCATTTCTACAACTGGAATGGCCACTGTTCCTCCAAAGAGTTAGTAAATTATTTTTTTTTTTTTTAATAAGAGAGACATATATATCCATGATATTAATACGCATTGGCTAAAAGTTTATAGCTTCATGTTTAATTTTAGTAATAAAAAAGAGGTTAGTTAGTTAAATTTATTTTAAATTATAAGTTTTGAATTTAACAGAATATCTACTTCATAAACGTCCTCTGTAGACAGACGCAAAATATTTAATGAATCGATATTACGATAAGATTAGATGAAAGTTGTGAGAGCTTTATAAAGAAAGACCATGTAATCACAGTGATTCATTAAAGAATATGTAAAAATACCGTGTGCTTTATAGGCGCAGTTTTACATTTAAATAACAAGATTAAAACCACATGTAATAAAATTAATATGACGTAGAAATAATTAATAGTGAAACGGACAAGATCAAATAGCACAATTCGGTGCTTAAATTTAATCTCAATAGAAATTTGACAAAATCGGATCAAGGAATTGCTGCAACTATTGATAAATTTCACGATTATTCCTTTAACAGTACTCGAATCGATGCTTGCACAAAATGTAAAGGTTTGTTCGAATACTTTTAAATACCGTACAGTATAGCCAAAATAAATTATTAAATATTTTAAAAATTTCGATGTTAAGAAAACTAATGAGGAATTTCCGTTTAAGTAATTGTGTCCGTAAAAAATCCATTTGATCATCTAATCACTATTATGAATATAATTATTGAATCTGGTGTGCTTCTTGATTTGATAAAACAAAATGAAGTCATACCTTTATTTTAAGTCTTATTTAAGCCAATCGGCTTAAATAACTACTCCTATTTTTTATTATAAATAAATTACTGCATAAAAATAAATTTGGTTTTACGAGATCCCTCTACAACTGACACGGTATGAAAATAGAGCATGGGAGTATGGGAGCAATAATAATAGGTGTAAGCGACATGGTAATACCACCATCTATCGGAAGCCACGCCATCAAGAGCCAAATGACCCTAAATAATAAATAAAAAATATTTAAATAATTATATCCTTTACCTTATACCTCAAATATTCAATATTTTTTGAATAGTTTGAATCTAGCTATAACAATTATATCACATAGTACTACTACGTGATATAATTGTTAATGTTAATGACATTAAAAGAAATATGATTCAAGTGAAGCCAAAAACAACTAAGTTCACCTAAAATTAATCTCCGTAATATTAGCGGCAACTTTTTGGCAATTTTAGATCAAGTAAAGCTGGCAATGCAAAAAACACTAAAAATATTACATAAAATATAATCTGCCTTTGAAAGTTATGAACAACATTAAACTTAAAAAAAGTGCACAATTCTATCTAAAATAAAACTTCTCTATGCTAAATATTAACGCTTTTTTAAGGTTTCTCATGCAGGGGTTACCAACATAAAAAATATTCAATTACTAAAAAAAAATCGCTTAAAAGCATCAACTTTACTAAACAAAAATAAAACATAACAACCTGTGCAAACTTACATGGAAATGAGTACTAGAGTGTATGTTACCGGGGTCGTGACAGAGTAGTTTCCGAAGAGACCGCCTAAAGTTGCGCGTCATTAAGCAATAGACAATTGGATTGATGGCAGAATTCGCATGCCCTGAAAGATTTAAAAAAATTATTATATGCATTTAAAGTAACAAATGAACTTAAAGTCCACTTGGTGGCAAACGCTACTGCAGGCTGTGTTATGCAACCAATTTTAGATAAATAAAACTAAAGCTGGCAATCAGCAAATCCCAATATTTTTTTTAAAGGTGATGAACTTGATTCGGCGTGAAAAAAATTAAAACATGTCTTATTTTGAAGATTTAAATATTTGATAAGTACGTCAATAAATCATATTCTTGCAGAACCCGGGGTTTTATTTTAATTAATGTTTTATGATTTGTAGGTTAAGTCACTCATTCTCTTGATAAGTTGTTTAAATAAATTGAAAAGGACACAAAATAATACAGTTTTGTAAATATTATTAAGTAAAATAAAATAAAACGCAACCCTTTTAAAATGTTAAAATATTTACTGCAATTAATTATAAAATGTAATCTAGAAAAAAAACGTTATTGTCCTGTAATTCAAAGGAAAGGAAAGGGTCAACTAACTAAATCCACGAAAGTAAAAAGAAGAAATTACAAACACAGCCACCATGCCAAATGCGCATGAAAAGTTGAAACTTTAAAATACCAAGTTAACTCTCTTAGAACAGTTAACTCCTTCCGAACAGGCAATGATCAGTGACCATACACAAAAAAAAACCATTTGAATATTATCTAACACGGCTGAACCGTGTTAGATACCGTTCAAATGGTTTTTTTTTACTTTAACAATAAAGCCTAATCAATCGTTTTCCTAAATATATCTATTTAATTCAATATTAATATCTACAGATTCACCTCTTGTTTCGACATTATGATTTTTTAGTAATAAAGGCTATTTTATTATAAAAGTAGCGTTCGTTATCTATTACCATAAACAATATTTAAAAACGTGGTGATTTTAGTAGGAACATGACCATCGACGGATTGTTGCTCCTGTTTTGTCGTTTAAATAATAGCTTGAAATTTATTTTGATGAAAATGATGCAATTTTGTGTATTAAGAGTCTGTTCACGTAAACTGTTATTAATCAATAAGAGTTTATTATCTCAAAAAAAAAAACAAATATTCACTTATATGAGATTTAAAAAACATAATTGGTAAAAATAATACATTTGAATACGGTGACTTATATGAATAAAGTTACATAAATATATCAAAATTAGGATTAAAAAAGCACTGGCACTGTTAGAGAAAACGACGACACAAGAGCTTCGATGTAGATATAAACCTCAAGTCATTTTGACCACCTAGGCGTATTATGAACTCGAGTCACTCGATCATCGACTGTTCGTTCGTTCAAGCACCCAATTTCGTTCATCTCCTTTATTTTTACTTTCTAATTTCTTAACACAACGTTTAACGTAAATTCATTGATGAATGCGTTCATTCATTCACAGATTCCGCGTTAGTATAACTGTGTTTCAGGAACCAATTCCTCCAATTAAAGCTTATATATAAGGTCAATTTATATACATAATAATTTAAAGTTATTTAGTGGGTTAAACAGGTACAGAAATATGAATTAAAAAATTAAATGATGATTTTTTATATTTACGCCACAGATTAGAGGTAATCTGTGATTTACGCGAACACTACATATTGATTAAAACTACTTTTTCGGATTTTATCGCGTTTAATTTAAATTATTTTTTTCGGACGTTGACGTTTCGAGTGCTCTCCAGCACCCATGATCACGGGGGACTGAGGTTACTGACGTCCCGATGTCAGGTTTAACACGGAGTACCTTCAGCTTTTTAATTATTATTTATGGTCCCATCCACGCAGAATGAATTAACTATGTCTTGAAGTCTTGCAGTGGTATGCTTGGGTTTAGTTTTAATTTATTAATTACAGGGTCCGCAGGTGGTAGTACCCAGCCTCCTTCCCTATTGAAATCAGGATGATTTTTAATTTCAAAACCCTCACGTATCACCGATCACGTATCATGAAAAATTCATGTACCACTGCAAGACTTTAAGACGCAGTAAGTTCATTCTGCGTTGATCGGACCATAAATAATAGTTAAAAAGCTGAAGGTACTCCGGGTTAACATTGACATCGGAACGTCAGTCGCCTCAGTCCTCCATGACCATGGGTGCTGGAAAGCATCCGGAACATCGGGGATTAAAAATAATTTAAATTATACATGATAAAATGTGTAAGAGAAGTTTTAATCAATTAGAAATTAAATGTTACACTGTGTGTTTGAAAAGTTTATACTGAATGCTTCGCCAAACGTGAAAGGCCTTGCCCTTAGGCTGAAAATTGGGTAAAGTAAAATAAATAGTTACCTAAGAGCAATGTATAAGGTAGAAAAAGCGCCCCTGCGTCAACCTGTACCACGTTGATGTCAATCAGAAGTTGCAGAATGTTATACGGAAGCCAGCATAGCGCGAATAGTACTGCTAGGAGTAGCAGAATCCATGCAACCCGTTTTCTTTCACGAACCAGACGCAAACGCTGAGGATAAGAAAATGTTTTTTTATTAATAAGGTTTGGTTAATAATAATTGAAATAATTTGTACAATTCCCAAAATGCGCTTAATAATGTAAATGAATATTTTATACCAAATAATTATAAGTTACCTGTTGACTGTTAACGCTTCCCTCAGTTTGATCGAAAGGTGGCAGGATCGAGCACAGCCGCCTGCCCATTAAAAAGTATGAAACCACAACGATAGAGCCTGTAAATAAAAAAACGTAATTATTTAGTTATTTTGCAGCTGGACAGAGGCTTCTTCTTATTTCTGACTGGGTTAAGGATAGCCGCTCGGCTCCAATTCGTGTAGGTAGACTTCAAATTTCCGCGAAATATTTTGTTCCCCAGACAGGTTTCCTCACTATGTTTTCTTTCACTCACTTCACGTGAATAATTAGCATTTAAAATAGCAATCAATATTTTTTGCCGTCGGGGATCGAATCCGAGTTAAGAGTGAAATTTAAGACAAGACACTTAAGCAAAATGCAGACATACTTAAGTGTAACATGTTTTTGTTGTGAGTATGCTATGCTCGTTTAAAGGTTGTGGCCAATCAATTATCGCTTTTACAAGGTTCAAGTTAGAGATTTCTTATATTTACGCGAACACTACACATTGAAATAATACTAGTTTTTACGGAATTTATCGCGTATATTTAACTTTTTAAATACCCGGCGTTTCGAACGCTTTACAGCACTCATGGTCACGGGCGGGACTGAGATGTTCAACGTCCAGATGTCATAGTTAACCGCGGTTACCATAGATTAAAATTTAACTTTTGTTCCGATCTACACAGTATGAACTTATGGTATCTTGAAGTCTTGCAATTGTATGCTTGGGTTGGGATTTAATTTTATTTATTATAGGATCCCAAGCAGATGGTAGCACCCAGCCATCTTCTCTATTGAAATTAGGATGTTTTTTGATTTCAATAGCCTCGCGAATCATCCTTGGAAGGAATCGGTGTTCTTTAGCGAGGATTTGTGGTCTATCAAATCTGATGTAGTGACGGGGGCGATCCTGTACGTGTTCACGTGATATGACTTAGTGATCTTCAAGAAAAGATCTTACGCCTTTTTACAAGACCGGCAATGCACCTGTAATTCCTCTGGTGTTGCGGTTGTTCATAGGTGGCGGTAGTCACTTAGCATCAGGTAAGCCGCATGCTAGTTTGCCCCCTCTTCTATAAAAAAATGTTTCTAACCCTCTCATTTCTCATCAAACACATTTGAGTGTAATAACCGAAGAAGGCCTCTTTCCAAAAGGTGATGAAAGATGTAAAAATTATTTAACCTACTAAAAAAATATGGAGATACTAAATATGACTTATTTTGGGATGTATGTTGCGTGATGTGAATCTTCGAATTTAATCGAACTCGAAATCAAATTCGAATTTATTTTAATTCATAATTTACCATTATGATCGTCATTACAGCAGACAGAAGTTTGTTCCGGAAACTGGTAATACAATTTCAAATGTCCTCATTTCTAAGTTTATCACACAGATAATTATTCAAATTACTTACAAAAAACTAAAAATAATTAAATAGATTTTTTCCGGATACAACTTTGATTTTTTATATTAATATAATTTTTCTGAGCACCGATCCTCAGAAAATATTAAATTATGTGGACATATTTTCTTCGTTACTTTACTTTTCTGACTTAGGTTTTTATTTTTTTTTTAATTATTACTTATATTACTTTTCATACATACCTGGCACCGCGTACACCAGGATGAAGCTGAATGTCCCAAACAGTTCCCTATTAATGGAATTCGGCCATTTTTCCGTGCAAAACTCAATACTGGTCTCCACCAACATCTGTAATATGATACGTAGTAAAGGTTAATAATTTAGTTATACTAGTATACTTTTGATATTGTTATTCATCGTCATCAGCTCCTAAAAGACAGTCCGTAACAGATGTACATAAGTACCGGTCGGTACAGTTTCCACCATGATCAACACGCCTGCCAAGCTGATTCTAAATGCATATTATAAAGTATTCTTCTTTTTTATTTATAATTTTTTTATTTTAGTTATTTGATTTTCCCAGAGGGATTACAATAAGTCTTAATAAAAAAAAAACAAAGAAGCAAAATAACAAAGATTGCCTCATCACTTGCAGAAAAACATAGCATGCAATAAAACATTTTTATGAATTTTGAAAAATGCATTTTATAAATCTATACCATAATATAACTTTAAAAAGACATTTCTGTACATTGAATATTATTTGAAATTTAAATTGAGGTACGAGTATCTATATTACGATTGATGTTGATATCAAAACTTTTTATTGGAAACTGTCTGTCTGTCTGAAAACGCATGACGCAAAAGCCTGTGAAACGAATTGGATGAGATTTTCATTATCATACTACATAGACAACGACCCATTAGAATAATTGTAATTAATCACGCTATCCTAGGAGCTGGGCAGTAGGCAAAATCTTCCCTTTTGCAGCAACAAAAGGTTTAAAATTTACATTGTAGTGAGATTGAAAAATCATATTATCCAGTCAGAGTTGTTCTTATATTACTCCTACTCATTATTTTCTAAATATCATGGTTTTTATTTTAGTGTAATAAACAAATATTTATTTAACAAGATGGTGCTGTGGGTATTTTAAGCAGATTTTAATTTTATTATATGTGAGTTATGATATACGAGTAAAACACACCAATATCTACGCAATTAAGTAGATTCATAGATTTATAAAGATAATATTGATGCAAATAAGTGGATTGTTTTGTGCTAATCATAATAATTATATTTACTTATACTAATAGTCATTACTCATAGGCGAAATAGCTCGTAATATACCAATGTTAACTTTCCTAAAATATATTTACCGCAAATGCTTTGCTATATAGTTTATTTAATGGCATCTGCCTGTTAAAACTGCAAAAATAAGGTACTATTTGCCTTAAGCCTAAAATTAAAGTAACACCTATATGTGGCTTACGGCTGGGTATAGGCATTCACAAATTGTTTTCTTGGACTGACTGACTGGCTGTAGATTTAGTTTTTCCATTTGCAGACAGGTGTGACTGTTCTCTGTTTATCTACTATATCCTCTTTATAATATAAAACATGTGCTGAGTGACTGACTCTGAGTGATGACGTAGAAATCTAAAATTTGGACAGTAGCTACAAAGACAGACTAAAAAGGATTTAAGAAAATTTGCCCATAGGAAGATGAAACAGTACGCCTCGTAAAATAACAGTTATATGAAACTTTTTATATTACTAGGAGATTGACTTGATGGTTATTGAAAGTACTTTGCAAATGATATGTGTAAATAAACCTTTACGGCGAAGAGGGTAAAGAGTATGGACAAAAAATATTTTGAAATTTCTCAAGGCAAATTTTTACAGGAGAGAGAAAGACAATAATCTGGATAAAAACATTCAGTTATTTACACATAATAACCAATGGACAAACCCATAATTAAACCTCGAAATAAATTAGGAAAACTATACGCTTACGTTTCATATTGTAAAATATATTCTTCTTCTTCTATATACATATAATAAAAATGTAAATTGCAGATGTCTGTACATTTCATATTTTTGAATAAAACTAAATTTACGGATTCTATCGCGTTTATTTAACTGATTTTACTTATTTTTAATTCCCGACGTTTCGGGTGCTTTACAGCAATCATGGTCACGGGGGGGACTGCGATGTTTGACGTCCCAATGTCATTGTTAGCCCGGCTACCTTCATTTTTTGAATATTAATTTTTGGTCCGATTTACGCAAAACGAACTTACAGTATCTTGAAGTCTTGCAGTGGTATGCTTGGGTTTAGGTTTAATTTTGTTAATTATAGGATCCCAAGCAGATGGCAGCACCCAACCATCTTCTCTATTGAAATTAGGATGTTTTTTAATTTCAATAGCCTCGCGTATCATCCTTGGTAGGAATCGGTGTTCTTTTGCGAGGATTTGTGGTTTATCAAATCTGATGTAATGGTGGGGACGATCTTGAACATGTTCACAGACTGCAGAATTCCCGGAGCGTCGGTGCTTCACGTCGGCTATATGTTCTTTCACGCGGGTTTTTATGGATTTTTCAGATCCATAAATCCCCCCCCCGTGACCATGGTTGCTGTAAAGCACCCGAAATGTCGGGAATTAAAAATAAGTAAAATCAGTTAAATAAACGCGATAGAATCCGTAAATTTAGTTTTATTCAATGTGTAGTGTTCGCGTAAATTTAAGAAATAAGATTTCATATTTTTTTCACAAAAGTGATTCATAGGGACTAAAAATAAGTAGTTGAATACATTTCTATCATTTTTAGAATTGCCTGTCTGCCTGTTTGTTTGTTAACGTATCATGTATAAAGTACTGATTTATATCAAAATAATCGTTACCAAAATTGTGAAGCGTGTCTTTGTTTTACATTTAGTCTTTATTTTATTAAAATTGGTTCATCCTATCCAAGTTATGCTTAATATTCTAAAATATGGGTACGAAGTATAGGTTAAGTTAGTATTATTAAATTTTAAATAAGTAGGTTTGCTTATAGTTTTTTTTAACCACCGGGTACCAACAATAGAGTAAATCAAATTTTAAAAGAGCTATTAACAATTTCTTTGGTTTTTGGCAAAGAACATAAAAGCTTGACAGTAGGCATATTATACATCCCTTTTGCAGTTCCAAAAAATTATAAAATTTACATTGTCGTCAAATTGAAAAATTACTTTACCCGATTTGAAGTTGTTTTTATATTATTTCTACCGATTCTTTTTTAAATTTCTTATAATTTTTATTTTACTTTAATAATAAATTAACTACTATAATTTTATAAAGATGGCGCTATAAGTATTTTCTAGCACCATAACTTTAGTTATAAGCGAGATATGAAAGATACATAATATGTAAATAATTACTTTGACTTTGCTTGCTGCTTTTAACGCAATGGTTGTATTGGACCAGCAAATATAATTTTCTCACTTTTGTCCAATAACCGTTACAGCATTTTAAAGTCCACTGCTGAAAATAGACCTCCCCATTGATTGCCTCATATATGGCATAGTTTCCACGAACTATAACGCATGCTTTACCCGATTACGGAACTGAAGAAGTGTGTTATATATACAGCCAATATAATATGGTTCACGGCTGGGTATAGGCATTCAATGAAATGTATATATAAAAAAGGATATCATTGTAAGCATTCTCATACTTCTTGAAGTGGGGAAGTGTCCATAGTGCCGTCCTGCTTTTAAAATTTAGAATACGTAAAAAACATATTATTAATTTATATTTTTATTTGCTAAGTTATTAGGTACATACAAATAGACAAAATTATTATTTCATATCAGAAGTTTCTTTTAAATTTCTTTTGCAAATAGCGTTTATAAAACGTCATTTGTATTGGACACAGTTAAACGAACAGAATATAATTTAATTTGCCGTAAAGTTAGTTTTGTCATTTACCGACAGATGTCACTTTTCACTGTGTATTTACTACAAACTCTTTTTAAACCGAGTTATCCTATACCTTTAAACGAGCAATTCTTAAAGTTAAAAGTTAAAGTTACAGCCTATATACGTCCCACTGCTGGGCACAAGCCTCCTCTCATTTCTGAGAGGGTTTTAGGGCAAGGAAGTGTCCGCCGCGCTGCCCCAATGCGTGTTGGCGAACTTCACATGTCTTCGAAATATTTTTCAATTCTTGTATATATATAATCGGAATCTCGGAAACGGCTCCAACGATTTTCATAAAATTTTGTGTGCAGGGAGTTTCGGGGGCAATAAATCGATCTAGCTAGGATTTATTTTTAGAAAATGTCTTTTTGTCCATGTTTTTAGGTAATGAAAAACTGCTACAATATCGTTAGAATAAGAAGGTAAATTTTGACAGTTTATTAATGATTACAAATAGCTTAATTGGTATATTGGGCGGTCACAAAGTCGTATTATGATGGTTCGAGCCCAGACCGACCGACCGACTTTTTAATTTTTTTAAGTTCCTTTCTTTTTTTGAGAAAATCTATTTTTTCATGCCTTTTTTTTAGTATTTTTTTAAAAACACGAAAATTTAAATTAAACTAATTGCACTCATGATTTTTTATTCAAATAACCAGTTCAGTTTTTTTCTAATATGTCGCTACGATCAAAAAATATTATTCGTATTTCATCAGTATGTAATTTGTATCTAAATATAATTTCCAAAACACACTAATTAAAAAAACCGAGCGAAAAATACTGAGCAAAGCTCGGTCAACCGGGTACTAGATAATATCGACGCTTCACAGCCAAAAAGGGATAACCGCCAATTTTTGCGAAATCGACTTATATATATGGCTAGAATTGTCTTTTTTTCTGCGTCTTTTGGTCAAAGGCTCTATGACGTACTTTTTGTCGGTTAGGCAGTATATAAAATGAGGTCCTCAGCCTAATTTCTTTATCGTAAACGACACATATTTTGGTGATTTTTTAATTTTGACGGTTAGCTGAAAAATGGTATTTTGAAACTGAGACTTACGTTATTAAGGCTTTTTTAAACATTTTTTTGTTTGGACGTTAACCGGTTTGGGCTAGAAATAATTTATGTATAAAGATACATTTATTACATTTTGCTTGGACATATTATTTTCTAAAACTACGTTTACGACATTATGTCAGTTTGTTTGAAAAATATTTTTATGGTTTAAGATATTTAGACCAATATTTCCTTGACTTCGTTTGTCATTTACAGTTATTATTCCTGTTGCTGTACCCATTAACGGAGGAGCTTAATACAAATTGTCCTAAAACTCACAAAACTTAAATTGTCGTTTATTACATTTTTACCTCCCAATATTCGAACGAGTGTGGTGGTTAGATAAGCAGATAAAACTAAAATTTATACTTACACTTATTCAATGTCGCGGCATTTGTCGTTTACCTAGTGCAACAAAATCTAAAAACGTCGCTTATTTCTTTCATTTGTTCGAAGCAAAGAAGGTTACGGTCACACAGTGAACATTTACTGATCAATCGACTACGGCACAAACGCCACGCACGCACATGAGTCATTTTGGCACGCAGTTTCGAGCCTATTTCGACTATGCAGGTAAGCTATATGTTCTTAATGCTATATGCGTAGGTAACTATTAACTCCCTATGTCATGAATAACGTTAGTGTATGTATAAATTTTTTGATGTTTATACTTGTCATAACTTTACACAGCGATTATTAGTAAAAGATAAATAGTGTCATAGTAGTAATTTCGTGGCCACTTATGGTGAGGTGTCTGTACAACTTGACAATGATTTATTATTATTATTTCAGGATACCATTATGGCTCAAAACCAACGTGCATCTAATATTATCCACAATTCCGACATAAGCTTCCGCACTCAAAGAAAACTTAATTTTCATAACCCAGAACCACCAGCTGATGAGGTAAGTATGATTGTAACTGGCCACTATCATGAGAAATAAGGGGTATCTTATGTGTTTCTACAAATAATTATTTATATTAAACCGTTTTTTTTTTAATTTCTTTTTAGGAAATTAATCTATGGAATAAAAAAAATCACCATGCTCTGCTCCTAGTGAGTCTACACAGGACTGAATGTACACAAAGAGAATTAAATTTGTGAACATCAAGATATTGCTAAAAGGGTATTGTTAGTAAATGAAAATAAAGAAGCAGAGCCCCCACCTCCAGTTGTAACCGAAATGGCAAATGTAGAGCCAAATGATGATGATGATGAAATGACGTTTTCGATAAGAAAAATGATAGCTGTACTTTGTTCAACAACGACAAAACGTGCTTGTCTTGTCCAGAGCAGTCTGGTAGTCAATTAACAACCGAGGATGAAGACACACCAGCACAAACACCATATACTGCAGAAATTGAGATTACGTCATTACTTAAAACTCCGATTTATTGTGACGTGATATAACTTTTGCCTTCTACCATCTTCAGTGCAGTATTACAGTCACAACTTATGTCACAATTAAAACAAAAATGTTAACTCATCAAGCTTAAAGAACAAACGTAATGCGACACAACACAAAAAAAAACTTTGATTATTTATCAGATTATGAAGATTTTACAGCAAATTTTGGAGATATTATTGCTTGCGGTACGTACACACCTTCTTCAGATTCGTCAGACTCTGATGAGAAAATAAATAATGCTAGTTAAAAAAAACGAATGATGTCCAACAAAAGTAAAGAAAACATAAAAGAGCGGATGGATCAAATCGAACTTAATGTATTCGAAGAAAATGCAATGAAAAGGCAGCAAAAGAACGAAGTATTCTAAAACAATCTGGTCAAGCATACACTACGCAAGATGGGACTGAAAAATTCCTGCTAAAGATATTAAACCTAACCCATGCAAAGAAAAAAATATGACAATTATTGTGATTCTATCAAAAATGAGAAATAATAAATATTTTTGACTATTTTTGAAGTCTATCATCGACATGATGCAAAGATTGGCTGGTATTTATGATATAGAAAACAGCTATAAAAAGAAAGAGAAACAAATAATCTGAGAAACGATCCTACACTTACAAATATTTTGTAACCGAAGGTGAGGGAAGAGGTAGAGTTTGTCTTCAATTTTGAACAGCTACTTTGGATGTTGGTTTAAAATTAATTTAATATTCCTTATAGTAGCGTTTTGTATAAATTTATATATTGGATTATTATATTGGACGATGGTTGCTGAAATGAACTTTTGTAACGTCGAAAATGAATTTTTGGTAACGTCTTATATTATTATGTTCTTATGTACGTGAATGATCAACCTTAATCTCTTAGCTTATAATGATTGAATGTGCAATAGTTTAATTGTTAAATTTACCAGGTTGTAGCAATGTTTCAAACTATGAACCACAGAACGTTATTTCGTAGTTTTCGTAAATGCTGAATATTTCTTAAAAAAATTGTTAACTTATCACAATTTTCTTGTTCATCTGTCATTAACTAATAACCGGTTATATCATACTGCCCCCCTTTTGATGTACGAAAAAAATACAGTTATGTTATTTTTCTTCAATTTAAATAAAATGAAAGGTGCAGTTAAGTGATTTAGGCTGGAAGCGAATTAATTAGTGATTTTCATTTATGACCTCTTTCCTGCTTGTAAAAATAGGACCTTTTGGGGATAACCGACAGTAAACAGTATTAGAAGGCAATTCCATTTTGTAAAGAAATAATTAAAACCTATATGTCTAAATTTTCAAGTGTTCAGAAGTTATAGAAGATTTTTTATGAATTTTTTTCGTTTATTCTGAACTTTAAACCACTCTCCTGTAAACTTTGTAAAATGTCGCTTATCCTTTTTTGGCTGTGAAGCATCGATATGTATATCTATAACTCAGTTCTATACTATCAGTATTGAGTGAATAGCTCATCTAACAGCGCACAAGCTCAACCAACACCGCTTGAAGTATAAATCTTAAATTTGAACAGCAGCTAGCTATTTTTATGACGTAGGAATTCGCTATCTATCTAATAATTTTGAAAATTTGATTCCTAAAAAGAGTGAAACAAGGTTGTTACAGTTTATTATTTTATTAAAAAGTATTTTACAGGGCGATTGATTAGATACTTATTGAGAGTACTGTATATATCTCACCTTAAAACGTTAAAACCAGTATACATGCTTTGCGAGAAAAAAATGGTTTTCAATTGCATGATGGTTGAGAAATCTTAAAACTAAATTATGATAACTATGAATAATACCTATTATAGGAAATCTGCCTCTATTGATCATTATATACAAACAATTTTCTATTTATCATTTTGTCCGAGTTAGTAATACGACAAAAGTAAAGTGAGATCATATACAAAATGAAAAATGTGCATTCTGAGCAATAGAGATGAAACACTGCTAAACTCTTTGACTCTTGATAGAAAACCCGACTGATTTTAAGCCCAATCACACCTATTACTTAAAGGTCAAAAAACTGACCTAGGTTGAGCTTAGTTTTATTTTTCATTTGTTTGCAGGATAAGACGTATGGTAGTGAAAGTTGGGTGTGGCAGAAGAAGCACGAGAATAGAATGAACGCAGTAGAAATGCGGTCGTTAAGGAGTATGTTAGGACTGAATCTGAATGACAGGGTGAGAAATTGCGTGATAAGAGAAAAGTGTGGTTTGCAAGATGATGTTGTGACCAGGATTAAGAAAGGAATGCTTCGGTGGTTTGGTCATGTGCAAATAATGAATGAGGAAAGAATTACAAACAAAATTTATGTTGCAGAAGTGAATGGCAGAGTCGGAAAGGGACGTCCTACACGAAAATTTAGCGACCAAATTGGCGATTTATTGAAAACGGGCCAAATTAGGTGCACCCTTAACCGACGATCATTTATGCGTAGGTATATGGATGTGAAGGAGGCGAGAGAGGTGTGTCAAGATCGTGCCAAATGTAAGTCTGTAGTATCTGCCTACCCCTCTGGGTGACAGGCGTGAGTGTTTATGTATGTTATGTATATGATAAGACGTAATATAGATATGTACTTATGCAATTTCATTTATTTTGTTGATGTAGGAACTTAGTTTTAGGTAGGCATTGTATGTTAGTCTTTATTTAAATTTTTTATTTCAATATCAATAATTGGTGATGGTGCTTGCTTATTTAGGGCAATCTCTTATTCGTTGTATGGAAACGAAGTATTGGCTAGAGAAATTCAGGAGCAAATTAGGGATTACGTTATTGCGGTTATTTTGTTGTTTATTTAGAAAATAAAACACAAGCTTACAGTATGCCCTCTTTGTTTCTTGGTTCGTTCGTGGGTCCGTTTATTTTTACGTTTGTTTGTTTGTCTGATTGACCGAATAACTGAATGTTTTTATTAAGATTAGTGTCTTTCTGAGTCTTCGCGACAGTTAAATTTACAAACAAATCATCATCACTGAGAATAGCAAAATTGCTAATTCCACGCGAACGAAGTCGCGGGGACAGCTAGTTGTAAATAAACAACAAAATAACTGCAACAACTTGAACTACAGTTAGCTACTAAAATTCTCTAGTCAACACTTGGTTTCTATACATCACATAAAAGATTGCACTAAACAAGTAAGCTCCAACACCAACTGTTGGTTCTATGGTAGAGCTACGCTGCGGTATATTATAGATATAACACGAATGGGTAGCGTAAAATAGTAACTTAATACTGCTTTGTTTCGTATGGTGAGTGAAGAGATCTGGAGAATCTTTTTTACTGGAAACGAGACATTCCATCTTAGTCCTCAGGGGTGACAATGCATATGCGTTATGATTCTTAATCTAGAATAAATGTAGATGTCTATGGGCCACAGCATCCACTCACCATGAGGTGGACTGTGTGTCACCCTTATTCTATAAAAAAAAATTAAATTAAGTAAAAACTACAAAAGCTAAGTACCTAATTATACTAACAAAATAAATAAATTAACGTAAGTATAACATTAGTTCTCTACCCACAAAATAATGAAAAATAAAACTAAATTTAACCAAAATCAGTTGGTTTTTCTATGGAAAAACACTCATTAGCATTCTGGAGCGGTGATTTTAGTAGTGTTTTATCTATTTAGGTTTATCTCATAAAGCAATAAAGCCATTGGTTCTGCGTCTGATCTCTTTATATTTGTGTCGGAGTATCGTCCCATCGGACTATGAGAGTGAGAAAACAAAAAGTGCACCTATGTTTGCTCACACACTTGTGATACATAATCCTATCCTGCGTGATTTAAGTGTAATGCACTCCCTTTGTACTAACGTAGGTACCTATTATGTAACAATAATAGTTACTCTTTAGCGAAAGGTTCATACATAATATCTCAATGTCCTAAATAAATGGATGGTCTCCATTGGGCCTGGCAGCCATGACTGAAATTCGGCCTATAGGTTTGATATATTCTACGCTCATAACACTTAACACCTTAAAACAGGAAAACGTGTTTTTTTTTAATATACATATGTTAAGATTAATTCAGACGTTGACGTACAGATGGCATTGTACAGTTTTGATTTATGTCAAGATAAGTGTTAAGATTAGTTCAGAGTTCAGACGACGACCTACAGATGGCGTTGTACAAGTTCGCGGTAGTAGTTTCAAGCCAACATGATGTAAGGCCATTGATTTAATTAAATAAATAACCTTTGTATTACTATTACTCTGAGTTCTTGGGTTTTATTTAAGTTACCTATACCTCGAGTCTGTGAGCAAAGTGAAGTACCACCAGGGAGCGACCATAGTGTTTACAATATAAAACCTTATTATATAATCTGTAGCGGTAACAAAACCTGCTTTTAATTCAGTGCTAATGCCATATAATTGTAAATTAGAATAATGGAGAGTACATGATAAAAAGGCAACTTGACCATTTTCTCTAACAGTTTTCCACCTCTCAAGGAGTGGTTGTGATGAAGTTTAAGTGAATGTCTACTTCATAAAAGAAAGCAACTATCCAAATTTCAGTTTTCTACGTCAAGTGGTTTAGGATGTGCGTTGATAGAAGAGTCACTCTTTAAGGACATCTTTTATAAATATAGAGGATATAGTACATAAATACTGGACCGTGACAAAGGTCGGTAAATGGAAAAACTAAATATGCGTGGTCCATTAAATATGAATATATATAAATGCTATTTTTAAAACAAATTAAAAAGATTTCCGTTATAAAATAAGGATTTTGTCTATTATTAAGAATTTCCTTGGCAAATAATTATATAATTTAATAGTATTCACTTTTATAAATAAATCCCAATTTTAAAATAAAAATAATTAAAGTAACGTCAACATTAAGTACTTAAGCAAAATAAATGCGTCAGGACAGCACGTCAAAACCCGCGCGATGGACTTTCCCCCACGCCAAGAAAACTCTCTCGAAAATCTAAGAATGCCAAAACTCAGCTGTGAGCTATGGCTGTAACTGCCACCTGCATCGGATATCCTTATTTCTAAGTTTATCATGCAGAGAAACCCCGAGCATAGCCCTCTCCATAGCTTGTTGGGCGACCTTGAGCTTCCTCATACGGCCAGCAGTGTAGGACCACATCTCAGATCCGAGAGTCATCACTGGCAACACGCACTAGTTGTACAATCTCGTTTTAAAGTTTTTAGGTACACCTGACGAAAAGATGTGTCGTAATTTCTCGAACGCTGCCCAGCTAAGTTGCATACGTCGATTGAGCTCTCAGTCGAAGTTGGACTCACCTAGTCGGAATATTTGTCCCAGGTAAACATACTCGTCAATAATTTAGAGTTTAGTGCTCCCAACAGCTGCCGGCATAGGTGTGACATGGACGTTACACATGATCTTTGTTTTGTCCATGTTCATCTTAAGACCTATCCGTTGCGAGATACTATTGAGGTCATTGAGCATAGTGTTTAGGTCCTGCAGCGGTTCTGGAATAAAGACTATATCGTCGGTAAATCTAAGGTGTCATTTCCCAGTAGCTTAAAACCTTCATATGCTATATATTAGTCTTCATATGCAGCGGTGAAGAGTTTCGGGGATATAACGTCACCCTCTCTTTAGTTGGATAGGTTTCGTACTCTAGTTCTATACTTGGATAGCCATCGTAGCCCGGCTGAACGAACATGTCAGCGCTTCGATATACCGACAGTTAACTTGGCATAGCTGATGGGACTGCAGCACCGCCCAATTTTGACGGAATCAATGGCTTTCTCATGGTCTAGACGTGCAAGGCATAGTGTTAGATTGTACTCTTCGATCTTTTGTACAATTTGCTGAAAGGTATATATGTGGTATATAGTGCTAAAACCTTTTCGGAGTCCGGCTTGTTGGGGAGGCTAGAAGTCGTCGAGTCTGTGTGTAAGAGACGATTCGTAATGACTCTTGGAAACAGCACGTAGACGCAGTTCAGAAGGGAAATCAGTCTGTAATTATTGAAGCATTGTCAGCTTTCTTGAAGAACAAGTCCATCGCACTTCTGCTTTACGCCTCCGGAGTTTTTACAGACAGGTGCTATTAAACAGATTTGTATTAGAACGCATTCAAAGTAAATATATCTTAAGAAAGCTGACATTGACGTATGTGCTATTTCGCTTGTGAATAATGAATAATTTAAGCATACTCGTAAGGAGCAAAAAACAACCTACTTCTTTGCATTGCTTTTATCAGGAAAAAGTATGAAATTTACAATATCATTTAATTTGAAAGCATTTTAGGAAAAATAAAAAATAAAACATATTTCAATATTTTAATCCAAAAGTATTCTTATTATTTTCAAATTAAAAAAAAACATTTAATAATTTTTCTTTTTAATAATGTGAAATCGCTCCGTTAAAAAGGAGGGCCGTTTAACCTCATAAACCCTTAAACGGGAAACATTAAACCCTCAAAAGGGTTCCCCCTTTTGAGGGTTTAATGTTTCCAAAATTTTCAAGTTTGGTGCCTACGTACTAAAAATAATTTTGGCCCCACGCAATTTCATACAAAATTTGCACGCTAATTATAAAACCGTAAGGGTAACTTTTATGATTTTGGATCATTAATTTTTTTTTTCAATACAAAATTGCACATCCTCTGCCCTCCCATCTCCTTCTTGTAAAGGTTTGTCTTGAGAAATAGCAAAATATTTTTTCTCCATACTGATTTCCCTCCTCCCGGTAAATTGTTATTTTGAAATCGCAAAATAAGGATTCATTTACAAATTTTGTATTCACATTACCTTCAATAATCATCGAGTCAATGGCCTCGTAAAATAAAAAGCTTCACAGAAACTGTTATTTTACGAGGCGTACTATTTCACCTTTTTTGGGATCGATTTTTTTTATAGTAGAGGAGGCTAACGAGCATACGGTTCACCTGATGGTAAATGACTACCGACTCCCATGAATAACTGCATCACCAGGGGAATTGCAGGTGTTTTGCCGGCCTTTTAGAAAGGAGTGGGCTCTTTTCTTGAAGGTCCCTAGGTTTAATCGATCCGGAAAAATTGCCGGTGTTAAATTATTCCACAGAGAGGTCGTAGGCGCAAGAAAACTCCTTGTGAAACTTAGAGTGATGGACCGCCAAGTATCCGGATAGTGTGGATGGTATCGGGAGGCTTGCCGCGTAGGGCGTTCATAAAATTAGGCGGCTGGGATTAATCGGAAAAATTCATCAGAGCACTCCCCGTGATAGATGCTGCAAAATACGCAAAGAGATGTAACACCTATGCGCAGCGCCAGTGAATCGAGTCGATCGGAAAGCACTCGGTGGTTGACGATTCGTGCCACTCTGCGGTGGATGCGGTCAAATGAAAGGAGCTAGCACTGTGGAGCCCCAGCCTGCGAACCTGCGCCTTGAAAAGTTGCAGGCGATGTGTCGGCGTAAATAATAATAAATAAACTTTATTAGCATAATTACATCCCTTTCCTTTACAATAAGCTTTTTTACAATATGTTTAAAATAAGCTGTGTTGTAATGCTGTGTGCAAATATTACAAGTTTTTAAGTTGCTTACTTCGGTTAGTGCCGGCTGTACTAGGCCTTGTTCCATGTGATCCTTATTCCATGACACAAAATATATCACTAAATTTAGCTTATATTCACCAAAGACAAAACACAATAACAATAACGAAAACAGAAGTTAGTTTTATACATAAGTTAACATTGATATTCAATTCTATTTTTTTAAGAGTACCAGTAAAAGTTAACATTTTTAGGAAAGGTAAGATACCCACTTAATACAATGAGCTTTATCTAAATTAATACAAATATAGCAGATTAATATTATATATTTTTTTAATACGGTAGTTTTAAACAATGTTATAAGTAAGTTATTGTATGTGGTCAATTTTACTACATTATTTATTATATATTATAGGTATTAATTGAATATTAATATATTGGTCTATTAGCACTTGTGACTTTATATTAATTTATTTGATGTATGTCTCTATCTCTCTCTCTCTCTCTCTCTCTCTCTCTCTCTCTCTCTGTGTGTGTGTGTGTGTGTGTGTATTTGTGTGATAGATACTCGTATGTAAGTGGCGTGTGTAAGTTAGTTAATAAATGTGTGAGTCATTTATGATTTATTTACTTAACTATTGCAAATAATTTTTCTGTATCATCATAAGTTTGTTTTTTAACCACTTTACTTGAATATTTTTACATTGGTAAGTGTTATGCGGGTATATATTGAGAATTTTATTTAATGTATTATAAAGCGCAGGACCCAAATAACAGTTATTATTATGAATGAAAAAAATTTTGTACCGGTTTATTTTACTTTATGCTTCAATCTATTTATTGTGAGCCTATATTCAAGTTTCAGGTGTTGATCGATTATTGTATTCCTTATGAATAGCTGCCTGACAGAAAGGACATCGCATTCAGAACATAAATCTACTGTGGAATAACAAAAAGGTTTAGATATCATGATTTTTAATATCGCTCGTTCAGCTCTTTCTAGATTTAGCATATAAGTCTTACATGCTCCACCCCATAATGTGATACAGTACGTTATTATTGACTCAACTAAGGCGCTATAAACCATTTTTAATATAGTAGCATCAGCCACGTATCGTAGTTTTTTGAAGACGAAGATTAACTTTTTTGTTTTTTTTTTCTGTTATATAATTTCTATGTGGATTCCAAGTAAGATTTTCATCTAACAAAACTCCAAGATAACGTATGATTATAGTTCTGTTAAGTATATTAAATTGACAAGAACACCCTTTTAGACAGGAATGCATTTTAATTTCGAAAGTTCGTTCAGCAGGTAGTGTCCGCTGAATGATTGTTAATAGGATATATTTAGTTTTGGAAATATTAAGTGTAAGCATGTTTTGATTGAACCAATTACTAATACGACAAAGTCCAAGTTCAGTATTAGTTTTGACCTCAGTCCAAGTTTTACCATAAAAAATTATTGAGGTGTTGTCTGCAAAAGTAAATAATTTACCATTTGTTAATTTTAATTCACAAATATCACTTATATAAATTAAAAACAACGTGGGACCAAGTACACTCCCTTGTGGAACACCAAATGTGACAGGAGAGTCAGAACTGAATTTCCCGTCAACTGTTACTTCCTGTGCTCTGTGCGACAAATAATTTTGAAATAAGTCCAGCACTTTTCCTCTAATGCCATTTTTATCCATTTTATTGAGTAATAGCGGCATGAAATACGGTCCCGCTCTTCTGAGCAAGCCAAGCTTTTTGTGGCCAATTTAGCCTTCTCTTCCAAGTGACCACAAAACTGCACGTCACTCGATATGTCGACGCCGAGGATTTCGATACTGGCTGAGGCAACAATGGGGTGCCTTGAAACTGAGGAGATACGACAAAGGGTTATTGCTAGCGGATAACGCGTGATCGGCGGTGTGTCCCCCGTCATCGGGGGTCGAGTTGGACCCAAAGACAGAGCCTAACAGATCGGCTTTCTCCTTTGCGGTATGAACCAGTAAGTCGTCCTCTCTGTGCAGGCATGGAAGTGATGACTCACAGGAATTCCTTTGGACAGCCTTGGCGAGAGACCCGAATGCAAGGTTCACGAAGGAAGGCAAACTTGTTTCTCACCAATTCTGCCGATGTGCTTTGGAGACCTTGCCTTGGTAATGACTCTTTTGAAGGACATGGAAGCAGAATACTTCTTTTCAAGAGCGCTGGCTTTACGTCCCAAGACGTTGGTGCATCAACCCAGGCCCAGTAGTACTCCTGCTTATAGCGTGATGTTATTTTACAGGAGCGACCAAACCATGGCTGGGATCTTCCTCCGATGGGCACCACAGAGAATGAAATAAAAATTCTATACCCTGAAGTAGCACATCTGCAACAGAATCAGCGACAACGCTGGGATCGTCCGGCGAGAAACAAACCCATCCCCAAGGGTAGGCTGCAAAAAAAGACCACATCTTATTCCAATCGGCCGACCTATATAGTGCCAGACACAGCAGCAGCCTGTATGTAATTATTAAGAGGATATAGTAGATACACAGTGAATAGTGACACCTGTGTGCAAATGGCAAAACTGTTTCTACGGCCAATTAAATTCTATTCTGTTTGATTTAAGTATGCCAAATTTGAATTGAATTTCATAAATGCTACTTCTAAACGAAATATAAAACACTTGTTTTAAAATAAGCTTTTGTCTTTTGTGTTTTGTCTTGTAGGAATTTCCTAAGCAACTAATAATACAAATTAATAATGCACTTTGTTACTAAATCTAAATATTAAAATTGGAGTATAGAGAATAAAAGCGTCAGTCCTAGAAAACTCTCTTAGCATCAACAATTTGTGAATGCCCAGCCATGATTCATGCGGCGTGACGATGAAGTTATCACTTTAAATGAAAAGACGTATCTTACATAACGTTCATTAAACATACATAACTAAAACAATGTTACAAGTAACATCCTAGTCTCAGCAGCCTTTTTTCGATTTAATATTAAACAACATCATGTAAATATATAGATTATTACCATATCACCACAAAATACTAGAAGTTCAAATACCTATGGCTGGCAGAGGCTAAGATACCCAGTGCAAACGTTGCCATTTCGAATTACTTAAACAAACTTTACAAACAAAAACGTAACTAAGACTAACGACTAAGGTATAATTTTTATGCGCGAAATTAAAAACAAAGGGACCGGGCACTACGAGTGCGAAAATAAATTCAAGCAAAAAATTTACTTATAATAGATGACCAAAGGCCTAATTCTCTATGTGTAAAGTGATAAAAAATGGGACGGGGTGGCGGGAGGGTGCGTGTTGTCGAAATTCATAGTTCTCTGGCGCATGAGACGATAATTAAGTCACTTAGTACGTCACCGGTTTATAATGATGGTTCACGAGTCAATTAACCTAATTATCGCGTTTGCGTCCTTTGAGTTTTAGCTGCTTTTTTTTTGTTTTGTGGATATTTTCATAAGTTTCTTGATTTGTTTGTGAAGGACACGTTAATAGGATAATAATAGTTGTGGTAAGGTTGTGTGACAGTTGGTGCGAAATTGGACGCTTACTTTTACTGTTTTTTTTTGTTTGTAACAGGACACGTTATAACCTGCTAGATAAAAAGTTATATTTCATAAATTAGTGAAGTAGAGTCTAACGTATTAACTTCATTAAAGTTTTTATATGCCACGTAACAACTTCACGTCTTTCAAATACACCGAAGACGTGAAATTGATTTACGAACTCACAGATTTTTATAAGGGTACTCCAAAGATTACGCGACAACCAATATTTTATCCCGCTTCAGGTTGAAATTCCTCCGTGAGTAGACGTGGCTGAGGAAGAACAAATATTAAATTATTTCGCAGCTCTCCAATTCCGTGTACACCGTAAGAGTGTTCACGAAATATTTAGACAAAACTAGCAATGGTCGTTCAAATACGTAAAAGTATTGGCTTTATGAGATAGAGATAAGCCAGTCGGGAAAGCATACTGTCAATGGCTCCTAACCAGAGTGGCTCATGACTCTAACTTTTCAGCAAACATAATCGCACCTTCATTTAGAAACTGTTAGTAAACATAATTTTCACGAAATTGACATTATGACGTTATTTTACTTAAATCGGCAAAATGTACAGAATGAATTTGAAAGATCTATTTACTTCTCAATATTTTGGTAGATGATGTCAAAATAAAGCGTTACTAAACTGAAATTTATAACATAAATAAAGACGAAACCGTTACTATACCAGTTGTCACCTGTCACTTGGTTGGTTGGTTTAATTGTTATAAAAGTAAAATTTTAAGTTATTTTTTTAATAAATATAGATTTGAATTATTATGCCTTAATTGACGTGTGCCTAAAATGCTTGTGAAATATATTTTAACAGTGCATATAATAGCTAGAACTCGATTTTCAATATAGTAATATTGTTTTTATACTAACTTTACTTAATTCATCATAATTGAAAAATAATTAAGTGTTACTATAAAAATTACAAGGATTACAAAAATTCATTATAGAAAATATTAAATCAAAATGACTACACACCTTAAAAAGAAACCAATAATTTAACAAATAATGTCAAAAATATATTATACTGTGTTCATTAAATATTTTATTATGAGGTAAATAGTAAAAACGGTTAATTAGCTCTCCTGTAAAATTTAGTTTTTTTTTTCTTTTGTAACGGTTTCGAAAAGGTGCATAATGTGGACTGGCTAGAGCAAATGAATATGGAATTGGCAAAACATACGCTACTGGAGTCTATTTGTCTGATTGACTGACTAACTGAATGTTTTATCCAGCTTAGTGTCTTTCTAGATCATCAATACAATTAAAAGTACAAATAAATTATTGAAAATTATCCTACGAAAAGTACTAATTCCACGCGAATGAAGTCGCGGGCGCAGCTAGTCAAATATACATTTTATTAAATTTAAAAGATAAAAACACGTGGTTAGTGAGATTCGAGCTTCTTTTACCGGATGGATCGAGATTGAGCGATATGCTGCATCACTCTAGCGGATAGTCATATCGAGAGCGGCGTGGTAGAATTGAAGTTATATTGGGAAGTAACACTGCTGTGTAATTGTGGCGATGACATATTACGGTATATCATCATCATCATTCATCATTATTACAGCCCTTCCCCAAGTAATGCCACAAAACACGGTCCTGAACTTTCTGCATCCATCGACGGTCCCGAAAACGATGCTGCCACACTCAGTCTTCAGCTTTGACAGTTAGCTCTTTCTGGCAGATAGATCTCTGGCAAAGACTTTGAAACACTATTTCCGCTCGGTGGCTTCTTCAATACGAGCCGTGTTTAAGTTGCGTAAGTCCTGCTGCATGAATCTGGACATCTATCTGTTCAGTTGCTTGTATGCTGTCAAATCTGCTGACGACTGCAGTTTCATCTCTGATCTAAAAGCCATGAGATTAAGAGAGTGATCGGAGAGTTTATGTGTTCTCCTTCGGCGGGTCTTGTAGAACTTAGCTCCAACCACATGGACAGTTTCTACGAGCTTGTCATTCATATCGTCATATCGTCTGTATGCAAATGCGTTGTCACCTGTGAGGACTAAGACTAAATACCTCCTTTCCAGTAAAAAGGGTCTCCGGTTTACTACACTAACCATACGAAACACAGCAGCATGGAGCTGCTATTTCACGTTCGTATTCTGTGAGCGTGATCCTGCCCCGGTCGAACCGACCCATTTGTGCTACAACTATAATGTAGCTGTAGCGTGTAAGCTCTACTACGTGAAAAAGTCTTACCTAGTTTGAAGAGCAACTTGCGCCCCCTTCAATTGCGTACACTATCCTCTTCAACAATAATCCCAGCACCAATACTCCCAAAATTAAAACACTAGGAAAGACACCATCGTCGATAATATGACGACGACTACACGAGACAATCTCACTTGAAGTAATCTCTGCGGTGTATTATGTGAGAGCGCGGTCTTTCAACGGTCGAGCCGGCCCTTTTGTGCTACATCTGTACTACTAATATAGCTGTAATATGGCTCTACCTAGCTTTGATCAATATGATCGTTGAATGGTAATTTTAAAGGGGGAGAATACGGGAAAGAGAAAATTCCTGCGTAGGGTACTCTAAATACTAAGAACAAGCTGTTACCAACCGCTGTAAATCCTCGCAAGACGGCATTTTCAAGAATCTGGCATATTTTTTAGGACAAACGAAATTACAATCCACCTGACGAATAGTGGCTACTGTAGTCTTTTGTCACCTGCAGCTGGCTTAAAACAAAGAAGAATGCTGATGCGTTGTCACTCTTAGGACTGACATGGAACGCCTCACAATCTGTAATTATTCTGCACCACTACTTGGCGTCAGAAATAGATAAGTGATATACCTATCCAGATGGACTCTAGCAGAATAACGTATCGGTAGTTGAACTTCTACTCAATTGAAATACTTTTTAAGTGTTGACAAAACAAACAGTACAGATATTTTGTTCAATTACGTCATAATTTTTATAACCAAGTAATCATCTTATTCCGCTTTTTTTTAAATTTTAAACTCTTACATTCGAAAAATAACCCACCAAATTTCAAGATTACACTCATAAAAGTAGAAAATTTAAATAAAATTATGTAATAATTTATCACTCATAGCGCCAACTACCCAATCATCACGCTAGGCGAGTGGGATGACGATTGCCGACAACCTGACACTGATAATGCGGCTCATGAACGTTAGTGGGATAAGAAATTGACATCCGAGCCTTATCTGTCAATCAGCAGGATCTACTTCGTGCAAAATAATAATAATGTCTTCTAAACCGAAATTCGGTCACGGCGACCAGCATCAAGGGATATTAGCCATCGGCTCAGGACAGGATTATAGTGCCCTTGCGTAATCACAGGTGCACTCTTTATTCCCTCACTCTCATAGTCCGATGGGACAGTACACCGACACGTCCGGGGAGAGATCAGGCGCAGTAAAATCCTTGCAAATTATATATATAAATTATATACGAATAGATAAAAATTTGTGGATATGTTAACTTCTTCACCTTTCCTAACCAAAACTTTAGGTTTGTTTGGGTTGCATTTAAGTTTATGCGGACATACTAATACTAGTTATAAAAGCAATTCTAATTACATATCCTTAACTACGTAACTTTTGCATTAATATAAGAAATTAAAGATAACCTTATAATTATAAAATTGCTAAAAGGTGCATTGCGTAATAATTATTTAACATCCAAAGCAAGGGGTTCATAATCAGAGGCAATAAATGAGGACGTTGAAGTTGTAGCTTTTTAGACAGGTGCCTACTGTATCTGCATCTAAGTGATTCCTAAATGAATTTATTATATTTAATGACAATTAAACGTAGGTATATCAGGATGTTTGATTATTTTCCAATCATATTTTAAACGATGATTTTTACGTTCAAAACGTAATGGGTTCCGGTTTAACTAATTTTGCCACAAAATATAAAAAAGCAATTAAAATGACAAAATTTAATTTACCTTACATATTATAACCTATATTTGTAAACCTTAATTCTTTGGTATTAATTGCTAAAATACATTACATAATTACAAAATTTTATGTCGCATTTGTTAAAAATTCTGTCACTTTTTATCACGTCACCTGCGTCAGACTTGATGAAACAAGGGGCTGGGCCCCTTGTTTCATCAAGTCTGTTACATCCGACTGCTTCGCAATTAGCACACGTTTACCTCAACAAAAGATTTTTTACCCCAATATTCGACTTAATATTCAATACGTTTGCACCAAATAATAATTATATCAGTTCATCCGCTGAGTGACTTAAGGCCCGTTTTCTTCGTATATATTATAATATTAACACGAGGGAGGTGCACTAGTGAAATTATATTTTGGATATTCAATACTCCATGCACTTGTTTTTATGAAACAAGAACCTAACAGAGGAATAATATGACATGTAATTCATATTTAAATATGTAAGGTTACGTTATTATATTACAATAATACCTCACACCTGTTATCCTGTGCACACAACACAAAGAAACCTTAGATTTTTTTATTAAAAATGTACCAGCTTTATATAAAACATTATGATTGTTGTGTCTTGACAACACGGGCCACCAGCGGACTGGAGGGAAGTAGCCATACGCAGGAGTTTAAAACTGTCAAAGTATAAGTCCACCCGATACTATGTGTACAAAACTGTTCTAACCATACTGCTGACTCGATCATAGATAATATTATACTATATAGGGCACTTTAAACGAAATAAAAGATGAGCCTTATAAATATAAAATTAAAACGTCCTACACGTCGTTAAGACGTCCTACAAAAATGCCAATTTTTTTTGCTGCTATAAGAGATCAGCCTCGTCACACTTACAAAAAAATAGCTTTACCTTTCATATATAGGTAAGGTTAAATCACATTATTGCTATTTAATAATAATAACAATACCATCGGAACTTCTCCGCCACCTGGAAAGACTACGGAAAGGCATTCGACTCGGTGTCCCATGCATGGCTAAAGAGAGTCCTCCAGCTGTACAAGATTTACAGTACAGTTGGAGACTTCCTCGAGCAGTGCACGGGGCAAAGGAGTATAATCCTTTGCTATCTGGGCGAGCAGATGATGGTTGCGGAGAACCACATAAGGATAAGAAGGGGTATCTTCCAGGGCGATTGTCTGAGTCCAATCTGGTTTTGCCTCTCTCTGAACCCTCTCAGTACTTTACTAGAGGGCTCCGGGAGGGAATTTCAGCTTCGGAAAGGAGGTACAAAAGTGACCCACCTTTTCTATATGGATGACCTCAAGTCATTCGCCTCCAGACGCTCCCATCTTATGGAATTGTTAAACATCACTTGTGAATTTAGCAATTCTATTTGAATGGAGCTGGGAACAGATAAGTGTGCGGTCCTCCATGTTGATAGGAGAAGGGTTGCTAACTCTGAGGGCATAGAATTGTCTATGCCCCTCAACTTAAGGACCCTTTCCAAGGCTGAAACATACCGATACCTGGGTATGTCACAGAACATCGGTATCGATGAAGCTGGTATGAAACAGTCAGTTTGCGACGTGTTTTATGCACGCTTGACCAAAGTACTTAACAGCCTTTGGTCCGGTGTGAATAAGACACACGCATATAACGGTTGGGTCATGCCTGTCCTCATGTATAGCTTTGGCATACTCAGGTGGACTCAGACTGAATTTAACGCCCTGGATAGAGGTGTCCGCACTACCATGACGTCCCATAGGATGCATCATCCGAGATCGTCAGTAATGAGGCTGTACTTGCCGCGAAAGCATGGTGGGCGTGGTTTTCTGAGCGCGCTCACCATGCTTAATCGCGAAGTGTGCAGCCTCTGTGATTACTTCCTGGCGAGATCGGATGACGTAACGGACCGCTCCGGGCTCAAATGCAGAAGGCGGTGCTCCTCGATACCACCCGCATCGTCCGCTGGTTTCTTTCCCTTTTTCCCTAACCCTCGGCCGTTTGGTCTCCCCTGCCGAGGGCTTCCATCTGTGTGGCGTAGCAAATTTCCAGCCCATCTCCATTTTTGGACGTCTATCTGGGTAAGAATGTCTGTGAATTTCGTTCTTGTTCTAATGTCTACGTTCCTGACTCTGTCTTTGATTTTTAACCCTAGCATGTTTCTTTCCATGGCACGTTGGCATTTTGTTAGCCTTTCCCTATGGTGAAGTGTTGTTGACCAAGTTTCACAGCTGTAAGTAAGAACTGGTAGAATGCAGGTCTCAAATGTTTTGTTATATTTTCCTTCAGTGACCAGTATTTTCTCCATCCTTGGGCTATTCGCCTTTTTATTTCCTTTGCCATTTCATCTGAAGGGGATATCATCTGTCCTAAGTAAATATATTCTTTGACATATTTGATCATGTTGCCATCTACCATAACGTCTATTTTCCTTGAGTTTGACATTAATATTGTTTTATTGGCATTGATTTCCAGACAAACTTCCCTACTTGTATTTGCTAGACTCTGCATCATTTGTTCTTTTGCTGCTGGATTCTCTTCAAGAAGCACCAGATCATCGGCAAATCTTAGATGGTTTAGGCGAGCTCCATTAATGTTCAGACCTAGGTGGTCCCAGTTTAGCTGTCTAAAGATGTGCTCGAGTACGGCGTTAAATAGTGCAGGGGAGAGAGGATCGCCTTGGCGCACGCCCTTTTTGATAATAAATGGTTCTCCTGTTGTTCTAGTTTAATACTGGCCTTGCTAGATTTGTATATACTCTTAAGTATTTCTATATAGTTGCTCTGGGCCCCTTGTTGTTCAAGGCTCCGCCATATCTATTGGTACCTGAGGCTGCCAAATGCCTTTGAGTAATCTATGAACGCCAGGTAGATTTGTTTATTGTATTCGTTATACTTCTGTATCAACCGTTTTATTGTGTGAATGTGATCTATTGTGCTGAAGTATTTTCTGAATCCTGCCTGCTCTACGGGTTGGCTTTCGGTGAGTGTTAATGATGTTCTTTCCAGGATCACTTTAACAAATACTTTATATATATTTTATATAAGAGACATCGGCCTATAGTTCCCAATCTCGTCTCTATGGCCTTTTTTATGTAGTAGAATTATGTGACACTCGGTCCATTCTTTTGGAATTTGCCTTGTTTGTAAGATTTCATTCAAAAGTTTAGCCAGCACGGGACTTATTTCCTCTAAGGATCCCTTGAGCATTTCATTAGGTATCTTGTCCGGCCCTGGGGCTTTCTCGAGTTTTTAGGATTTTATTGCCTTGATTACCTCTGATGTAAGGATTTCTGGTACTTCATCTACTTTTTTTCTTTTACTTCGTTTACTTCCGGAATTGTGGGTATCTCTGAAACAAAATTACCAGAATACAATAAGCGGTAATAGTCCGTAGCTAGTTTCTGTATCGAAAGTCGATTAGTTAAGTAAGACTCGCGTTGCTTTAGTTTCACTATCCATTCTTTCCCATGTTCGCTTAGTTGTTTTATAGCCTTTTTTGTTCCTCCTGTTCTTTTATATTTCCTTCCAAAACTCTATTTCTTTTCTCCTTCGGTCCGTCCTCATATTCTCCTTAATTTCCTTGCTAAGGGTTGCAATTTTTGGCGTCTTTCTTTGTCCTCTTTATTTGATATTAGTGTTCTTCTTTCGTCTAATAGTTATAGTGTCTTTTTACTTAAATAGCTTTCTTTGCTTCTGGGTTTGCTGGCTAGCATCTCTTTCATCAGTTTCTGCGTCGGAGGTAATAATTTCATTGAGTGATTCTGTTTTGCAGGAATTAGTGCTATTTACTTCTTTTTAAATTTGTAACCTAAGGAAATAGAACAGGAGATCTCATTTTAGTGTCGAGAATACAGCAGAAGATCCCACTTCTGATCTCTGAAATACATCAGAATAAGGCCAATATCTAAAAATAATAATAACAATTACAGTTCGACCATACCTACCGTAATATATCCCGGTCACAATTACACACTTCTTTTAAACACACACTTTTGGCCAATACAGCATTTGTCGTGGTCGATCAGCTGATCTTCTGGTCCATCTGACTCATAGATGGGTGGAGGCCGTAATGTCCAAGGGAGAGGCATTGGCCGTTAATTTGGACATTGCGACGGCCTTTGATCGGGTTTGGCACAAAGCGCTTCTTTCGAAGCTCCCATCCTATTGGCTTCCCGAGAAATTGTGCAATTAGATCACCAGATTTCTTGCAGATCGGAGCATCAAGGTTGTTGTAGACAGTGCAAGCTCCGACTACAAACCTATTAATGCTAGTGTTCCACAAGACTGCACGTTGCACCTACGCTGTTTCTTTTGCACATCAATGATATTTTGCAAACCGGAAACATTCATTGCTATGCAAATGACAGCACTAGTTATGCTCTGTACGCTGGCCACCAAATCTCGGGGGAACTCTCATAGGACAAACTTGTTTCTAGTCATCTTTGTTGAACAAGGTCTCTGATTGGGGGTGACTAAATCTAGTCCGATTTAACCCTCAGAAGACACAAGTTTGCACGTTAACCGCTAAAAAGTACCCCTTTGTCGTATCTCACTTATTTCAAGGCATTTCCCTTTATGCCTCAGCTAGTACCGGAATCCACTGCGTTGACATATCGAGTGACGTGCAGTTTCGTGGTCACTTGGAAGGTAAAGCCAAATTGGCCTCTAAAAAGCTTGGCGTGCTCAGCAGATCTGGACAGTATTTCATGCTGGCACACCACCTGCAACTTTACAAGGCGTAGGTGACACATGGCACATGGAATACTGTTTCCATCTCTGGGCTGGGGCTTCCCAAATCCAGCTACTTCCACTTCACCATATCTAGCGCAGAGCGGCTCGAATTGTCGTTGACCGAGTGATTTCCGATCGGCTCGATTCACTGGTGCTGCGAAGAGATCTCCTTGAATTTTCTTTTGCATATACTACGGGAAGTGCTCTGAGGAATAGTTCGGATTAATCTCAGCCGCCAAAATTTCCCGAACGCACAACGCGGCAAACCTCCCGATACCATCCACACCATCTGCGTGCTTGGCGGTCCACCACTATAAGTTTCTCTAGGAGTTTTCTTCCGCGTACGACCTCTCTGTGGAATAGTTTACAACCGCAATTTTTTCGAACCGATATGACCTAGAGACCTTTAAGGAAAAGAGCTTACTCCTTTCTAAAGGGCCGGTAAGCCAGTAACGCACCTGCAATTCCCCTGATGTTGCGGTTGTTCATGGGTGTTGGTAGTCAATTAATATGAGGTGAACCGCATGCTCGTTTGCCCCCACTTCTATAAAAAAACACACTAGCGTAACGTGAAGGACCAACGACAACACTACCCTTCTCAACAAAATACAGGGTAGCTTCTCAGAAACACCACTCAAGCACTCGTATAATGACTCACTTGTAGAATGATTTAAGCGAAATCTCTCTCGTTCGGCACCCAAACTGAACTTTATACTGCACAAACAAGTGGGGGTTCCCGATATACCCTCAATTCTATTCCGCCACCATCAATATAACGCTCAGCTAGAGTGATGCAACCTCAAAGAATCTACTGTTATTTTTTTCTCATTATTTCGCTATTTTATCACTAAAATAGAACTTTATTGACATTTGTACTTACGATTAAAAATTAACCAAAATAGTAACAAGTCACTATTACATACATTTTAAAACTTTTAATAAAAAAATATTTTATCAATATACTTAAGAAGCGGTTAGGGCTCGCTTTTCTTTTCTTTTAATTAACTACACAAGTTGATAAACTAAAATTTACACGACTCTCTGTATCCTATAGGAGGCTCTTGCCATCACATTAAACTGTCCTTATCTAATGTACTGGTATGTTTTATCTGTGATTAAAGCATTAAATAAACATTAATCAAAAGTGCATCAAGTAAAAAAATGTTCTTAATTCTTTATTTATATCGTATTACATTGCTGATTACTATGTAATGCATGAGTCTAAGTCAATATAAATGACCTTACGTTACTCAGAAACCAGCATTTAACACTGACAGGCAGGACAGTACGCCCATTTACGTGACGTTCTAAATTTATATTACGACAGTTCGTCTATTTACGTTAAAATATTTTTCTCCGTATTTACCACTACGTAAATAAGCGCGGTATTCCTTTACCGTTAACATGAAGACCTAGTTCTACTGTCATAACCCAAATAATTTTAAAATTGTACTGTCACAACATAAACTTTTATGATAATAAATGTGTGCTATCTACACATACATGCAATTTTGCTATAGTACACATGTTGTGGCACCACGAATATAGCCGTTGCGTTCGCGTCGCGAGTCGAAAGAACCAGTCGCGTAGTGTCACTGGAAAGACCTCTCCTTGAACGCTTAGGCCAAATTGATCGTCGTCGTCCATTGAATACCTACGATTTTCCTGGTTAGTAATTTAGTGTAATAATATGTTATTTCTTGTATAAAGATAACCCAATAGTGACTAACCCTTAGAAAATGGTTAACACCTATTGTTTCAAGAAATCATTGGTATAAAAACTCGATAAAATTAAAAATAAAATGGAATAAACTTCCTATGATTTTGTAAGAAAGTATCGATTTGTGCGTCTTATTCTTTTACTAATGTCTGCAGATGGCCTCAAAGAGAATAAATTAAGTGTAGACAAGCCATAGTTTTTGTTTCGTGATGATTAATCTAATCATGATCCTTATTTTGACGATTACGGTGAATATGGGATAGACTACAAGTAAGAGCCCACTGATGAAGATAAAGATATTAGCGGTGGCTGAAATGCAATTTTTGATGTTCTTAGAATCTATTTTAAACAATTGTATTGACAAAGAATTGGGTCCGAAAGCGGATCATGGTTTTGCCGACGATTAAAGTGATATCGGCGAGTAGTTAGACCAAAATTCTGTTAATTAAACTGTGATAAGTAACCCTAACGTGATTTTGACGTAAGCGATTGTAGTATTTTGATGAACATTAAGTTCACGTAGTAGTTAATAGGGCAAAAATCAGCATTAAAAGGTGGTAAAGCCAAGATATTACTATTAGAAATCGTGAAGATAACAATAAGAATAAATGAGAGTATCTCAGGAAGAAAATGAGGTAAGCGACTTTCATTTACAAAAAACTCATGAACTACCAGAAGATAAAACAACAAGAGAAAAAAGAAATACGAATGAGTCCGACTATTTCCTGTCACGTATAAAAGCGTACTGTCATATGAACACCATGATTTTAGTTACGATGTGACAGCACGAATATTGCGTGCCACGTATAGAAGCGTACTATCTCAACACAATCGTTCAAATTTATTGCTATGTGTCTATTGTATTGTATGTGTATATAGGCGTGATGTTAATTTGTATGGGATTTTTTAGTGTCATAGTTCTAAATTGATCCAGTGTCCATTATATTATAAAATCTTTAAGAAGCATTGACAGACTTAATGAGATATCTATCTCGCGTCGCTAACATATCTGTATAGGAAAGTCACACAAATTAAAAAGTAGATATTAATATTTCTAAAGAAGATTGCATTCAAGTTAACGTCACCGTTATGCTGGTCCACTACAGTGATGTGTAGTACACATACTACTTTACCTTAATTGTATTATTTTGAAATATTTAGACTTGCAATAATAATGTTTGGTCCTGGATGGATAAAGTAATTTAGTCGTTAGAGAGCCTGAGATATGCAGAATGCCAGCTCCAAATTGGATCGATATTTAATCAATAAATAAAGATTTTTTTTATTCTTGACAGAAGAACATGATTCTAAGAATCCTTGAAAATTACTATGCTGTACTCAATAAACACGTTTTGAATGAACATGGACATCAACAACACTGTACATTAGTTAAATAAATACTTTGCCATGTGATAGCGGCGCAAAAGTATATTATCCGCCAACCAAGCGTAATGATTCAGTAAATCCTCTATGTAACGGGAGAAGCTTATATCTCACAATGTACTTTCACTGGTTTAGAAGAAGAATAACAAGCACTTAAAATTGCAATGAACAATGAATTAACTAATTAACAATTAATTGTAATAACAACAAACAATTAATTAAAAACTTTATTTCTACCGGTGGGGGTTGAATTTCATTTTCTCGGGAACTTAAAAAATTTACCCACTATTTCATTGTTGTATTTTTAAAAAAATCTTTATAATATGATATTAAATCTAAATAAAAATATTAAAAAATCGCCATAATTGTAATTACCATAATTGTATGTTATATACTTACAGACACATTTTCCGTTTTTGAAAGAAGAGGTACGACTTCTCGTTCCACTGCTGCTACAACCAGTAGAGGTGTGAATATAGCTAGAGCAATCAACCATAATACTCCCAAGAGCATACATGCGCCACGTCGCGATGGCATCCACGGTTGTCTCAAAGATTGAGTGATGGCAAGGTATCGGTCAACTGACATTGCTGTGATCGTGAATACGCTGGATGCAACTGCCACACCTGTAATGAAAGAAAAGCAACATTAAAATTTATAGTAAACCCATGCTGCAGCAATATTATAGTTTCTAGATTTCTAATACTTAATAGCCTTGTCAAGTATCTAATAATTTCCCAGTTATTATTTTCATTACTTTGGAGAATTGCACATCTCCATTATAAGCAGTCTAGTGAGCAAACTTGCTGAGCAAAGGACTCCCCCATAAGTGGTCACCTAAGAGGATATTTGCCATAGTTACTATAATTCGAAAGGAAAGAGCTCGATCGCCGACGATTCGAACAGATCTGCGCTGGATACGATCAAATGTAAGGAGCTGGCACTGAGGAGGCCCCGCCCAGAGATGGGGACAGTTTTCCATATGCGGTCAAACTTCATAAAGTTGATGGCATGAAATACTGTCCCACTCTGCTGAGCACGCCAAGCTTTTTAGATGCTATGATTTGGCCTTCTCTTACAAGTGACCATGAAACTAAACGTCACTCTATACGTCAACGCCAAGGATTCCGATACTGGCTGAGGCAACAAGGGGAGTGCCTTGAAACTGAGGAGATACGACGATTTGGTTCTTTTTAGCGGTAAACTCGCAAACTTGTGTCTTGTCAAATATTGGCATGGCCGGTGTATAAAGCACCACCAGTGCTGTCGTCTCAGATGGTGGTAGTCAACACAAAACCGCATGCAGCTGTCCTACTTTTTTACCGACACCACAGGTGAACACCGTGGATTAAATGAAGGTTCAATAACACCATCCTTCACCCTTTCATCATGGTTTCTACTTCCTTTTCACGTGCTACTACCAATATTCTTGGCTAATGGATAGGCAATTCTTCTCCTGATTTTAATTTGTGTTAAACTAAGCCAGTATTTACTGTGTCAGTATTTGACGAGAAAACATCGGCGTTCTTGACTAGCAACTTCTTTGCCTTGACCATTTCATTCAGGAAGAGATCACTGTGACAGTCTTCTAAAAGTGTGGTCACTCTCGTTTGTGCATCCTTGCTGGGAGTCCCACTTGATAAATATTCGCACCGACGCAACCAATACACTTCATCACAAGTACCTTGTGCCTTTTTCTATACTCTGTTCCTAATCACAAATTTTCAGCACACGTACTCCTGAGATTTCAGTGGTTCTAACCAAGGTTCGAGCCACTTTCCATGGAAGATCATTTTCTACCATTTTTCACGAGTGTACAACGATGAGCTTGCCCCGGGTTCCGAGCAAGACTAACTGGCACAATCGTTTCCGATCTCGGCTGAAGAACAATCTTCGTAAGGCTTCCACGAAAACTTCCTCTTGTCCACATTTCAAAACACCTTGCTTAACGTCGATCTTGCAACAATTCTCCCTCATAAAGTCTAGGCACAGAGTGCAGTCGTCCATTATATCAGCCGCGATGACATTATGCAGGTAGATGATGTTGCCTAGTTCCAACTCCATCTCTCTCTTCACGGACGTATATGCGCTGAAACTAATGCGTTCTCGGTTGTATGCGGAGTCCCCACGGAGCTGACTTATAAGTTTGAAACTGAAAACCGTGCAAGAGGCTCCAGTGTTTATGGTCAGTTTACACGCCATTCTGTTAGCATCGCCCTTGATGATTAGGCTGTTCCTACTAACAGCATATAGCATCTATTGGAGATACTCTGTGGCAACCCAAGTGCCAAGTTGTAAAATAATAGCTCCCAACTATTTAGCAAAATTAAATATTGTAAATTGATCATATCCACCTCAAGTTTTAGTTACAGTTGTTAAATAATACTTAATTGTGTTGGTAAAATATTGTAAAAGTCATAAGTATTTTAATTAAATAGTGTTTTGTGCAGTCGGATTTCTGTAAATTATTGTAATTTTTTACCTTAATAATTTAAGTCTTTTAAATTCTACTGAATTAACCCATAGATCCAGATATTAGCTTACTCTGTTTCTTCGGTTTTCTTTCTTTGTTTTCTTTTGCTATTTACACATAATAGTAGAATGAATACGCAACGCAACGCCAATACGCGCCAAATGGAGAACCAACTTCAAATGGCGCTTCTAGAACTTAAGGCGTCAAAAGAGCAGTGTGAGCTGTTGCTTAAAGAAAGGGAAGACAACGAAAAGGAAATAATAAATATAATTGCCAAAAATAGTTAACTAAAAAGTGATATGGTTAAGTTGCATAAAGACTACACAAATGTTTTAAAAGAAAGGGATCAGCTTCAGGAAACAGTCGATGAGTTTGACCGATGCAGCAAAGAATATGAGGAATCCCTCAGATTAATTGCTGCATTGCAGTTGCAGTTAAGTGAGGCTAATGAGCAGATTTTGCAATTGGAACAATACTTAGATGAATTGAAAGTGTCCCAAACTCAAAGTCTGTTCAATGAGCTCATAGAATGTAAATCTTCAAAAATATTGCATCTCTCCACAACAATCTGAGACTGGTGATGATTTTGTCACATCTAGAACAGCAGAAAGGATTACATGCAGTAGAAGAAAATTAAATAAATACATAAAAATTAATAAATATGTTAGGAAAGTACAAAAGTTAATTAGAACAAAAATTAATACAAAAAATTATATAAATATATGTAAGGAAAAGCATGTATTAATTAATAAACTTAAATTATATGCAATTGAGGTGGAAAATATGAAAAACTGTTATGAGACTGAAATAGAGTGTCTCAATTCAGAAGTTTTGTCGCTTAAAAACTCCTTACAAATTATCTCAAATAAATATGCGTCGGCTCACACATAAAAGAACACAAATTGGCCATGAATGATCTGGTAAAGGCATGTAAATACAATGAGGAGCGCTTTAACTCCTTAATAAAACATCAGAGTGAGAATCAACGCTCCATACCATGATCATCGGGGACAATATGTGTAAATAGCAATGACTCCTTATTTTCACCAAACACTATGACGGTGCCATAACACAGAATAAAAACTTAAAAAAGTAGTTTAAATATTAAAAAAAACATGAAGTTATTATGTATTGTGATGACATAGGTAAAATTTTGGGCATGATGTTAAATATCCATTTAAAGCGACAATTGATTAGTAATTATTGTATGCCTGGAGCATCCTTTAGTCATATAATGAATAAAGTTTTAACCAGTAAGTTTTGTCCTAATAGCACATTAATAATTCTTGTTGGGAGAAGAGGCAATGTAAACAAAAATCAATTATTAAAATATATTGATTACCTCAATACTTTAAATGTACATAAAATTATCTTGTTTACATTGCCTTACATACAGGGTTGGCCAGAGGAGAATAAAATAAGATATGATTTAAATTTATTAATGAATAATTTATCATGTAACAATAATTTAAATTTGACATTTAATTGTAACAATTATATCAATAGAATTAATTTAATAGATATTAATAATTTAATTAAGAAATTTTTGACTACAGATAGGTATTACCTATCCAAATATAATTTAAGACAGATAGCAAATGTGCTATCTTATTATTTATATATTAACTCAGCCAAGAACTTGGCTTCCCAGACATCTGCTCCTATTGAGCAGCATAATGATTTGACATGCAATTTGGAATCCGTTCCAAGTAATTTAAATTAGAAAATGAGACAATAGAGGTAATCTCTTGCAGTTATAATAATTTAAATAATTTTGAATGTCGCTTACAAATCCTTAATAGTTGCAATTGTATAACTCCACAAAATGATAATAAAAATTGTTTACACCTGGTGCATCAGTATATACAAGGCATGATAGGCAAAGAGCTAGAAATTGAATTGTTTTTAAATAGCAACAATATTCATATTTATGTATTACTACATTGGTTAAAAGCTCATAATTTAATGTTTAACTTTAGTAATCACCAGGTGGTCAGTTCTTTCAATAGAGAAACGATTTTAAGAGGTGGCTCCTTAATTTTAGCTGGTAAATTATTATCATATAAAGAACATAAAGTTATTGTGAGCCTCTCTGTTGAGCAAACTGTAGAAATGGCATGTGTTGAGTTTGAGCACCTCATTGTTGTGAGCTTTTACAGACCCCCATGTTCTTTATATGATACTTTTGAAAAAAATATGGAGGAAATTTTCGCTAAGCTTAATAAACAGAATAAATCTGTTGTAACATGTGGAGATTTTATATCAATCTCCTAGAAGCTTCCTCCACTAATCTTAAATTTAGATCATTGTTTAAATCTTATGGTCTTTTAATTTATTTTTGGAGCCAGTACGTATTTCTGAATCTAGTGCAACATGTATAGATAACATTTTTACAAATGTTAAGCCGTTCAATAAATGTATAATTCAAAAATTGAGCTCTGATCACTGTGGACAATTTGTTTCATTACCTTATGTTCACAAAAAGCAAGTAGATAAAGCTTTGAGAAGTTTAGAAGTAACATAGTAAAAAAAATTTCCATTAATTTCATACCAAAATAATCCAAATTTTTTGTATGCAACATTATTTAAGCTCATTTGCAATGAATTTAATAATACTTTTAATTCTAAAACATTCTCCTTGTATAATCGTAAAGCATTTAATGAATGGGCGACAGTAGGAGTCCATAAGAGTAGACAAAGGTTATATGAACTTTACAATGAAAGGTCATATAATCCTAGTGTCGAATTTAGGGAATATGTAAAAAAATATTCCAAAATATTTAAAAGAGTGTGCTCCTTAGCCAAGTCATTGTATTTAAGCAAAAAAGTAAAAACTGCTTGTAATAAAATTAAAATGACGTGGAGTATAATTAATAGTGAAATTGGTAAGGTCAACTCTCTCAATTCAAACTACCAGTTAAGTTTTAACAATAAATTAACTAAATCAGATCAGGACGTTGCAATGGTTTTTGAGAAATATTTTACTGATATTCCGATCTTAACCACTAAGTCACTGAATTCTTCTCCTACCGTCGCCGAATCATTACTCAAACAAAATGTAAATGTATGTACAAAGAATTTTATATTTCATAAAGTTTCATCAAAAGATATTGTAAAATATTTTAGGACTATTGATATTAAGAGAACCGCCGATCTGTGGGGGATTTCTGTTAAAGTTATTGCGTCTATAATAGATACAATCGCACCTCAACTATCTATTACTTTTAATAGTAGTATCAAATCTGGTGTGCTTCCTGATATATTGAAGCATAGTAAAGTAATACCTTTATTTAAATCTGGTAGTACATTGGACCCCGCTAATTTTAGACCTATTTCTGTACTGCCAACACTTAGTAAAATTTTTGTAAAAATTATTCTTGATCAATTGTTAATTTTTTTAATGTAAATAAATTACTTCATAAAAATCAATTTGGTTTCACAAGGGGTCGCTCGACAACTGATGCTGGTGTTGAGCCGATTAAATACTTATTTAATGCATGGGAGAATTCACAGGATGTTTTGGGTGTGTACTGTGACCTATCCAAAGCCTTCGATTGTGTTCACCATGAAACATTAATCAGGAAACTTCAACACTACGGTGTAAGAAATGATGCTCTTAAATTAATTATTTCATATTTAAGTGACAGAACACAAAAAGTTGTTATTAATAGTATGAGTTCTTCCGGGTCGATTGTACAAATGGGCGTGCCTCAGGGCTCAATTCTCGGCTCCTTTCTGTTTCTTGTATATATTAATGACTTACCTTACATAGTAGGGGATAACCATGATATAGTATTACTTGCTGATGATACTTCATTAATTTTCAAATTAAAACGACAGTTATTAAATTACGTCGAAGTAAATAATGCTATAGCTAAGTTAGTCAATTGGTTTAATGTTAATAATTTGCATTTGAATGGAACTAAAACTAAATGTATGAAATTCGTAACTCCTAATGTTAAACATGTCAATACTAATGTAATTTTAAATGGGGAGGAACCGAGTCCTGTTGATACCACCATTTTTCTTGGAATCACACTGGACGCAAAGTTTCAATGGCTCCCCCCGTATATCAAAACTAGCTAGCAGACTTAGTTCTGCAGCATATGCTGTAAAAAAGATTAGAACTCTTACCAGTGTTGAAACAGCTAGAATAGTTTACTTTAGTTATTTCCATAGCATTATGTCGTATGGTATTTTGCTATGGGGACACGCGACTGACACTGAAATTATATTTATTTTACAGAAGAGGGCCATTAGAGAAATATATAATTTAAAACCAAAAGAGTCACTGAGACAAAAATTTAAGGAAATTAATATATTAACTCTGGCCTCTCAATACATTTATGAAAATGTAACGTACGTACGCAAAAATAAAAGTACTTTTGCGAAAATAAATGATATTCATTCTGCAAATACTAGGAGCAGACACAAGCTGGTAGTACCAGTTACTCGAATCCAACGAGTCAGTAATTCATTCTTGGGGCGATGTATACGCTTTTACAACAAAATCCTAGAAAATATACAAAATTTGTCACACACAAAGTTCAAAAATGTTATTAAACTAAGTTTGTATAAAAAAGGGTTATTATAATATTAAGGAATTTATGGATGATAATAACCCCTGGGAAGGATGATCTCTACCAAGCTATTTCTAATTTGTCTTGTGTTGTTGATTGTAAACATGATGGTAAGCTATTATTAAAAAAAAAATAGTCCCGCTGGGTTTCTTGCTGGTTCTTCCCAGGACAGAGGTTTTTTGCGAACCAGTGGTAAATTAAAAAAGTGACTTTCAATAAGTATTTTTATAATCTACATTGAATAAAAAAGTTTCTATTTCTATTTCATCACGTAGCATCCTTGGTAGGAATCGATATTCTTTCGCGAGGATTTGTGGTCTCTCAAATCTGATATAATGGTTGGGGCCGTCTAGGATATGATTGCAAACTGCAGACTTCTAAAAAAACATCTTAATTTCAATAGAGAAGCAGGCTGAGTACTACCACCTGCTTGGGACCATATAATTAATAAAATTAAAACTAAACCCAAGCATACCACTGCAAGACTTCAAAACACAGTTAGATCGTTCTGCGTAGATCGGACCAAAGACAATAATTAAAAAGCTAAAGGTACTCCGGGTTAACTTTGACATCGGGACGTCAGTCACCTCACTCCTCCGTGACCACGGTTGCTGGACAAAATGTCGGGTATCAAACATAACATAAATAAACGCGATAAAATCCGTAAAATTAATTTGAATTAATGTGTAGTGTTCGCGTAAATATAACAAATCATTAATCAATAGGTTGTACCTATCATGAGTTTGTAGCGAAGGTGTTGTATCTACTACGAGAGCTGTAATTCCATCCCCAAGCTTATAACTAGTGCAATATTCATTTATTTATACGGTCGAAACGTTTTACGGGAGGGTTTGAAATTATGATTTCTGATCCATAACCTGTTTGCATAGCCTTTTTGTGTGTCGCAAAGTGTTGGGGGTAAACTACATACATACTGGGTCATTCGGTCGATCATTCCATAGATAATGATCATTGAAATCTCGAACGCAGGCTGTTACACTCGATAATGTATATAATAATATAATTACAATTACAAGATTACAATGGTCTTTCGTTCAAATACTAATTTTATAAATATTAATTTTATTTAAGTCAGTTACCAAGGTACATGTATTTCTTTTAGAAAGAATGAGCGCATTTCAGTAATAACACCATCTACTATATTCTATAGGTAAAGTTATTTTATCGAACAAAACTCGATTGAATCTCAAGATATTTACTTAGAGATGCTAGATGGCATAAATCCAAAAAATTATATTTTCTTATTATTTTTTAAAAATGTAACCTCCACACTTGGATTTTCTCCTTTACCTCGGGGACAGTTTATAAACATAAATCGTACAAGGACAAACAACCTGACCCGGAACAATTGTTTGTAGGCCTATTTGTATGGCCTTTACCTTGTGACGTGCGTAATTCGAACCCGCGGTTTTAGCTTTGTAATACAATTGATAAGTCGGTACGTCACGGTTGTCATGTTTAGCAACATTATCCTTCACCTCCCTTATCTCTTTCGCGATGGTAGCGTGAAGGTCCTTCATGAGGAGTATCAGCTCTTCCTTATCACATTTGAGTTGCTCATCCAAATAGCGGGCCCGTTCCTCCTGTCTGCGCTGAAGCTGCTTGTCCAACCGACGGGCTTGTCCCACCTGTCGGCGGGTCTGTTCCTCCTGTTGGCGGGCCTGTTCCTCCTGTCCGCACTGCAGCTGCTCTTCTAACTGACAGGTCTGTTCCTCATGTCGGCAGGCCTGCTACTACAGCATTATCATCAGAGCACTTTAGTCAGGCGCTGCAGATGCAAGATCTGCTGACCAGGCCGGTCTCCATACTTGGAAGATAGCCCTCTGACATCTGCAGCGTTGCACCACCAAATCGTCTCTGGTCCGTCTCCTGCTGGCGTTGACTTCGGTCGTTATCCTTAGGTAAAATCAGCATGATTACATCCCACTTCTGACACCAATTATTGTTACGAAATTGGGGTTCGTGTCAGTAAAAACTGCCGATTGAATTACCAAGTGTAAGTATGTGCTTGTATCGCAGATTCAATTCTGACTCGGTCGCTGTCCGTACCGGCCTTATATAGGGCCTCTTCTATTAAAACATCTAGAATGTTCGAGTACATACCGGACCAGACTGACTAGGTGTAGAAAGTTCTGAAATGGAAATCTCTAGAAGGATTTTGACTCTCCTAGTTCTCCTAATCGATACTTGATGGCGCTAGTGGTAACTTGCTACGTATCAGACATTTATTATGGCACAAACATTATTATATAAAATATGTAAACTTATTGCTCAATCAGCACATACTTTAGAGGATAAGTTGAAGAAAACGTCCGTAAATATGCAAAAAATAAAAGAGTGGAAGAATATAACTAATAAGTACGTATTTATGGCCTTTGTTATGTGTACAAGGTATTGTTTATATGATATCTTGCTCTTTTTTTAGATTTAATGATAAAACATGTAAATATCGTACAGATGAATAATTGAGCTTAGCTTGGAAGAGAATGAAATTGTCTGCTAAATACAACTTATATATTGTCTGCTAAATACACATATAGGAGGGATCAATTAAAGACAGCTACAGCAAAAAACCAATATCACCTTCTCCTGAGGACTTAGAAATTATGGCAATTGATCCTCACTACATTGTCGTTGAAGTAAATGACTATGATAGTAATGCAGTAGTAAATAAAATTACTTATAAATAAACTGCCATTAGAGCATATACAGTGGTTTTTACGTGGTAGAGCAACGCTGCAACTTTATCATAGTTGTAGCACGAATGATTCGGCTCGACCGAGGCAGGATCACGCTCTCACAGAGTACAATTAACAATTCTTCTATATTACATACTGTTATATTACAATCCTTCTCTACTTACAAATAAAAGAAATAAAAGTAAAATTTGTCCCATTTTACCATACAAAAGAAGCTTTACACATAATTTCTTCCGCTTCTTGGGTTCTCATCTATATAATAAAATTAATTCCATTCTATCTATATACAAATTTCCCAAATTTAAATGCGAAAAGATGGTTAATAAGTCAAGATTAAGAAACGACTGAGGAACTACTTAAAATCATGAATTAAAACCTAAACGCTAACACAAGCACACACACACACACACACACACACACACACACACACACACACACACACACACACACACACACACACACACACACATACACACACACACACACACACACACACACACACACACACACACAAAACATTTTTCGTATTATTTTATTTTAAGCTATTGCATAGCTTCTATCGCGGGCCTTGAGTGCGGGAAAATCCAGAAATTTCGTAACGAAAAAAACCTCACGCTCTCCGACGGGCAAGGAGGTGTGGCTTGAAGGCCGTGCATTGTCTAACGATGGTCTAACGTCGTTTCTTTTCCTCAGTCTTCGACACGGTGTTTGTGTATAAAGTGTTTTGAAATTTTGAATATGAATGAACAAAGTGCATTTATTATTAATGAAGAAAGTCACGAAAAAATAGTGAAAGAAAATGAGTGAGTACTCTATATACATACCTACATTTTATTATTATCACAAATGCACACACACACACACACACACACACACACACACACACACACACATACACACACGAAACATTTTTCGTATTTTTTTATTTTAAGCTATTGCATAGCTTCTATCGCGGGCCTTGAGTGCGGGAAAATCCAGAAATTTCGTAACGAAAAAAACCTCACGCTCTCCGACGGGCACGGAGGTGTGGCTTGAAGGCCGTGCATTGTCTAACGATGGTCTAACGTCGTTTCTTTTCCTCAGTCTTCGACACGGTGTTTGTGTATAAAGTGTTTTGAAATTTTGAATTTGAATGAACAAAGTGCATTTATTATTAATGAAGAAAGTCACGAAAAAAATAGTGAAAGAAAATGAGTGAGTACTCTATATACATACCTACATTTTATTATTATCACAAATGCAGTACTAATTTTGAATTGAAAATATAATACTGCTTTAAAGATAACCTAAATTTTTGATATTAAAATGAGCGATATTAAAAGTAGCCCTCTTTATATACACACAAACACACACTCGTATCGTTTAAATTCTCAATTTAGATTCTCAATATGTATATATATACTCGATTAACCGGACTAATTGTTGCCGTTAGGGATTCGGATAATCCCCCCGAACGGGTTCCCGCCTTGTCGTGGCGGGGGGCTTAGTAGCCGTGGCTTGGTCTCCCACGGTGAACAAAGAGGAACCCACGTGGCTGGCCCGAGGTGAAGGGCCGGCCTGAGGTGGCCGCTCCGAGTGGGCTTGGGGAGCCCACTTTGGATGTGTGCTGGTGGACTGCAGCGAGTGGGGACTCGCGCACCCTCTACCGCTGCAGCCGAGGTGGAGTCGCGGAGGAAGAGGAGTGTTGGTATGGCGATGCGCCACTCGCCCTATCCTTCGCGACTCAAACGGGGCCGCACCGTTGATGCGGTGGTGGTGGGGCTGCGGGGGGAGAGGATTGTCGGTATTGCGAGGCGCCGCTCTCCTACCCTCCGCAGCCGAATCTTGGTTGGCGGCGGAGCCATAGACCAGATCCGCCGCTGGGGTCGGGAAGGCTAGTACTTCTAAGTGCTCGTTTTTCCTGGCCCCATGGCCTTTGTGCATCGGACGCGGGGGCGTCTGTTGCACAGACGTAGTTGGAGGCCGTGGAGGAAGGCGCGCCATGTGTTCTGGTGCGCCTTACCTGGGAAGGAGAACGGGGAGGAATTTTCCTCTCCCGAGGAGGTGCTGCCATGGGGCGGCAGGCGCTAGTAGGGCCGCGGATGTGTGCGAAAGCGTTCCCGTCACCCTGCCAATATGCGACAAAGGTGGAACACCATGGGGTTTTAGTCGGTGCGAGTCCGACATAACCCGTCCTTGCCCCCCGCGAGGCGGGTATGCGTAGGCATTTCCCCATGCAAAAAAAAAAAAAAAAAAGGGATTCGGATAATCGAAAATCCGGATGATCGAATGTATGAAGAAAAGCGGGTTTTTCCATGAAGAGATATAAATCTATATAACCATCCGTTACTTGCGGCAAACGAGCCGCCGTCACCTAATTTTTTATTTAACTGTAATGCTTTTTCACAAAGCAAAGGGCCAGATATCATTTGCCCAGTTGATCGTTTTTGTAAAAACCAACAATACAAAGCGTCTTCTAATTGCTAATTTACTCGCGGACATAGGTCCTTATGTCCGGGACGGGGGTTTTGTTAGCGCCTGATAGTAGATCGTCTTATCTCAAGCGGTGTGAAGCAACGATTAGTGAGGTGCGGGAGGGGGAGGCTAGCTGCATTTGTGCGCGCAGTCGGTCACCCCTAAAGTTGGGCGTTATAACATACAACAGATAATATATTTCATTATATATTTTTAATCTTACAACACATTAGAATAATGAACCATTGACTGTTATAATATTATATTCACTATCGTTAGAAAGCGTCATCTGTTTACGTTTACGGTCCAACCGTTGCGTCGGCCGAGACAATGGGAGTCAATAAAATACTACCTACATTCATTATGCCACAAGGATTGCGTATAGCTTACACTAATTTAAACTCTAAGCTAACTTAATAAGAGCTTATTTTACTAACACAAACGCGAAGCCGGGTTGTTCATATATTGAAAGTCTCCTTGTTTTGTCTTAGACTTATGTTAATAGAGCGTGCCATTTGAACTTAAAGACAATTAATTGGACAATAAATAATAAGTGACAAATCTTGCCGTGGAGCGTGGAACTGAGTAGTTGCGCGTCTTGTTAATATAATTGCCGTACGGCCGCCCTGACGTATGTACTGCGCGAACCTGAGTTTTTTTGCGACGCGGTCCGGTGATACAGTATTTTTCACAAATAGTGAGTTCGTTATAACGCGGGTTCGGTTAAATCTGGTTGAATTTGATTGGATTAACCTAAGTAACTTGAATTAATATCAAAGAAAAAGAAATACTGCATAAATAAAATAAATAAATAATTATAATTGCATAAGTTGATACAAAATGCTATGCAATAGCTTTACCGCGGCAGTCCCCGAGTGCCACACGTCTTTTTTTTCTTCTCTTGTTTATCATACACCTAATATTACCTAGATTGTAAGGTCTGAAGGTGGGGGCTGGTGATCTGTCATACATGGAATCCTAGTACGGACACCAATCTCTCACAAATTAATCGTAACATATGCGAGTGGAGTGCTGACTCATGTACACCCTCATATTAAGTTGTATGTTTATATTTATTACTAAATTTGTGAGATGAAAGAATAAACTTATTATTATTATTAATTCAAAATTATTACAATATTGTTACGAGCTTAGGGTTCGTGACAATAACACTTGATGAATACTACATGGCGCTGGAGGTGGAAAGTTTTGGCACGGCATTTTCTAGAAAGCTCTCCTCGCTCTGTTACCCAACACAAGATAGCGCTGGGGTTGCTTTAAAATAGAAATGTCATAAAATCATGCATAGTGATCTATATAACATAGCACACGTGTTACCAGATTATCTACACATTCTAACTATAATTTTCTAATTTATAATTAGTAAATTTTATTACCTATTGCCTTGATCATAAATAAATTTCTACAACATATAAAATACCTGATTTTATTATGGGCAAAATATAAGTAATGCCAGGAAAACATGTTAATAAATGTTTGGTGATTTATTTTAGAATTTAGTGACTGTGACTACAACTACAAAATAAATATTTGCTGATTTGATTAGGTTTAAAAAAAAACAGCTACTCACAGCAATATTAATACAAAACAAAGAAAATGGATTCACTTGGCTTATAATACAATCGAATAAAATGTCTTATTTTATTTACAGTTGTAAAATTAATGTCAAAATTGATTTTGAAATAGTTTAACGTTTGTTTATAAAATATTTGTTAGAGTACTTTTGAATTTAAGGTTTTTACTACCCCAACGGGAAAGAAATATACCACGGAAACCTGGTTTGTATTATTTTTAATACTAGTGAATGTGTCGCCTAGTGAGATTACCATACGGTCGATTAATATTCTCAGCTGCTTCTTGGATTAAACAAACTAATTTTAAGTTGCGAATTAATAACATTTTGCAAATTACGTATTACGAAACGTAAAGCTTTGTGTGATATTCATATCTTCTACGTGGGGTATGAATTTTGTTATTTTTATTCCTCTGCTTTTCTCCAATCTTCTAGTAGTTTTGCAAACGTACACTAGTATGTTGGTATATAATGACGATCACAATTTGTTATCGTCGATTTTGCGCACATAAATATTTTCAGCAGTTATCTAATTTTTTTTCAGAGAAATTACCTATTTTTTATGGATTCATTATATAACCATGGTAAATGGAAAGTTTTTTACTGGAATCGAGTTATTCTATCTTAGTCCTCAGGGGCGACATCGCATCTGCATTTTGATTTTAAGCGAAGATAAATGTAGACGTCTATGGGCCACACCATTCCCTTACCATCAGGTGGATTGTGTGCTCGTGTAAATACCCTTATTCTATAAAAAAAGTTTAAGTTCGAGTTCAGTTTAAGTAAAATCACTATTTCGTGTGTAAATAAAACTCACTTTATGGGAAATGAGAGTTAAAGAAAACAAGAAATTAAAAGTTTAGAGTCAACAGCATAAATAACAGTGCCGAAGCGGTTCTCTGATAAAAATTATAATAATAACCATACGACCCAGTTTTGCTCTTGTTGTATCAATTAATGTTACGTTATTTAAATTAAAGATAATCATCAAAGACAACTTTTTTACAAAGTTATCGATTTCTTAAAAAAATCTCTAATTTTTTTCCAATGAATTATCCCTGATCAGTCCTGTCATTGTTTCATTATAATCGGTTCAGTAATTCCGAAGATTATCCTGGGCAAACCGACAGCAGATAAACAAAAATTTTTAAAATGATTAATCATGTCGTAAATGCTTGCAAATAACTCCCTCAGCTTAATAAAAGACCGTTATTTCGATATCATAGACAGACACTACAAATATATTCATATGTTTAAGTGTAAAGAAAAAAATTAAATAATTTAAAATTATTATAAGATTTTAAGTAACAATAAAGTAAAAATTGATTATGTACTACTAACCTTGAAGGAAATTGACAGTCTTGCACATGACTTCCCCGAAGTACCACAGCAAGGTTACGGCTTTAGCGATCTGAACCGGCATGCAGAATAGTGTAACGAGCAAATCCGCCACTGACAGATTTACCAAGAAGATGTTCGTAACGCTGAAACAATATAAAAAAGAAATTGTTTAATTTGATATTAGATATATTTAAAAACGAAAAATAACAAGAGCGACATTAAGACAGAAATTGCATATTATGTAGGACTATTTTTCTTTAAACTTATTTACCTTCCGTTACAAAATATAAAGGTCCACTACTAATAAAACATAGGTCACCCCAATAGATTGTCATATAGGGGGATTTTTGCCATAGATGCCACGCTTAGTAAGCGGGGTGGCAAACGAAGTTTTCTTATCATTTTGGGTTGTTGTCAGAAAGATGCTACTGCCCATCACCAGTTTCAATTTCCCTTTTTCGCCTCTTAGGACAACCCAGAATAATATGTGGAAGTGGATATTCTAACACAGCCACTGCACGGTATTATTTATTATTTCCAAATTTTTAAAAAGATTCTATTATTTCGAAAACTATTATGGATATCACATATATGTGATATCCATAATAGTTTTCGAAATAATAAAATCTTTTCTACCACCATCCTATTTAAAAAGTTTAAATCTACTTTTAGTATATTTCTATATTTTTTAACAATCTGAGAGCAAGAGCGAGCATGGACTCAGCCGCTCCAGTTGCTTCGGGGTGTGGTCCGGACTGAAAACCAGCGCTATCACGAGACAGTTTTGTTTTCGCATTTTCCTGCTGTAGCATGTTTTCTTTAAGTGTGTTTTCAAAAATTTATAATGTGGTTAAATACTCAGCTGTGTTTATCTTAATGCCTATGCTGGGCACAGGCCTCCCCCTCATTTCTGAGACGGTTTTAGGGCAAGGAAGTGTCCGCCGCGCTGCCCCACAATATGTGTTCGCGGACTTTACATGTCTTCGAAATATTTTTTTTGATTATCAGACTAGCACTACTAGCGGATTTCCTCACGATGTTTTCCTTCACCGCCGAGCACGTGGTAAATAAGTAATTGAAATTACAATTAACAATTTCATTGGTGCCGGCGGCAATCGAATCCGGGTACATGAGTTTTTGCGTGCTGTAAAATTTTTATCGAACGCTAAGCCCTTAAGCTACCATGGCTGCTTATTTTCTAATAGTTTCTAACAAACTACGATCAATGGTAGAAACTTTTTCCCACTTATGGAGTCTCTCGCAGTCCCTCTGTGACCATAGGTGCTGCATGGCATTGAAACTTCGGGTATTAAAAAAGTAAATTAAAATTTAAAAAAAAAGTGGTTCAAATAGTTTTACTCAATACCTTTCTTCTGTTTTGTTACGTTAGTTGAGAATTTCGTCGACCAACGAAGATCCCAAATAAAAAGAGGACGATAAGGAGTTCTCTCAAACCTAAACGATCCTAACTCTTAATCATCATTTAACTTAGGCATGTGAAAAAATTGAGGAAATTCTATGTTCAGTAGTGCAAATTAAAAGGCAGGTAATGATAAATTATGGTGATGCTGTAAAAATATATATGATATTTTTTTATTAAAATTGAAATTGAAACTTACCGTCTTGACGGTAAATACTCCAGATCTCGGATACTTCAGCCAACTTCAAACAAATAACGCTACAATGCATTGGCCATCTCTACGGAGTTAAATAAAATCCCTCGCAGTTTATAATTCCTTTGGCTCTCTACATAATTCAGACCGGTCCATGGCAATGCACGGTCTTCTCTAAAACGGTAAAAATGTGTAAGAGGGTGGTACCCAGACGGACTCCTAGGCAGAAAATTATTGAACCACCTCGTGAAAGTAAATAAAAAACAATTTTGATGTATAAACGCTACAAATAAAATGAAATGAAACATTTCCGTTACTAATCTCAGAGCTCAACTTAAGAAAAATATTTTCAGAAAATTTCCAGTGAAATAGTTTCTGCCATTTATCATCCTGCCTCAGGTAAAAAGTACAAAGATTTATTTTTGACGCGGTGATTATAATCAGCATCAAACGCTTAACTGTCGAAATATAGAAACAATTTTTAGTAAATACCTATTTTCATTTTATTGCTTAAAACTTAAGGGGAAATATTAAAAATACTACCTCAAATGGCTTGGCAAGATCCTCCGTTATGCCGAAAATATTGCAGCATTAATTTTGAAATAAATATATGGTAAAGTTGAGGACTAATTTTAAGTACTATGTTAGTCGAAAACACGATTCCGTAAAATTTTCTTGATAGAAAAAAATCCAAAGTTACCTCCAAACTTAAAATAAGCCGCTGTTATTCATAAAATACTTTAAATTAGATCATAAAACTTTGCATACTAACTGATCTAACTATAAAGCAGGGCTTTTGTTTTTTATTTTTAAAAGTTACTTTTTCACTGTAGAAAGAAATTACCTAAACTATCGGCGTCTTGAAGCTTGTTTTCTGCCGCCCGGTTAGTCTCTTCTTAGCCTCGCCTTTTGAATGGTGAAGTTGTGTCACTTATGATCAGAATACACATTACGCAACCGGACGATGTAAAATTAAAATGGGAAATAACCGTAATAAAAATAAGAAGCGACTGAGTTGGCGTAAAGAAACAGGCATTTATATGATAAACCTAATGAAATAAGTATCTAACGTTCTATCTACTTTCAGTATTAGTGATTACAAACATGTCGGTACATAGCATACAACGCGCGGGGAAGTGGGGGCGAAATTAGAATTTGAGCTGACTTACTATCTCCCCTTAACAACACACAATATTAAACAAGCACACAGACCATATGATTGTATTGGGATGCTATGGCACAAAGACATCTACAACTATAATCGATCAAAACACAGACACGTTATCACCACTGAAGACCACTTCTCCAGTAAAAGAGTATCTGTTTCCCTGAACTCAGAATACAAAGCAACATACCGTTATTTCACTGTTTACGCTGGTGTTCTGTGAAAGCGTGGACCTTCCTCGGTCGAGCCGACCCATACGTACTGCAGCTATGTTTAGCTATCATTGCTGGCTGTATATTGTCATAACAAAACATAATGATTTGAGATAAAAACTGAAGTATAATATTTTATTTTCTGTTATTGTGTGTTATTGATTATAGATATATAATGCCGCGGATTTTCGTTTCAACTCTTGGAGAAGATTAAACCCACCATACAAAATTTCCTTATAACTTGACAAAGTTTGAGTCAAAAAGAATCGATAAACTCACGCAGCAAATGCCATGGAAGCAGGCCATGGACATTTATTCCCGATTAAGAATCAAAATGCAGATGAGTTGTCACCCTTACTAAGACGGAATGCATCGTTTCCAATAACAAGGGTCTCCGATTATCTACACTCACTATCTAAAAATCATTAAGCCGCTATTTTAGGCTGATATTATGCAAAAAAGTGAAGGAGGTATGATTTTATTCAGAATAAATCGACAAATATCATCATCATGGAATATAGAAGATTGAAAGTAGTAATAGTTGTTTGTACTGATTGATGCATCGTCGTCAATCATTAATACAGCCCTTCACCAGTCCGTCGCTGAACGTAGGTTTCCACCAAAGAATACCACAAAGCAAGGTCCTAAGCTGCCAGCATCGATCTACTTCCTGCATATAGTACCACCTTGTTACTCCATCTAGTGCGGAGCTGCCTTACACTTCGCTTACTGGTACGAGGTTACCTCTCTATAACATTTCGTCTCTACTGATTGATTCATCATCATTATTATAGCCCTTCACAAATCCACTGCCGAACTTAGACCTCAGCCAATTAATGCCAAAACAAGGAATAACAAGCTTAAGCCTCTTGCATCCACTGACTTCCTCGTGACTTATCCATGTCTTACGAGGTTGTCACTCCATCTAGTGGAAGATCACCCTACAATTCGCCTAACGGTACAAGGCTGCCACTTGAGGACCTTTCTTTCCCATTGGTCATCGGTTCTTTGAGATTTATGGTCGACCATATAGCTATCGCTACTTCTACTTACTAATCCGTTGGGCTATGTCGATCAATCAGGTTCTACTGTAGATGTTCTCCTTTCTAAGTTTATCACACGGAGAAACCCCGAACATAGCCCATTCTATTGCCCACTGAGAGACCTTGAGCTTCACCTACTGGGGCAGACAAGATGTGCAATAAATAAAGAAGTGTAATTTAAGAGCAAAGAATAACAAACACTACTATTACCGTGTCAGTGATATCTTACAGACCTTAAATCCTTTCGAATATTTGCGAAGAGAGTTGTGTAATTACAGAAATAATTAGAGGACGTGCGGGCGTACGTGTGATTTCATGTGTACGTGCGTGGTCTTACTCGAGTAATTGCGAAACTTATAAAGGCTTGTTAATAAAGAGATAGTACCAGTCGAATTTATTATTTCGTACAACATACAGACCCGTCGAAAATTTTAGAACACATCAAATCTTTATGGCTTTATCTAGACAGAATTATATTAGATAGGATATACCAATATCGCGTTGTTTAGATTTATGATATTAATCAAAGACAATTTATTTTATCAAATTTTCGTTTTATTATCAAATAAAATGAAAATTTTTCCGATAAATACAGCTTACGTAACTCTCTATCTGTCTCTCTTTTCTATCTATCTGTTTATAGTGTCATCACCATCGGTCCACCGTTGATGAGATTAGCCCTGACCGACAGACAGACATATTTTTTGAAACAGTTAGATATGTCTTAATAGCATGCAAATAATCCTCTACGATAAATATAAAGGCCAGCTATATCAATATTACAGACAGAAACTTCAATTTTATTTATGTAAAGAAGACTTATTGAAAAAATATGATAATAATTTCAAAGTACCTACAATTCCCCTGGTGTTACAGTTGTCCATGAGCGGCGGTTGTCACTTTCCATCAGGTGAGCCGCATTATCGTCTGCATCCAATTATATAAAAAAATATCAGCTAAATATTCCTAATTTATCTGTAAGTTCCTTTTTTAATAATTGTTTTATTAAACAGGCTTTTCTTCGAAATTAGTACCATATAAACTTGAAGAGGGAAATTCCGCACCTAGCGGTAATAATGGGGCATGAAATTTTGATGTAACTAACAAGACGACATTTTGGTCGATAAAAAGGTTAAAAACTGTTATAAAAGTTAACTTTCCAATTCCTCATCTATAAATATCTTGATGTAATATCTAGACCGGTGAGGGAGATCTATGGCGAGAGGAGAATAGAGGACGCAATGTATTTATTTTCTGTGCTAAGACGCACACGCACACGCACACGCACACGTACACGCACACGCACACGCACACTCACACGCACACTCACATGCACACGCACACGCATACGCACACGCACACGCACACGCACACGCACACGCACACGCACACGCACACGCACACGCACACTCATACGCACACGCACACGCACACGCACACGCACACGCACACGCACACGCACACGCACACGCACACGCACACGCACACGCACACGCACACGCACACGCATACGCACACGCACACGCACACGCGCACGCACACGCACACGCACACGCACACGCACACGCAATCGCACACGCACACGCACACGCGCACGCACACGCACACGCACATGCGCACGCGCACGCACACGCACACGCACACGCACACGCACATGCACACTCACACGCACACACACACACACACACGCACACGCACACGCACACGCACACACAACCCGCATTCGCACGCGCACACGTACACCGCCCACGCACACGCACACGCACACGCACACGCACACGCACACGCACAAGCACACGCACACGGACACGCACACGCACACGCACACGCACACGCACTCGCACACGCACATGCACACGCACACGCACAAGATTTATTAATAAATAATTAGGAAATTTCACAACCATACTATGTTAAATTCCAATGATAGATGAGTAAATGAAAGAGGTGATTGGGGAACTCGAAATTCTCATAACACCCATGTAACATGTCATGGAAGAAGGAGTGCCTGAAAACCAGCGCTTCATGGGATCTAGTTCCATGTAAGCAAAAGCTGAGTCACCTCCGTTTGCCTAAATGAAATTAAGATTAAATAATTAGTTTATACGTAAACATGTTTTTAAAAGAGGCTAGTGGAACTAAGAGGACTTATTTATTTATTTATTATTTTTAGTTAGCTGAAATCGGCATTAACATTATATTAATAGTTTAATTTTTAAAGCTTAAGGTAACAAAGTAAGATGACGTCATATTTGTGCCGTTTGCTGCTGAGGTTACGGGTGGTGATCGCTGCAGGTGATGATACTGGTGGTTTTTTTTGTCGTTACAAAGGCTAACACTATTCCACAGGGAGAAATACTATATGATAATCACAACAATTAAAATAAAGAGATCTGCCTATGACCAAACCTCACCATTACGGCCTATGTAACCACCAATAAAAATTGTATAATTTTGTTTGAAAATCATTCTTAATTATTAAAATTAAAAAATTCAGTTGCATATATGTTACGTTTTATTCATTATTTAAAAAAGCCAAATAATCGTATTTCTGGTAGTTTAACCGTCGAGAAACAAAATAATTCATTTTATCACTTGTGCCGCTTAGTTCAACAGCAGTCAATGCCTATAGAGTATAATTTGTTGGCAAACGGAAAACTTATCAATACAAAATCTAATATTTTATCGTTATCGCCATATTTCGATGACAGGTTTAACGTGATTAGAGTGGATGGCCGCTTAGACGCTTCAGAATTTACCTACGATGAAAAAATATCCTGTTCTCATGCACGCATCACATCATTTGACCGAATTAATTTTTGAATATGAGCTGAGACACAGTTTACATGCCAGTCCAACACAATTGTTGTCAATAATAAGAGAATCTATTCGGCCAATCAATTGTATACATCTAGCGCTACGCACAATACGTGTAGACGTATCCAAGTAAAATCTGTTAACCCAATAATGGGATACTTCCCATTTAGAACCGTTGGTATAGATCTTGCAGATATGTTTCTTGGCCGTGGTTCGAAATCATTAAAATCGTATCTTTGTCTTTTTTATTTGTCTAAGATATAAGTGCATACATTAACAGGCCGTGTCCGATATTACGAAGGATGCATTTATACTCACCTTCCGTAGGTTTGTGTCTCTAAGAGGAAAACCAGCTGAGGTATTCTGCGACAACGGTCGCAATTTTGTGGCGGGAGCAAAATAAATAAACATTTTTTTTTAACAACGACGAGGCAACCCTGTCTGATTTCGAGCGATAAAAAAATTTATTTTTCACCTTCTTACACACATCATTTTGGCGGGATCTGGGAGGCGGAGTGAAATCGGCAAAATTTCATATTAGGCATAAAATGGGTAACTCTCATCTAACATTCGAAAAGCTTATCGCCTCTACCTCTACGCACAATTGAAACCAATTTTAAAGAGCCGTCCATTATTTCTTCTATACTTTTCTCCTGATGACGTTACGTAACGTACGACGATACGTTCTCGTTGGCCGAACTCTAACTGCGCTACCATCACTTGCTCTAAAAGATCTCAATAGGAACCATCTTCAACGATACGAAAGGAAACAACAGATTTATCATCATTTTCACGCTGGCAACGAGAATACGTTGTTATAATTTTAACGTTGATGTAATTTTAACAGTGCTCCAAATGGAAGACCAATTGCACATCTTTGAACATTGGGGATATGGTCATTCAAGAAGATAACGCACCACTGCTCTGCTGGCGTTTTGGATGCGTACAAAAATTGTTTCCTGTTAAAGACGGCGGGCGCGATGTAGCTGATACCAATTTAATCAAGTGATGTCTTCGCCATCCCGTCGTTCGTCTATGTCCTCTACGGACCGCAGAAGACTTCAAGGATTAACAATTTGAAAGTCATCGCCTTTCAACGAGGTTAAAGCTATTTGATTCAAGTGTTAAATAACCAAAATATCTAATTGCAATATGTTTTACCGTTGCGGTGCACATAATTATATCATGTAAAAATTATGTCCGGTAAATGTATGTTTTATGTTTTAATATTACCGCATATATATTATATCTACATATATCAATAAATGCCTATTTATCTATCATTTCATCGCTTATCAATAGAGCTCATAATTAGTTATGAACTTACCCAATAATGAATATGCTTCAGAGGCAAGTGTAGGGGAAAGTTTGATTAATTATGTTTATATTAACATGTTTTGGGGGCACATCCTAGACATAATATCAGAACGAATTTAAGCAACTATTAATTATGTTATATAATAGAACCACACTATAGCAATATATGGATATAATAAGAGGTTTATTAGATCGGTGAAGGAGCACTCTTACACAAAATAAGATGCACTGGTTGTAGACTCGTGTTTTCAAGTTTTTAAAATTTGTGTGCGTGAATAAGTTATTGGTAATTAGATCTGTTACAGTTAGTTTTTTTATATAGAATAAGGGTGACAAACGAGCATACAGTCCACTTGATGGTAAGTGGATGTTGTAGCCCATAGACATCTACATTTATCTTCAATTAAGAATCAAAATGCGGATGCGTTGCCAGCCCTGAAGTCTGAGATGGAATGCATCGTTTCCAGTAAAAAGAGTCTTCGGTTCTCTACACTCACCATACGAAACACACCAGCATTAAACTGCTATTTTACGCTAATATTCTGTAAGTGCGTGGCTTTCCCGCGTCGAGCCGCCGATCAGTTACTAGATTTAAGTATTTTATAAATTACAAAAACGTAAAATTAAGAATTTGTAAGCGGCCACCGAAATTCCTTGACTTCCAACTCAAAACCTATACAATTTAAAGCAATTAACGTTAATTGAAGTTTCATTTCAAATCTTACAACAAAAATGTAATTGAATGCAATTGAATGCAGAATTTTTCTAGTGCAATATATATAGTGAATTTTAACTTTTAACTTATTACGATGTTTCGTAATAAATTAAAAGTTAAAATATATCGTTGAAAAGAGTACTAAAAATCTTTTTAAATTCAGCCCGTACGCTTTTGTCCAATTATCTCTTATTTTATTATGCGTATCACGCCATATATTTACTGCGAACTTATATCCGAGTAGCCCATTGAAAATTTTATTTATTCATGTTTGTCTTATTGATACCTGGTTTGCTACACGGAAAGTACACAAAAAGCAGTGTTACGATATTATGCACGACGACGAGCACGACCTCGGTCTGCTTCCTCTTCTTTCGCCCCACCACAACTACCAGTAAATCGATTACGAACATATTACCCGATTTTCTCTCTGCTCTCTTAATGTAATGATCCACTATTTATTCAATAATTACGCCTATGAAAAGTCAACTGCAGAACATAGATCTTTCAATCTATGGAAATTTGCCTCATAGGAGAAATATTTGCCATGGGAGAATAGAATAGAATAGTTTTTATTTAATTAAGGTCACATGTAACTCTTTTAAAAGCCATTTTTAATTAACTACTGGTCTGGAAAAAACCTCTTCCCTTCGAAGTCAAGTCAAGCAGCAAGAAACCCAGAGGGATATTTTTAATAAATTTTACTATGTGAATTATATTTTTAACTACAAACTATTTACAAAATTTATTTTAGAAACATCTTGGAGGCATATACCTCATTCCCAGGGGTTATTATCAACCATCTACTCACTTATATTATAATAACCCTTTTTATACAGTTTTTGTTAAATTAAATATTTAAACTTGGTAATAGAGAGACCTTATATATATTCTGAGATTTTATTATAATAGCGTATACATTGGCCCAAGAATGAATTACTGACTGGTTACGTACTTTGTACTTCACTACCTTGTTTTATTCCTAGTGATTACAGTGTGTTTATCAAATTTTTTCTAAAATTACCTTTGTTTTTGTGAACATACCTTAAATTTTCGGAAATATACTGAGAGATCAAAGTTAATATTTTATTTTAGTTATTAGTTGTATTTCTTTAATTTTTTTTTCTAAGAAACGCTCTCGGTTTCAGATTGTAAATAGCTCTTATGGCCCTCTTCTGAAAAACAAAAACAGTTCCTAAATCAGCCATATTTCGCCTAAGAAAAATAAACTAATCTACTTATCTCGCCACTGAAGATTAGCGTCGAGAGTGATGCTTATGAAAACAGAGGATTCAACAGGGCTCAGTTTTTCACCATTTAAGAACACATTGCTTATCAGATTTTTACCTTTCTTTGTTGTAAATTAAATACATTCAGTTTTATTGCCGTTTAAATGTTAATTATTACCGTTAAACAAATGCACTAATTTTGATATACCATTATTCACTTCGTCACATTTAAACGATTGACGTTTAAGTTTAAAAATCAAGGAAGTATCATTAGCAAATAATACTATATTGTGATAATCCCCTACTAGGGAAGGTAATCCATAATATACAATAAAAATAGGAATGGACCAAGAATTGAGCCCGAGGAATTCTCATAATTTACCATTGCATTGATAATAACTTTTTGCATTTTATTACTTAAATAAAATAATTAGTTTTAGCGCTGTGTTCTGTATATCATAGTACTATAGCTTCCTGATTAATGTCTCATGGTAAACACAGTCGAAGGCTTTGGAAAAGTCACATAACATACCCAAAGCAGCCTGTGAATTCTTCCGTGTACAAAAAATATGTTTTATAAGCTCAACTCCGGCGTCGTTTGTTGTGCAACCCCTTGCTGTTTTATTAAAATTAAAATATTAAAAAAATAAAATTGGATGTAAAATATTTTTTTTAATTTCACATAAAGTTAATACAGAAATTGGTCAAAAATTGGCGGGGTCTAATACTACCAGATTTAAATGAGGGTATGACTGTACTATGATTTATTTAAATATTCTTTGCTACGAAGTACGAGTAGTAGATTCTGTTACGCCGCCGTTAAACGGCATTATCAAGCTTTACTTCATGACTTCAAATATTTTCATCAAAGGAAATACAGCTTTATTGAAGTTATTTCCCCAGAGCAAGTGGTAAATCAGCATATAATATTAATGTACAATTTGACTGTCAATATTTAGTACTCATATTTAACTAACTATTAGTTTTTAAAGCTTGCAACGCAAATATTTGCAATGTAATATAGCCATTATACCATTTGGTTTACCACTCTAACAATAATAATAAAGCAATAAAAATAATAAAAAAGCAAAAAACGATTATACCGATGTTGATTGTCGCTAACATAGCGAACAAAACGTCACGTTGTGAAATAACGTCATACTTATTATTACTACTACAATGAGGATATTATTTATCTAGTAAATCAGCAGAGACGAGTGTACTTATACCCATATTTCGCATAGTATAAAGGGACCAAATGTGACCACTTTTCATTAAAGTTCTATGCATAAATCTCAACGACTCTCACTCTAATTTGTATATAAATGTAACTTAAAAAACCCGAGCAAAGCTCGGTCATCCGCATGTATATATATATATATATATATATATATATATATATATATATATATATATATATATATATATATATATATATATATATATATATATATATTTAGTACCCGGATGATACACACATATATATATATGTATATATATATGTGTGTGTGTACAATAAATGCGCACTTCGTAGAAGTCAGAGGCAGGAATTAGCTTATATTTAAATGAACGAACGAACAAATAGACCTCAACAATCAACGGATCGATCCCAAAACCAACACGGAAACGAATCGGGCTAACTATACGCCTATAATTTTTATTCTAAATAAACAACAAAATGATCGCAATAACAAAATCAACTATTTACTTCCCAATTTCGCCTTTATCACCAGGCTTGTCGGGTATATATAAGAATATTATTGCGGTGATATTTTTGTAAGTATTCATTTTATTAATTATTGTTAAAAGGAAATTATTGCATATGAAAGTATGTACGGTACTTATAACACTACAACACAATTTTTAAATTTTCCGTCTGTCTGTCTGTTTGTTTCGGCTAATCTCCGGAATGGCTGGACTGATTTATACGGGACCGTGAAGAAGTAATATAGGCTACTTTTATTTTAGAAAAAGAAATAGAGTTCCGCGCAAAAAAATGAATACCCCTGAAATACAATGATAATAATTTCAGTCATCCTTGTTATAATTTTAATGGCATTGTAGTGACAAACGACTCCTTTCACACCTGATAGTAAGTGACTACTGTAAACCATAAACACCTGCAACCACCTTCATACAAATAAGGCTACATATGTGTTGCTGTCTCTTAGGACTGAGATGAAATGTCTAAAGCTTATGATTATATTGGATCTCTATACACTTCAGAACAGAACATAGCATTGTAGTGGCAGCAATCGTTAAGAGGGTAGTACTGAACCAGACCGATATAGTCTCAGGATTCCTACTACCTAGTAGGACATATGTAGGTTAGGATTCCTACTACCTAAAAGCTAGTCTGCTTTGGTTTGCTGAGTGCAGTTAAATTTCGAATTAATGATAGGAAATTAATATTGAACCGACGCTTTACTATATAGTGAGTACTTGCCTATGTATTTATTTAAATGGATTCTTATTTCGAACTTGAAATTACTATTTTACCACATTTTTTTAAGCTTGATTTCGTATACGCCTGCTCGGATCAAATTTATTAATTCATTGTAAACTAACTTCCCGATGAGCTGGAAACTTGAAATTTTAAAACTAGCTCAAATTCTTTTCGCAATGCAAGAATATGGAAAAATACGTGCAAGGTATGTTAAAAATGTTTAACAAAATCGATTCTATCTTCATCCTCGTGGTGTCAATGCATCTGCATTTTGATCTCTATCGAGGGTAGATGAAGATTTATAGGTGCAACAGTCTCCACTTACGATCAGGTTAACTGTGTGCTTATGTGTGAACCATATTCTATAAAAAAATATCTAAATAACGCCGAGTGAAGTAGGTCAACCAGATACTGATAATTAAGGACGTTTGCCTTACAATTTATTGAATCGATTGAATAGTTAATTTATAATAAATTTTATTCAAAGTGAAATTATACTGACTCCGAGCAAACAAAAGCATTTTTTTACTAATTAAGGTATCAGTTTCAAATGTAACTCGTGCCAAGTCCCGTGGGTGTCAAAAGTATGAGGCAGACAGGGGGAATTGAAACAGGGGATGGGCAGTAGCGTCTTCCTGGTCAAAATAATAAAAAAAAAATCAGGATGAAACCAATAACTTCCCCATTTTTTTAAAATTTCAATTTCTTAGTGGGAAGTTAAAAATAACGTATACTAAGGCGCTGTACGTTTATTCCGGAAATTGCGGATACTAACACGCCTGCAAAAGGCGGCAACTTTTATAATATTAATATAATATGAAAAAAAAATTTTTCGTTGGCCAAATGTTGCGAAGCGTATAAAACAAAATAAAAGTTTAAGAGGGACAATAAAAAGGCTCTGACTGTGTTGCTGAGAATCTAAGCTATGACGGCAATCATCCCTCCTATGAAGCAATACCGGGGGAGGCCTACGTCCAGCAGTGGACTTTTGATATACTGTGATGATGACGACTATGATGATGATGATGATGGGAATATATCTAAATTTGGCATAAAAATTGGTGGTTTGTTCAATTTGATCTACCAATTTTATCTGCAATTTGATATACAAAAAAATTACAATAATTAATTTAGCAAGTTAATAAAAATGTTGTAAAATAGTAATTGCAAGTTCGAAAATAGAATCAATTTAAATGAATACAGAAGTAGGTACTCACTATATAATAAAGCGTCGGTTCAATATTAATTTCCTATCACTAATGTGAAAATTAACTTTACTTAGCAAACCAGAGCAGACCAGCTTCTTTCTAGGTAGTAGGAATCCTAACCTACTTTCATCCTACTAGGTAGTAGGAATCCTGAGACTGTATCGGTCTGGTTCAATACTACCATCTTATCGATTGCTGCCAATACACTGCTATATTCCATTCTGAAGGGTATAGAGATCTAATATTATCATAGGCTTTAGGCATTCCATCTCAGTCTGTCATGTCTGTTAGATAGCAATACATCTGTAGCCTTATTTTTATGAAGGTGGTTGCTGGTGTTTATGGGTTACAGTAGTCACTTACCATCATGGGGAATTAAAGTTCGTTTGTCACTACAATGTCGTTATAATTATAACAAGTATGACACTTATAAAATATTATTTTTTTTTGCTATCACCCTTGAACTGAAAAATGGAAACCACTATCTTAAAAAAACATCCTATAACAGCCATCTATCGGAGGCTGCAAGACGTTTCTGTCATACCGCATAGTCAAGTATTACCACCCACGTGAGAAGAAGAGGAATGATGGATTCCCTTATGTCGCCACTATATGACGACGTATGAAGTACGAGTATGCGGCTCACCTGATAGTAAGTGACTATCGCCGCCCATGAACAACCGCAATACCAGGGATATTGCAGATGCTTTGCCCTAACGCTAACGCTCTACCCCCCCCCCACTTATATATATATATATATATATATAATATGGAAATGTGGCTGTCTGTAATTATATATAATTTGCAATGATAAACAAAAAAATATATATTGATCTTTCCTAAGGATCTTTCTAAAGGTTTAGATACAGGCCGTTTGTCCTATTTATGGTGTGATCGTCTTAGTTAGGACCCTTATTTACGTTGTGTTTATATAGTAACTCAATTCTTTCAGGTGTCTCTTGGAAGAATGAATATTCATTAGAGCAGTCGAAAGCTGTAGGAATTGCCTCATTATTATTTTAAGCTAAAGAATCCCGTTCAGGAAGAAAGGGCACAAAAATGTTAAGATCGCTAAATCGTCTCTATTCCACTTATATCAGTTCACATCATTCAATTCCTTATTAATTAATTTTTTCCCGATTGGAAAATGCTCATAATATTTATATACACGTATTTTTTTTACCAACAGAGTAACAAATCTTTATGTTGCAAAAGTGAGTGAGTGACGGAATCGGCAAGGGATTTCTTAGACGAAAGTTTATTGATCAAATTGGCGATATATTGAAGATGGGCCAAGATAAGTGTATATTTAACCTACGAGCATATATATGTGGATATATGGATGTAAAAAAACCAGAGAAATGCGTTAGGACGATGTCAAAGTAAGTCCGTAAACTCTGCTTACCACTTTGGGTGATGGGCGTTGGAATTTATGTATATACAGGAATGACCAAGCTCTCACAGAATATTATGTAATCTGTGAGGGAGTGGTCTTTGCCCGGTCGTACCACGTACTCAATTAAGGCAAAATATTTTTGTTAATATTGTATCAAAATAAGATTACTTGTTACTGCCATCTATTGTGTACCTTATGAGTAATGTCTACTGTGTACTGCCATCAGTAGCGCACTTTATTAATAAAATCTGTGGTAATGTATGCAGGTTATCCGTAATAAATTTCTTTTATTCACGCTTTTTTGTGTCATAGGTAATAAAAAACATGGTATGTTTTTAGATTATGGGCCCAAGCTCAAAGTTATTCTTAGTCGAAGTTTCTCCAAATTTAAAAGTAGTGAATTTTATTTAAAGACGTGTTATTAATTTACGCCAATGAAAGTATGCAAGGATGACAATGAACTATCTAGTAAATTTTAGACCTTTTTAACTGGAACTAGGCATTCCATCTCTGTCCTCAGAGATGACAACGCATCTGCATTTTGATTCTTAATTGAGGATAAATGTAGATGTCTATGGTCCACAGCATCCATTTACCATCAGGTGGACTGTGTGCTCGTTCGTCACCCTTATTCTATAAAAAAAATGTTCCCAAGTTACCAGGTCGGGAGAATTTCAATGAATTGATCTTTGCCGCGGAGAATTTTCTAATCCTAGAGGGTATGGTGTACTGCATCAAGCCAGTAACTGGGAAAGTGATTGACGCCGCAGATGATGTGAGAACAAAAGCAACATTAATAATGGCTGTAGACAGCGCGTTATATGTGCATATTAAAGACGTGAAGACCGCGTTAGAGCTATGAAATAAACTAAAGATATTATTTGATGACTCGAGATTTACACGAAGAATATCTCCTTTATGTAATTTGATTTCAATACGCCTGGAAATTGTGTCTGTATGCAGTCCGCTCGTAGCGCAAATAATCGAAACGAGACAAAAGTTAAGTGGCACGGGATTTAAGATCAGTGACGAGTGGATCACTTGTTTGCTCAGTTGATTAGCAAGGCTACCGGAAAAAATCGTGCCTATGAATGTGGCAATTGAGCATTCAGGCATTCAGATCATAACGCGCGCTATTAGAAACAAATTAATGAGTATAACGGAACCGGAAGTGAGCGGAAACAATCAATCAGATGACGTTAGCGGTGCATTCGCAAGTATGCAGAAGTGGTTACATAAGAAATGTAATAATTTTCTGTACTGAATGCGCATATAAATCAAACGCAACCAAATATCAATATTGGTGTAAAAAATCATGTCAAGTGCTATCGGTGCAAATAAACAGGGAGTCTACAAGTTGATTGTACCTGACAATATAGTGGCTAATTTGGCTGGATCAGGTAGTTGTTATCGCCGATTAGATCATGTTAATAGAACATATTGATATTCGCTACCATTTTGGCAAATAATGTATTGTTGATAATAAAATTAAACTGAAATATTTGGAAACAGCTCAAATGCCAGCAGAAATTTATATAAAAGGTTTGGGAAGTATTATTTTTAACATTATTAATTTATGTTAGAAATACAGAATATTAAAAACTATATAACAATTATTTTTAAATAATACTGGTTTTTACGGATTCTCTCGCGTTTATTTAACTTTTTAAAAACCCGACGTTGCGAGCGCTTTACAGCACCCATGGTCACGGGGGGACTGAGATAATGTCCAAATGTCATATTAACGCGGTTACCATAGATTAAATTTAACTTTGTGTAGATGGGAACAAAATTTAAATTTAATCCATGGTAACCGCGGTTAACTATGACATTTGGACATTGAACATCTCAGTCCCCCCCCGTGACCATGGGTGCTGTAAAGCGCTCGAAACGTAGGGTTTTAAAAAGTTAAATAAACGCGATAGAATCCGTAAAAACTAGTAGGTATTATTTATGTTACCGCCACTTCTCAAATTTAAAGATTCCGCATTTTTGGTCAATCTTATTGACGAATCAGATTTTTCTTTCTCCGCACCGCTAGTTGACAGTGACAATCGCTATCCCGTGTACGTCATACCACACCACGGTGTTTTGCGTGCAGACAAGACCACTACTAACCTTCGCATGGTTCTCGACGCGAGTCATAAATCGAGTTCAGGCCGTTCACTGAACCATAATGGTCCTAATTTACAAGGTGATCTGTTTGCAATTATTTTAAATTTTCGTCTTTTTCGCTACCGCGCTTTCCGCTGATTGTAAACAGATGTTCCTTCAATTATTATATATTGTATGTTTCCTTCAAATTATAATTAATAGGCGCGATCGTCGCTTTCAACGCATATTATATCGTTTTCACCCGCAAGAGGAACTTACCGCATATGAATTTAATAGGGTTTGTTTTGGATAAGGTCCAGCCCGTACCACGCGCTCCGTGTCATACAGCAACTAATTGCGGATGATGAAGATTCATTTCCGCTAGTAAAGATAATTGCTTCCCGCTATATTTATATGGACGATATCGTTTTTAGCGTTATGTAAGAAGAAGAAGCTATATTATCTGCTAAACAGCTGATTGAACTATTTAAACGTGCGCAGTTCGATTTAGTCAAATGGACGTGTGATTCCGACTCGGTCTTGAGCGCTCTGCCTTCGTCACATAAGATTTCAGAGCCTCTAGAATTTGATAAAACCGCTCAATTTAAAATTTTCGGCTTGAGTTGGGATAAATCTCGTGATCGTTTGAGTTCAAGGTAACCACGCCTGACGAAAAGTGTTCGAATCATTTTAGCAGTAATTTGGACATCATGGGCTTCGTAGCGCCCGTTGTTCTCTTCGCTAAACTTCTCATAAAAAATTTGTGGCTGTTGAAACATGATTGGGACGATTGCCCGCCCCAGCATACAGTAGAAACTTGAAAAAAGGTTTTGTATAGAGTTACCGCTTCTTAATTACCTCAAAATATCACGACATTTGGGTGTCTTCGAACATTGTGTTGTACGATTGGTCGGTTTTTCGGATGTTAGTGAGCGTGCTTATGGAGCAGTGGTATGTACGAGGTAGATTACCCATATTACTCATGCAATCTAAGTTACGATGCGACTCGTCTGCGTCAAGTCAAAGGTCTCACCAATGAAGCCTTTGTCTATCGCACGTCTCGAGCTCTGTGCTGGCGAATTACTAGCAAGACTAAGTAGGCGCGTGCCCGACACCTACGATTCACGTTATCATATTAGTGAGATGTACGCGTTTACAGACTCAATGATCACACTTTATTGGATAAACTCTTCTCTGCACCGCTGGCAAACTTTTGTCGCCAACCGCGTCGTAAAGATTATTGAAAATTTACCAGCCGCTAATTTTCATCACGTCGCGGGAATAAATAACCCAGCTGATTGTTTATCGAGAGGTCTTACACCCGCAAAGCTAATATCTCATCAATTGTGAAAATGGTCCACTATGGCTCGCGCAAGACCTATCGCTGTGGCCTATCAAAAATATAGACCATAATAGTATAGCGCTAGACAACGTACCGGAAGAGAAAATAACCGCACACCCCATTACTACGTCAGATCCAGAAGTTTCTCTAATTCAGGATCTTAATAAACCCATCTCCTCATGGAGTAAGCTCACGCGTATCCTTGTTTATGTCTGCAGATTTATGAATAAATTACCTCGTTCCGGTTCTATAGCAGTTACCGCGTCCGATATATGCGCCGCCGAACATATGATAATAAACGACATTCAAAAAAGACATTTTGCATACGACATCCGACAGTTAGGAGCCGGTAATGATTGCTCTTCCGCGCTAATGAAGTTTAAACCATTTTTATGTGATGGCCTTATCCACGTTGGTGGCCGCCTTACCAACTCCGCTGAAAGTTCAGAATACAAATATCCGATTATTTTACCACGTAACGACGCTCTTGTATAGTCGCTGATCGACTACTATTATAAAAAATATTGTTACGAGCTTGAGGTTCGTGACAATAAAAATTGCCGATAGAATAACCTAAATTAACACTTTAATTTTCTTTACACCAATTAAAACTTAAAACACTAATAATTAATCACAACGATTCACTTTATTTCGCTCCGAAGCTTCGCTTGTCTCGCCCAATTCAATACTTCCCGATCGCGTATTGCAGCGCCTATAAATACACATTAGTACCGAATCATCCAGAACATTCAAGTAAATACGCGCACCAATCGACAAAGCACGGAAAGTTCGAGAGTCAGCTTCCAGAAGCTTAGTTCTTCGTTTCGATAACAGATGGCGCTGTCGGTTGAAAGATTAGTGATGTCATTTTCTGGAAAGCTCCCCTCGCTCTCATCTCTGACACTAGATGGCGCTAGTGCCGTCGACTTAGGCGCGTAACAATATTTACACGCCGGCCCAGAGCTTCTCATGTCTTTGTTAAGGCAACGATTTTGGATCTTGTCTGCTAGACAAATTATTCGGTCTAGGATTAATAAGTGTAACACTTGCTTTAAATTAAAAGCGCGCCCGCAATTACCTTTAATGGCTGCTCTACCGGGACATAGAGTCAAGTAGGTAGATAAAGCCTTCGCTTATAATGGCTGTGATTATTGCGGCCCTATATCGTATACGCCCATACGAGCTCGCGGTGTTAAAACTCGCAAAGCTTACCTATGTATATTTACTTGCCTTAATACGCGCGCACTCCACATCGAAGTAGCCACGGAACTTTCCACTGTGAGTTTTGTCGCAGCTTTAAAGCGCTTCCTATCACGACGGGGTCCCGTGAAGTGTCTCTACTCTGATCATGGTACACATTTTATAGGCGCACGACCTTATTTACGAGACTTATATAATTTTATCACAAGGGAGTATCGCCCGCGTTTGGAAAAAGAATTGGCCGAAAGTCGCATTGAATTCAAGTTCATAGAACCTTCCGCCTCACATTTCGGAGGTTGTTGGGAGAGTATGGTGAAATGCGTAAAGAACCAACTTTTTAAGGTTATTGAACAGCAGATCCTTGCATATGACCATGGAAGTACTAAACGACTCCGACCCAGCTGAACCGACGGCTTTAACATTTTTTGAATACGTTACCATTACGCTCTCTACCTGCACATGTAGAATTTTCGCCAATCAATTTGCTTCAACGATACGCGCTCTTAGATAAATTGGTCCAGTCCTTCTGGCGTCGTTGGAGAACTGAATATGCAACTGCAGATGCGGCAGAAATGCACTCAATCCTTGATCACCGCAGAGGTTGGCACGGTAGTCATAATTATAAATGATAACTCGCCTACCCTCTCCTGGCCTTTGGGAGTGATTGTAAAGGTTCACCCGTCTAAGGACGGTATAGTTCGCGTTTCTACAGTAAAAACGGCAAAGGGTGCGACCAGTGGTGCGTTTATGTCCGTTGCCTACGCAATAATAACTATATCGCTTGCATATTCTATGTATCATATCTATGTATTATAATATATATTTATATTCGCTTGGCTTTAATTAGTATTACTTGTATTTTTCGCATCACATTATTATAATTTAACTTTTTAAAGGCGACCCTTTAAGGGCGGGGGAAATGTTACCGCCACTTCTCAAATTGAAAGATTCCGAATTTTTGGTCAATCTTATTGACGAATCAGATTTCCTCTATAATACCTTTCATTCATTCATTCCATCTCATTCCCTTTTGCAACCGGCAACAGAGTATAAGGGAAGTCTAATTAAGACCGCACACGCAAGTACATTGTGTCACGCTCGCTATATCTGCTTAATTATCATAAACTTAAAATCACGGACGTGAATTGTGTTAAATAAGTGTAAATCGCGCAAGAAAACTAGGAGTGCACCACGCGAGTGTCAACCTGAGGTACCCAAAGAAGCTGCCAGCGTTCACCAGGTGCGTGCCTTCAGTTTTACGTGTCGGTTGCAAATTTCAACGAAATCTAATTCCAATTACCTATTACAGTCCACTTTAACCCACTTTAATGCGTCAACAATTTAAAGGTGTAGTGTTCGCGTAAATATAAGAAATCATTAAATAATTATTTTGTTTTGTTTCCTTTCTAACGTTACGGCTTTTGCATCAAAAAAGGTAGTTTTAAAATAATTGCTGGCTTTTTGGAAATTTTTAATATATAAAAAACATATGTGCAGTTCACACGTAGTAAAAGGAAACCTTTAAGAAAAGTAAAAGTAAAGTAAAGTAAAGTTACAGCCTATATACGTCCCACTGCTGGGCACAGGCCTCCCCTCATTTTCTGAGAGGGTTTTAGGGCAAGGAAGTGTCCGCCGCGCTGCCCCAATGCGTGTTGGCGAACTTCATATGTCTTCGAAATATTTTTTTTAAGAAAAGTAGACCGAGATAATAGGAAATACCGTATACTTTATTTTATCTCATTATCTCACTAGTTAAATCTTATAGATGTATATGTTTGTATCTGTTTAGTGTCGCTTTTTTGTTTCGTCGTGCATCAAATCATAACGATTCTAAAGAAGTTTTGATTTTAATAAGACTTCGATGAGGTTGAAGAAGCTACAGTTCGCGACCGCAATAAAGGAAACAGCCCTAGTTGCTATGGCTGTGGGGAAAGGGGCCACCTTCGATCCAGTTGCCCTAAGCGAACTGTAGAAGGGTAAAGTGATCGATCTCGAGAGGGTATTGCGGCTACCAGTACCACCCAGCAGCAGGGAAACGAGTAAAAGCCAGTAATGCGGGACGGGTGCTGACTGATGTTACACACACGCTCACAAACCTACGATGGTAGTAGACTAATCATCAAAGGCGAGATCAATGGAATGCCGTGTAAGATAACCATAGATAGTGGCGCCTCTCGCACGGTTATCAGTTCCCAACTTATAAGACAGTTCGTTGGGGACTCCAAATACAACCAAGAACGCATTAATTTGGTAACAGCCACCGGTCACCGCATACCCGTCCGTGGAGAGAAGGAGATGGAGTTGAAGCTACGCAACATGATCTACCAGCGTAATGTCATCGTGGCGATATAATGGACGACTGCATCCGGGACCCAGACTTTATGAGGAATAATTGAATTAATTAATGAATAAATGTACTTTATTGTACACCACAAACAAATTTACAAAGAATATAACAGAGAGCAGATTACATGTATAATTTGGCGACCATATCGCTACATAGCGATCTCTCTCAGGCAACCAAAGATGTAAAGGAATAGAACAGTGAATACTATGTAGGTGGTGCAATATAAATATACCTAATATAATGCCAATACATACAATAATATATGTTACATGTTGTGTGTATATATATATATATTTATATATATATATATATATATATATATATATATATATATATATATATATATATATATATATACAACATGTAACAAAAAACCCTGTGGTTCCCTTTAACTGCGTTATCAGAGTCAGTATCCAAGCATCTAGAAACAATTTTTGTCAAAAAAAAAAAAACACATTTAAGCAAAATACTTTAATGAAAAAATTTTTTTTTTGCAAATTGTATGTGGTTTTATTATCTCTACATTGGCCGAGCAGTAAGAGGATTGTCAAAGACCCCGCATTACCGATACTCGTATGAGTTAGAGGAAATAAAACCAAATACAATTTGCAAATTAATTTTTTTTTCATTAAAAACAAATATTTTTAAATATGTTTTTTTGAAAAAAAATATTTCCATACGCTTAAATACTGATTCTGATAACACACCTAACGGTTCCCGTTAGGTGTGTTATCAGAATCAGTAATGGGGTTTTTGTTATATGTTGATATATATATATATATATATATATATATATATATATGTATATATATATGTTCTAAAGATATAAATCTATAAGGCCTATGTTCAGCGGTGGGATTTTATAGGCTATAATAGATAGAATAATAGAAAGAAAGTTTAGTTTATACCCGACTTAAACATTTAAATATAGTTTGATTTCGGTCTCATTGGCATAGTGGTTATAAACGCAATTACTGATCACAATGTCCCTGGTTCGATTCCGGGGTCGGTTAAAAAAAATCTGTTGTTGAGTAATTTTAGTGCGTTTATGTATTAACATATAACGCACGAAACCTGAGGACTGACAAGAAGATCCTGGAGCTGGAAGGGGATAGAAAGGAAAGGAAAATAAGGAAAGATAGGAGATAGACAAGTTGCGCTGGGATATAATAGGATTATCTGAGGGGAAGTGAGAGGTAGAACACGGTATTCCTTGAATCCGGCAACTTTTTCTATTAACGGAAGATCGACCATCTGCCCCAAGGAGATGTCAGATTTATCATCCACAAGTCTCTCGATAACCATGTTGTAAAAATTGGAAGTGTGTCGACGAAGGTTACGTACCTTATACCTTAAAATTATCAAATGATATTCGCTGAAGGTCATACAGGTTTACGCACCAGCATTGGCACATCCCGATGCTGAGGTGGAGTGGAAAAGGAGTCTTCAATGCAAACCTAGGCACAAGAGAGAAAGGTCAGTTGATGTTAGGGAAATTCAAATCCTGGGAGTCAGCAGCTGGCCAAATTCTTGGAGAAAAAGGGACTCTTTATGATGAACTCTTTCCTATAGAAGCGGCCCAATTAATTGACTTCATTATCAGTTGTAATAGCAAATGCAATCTCATTTTTTGTTTCAACGCCAATTGCTTTTGATGTCACAGGGATCACGAAGGTGAAAACTGACAGCGATCCCCGATTGGCGAGAGTTACACTGAACCTAAACGTTAACATTATGATTTCTTATGTTTACGTAAACACTACAAACTTAAATGAAACTAAGTTTTATGGATTTTATCGAGTATATTAAATAATTTTAGATTCCTGACGTTTCTACTGCTTTACATCACCAATGGTCCCGGGGGCGACTGAGGTGTTTGACGTTCTTACATCACAGTTAACCACGGCTAAATTCAGTGTTTTAATCCAAAGCCACCAAAACTTTCAGCTCAAATTACAAAATCGTTTACAATGCCTAGAAGACTGCAATGCTGTGGAAATTAATGACAAGCTCGTGAAAACATGCCATTCCGTTGAGACAACACACCGCAAAGTCCTGTATCACTTTCGTCTGTGTCAATTATAAATTCCTTGCCTGCATCAGGGTACCCCAAAATAGATGTTTTTCACAAACGGTCCTTGAGTTCCTGGAATGCGATATGCAATCTTCTTAATGCTGTATACGTTCCCTTGTAACGCCCCTTCCACAAAAAGTTCCTGCTGTCCACATTTAAAAACACCTTCCTTAACGTCGATCTCACAACAATTATATATATATATATATATATGTGTGTGTGTGTGTATGTTTATGTATATGTATGTATATGTTTATCATATATTTTTAATGTATTACTTATTTATATGTTATTTTATTGCATGTATTGATATTATATTAGGTATATTTATATTGCACAACCTACCTAGTATTCACTGTTCTATTCCTTTACATCTTTGGTTGCCTGAGAGAGATCGCTATGTAGCGATATGGTTGCCAAATTAAACATGTTATCTGCTCTCTGTTATGTTTTTTATTTTATTAGGATTTTTATATTTTGGGAAATAATAACCTCGGTTTTTTATCTTTAGAACTAATTACGTATTTACGTAATTAGTTACGGTATATTTAAGTAATCTTGAGAATTTAAGCAACACTGCACTTCAAAGTAAATCTTAAAACTTAACCAGACCATGGTAACTGCGGTGCAGGGACTGCTAAGAATCTCCGTTGGAGGTAAGGTTGCCACGTAAACGGCTCGAACTGGCAATATATAACGCACGCAACCTGAGGACTGACGAGAAGACACTGGAGCTCGAAGAAGAGATAGGTAAGTTGCGCTGGAATGTTGTAGGATTATCTGACTTCTAAAAAGAGAGGAAGAACACGGTGATTCTTAAATCCAGCAACTTGTTGTATGTCCATGAGGGTGACCATCTCTCCCAAGGAGTTGTTCCGAGGCTCTATAGTTCCATAGATTACGACGGGGCAGGGAACCACCTGACTCGTGCGTCCGCGTGGGTGGTTTTGCAGTCAGAGTGGGGAGGTATATGAAGTGCCTGTAAGTGTAGTATCTTGGGACCCCTCGTATACGCTGATGGTAACCACCTCGGGGTTTTAGCCGGTAGAAGTTCATTATAACTTTCTCGATGCCCCCCGCAACGAACGGTATTCGTGAGGATTTCCCCACGAAAAAAAAAATCTTATAAGGCTACCGACCTCACACATAACCTATCCATTCATCTAGTTTTCTCTGATGCGTAGTTTTACTTTGAAATTTTTATTAAAATTGTACAGTGGACGCGTGATATGTGAGATAATGCATAAGGTCAGCTTTTCTTTGTTGATTCGAGAATGAATCTCTATCTGAAGAAAACATTTTTGTACGTGGGAGAGCCATGCTGCGGCTATATTATGGTTGTACCACGAATAAGTCGACTCGACCGGGCAAGCACCATGTTATCAGAGAATACTGGCGTAAAATAGCATATCAATTCTATTGTGTTTCGTATGGTAACTAATTTGTCCAACCGTCTCATTTTGGTAAAGGGTATGTTACGAGCTTGGAGTTCGTGACAATGAAAACTGCTAAACAGTAGAATGTTGTAGTATGGAATTCTCTAGAAAGCTCTCCTATTTTTGCTACTCGATACTAGATAGCGCCAGTGGTATTAATTATGGCGTGCAACAGTATTATAACAATTTTATCAGCATTAACTGGTTTACTGTCATCCATACACCAGTTTTAATGGTGTTTAGGGCTTTTCGTATGTTTGATTATAATTCCTTTGGCAGAAACCCCTCGTAATGACCACAAGGTCATTAGCATAACCTAGTGTATCATTGCAAAGGTCTGCCATCTTGTACATTAATTGGTCAACCACGAGAGTCCAAAGAAATGGTGACAATAAACCTCATTGTGGACAACCTCTTGTAGTTGGAACCTCAATAGATGTTTGAAATAGCGCTATTTTTGCCTTGTTTTTGCCTTGTGGAGAGCATCGACATGCGCCCACCTGGCGGTTGTGAGGTCAACATTTTTACTCATTGATATTAAGCCAATCATCAGTGATGTTCTGCTGAAGGCTTCTTCAAGAACTTGAAAGGCACAAAAAGCTATTTTTTAAACACTGCAACAGGCGTTTTTTCGACCCTGTCAATAACTATTACTATTACTAGAATTATTATTATAATAGGACCTACATTTTTTTTTAACAAGGTTACTCTTTGAAAAATAACAGGGTTATTTTCTCCAATATAGGTCTCCCATGCAAATTTAGCCGTTTATTGCAAAATAACCCAAAAATTATAGAAGAACCCTGTGTGCTATTTGCCGATGATATCTCCTTGCTTACCTCATGTGACAGCAGTATATACATACATAGGAAATTACATTTGATAGTAGAAATGACAACAAACTCGATGGCAGAACATAACCTTGAAATAAATTTCTCCGAAACGAAAATAATAAGCTTTCACCCCTACAATAAATACCTTAAAAATGGAAAAAGTAAACGAATTCACCCTACTTAACTTAAAAATAGACACACATATTTACTGGAAAACCCACATAATGAAAATAAAAAAGGGAATTAGCAAGTTTTACATACGCTTTCCGAGAAGTGAAAAAATCTACTAATAATAATAATGATACTGATAGATGCAAACCCTACTTCGTCAAACATAAAATACTTTCTTGGAAATCTGCAAATTCATTAAAAAATACCCAGAATTTTATATCAAACGAGGAGAAAGCAATACCAGATACCAATTACGCTATAAGGAAAAACTGACTATATCCATATGTCGCCTTAAACTACATTCATCAGGTATCTTCGTCATTTCTAACAAAAATTTTAACAACTCCCAAACTCGATATAAAATATGGAAAAACACACTAATTTTATAAATAAACTGAAGAAATTTTTAATTTGTAAATATTACTACACACTAAACTAATACCTAAATGACAAATTTTAAATGCCTACCTAGCACACCTACAGTTACTATATTACATAGAGTACTCATCATTATTGTTTCATTATAATGGTCCTCCTCTCTCTTGATTGCCGTGCCCTGCAGGGCCCATAATGTTCTCATAGATTTAAGTTAAAACTTAAAAAATTTTCAACACCATAACTGTAACATTATGTTAACTGTAAATAATATGAATATGAATAACCCTGTATACACAGAATAGAATACAGAAATATATGTTTTGGTTGTGCTTACCTTAAAAACAGAAATTAATTATAATAATTTAAAATAATTGGGGCTAATTTATTGTAGTTGAATTTCAGTACGTTTTAATTATTAGATAACGCTGTATAATTTCAATGGCGTATCAGATTACATTTTAAAAACATGTTTATCTGATACCGAAACTTAGTAAAACAAAAATAAAATTATTTCAAATTGGAAGGTTCTAATCCACACATGGGTCAGAAATAAATTACCATTATAGCCTATAAAGTTCGCTGCTATATTTTTTATAGGAAAAGGGTGACAAGCGAGCACACAGTCCACCTGATGGTATATGGTTGCTGTGGCCCATAGACATCTATCCTCGTTTGCGAATAAAAATGAAGATGAGAACGCCTCTTTTCCATGAAAAAGAGTCTCCTATTCTCTAAACTCACCATACGAAACACAGCAGCATTAAGCTGCTATTTGACGCTGGTATTCTGTGAGAGCGTGGTTCCTTCCCCGATCGAGGACAATATTACTATTAGTATTAATAATACATAGGTAATATTATTATTACATAGATAGTGCCACGATATATATATATATATATATATATATATATATATATATATATTACAGCAAGACAGACTGTGAAAATATTTAAAAAATAATTCTACGTTATTATTAGTATTTATCAGAGCCTATAAAAGTCCGCTTTTAAACATGGGCAACCCCATAGATTGGCTCATGTGGGGATTTTTCCATAGTCGCTTTGAAGCGGGCTGGCATTCTCTTTTGCTGCCTCTTACGACGCTCACAGGCCGAAAGAGGATATAAGTTATTTTTACACCGCTACTACACGGTAGAAATTCCAAAATAATCCTAATGTTTAGAAAATTACTTAAATATAAAAATCTATTAAAATTCACAGATGGTAGAAAGAAATATGTTACATTACAATGATGCAGTCGAAGTAGAGTAGGGTTCAGTTGCGAGTACAGTGTAGATGTAGGAACTCTGGAACACTTATGCTTTTGCTGTCATAAACTTCTCTATTATCTTTGTATAAAATTCTCCCTACTAACATGGTCCACCTTACAAATTTTGAGGCTTAACTGTCACTAGTTTGCAACCCAATTAGGAAATTAGCGGAATTTAGTAAAACTAATGAAATTAAACTCTGACTATTAATATAATTCTGGTTTAATGATATTTATTATTATTACTAAGTATATTACTGCACGCATAATGTATATAATCTGTTATTTATTACAGTTATCACAATTCACAGTCTGATATATAGTTTTGGAACTATAATTTAATCTTAGCGTGAATTCTTTGACTGACTTGACGAGGTTACGAGATTGCGATTAATTAAAATTAAGATCAAGAATGTTATCCCGTTGAATACCGATACAAACTTCAAACATTTTAACTTAAATGCTTGATGCTTAAATGCTTTTCAGATGTTGGATCATTTCTACGTAACCACACGCAGTTACTAATAATAAATTTTTTACTATCTTATTACTTTACTCAAATTTTGAATTCACTTATTTTGAGTTATTATTTACAAATATGCTTTCAAATTTAACAACGCGTCTGTAATCTTTTTTATAGGATAATGGCGATAAACTTATTATTGGCGTTGTTATCGCCCATAGATATCTACATCTATCCTCTACTACGAATCAAAATGCAGATAGGTTGTCCATCGGTGAGAACTGAGATGGAATGCCTCGTTCCCAGCAAAAAAAATCTTCGGTTCTCTTCACTCGCCGTACGTAACACAGCGGCGTTCAACTGGTAGTTTATCCTTGTATTCTTTGAGAGCATAGTCCTTCCCCGGTCGAGCCGACCCATTCGTGCTACGAATTTAGTTAGAGTTAGAGTTAGAGTTAGAGTTAGAGTTAGTAGGGAGAATTTTATACAAAGATAATAGAGAAGTTTATGACAGCAAAAGCATAAGTGTTCCAGAGTTCCTACATCTACACTGTACTCAACGAACCCTACTCTATATTGTATTGTTACATATTTCTTTCTACCATCTGTGAATTTTAATGGATTTTTATATTTAAGTAATTTTCTAAACATTAGGATTATTTTCGAATTTCCACCTTAATAAAATAACTTATATCCTCGTCTTTCGTCCGGTGAGCGTCGTAAGAGGCAGCAAAAGAGAATGCCAGCCCGTTTCAAAGCGACTATGGAAAAATCCCCCATGAGCCAATCTATGGGGTTGCCCATGTTTAAAAGCGGACTTTATCTGATAAATACTAATAATAACGTAGAATTATTTTTTTAATATTTTCACAGTCTGTCTTGCTGTAATATATATATATATATAATATATATATATATATATATATACGTGGCACTATCTATGTAATAATAATATTACCTATGTATTATTAATACTAATAGTAATATTGTCCTCGATCGTCGGGAAAGACCACGCTCTCATAGAATACCAGCGTCAAATAGCAGCTTAATGCTGCTGTGTTTCGTATGGTGAGTTTAGAAAATAGGAGACTCTTTTTCATGGAAAAGAGGCATTCTCATCTTCATTTTGGTTCGCAAACGAGGATAGATGTCTATGGGCCACAGCAACCACTTACCATCAGGTGGACTGTGTGCGCTTGTCACCCTTTTCCTATAAAAAATATAGCAGCGAACTTTATACTATAATGGTAATTTATTTCGGACCCATGTGTGGATTAGAACCTTCCAATTTGAAATAATTTTATTTTTGTTTTACTAAGTTTCGGTATCAGATAAACATGTTTTTAAAATGTAATCTGATACGCCATTGAAATTATACAGCGTTATCTAATAATTAAAACGTACTGAAATTCAACTACAATAAATTAGCCCCAATTATTTTAAATTATTATAATTAATTTCTGTTTTTAAGGTAAGCACAACCAAAACATATATTTCTGTATTCTATTCTGTGTATACAGGGTTATTCATATTCATATTATTTACAGTTAACATAATGTTACAGTTATGGTGTTGAAAATTTTTTTAAGTTTTAACTTAAATCTATGAGAACATTATGGGCCCCGCAGGGTACGGCAATCAAGAGAGAGGATGACCATTATAATGAAACAATAATGATGAATACTCTATGTAATATAGTAACTGTAGGTACTCTAGGTAGGCATTTAAAATTTGTCATTTAGGTATTAGTTTAGTGTGTAGTAATATTTACAAATTAAAAAATTTCTTCAGTTTATTTATAAAATTAGTGTGTTTTTCCATATTTTATATCGAGTTTGGGAGTTGTTAAAATTTTTGTTAGAAATGACGAAGATACCTGATGAATGTAGTTTAAGGCGACATATGGATATAGTCAGTTTTTCCTTATAGCGTAATTGGTATCTGGTATTGCTTTCTCCTCGTTTGATATAAAATTCTGGGTATTTTTTAATGAATTTGCAGATTTCCAAGAAAGTATTTTATGTTTGACGAAGTAGGGTTTGCATCTATCAGTATCATTATTATTATTAATAGATTTTTTCACTTCTCGGAAAGCGTATGTAAAACTTGCTAATTCCCCTTTTTATTTTCATTATGTGGGTTTTCCAGTAAATATGTGTGTCTATTTTTAAGTTAAGTAGGGTGAATTCGTTTACTTTTTCCATTTTTAAGGTATTTATTGTAGGGGTGAAAGCTTATTATTTTCGTTTCGGAGAAATTTATTTCAAGGTTATGTTCTGCCATCGAGTTTGTTGTCATTTCTACTATCAAATGTAATTTCCTATGTATGTATATACTGCTGTCACATGAGGTAAGCAAGGAGATATCATCGGCAAATAGCACACAGGGTTCTTCTATAATTTTTGGGTTATTTTGCAATAAACGGCTAAATTTGCATGGGAGACCTATATTGGAGAAAATAACCCTGTTATTTTTCAAAGAGTAACCTTGTTAAAAAAAAATGTAGGTCCTATTATAATAATAATTCTAGTCGAAAATAGTAATATGTTATTGACAGGGTCGAAAAAAACGCCTGTTGCAGTGTTTAAAAAATAGCTTTTTGTGCCTTTCAAGTTCTTGAAGAAGCCTTCAGCAGAACATCACTGATGGTTGGCTTAATATCAATGAGTAAAAATGTTGACCTCACAACCGCCAGGTGGGCGCATGTCGATGCTCTCCACAAGCAAAAACAAGGCAAAAACAGCGCTATTTCAAACATCTATTGAGGTTCCAACTACAAGAGGTTGTCCACAATGAGGTTTATTGTCACCATTTCTTTGGACTCTCGTGGTTGACCAATTAATGTACAAGATGGCAGACCTTTGCAATGATACACTAGGTTATGCTAAGGACCTTGTGGTCATTACGAGGGGTTTCTGCCAAAGGAATTATAATCAAACATACGAAAAGCCCTAAACACCATTAAAACTGGTGTATGGATGACAGTAAACCAGTTAATGCTGATAAAATTGTTATAATACTGTTGCACGCCATAATTAATACCACTGGCGCTATCTCGTATCGAGTAGCAAAAATAGGAGAGCTTTCTAGAGAATTCCATACTACAACATTCTACTGTTTAGCAGTTTTCATTGTCACGAACTCCAAGCTCGTAACATACCCTTTACCAAAATGAGACGGTTGGACAAATTAGTTACCATACGAAACACAATAGAATTGATATGCTATTTTACGCCAGTATTCTCTGATAACATGGTGCTTGCCCGGTCGAGTCGACTTATTCGTGGTACAACCATAATATAGCCGCAGCATGGCTCTCCCACGTACAAAAATGTTTTCTTCAGATAGAGATTCATTCTCGAATCAACAAAGAAAAAGCTGACCTTATGCATTATCTCACATATCACGCGTCCACTGTACAATTTTAATAAAAATTTCAAAGTAAAACTACGCATCAGAGAAAACTAGATGAATGGATAGGTTATGTGTGAGGTCGGTAGCCTTATAAGATTTTTTTTTTCGTGGGGAAATCCTCACGAATACCGTTCGTTGCGGGGGGCATCGAGAAAGTTATAATGAACTTCTACCGGCTAAAACCCCGAGGTGGTTACCATCAGCGTATACGAGGGGTCCCAAGATACTACACTTACAGGCACTTCATATACCTCCCACTCTGACTGCAAAACCACCCACACGGACGCACGAGTCAGGTGGTTCCCTGCCCCGTCGTAATCTATGGAACCATAGAGCCTCGGAACAACTCCTTGGGAGAGATGGTCACCCTCATGGACATACAACAAGTTGCTGGATTTAAGAATCACCGTGTTCTTCCTCTCTTTTTAGAAGTCAGTTAATCCTACAATATTCCAGCGCAACTTACCTATCTCTTCTTCCAGCTCCATCTTCTCGTCAGTCCTCAGGTTGCGTGCGTTATATATTGCCAGTTCGAGCCGTTTACGTGGCAACCTTACCTCCAACGGAGATTCTTAGCAGTCCCTGCACCGCAGTTACCATGGTCGCCACTGTAGCCAGAAATGATGGAGCCATCAGGGACTTGGGGCCGTCTATTTGTATTGTTGCTCATGAGGACGGACGAGGGAGGAAGGAGGATTGCCTTAGTTGGCACGCTTGACGAGCAGGTTGGCAACTGCAGTTTTTATAGTACATTTCTGTTATCAAGACGATGCTGCTGCTCATCTCTTGCTTATTTCACACTGTCACCTTTTACGTCACCCACCCGAAGATATACGGTAGGAGATATTCTTATTGGAAGACATTTTTTACTTAACCAATACCTTGCAGGTAGGGGTGTAACGGATTATGTGCCAGTGCTCTCCTTATTGCGTCCCAGGGTATATAGTTAAAGGCGGTGACAATATCAAGGCTATCTCCTCATGCGGAACTCGCCTTCTACCCCTTGGGGCTCTAGTCTACTGGCGCGAACTTCGCAGGCTGAGCTCACTTAGTAGTGCTATATGTCCTGACCACCAGTACACTGCTCTGCGCTTAGGGCGACTGGTTCTAAGCATAGACAGGTCGCAAGTTTGTAAGCCAGTTCGCTTTCAGTCCAGGATCGGATTGAACATCTTCTGCGTTTTATGGCCAGGGTGCGACGATGGCAGCAGCTTGGAGCTTGTCTTGATCGAGTCTTTTGAGACACCAACATCGTGGTTGGCTCCTCTCTCAGCGACTGGGGTTACTCTTACGCTATTCGAGTTATAAGTACAATATCGAATACGAATTAGCCGTGGTCAGACAATGCGACCGTCTCCTCCACCACTAGCCAGCCCGACATCATTTGCACTGCAGGAGAAGTTGCCCACGTAAGATCCACGATAGATTCATCCTGCCACCCCACACATGTACTTACTGACCCCTAATTAATTAATTTGAAGTCTAACCCAGTCGCCTATACCATCACTGTCTTTGCCTTCGAATCGTCTCGAGAGTTGCGCCGAGAGCTTAGAGCGATCAAAAGACGAGGTTGACATTCGCGAACACAATTCGCCACATCGTCTTAGGTACGCCTCGTAGTCAGCAAGCGGCGAACCTATTGAGAGAGACATAGCAGCCCACTAGAACTAGAGGGCCCATCGCACTGCGAGAAAGCCCTACACTCTTCTCAATAGAGCGCAGGGTGGGGGCAACCTTTAAACCCTCCAGTAGATGGTAACAGAGCCCAATTTGTCACCAAATCAGCGAGGATGTTCGAGGACGGCTATACTAGACGACTATAGATCCAATTGTGATAGCCCTTGAGGTAGCGATAACAGCGACTGCGGCGAATGTGTCAGTGGCTGACTTGCACCTGCCAGTAGAAGTCGATCACCGTATAGGGCATATATAGAAAGAAAGAAAGAAAGAAAAATCATTTATTCACGGTCTAATCACAATAGATACAAAACAAAGCAAGAAATTGGAATTAAACAGAGAATAAAACAATATTTCCCTAAATTAACAAAAATGTAAAAATAATATAAAATGAGTCTGTGTAGCAGCATAAGACCGTGAAATGGTCAGGATTCAGTAAAAATCGAGATACAGAAACACGAATTGCTCTGATCCCGACACTGGTTTTCAGTCCGGCCCGCACTCCGACGTAACTCGGACGGCTGCCTCAATGCACATGCTATAATGCGACGCGGAATATATAAAAAAATATGTGTTTTTAAATTTTTATTCACATAAATAGTGGATATCATTAGTCTAATGAAGATAAGTACAAAATAGAATTAACGTTTTCCTTCTAAATATATCAATTTTATTTATTAAGAATGCGGAATAAACGTTGGCTAAAGAATAAAGGTAAGAAAATGATTCTCAGAAAAAGTAAATTTAATATAAATATTTAAATAAAATAGTTTTAAATATTATATAAAGTGAAAATTAAAATATCTACATAATTTATGGGACTGAGATTACTGACGTGTTGAAAGAACTTAACCTCCTACCAGTTTATTTTATAGATCGGTATTTTTTTGTTCCGAAAGTAAGTGTAACCTGTAATTGATTTTAAACCCACTAATTGTTTTCAGGTCACGCAGTGGATGCGGGAGGTTATTCCAACATTTAGTGCCATTATATTTAAAACTACCTCTGAAAGCGGCCGACCGGTATAAAGGATATACTAACTTGTAATTGGATGATCTGGTATTATACTGCTTATTTTGATCTTTAGACCAAATCAACTTATTATATAAATATAAAGGTTCTTTATTTTTAATAATTCCAAACAAAAGTGAGGCAAAGTGTAGTCGCCTGCGACAGTCCATTTTTAAAATATTAGCTTTATTAATGAAAGGGGTTACATGTGCACGTGGTTTTTTTTTTTATAGGATATGGAGACAAACGAGCACACAGTCCACCTGATGGTAAGTGGTTGCTGTGGCCCATAGGCATCTACATCTATCCTCTACGAATCAAAATGCAGATGCGTTGTCACCCGTGAGGACTAAGATGGAATGCCTCGTTTCCAGTAAAAAGGGTCTCCGGTTCTCTACACTCACCATACGAAATACAGCAGCATTAAGCTACTATTTCACGCTGGTATTCTGTGAGAGCGTGGTCCTTCCCCGGTCGAGCCGACCCATTCGTGCTACAACTATACTACTAATATAACTGCAGCATGGCTCTACCACGTATAATCATCGTTGTGGTACATTGAAACAAAAGCGCGCACAGGCAGTCTGTATCCGCTGTATTATTTGCTGTATTCGAGATAATAGTCGTGGGCCTATGAGAGAATCCGCGTAATTGAATTTTGAAAGCACAATAGACTCGCAGAGATGTATACGTAAGGTGATAGGTGTAGGTACTCACGAATACGATAAAGTACTTTCAACCTATAAAAGCAGTTACGTGCAATATTCATTACATGTTTCTCAAAACGAAGTTTGTCGTCCATTATTACCCCCAAATTTCTGACTTCAGAGACTCTCACAATAGGTTCGTTGTTTACAATAATGGCAGGGTGGCTTAGTGTGATCTTTTTTATTTGATTTGGCGATCCTAGAATAAGGTACTGCTACTTTTTATATATATATATATATATATATATATATATATATATATATATATCTTGGCTTCATATATATGGCCTCAAATATAGCCAATTTTTCTTCGATTAAGAACCCATTGCACTCCATGAGATTCCCCCTCTCCGTGCTTGGGCTTCTGGTGTGGTAATACTGGTCTCAAGTTAAAGAATAGCGACCGACCAGTCGCGATCTAGCCGTCTGACGCGAAATCTGTGCCTGTGCCTTGCAACTAACGTAAATTGTTAAGTGATAACTTCTAGTTCTATTGCTTGTAATTCTATACTTCTATATATATATAAATATATATATATATATATTCCATATATTGTGATTTTATCTATCGCTTTCTACTTCTTCATGTGAGACTCTTTTTGTGGTGTCATTGTGGTGTCAAATATAAAACTCTTAAACTGTGACTTAGTCGTTTATTCTGGCAACGGACTTTACCAGCAGGTAGAAGGGGATAGACAAAGTAACAATATATAGAAGATAAAAGCAGAAAGTACAGTATACAATACACGTATATTATACAATACATTTAATATTTAATAAATAGAAATAGGATAATATAAATATATATGTGTGTAATTGTATTGTATTGTATATATATATATATATATATATATATATCTGTTATTTTTATATATTTATTTAAAAAAAGATTAAATAAATAAATGCGTGAGTCGCCACATCCCCTTCAAGCCTTTTGAGGTTTTATCTTGTCGTGGTCCTTCGCGCAAGTTCTTCGGCCGCCTCCTTTATATTAGGTATAGTTAGTATCATAACCCTCACGAAATTACTTTTTAGGTTGCGAGAGCGATCTGTTACCTTTTCAACGGTCGGGACATTTATTTCGATTTGTTGGCCAAGCTCACTGATACTATGCGTCGACATTTCGCAGGCCAACTCCTCTAGGTTGGGCAAGCTTTTCTTCACTCTGGTGTTCATGGGTGTCACGGAGAAGTCGAAAAGATCTTCCTGTGTTTCCATGCCTTTGGTGGCCTCTTCTTCAGAGACTGTGGCTGTTACTGCTGCAAAATTTAGCGGCAAACAAACAATCGCAGCATTTGGGGGCTTAGCCTTACGCTTTCTTCCCCCTTCCGATGGGGCCGATTAGAGTGATATGGATGACGCCCCTTCATTGCACTCAATCACCTGATTTACCGGCATATTGGAGCACTTAAAGCGCCCACGCTGATCTCATTTCGGCGTCGTTGTACCACACAACACTGCTCCTTCATTCTTAATTTATTCCTTAGATGTTGGGAGGCCCGCGTTTGATCTCTATCGATATGCAATGTGTTGCACTTCTCTAACAGAGTCTATTAAGGCTGCTGGTGGTTGGTTCCCCGCTTAACAATGGAATGGCGGGACCAACCTGGGGTTTATTTTTGTTGCACGGTATGTTTGGTATTCATTTTTATACAGGTGGTCGTCCCTGAACCTAACACACTAAAGGATTGGGACTAGGCTGTCCCATGTCCCCACCATCACCCCACCCATTCATCCCAAACGCACCTTAGACCTGAGTATTATGGTTATTTTTGAAGAAGTTTTCTTCCTCGCGGCCCTGCGGGACCCCCGGGTCTTAATGGGCTTACGAGTTGTCCGAAATTGGTGCGCTAGGCACATTACCTTGTGTGTTGCATCCCGAGTACGCTCTAATCAAAGAGCTATACAGGGAGCAACGACAAGCCTGTAAAGACTCGTCACTTAGAGTATTAAGCCCCGGCCGTTTCTGGTCTTGTTGGAACCACGGGTATGCCCGTGCAAGGCCATTTCCCACTACCACCTATATCTGGGTGGCGATCCCCTATTCGCCACCTGGGGGGAGGAGGCGCCCGATGCGAGGACTGGCAACTCCACACGGGACCAAGGAAAATCAGCTTTCACAAAAAAGGAAGTACTAGTATGTAAATGTATGTTGTAAAAGGAAGATAGAAAGAACATAATATTTATTTAAAATTTAAAAACAAAAAATAACATCTACACAAAGTAATTAGAAACATATAATATTATGTGGTAACAAAAAGCCGCCAAATCAGCATAACGCTACAGTAACAGAGTTATCGCAGCGAGGTAGTAATAATATACTCGTATATTCTTTGGCGCAACTATTTAAAATATTCAGTCAGAGCCACATATTTAATATTTTGTATGCATATTGGTCCAATAACCCAGATAAGTTGTTGGTTTTATTGTTGTTCTACCCATAGCTCTCACCACACTATCAAAAGATAGCAGGGAACTTAAACAAAGCGTTAACGTTGCCTTTGTAAGTTTACCGATTTGCATCTTAATTAATTTGCTCAGAAGTCCAGACTTGTCTTGAGCAGTGCAACTGGTAGGCCTTCAGTCCCCCAAAGGCACTGGTTCTCCCGCTCACATACGGAACGCAGTGAGCTATTTCGCGCCAGACTCCGTCAGGAGGATTGTAACAAACCAGGCAGTCCCTTTCAATGCCACAACCTAAAAAGCCAGTGATGCCCTTCGCCCGGGGTGGACCGCTCCGAGGTAGATCCCAGCCACCCCATAAAGTGTGATACACAGACAAGTCATTGCATTTGAACAACAAACAAAATTAAGACGGCTTCTAATATAATTAAAATGACGTGGAGTATAATTAACATTGAAACTTACTACTACACTTACTTTTTACTACTTACTAGTAAGTTCTAAGTAAGGTCAACTCTCTCAATTTAAATTAAAAAATAAGTTTTAACAAATTAACTGAATCCGATCAGGTCGCTGCGATTTTTTTTTTTGAGAAATATTTTAATAATATTCCGATCATTAAAATATTTCTCATACGTACAATCATACTGAATTTTTTCTTGTCTTCGCCGAATAATTACTTAAACAAAACTTAAATGCGTGTATAAAGAATTTTACATTTCATAAACTGTCAGCAAAAGATATTGAATTTTTTGAAAACCGCAGATACAATCGCACCTCAGCTAGCTATTATTATATTTATCGAATCTGGTGTTTCCTGATTTAACGAGCATAGTAAAGAAATATCTTTATTTGGACTTCGTCAATTCTAGACCTATTTCAGTACTGCCAACACTTAGTTATAGTTTTAAAAATTATTCTTGATCAAATGTTCCTTTTTTAATGTAAATAGTTTACTTCGTAAAAATCAATTCGCTTTCACAAGGGGTCGCTCGACAACTGATGCTGGTGTTGAACAGATTAAATATATTTTTTATTCACAGTGTGACCAATAGTGTTATCAGGATTTCGGATGACTAAAACATATAGGAAGGTTAAAGAGTTATTTGCCTCTAACTACATTGTGAATTGTATTTTAGAGTTTATGGAGTGAAGGTGGTCTAAAAATGCAATTACTTTGTCAGATGGTAAAACTGTGAATGTGTCGTCTACGTACTGCTTGTAGAACCTTGTATTTAAAGGAGCAGTAAGAAGGGCTTTCTTCTAAAGTTCTCCATGAATATTTCGGCGACTATGGGAGACACAGGTGAGCCCATCACTATACCATCTACTTGCTTATAGAACTCCTCCTTCCACAATAGATAACCAGATGTAAGGCAGTGTTTGAGTAATAGGGCATATTCTGCAGGCATGCTGTTATCTGCTAGCTTCCTAGTTACAATTAAGATGCAGTCTTCAATAGGTATATTCAAGATCGTCCCCACGATTACATCAAATTTGATAAACCACTAATCCTTGCAAAAGAACACTGATTCCAACTAAGGATGATACGCGAGGCTATTGAAATTAAAAAAAACATCCTAATTTCAATAGAGAAGATAGATAGGTGCTGCCATCTGATTTCAATCCTATAATTAACAAAATTAAATCTAAACCCAAGCATACCACTGCAAGACTTCAAGATACTGTAAGCTTGTTCTGCGTAGATCGGACCAAAAATTAATATTCAAAAACTGAAGGTAGCCGGGCCAACTATGAAATTGGGATGTCAAACAACACAATCTCCACCGTAACCATGGGTACTGTAAAGCACTCCAAATGCCTGGTATTAAAAATAAGTTAATTAAACGCGATAAAATCCTTAATTATAGTTTTATTCAATGTATAGTGTTCGCGTAAATTTAAAGCTACATAATAAGCCCAGAATGCTGTGTGAAAAACATTTTCATGATGGTTAATTTAATGATACAACCAAGAAAAAGCTCTTGAGAACATCAGTCCCATGTGATGTGTAAGTAAAGTGTATAATGTATATGGTATTATTTTATGTATATAGTTTTCTTTAAGGATTACTCAGATATTTTATATGGGGATTACTAAATTCAGGAGTGGATATTGATAGACTGTAATGACGATGATGATTATTCATATGACCATCATCTGGATCTAACATGGATGAACAGACCACATACAGTAGTTTTAATCCTGTTAATGCTTTCAACTAATTTATAATAATTGGATCGGACAAAGCATCCAAAAGATTTGAAGTCTATAAAGTTAGTACAAGCCCTTCTTTACATTATTAAAAGCGCAACACACTGCATAATATTTTTAAATATCAATTTTTTTTAAAGAACAACAAACCTTAAGAAATTTCAGGCATCACAATCTATGAATAATTACATTTCGTCCTAAACCTATCAAATTTAAAGGCACAACTTGTACAAAAAACAAAAAATCATTACTTAAAAATGCTTTTAAAAGTATGTCCCTTTGTATATTTGCTAAAGTGCAACTAATGTTGCGTTATATAAATTTTATATTCACTTACGAAGAATGATCAGAAGTATTTTTTAATCTTTTTATATTTATGATTAAGTGCCCAAAATGAATACTTTAAAAATACTAGTTTTATAAATTTTGGCGCCGCTGCCTACGTATCCTAGTTTTCTAGTTTGATACTTCTTTTGGTAAACTTTTGCTTTAAACTTTAAAAATAAAATAAAAATGTGCAGATTGTTTACATGACTCTATCGACATAGAAATATTTGTAGCACCTTAGCTAATTTCTGACTCGCAATGTTGGAACGTGCCAATGAGAAGGGAGACGTGTTGCTTCTTCTAGTACCTTAATTAGAATACTCTTTATTATAAACTTAACTCTAATATATATTATCATGAAGGTTATATTATACTACAGACTGCTAAATACCTAGTCACTAATGAGTCACTAAATCTTCACATATATATTTTACAGCGAATAATGAAGGCGTTCTAGAGTTATTCTACGATATGAAATAAAATCATTAAGTCAGAGTTCTTCCAGAACCCATCATATGATTAACGCCGATTCCGTTGGAGCAATTTGTTTCAAACTCGGTATGTGACAGTCACCAATTATTATCTAATTCCTGAAATAGGAATTATAATTCTGACTCATACAATACTGCTGTTTTTGGGAGGAGGCTTCTATCATGATTTCAGACTAGAATCATCACAAAAAAGGGCTTTAGTTCGTAAAGGGTTTAAAGGGTCTCTAAATTTTTTAAGTCACTTATTATCTTTAGTCAAAATTTTGTAAGAAATTGGTGGCTATCATATAGCAAGTTTGAAAAATATAGATTCAACTGAAGTAGAGTTATACATATTTCTCAAGGAGGATTCTCACTTGGAAATTATATATCATAGAATATATCTTATACGTGGTATAGCCTACGGTAAAAATTTCATACTACTACGTATAAAATTTTTATAAAAGTTATACAAAAAAACACGAATAGGTCTGCTCAACTGAGGAAAGACCACGATCTTACTGAATACCAGCGTGAAATAGTAGTCTAATTCTGCTATGTGAGTATATATATATGTATATATATTCGTATGGTGAGTGTAGAGAACCGGAGACTCCTTTTACTGGAAACGAGGTATTCCATCCTAATCCTTAGAGGTGTTAACGCATTTAAATGTTGATTCTTAGTCGAGGAAAGACATAGATGTCTACAGATATATAGAGATCATATAATCTGTATATTTCCACTTATTCTATAAAAGATCTCCATAATTCTCTGCGACATACTCGTATAATGTGCGAAGATAATATCAAGCGAAAATAAAGCACATTCTCAATTCTTTAGGAGATAAAGCATTTCTCACGAAATCTTGACATATTAAATTTCTGGATATCGCAGGGACCATATTATGTGAAGTCTTTACGCGCGCCACAGTTGGCGGCACTACCGCCATCTATTATCGAAAAGAAGAACTAAGCTTTCTTCTCTCCACACTCAAATTTTTTATATCTAGTCGGTCGGGACCGGTATTTGGTGGAACATTCTAGATCTTTCTGTGGAAAAAGCCTATTTAAAGACGTTTAGGGCCATGACGGGAGGAGTATTGAATTGGCGATGCGAACGAAGTTTTCGGAATGAAATAAAGTGAACTAAAGTGTTAATTGTGATTAATTATTAGTGTGATTTAAGTTTTAATTGGTGTTCAGTAATTAAAGTGTCAATTTTGGTAATTCAATCGGCAGTTTTAATTGTCACGAACCCTTAGCTCGTAATAATATTGTAATATTAAGTGCGTTATAGTTTTTCAAGCAGTATCCTGTTATTAATCTGATCGTTTTAATAAATTGAATCCATGTCCGAAAAACCAAGAAGATAACATAATCGATATCCTATTAACTGTTTAAGTAGGCAACAAAAATGTTATAATTCCGCCCACTTCTTCGTTATTTTCGTATCACATTTAAGAACATAAGAATCACATTAGGGTTTAACTTTTCCGATTTGTCCCTTTAAGGTACGACCAATGAAGTAAAAAATAATGTTCTCAATGAAACGGTATTTTGCTTTTTATGGTTCGTTAGTTACATAACAAGGAACCCTTATAGTTTTGCCATGTCCATCCGTACGTCCGTTCGCGGTTTTACTCAGAGATCCTAAATGCTACAAATCTGTAATTTGGCATAGTTATAGACATTAATTACGCCTACAAAACTATGGGTGTACCTAATGTCTATAACTATTACCCGAAATAAAATCTTAAAAAAACATTTATATTTTGGGTACCTCCCATACAGGTAAATGGAGGATGATTTTTTACGCGTCTATTCTATCGTGTGAGACAACCAAACTCATTGAATATGATATATATATAGCATATTCGATTAACTGAAAACTATAATTAAGATGCAAAACGGCAAACCTTACAAAGGCAAAGTTAACGCTTTGTTTGAGTTCCCTGCCAGCTAACTTTTGATAGTGTGGTGAGAGCTATGGGTAGAACAACAATAAAACAAACAACTTATCTGGGCTATTTGACCAATATATAATATAATATAATATAATATAAATCTATGTGAATCACCCTTAAAGAATATAGGTAATGTGTTATGGTGGTGGTGGTGGTGTGTGTGTGAGAAGGAACTTTTGGTGGAGGTGGAGGTGGAACTTTTTAATGAGGATCTACGAGTGTAGTCCATTTGAATACATGATAATATTGAAATAAATACACATGTACAAAAAAACTATAACTAGGTTTAAACAAAGTAGAAGATAATAACTTAAAATTAAGACTTTACTTTTGTTTTGTAAATAAATTTCCTCCAGACCGAATGTAGGTCAAGGTGATCATTCTTCAACGGAGACTAGCCTGGGCAGGACAAGATTATAGTAACTAAGTGTATGTGCAAGCACAAGTATACTCTCTATTCCCTCATTCTCATAGTCCGTTGGGACGGTAATTCGACACGACCGGGAAGAGATCAGGCGTAGTACCAACGGCTTAACGTGCTTTACGAGGCACCGAGGCACGGGAAGAATCAAACAATGCCAAAAGAAAAACAATGACTGAATTTTTTTGGGATTCGAACCCAGGACCTCAAGTCGGCAATCGTGTTAACGACCAATGGACCAACGAGAAAGTCAGTTATGATATTATTATATAGTTACCGAGACTTAATACACTGTAATTTTTCAGATTGCTCAGTCGTCTGGGAATAGGTGAAAACTGAATTATAAAATTATTCAATACGACACTAACAGAATACTAGTGTAAAATAGCAGCTTAATACTGCTGTGTTTTTTAGAGTGAGTGTAGAGAACTGGAAATCATTTTTAAGAGACATTTCATCTCGTACGAAGTTCAGCCATGTTGTATTTATATTATGGTTAAGGCACGTATAAGCCGGTTCGACCAGTTAAAGGGACCACTCTCGCACAGAATAGAACCGCGTAAATTAACAGCTTAATGCTGCTATGTTTCGTCTGATGAATGTTGAGAACTAGAGAATCAATTTACTGAAAACCAGGTATGACCTCTTAATCCAGAGACTAGCGATGAAAACGCATCTGCATTTTGATTCAACAGAAGACAGATGAGATGTCTAAGTGCCATATTATCCACCATTTTCTTTATAGACTTGGACCTTTTTCCGCCTACAAGTCCGCCTCTTACTAGTATATTTTCTGATGCTAAGCAACAATAAGCTTCCGTTTTAATGTGTAGGAGGATCACATAATTTGAATATAAATTATTCGCGAAGAATTTAATTCTTGGCTTGCAAACTACGGGTTGCGGACTAAAAACTCAGACAGTCGTGATAAGAATCCATATTTCTACTACTGTAATGATGTTTACTACTTTCATCAAATGTGAAAGTATCAGTGATTGCCCTGTAGTCTTCGGTGAGTCGAATAGAAGGCAAGTAATCTTTAAGAGTGCAATGAATCAGAACTCAGAGCCGTGTCGAACACTGCAGCGCAGAGAGTAGCTTGAAGGAACAGAAAGCATTATTCCAGTGCTGCGACGTACCTTGTTAAGCTAGATGGATCTAAATGGATAAGATGTAAAGCCTGCAGACAATATCTGCTTGGGAGAGATTGGACAGGGTACTTGAGTACGATAACGAAAGCTTGAAAGTTGAGATTTCTGAAGTTTGTTGGTTACGTGTTCACATCACATTGGTTATTCACCAATTTAGCCGTAAAAGGGAAAAAGGGAGATCTCCCACCAGGCAAGGTATTCGACCCGGTGAGTAGCCAACGCCTCTTACGGTAGTACAGAGATATTCTATATATACTAGCTGTACTTCGGAACTTCAATAGTGCGATCGAGGCTTCGGGTGCGTTTTGCTTATAATGACAGCACCGCCACATCACTCACCTTTCTCATACCTCCAGATCAATATTGCAGTCTAGTTTTCGACGAATGTGCGAGTAGCAGGAATTGCCTTGTAGTCTGCTTCTTAGTCAAGAAGATGGCAAGTAATCGACAAGAGTGCCTTAAAGAAGAGGCGATCAGTAAGTCTCAAAGCCGTGCTGAACACTGTAGCGCAGAGAGAGTAGCTTGAAAGTTAAGGCTTACCGAAGGTTGCGTGTGGCCTGTTCACATCACATCGGGCTGACCAGTTTGACCATGGAAGGAAAAGCTGAGATCTTTCACCGGGCTAGGTGTTCAACTCGGGGAGTGGACAATGCTCCGTGTATTATTTCGTATCTATTCTATATTTAGCGCAGTAACTTCGGAACTTTGAAAGCGCGATTTGGGCTTCAGTGCGTTTTGCTTTTGGCTCGATGACTACGCCGCGCCGCCACAAGAAGTAATACTAAAATTGCTACATATTATGGCTAGATTTAAATAAATGATTTTTTATTATTTGGAAGAACTAAAATAATATTTTAAAAATCTTTGTCAGGAATGGTTTGTACAAGCTGATGGAAAATTAAGCTTTTATTTACGCATTGTATCAGTTTTCAATTAATATTAAAACATATTTAGTCCAATAAATATTTTGCTGTACTCCATTTCAGTCTGTTAATTTATTCAAATTGGAAGCGCGGATCATTTGACAGCCGATAGGTATCCGAATAAGAAGGACACATATTGGATAAACAATAATTAATGTAAGTCACAGGACGAATCCGTGGCGCAGTGGCTTAGCAATGAGTGGCTGCGCTGGGGGTCGCGGGTTCGAATCCCGCACGGAACAAGTAATTGTATGGCCTACAAGTAGTTGTTCCGGGTCTGGATGTTCGTCCTTGTGCAATTTATGTATGTAAACTGCCCCCACAATACAAGAGAAAATCTTAGTGTAGGGGTAACGTTATAAAAAAAAAGATTAACTGAAAATGAAAACGTAGGTATCTCTGCGTTCAATTTAATATTAGGCGTACATTGTAAACAAATATTTATAAGGCAAATAAATATTTTCAGTGATGAATTTTATCGCAAGTTCGTTTTAAAAAGCGTTTTGTTTTTATATCATATTACTAAATTAAAATAAATAAAAACTTCAAGGTTAAAATATAATACCTAGTTTTATATTCAAAAAAGCCATATTAAATTGTAATATAATATCCATATTTTTTAATAATGGATATGGGAGCATAAAAAATGAAGTTGCAGTAGCGTTTCTTCGGTTTTCTAACTTTTAATTTTGTTAATTCTTATTAATTTGTTTAAAGAGTTTTGTTACTTATTTCATTACATAATTTTGACTCTTATTCCGCCATAGACTGACTTTCATTCCCCTTACATGTGGGTAATTGGAGCCAAAACGACTTTTTGGTTTTTTAATTATAATTATGTTTATGGTAATGATAACCAAAAATACTTAAGTAACTCGATACCTGAATAGTTTTAAGATAAGTAATTGTGAACAAATTATAAGGCTGATTATTAGTGATTATAATAACGAGTTTTCCTTAAGTGACTCCCAATTCCCCCAACTCCTCTACTCATCGCCGCAACTCCTTGCTAAGCCACAGCACCACGGAGCCGTTATAGTGATACCGATTAAGTGCAAATTTTATTAATTAAGATTTTGTTTGAGCCCATTATCATATAGATAGATAGATAGATAAATAACATTTAAATGTACGCAAAAAATGAACAAAAAAAGGAGCGAAAAGAAATGTAGTACAATGGGCAGTCTTATCGCTTAAAACGATTTCTTCCCGACAGCCACAGGATTGCATAAAACAATAAAACATTGTTTGGCGAAAACTATACGATTATTTTTGTTATAAACCATAATATGGTAATATAAAATGGTATTATATAAATACACATTTAATAACAAATACATACAAACATAAAAATGTTGAATGCTATAATTAATTACTAGCATTAAAATATAATACTACATTGTTAGACATTGAGAACCTAACCATAAACATTAAAAATAAAGCGCATGTCTGTGACGTTACAAAGGAAGACTCGTTTTTTATTATCTACGCATTATACATTTTGCTCCCATTCCTTACTAACATTGTTTTCATACTATGTTGTATATTAAGTTCTAAAAAATAATTATGTAAACCGTGCAGTGGCGGTGTAAAAATATCCACTACCCCATATCGTCCCGCGTGTGTCGTAAGAGGCCACAGAGGGAAATTGAAATCAACATATGAGGGGCAGCAGCATCTCTGATAACGACTCAAAATAAAATAAAAAAACTACGGTTGACAACCCGATCGCCAAGCATATCAACTATGGCATAAACCCTCCCATGAAGCCATCTATGGGGGAGGCCTATGTTCAACAGTGGTTTTTATAAGCTGTGATGATGACGAAATAGTTAAGTACAGTATTAAATTTAATTATTACAAATATATTTTACAAATAAAATATTAACTATCCGCCCCGACTTCGAATCGGTGATTTCTCGACAACACCGAGTCCAATTTACAATTGTCCAGATTTAGAATTGAACCCCGTAACTTAAACACGCACAAAAATTTCATTAAAATCACTCGAGATATTTTCGGGTTCCAGTAAATGTATGAATATATATTCTTGCAAGATTCATCCCTTGAAAGACATATTTTTTTTGATAAAATAACAGTGACAAACAAGCACACAGTCCACCTGATGGTAAGTGGATACTGTGGTCAATAGACATCTACATTCATCCTCGATTACGAATCAAAACGCAGATGCGTTGTCACCCATGAGGACTAAGATGGAATGCCTCTTTTCCAGTAAATAGATTCTCCAGTTCTCTACACTCATTATACGAAACACAGCAGTATTAAGCTGCTATTTTACGCTGGTATTCTGTGAGAGCGTGGTCCTTCCCCGGTCGAGCTGACCCATTCGTGCTACAACTATACTATTAATATAGCTGCGGCATGGCTCTACCACGTATAAAAATCATATATCTATATATTACAAATATATGTTTTCAAAATAATACATAATTATTGTATTAACGTACAATTATCAAATATATTACTGTATATACATCCGGTCGTGTGTGTCTTCAAGGCAAGAGCGAATAGACTTTTTTTAAGTGCGTTTTACAATCTTCGCTTGCATCACCACTTACCGTCAGGCGGGATAGTACTCGAGCACTGGCTTATAATATTAAAAAAAGGTTATACCAACCACAATTCCACTTAATAGTAAGTGTTGATGCAATCATAGATGGTAAAGCACACTGACAGCTTAACAAAACCTATCTACGCAACGCACGCGACGCACCTACATTAGTAGTAGTAGAGAAAATAACACAATAATTAATACTACCGAAGCAAGCATCCCGTTATTTCCTCTGTTTTTCAGTATGCTACTGAAGGTGAACCCCGAGCTAGTGTGCGTGTATTGTGAGACGCTTGTATGAGGGTCCGTACTCGCTGATAAAACCTTAAAATAAAGTTAAAGGTGAAAATTTGTAAAATACAACGACATTCTAAAATAATGTAAAAATACAGCATATGTACACGTCGTTGCTGGGTACACCACACAAATGGCTACTACCTTGTTTTATCACATGGGTGTCGTTACGGAGGCGATAGAAGGAAATTAAAACAGGAGATGGTATAAGCTTCCTGGTAATAACTTAAGGCAATAAAAAATACGGCTGTCATCCGCCTGATATGTGTGGTAATTATCGCGAAATCCCCCAAATGCGGCTATATATGAGGTTCATGTTCAAAAGTGGACATTTAATATTCAATAATAAACACCACACAAAATCAATTTATTAAAATACAAATAGGAATGAGACTTAAATAAGAAATCAAGTAAAAGCAATTTATAAAACCTTGGTCATTTGAAACGCGGAAAAACCTTGTTACTCGCTTGCGTAATAATTAATGTTCTCGATAAAAGTTTGGATTCATTTGTTTACATTTACGAGTTTATTTTCGTAAAATTCTGGATGAAATTTTGAGATTAACAGAAGCTGAAATTAGGAGGTACCGGTCACATTTTAATTTCTTATATTTACGTGAACATTATACATTCAATAAAACTATATTACGGTTTCAATATATAGTTAGCTCATGCTGCGTAGATCAGACCACAATTAATAATTAAAATCTTAAGGTACTCTGAGTTAACTTTAACATCGGAACGTTAATTACCACCAGAAAAGACGGGAATTAAAAATAATTGAAATAAACACGTTGAAATCCCTAAATATAGTTTTATCCAATGGATTGCAATATTTTGTTTTTAAAGGATAAACCGAAATACAAGGGGGTTTGGACTTTCTGCACCTACGAGTCCGTCTCTTACCAATGTATTTTTCAGTTGCTAAGCACAAGTGCTCTGTTTTCAGTTTTGACGAGTAGGAGGGCTGGAAAATTTTAGATATAAATTATTCACAAAGAATTTAATTCTTGGCTTGCAAGCTACGGGTTGCGGACTGTAAACTCGGATAGTCCGAATTATTAGGGAAGAGGGAAATGTCCCGCCTAGACTTAGTTTAGATAATAGTTTATGCGGGGAGTTGAAAAGCATGACGTTAGAATCTATTAGTACGGGAATAGGTAATAAACTTGTAGTAGTTTCATCGCAGCCGAAGGGAATTCCGAATAGGGATAGCCCCGTAGCCAGGTTTATAGACACTGTGAAGACGACCCAGATTAGCAAGGTTAGATCACACTGCGACCCTTCAGGTGGCAGATTCGGTTTACGTGGTCAGCGACACGGGACTCGAATCTTTGTCGTTAGAGAAGGCGCGCGCGGCGCGGAGCAAGGTCGCTGCCATGGCGCATGGAGATGCCGAGCCGCTGCAGCAGAAAGCGTGCTGCCTTGGAGGTTACGGGATAGACCTGCTAAAGCCAATCTTGCTAGGCGGAAAGAAGTGAAGCTTTGCGAGCAAAAATCCATAAGCAATGTTATTCCGAAGCGTTAGTCGCATAACTTCAGCGCTTATAATTATTAATAGTTTCGATTTGCTATAGACATTGCATGCATACGATTATGTAATCGTGTGTGATTGATTTTAGAGATGTGTTGAAATTATAAATTAACATTTGCTTATTAGCTTTTATTTAGATTATTAGTGTTACATATAAAATGTATAGGTTAGTTCCGCCACAGTAGTACGCTGACGCTGTGTGATATTTGAATAATTTTGTCGTTATAATATATAGCCTTTGTAGTTCTGGAAGTGATCAAGTAGTGTTTGATCATGTTTGTAGTATCAATTGTTTATATGTAGTTTATATTGTGTGGCGTAGTTTACGTCTGTCGATTTGTAAAGCTTTTACCGCGACGTCCGTATATCATTGCGTCAAATTATAGTTATGCCGAGTTGTTAATTCTACGTGAGCTTCAACGTGTGCACTTTGCCGATGAAATTACAAGATTACAATCGAGTAGGGCTTGTAGTCGTGCTTTTCAACGCTTCAAACTCTTTTTGCAGAATGGAATTGTTAGAGTGGGTGGGCGCTTGTCCAACTCACAATTTAGTTTATATCAACGGCACCCTAAAGTTTACGAATTTTCCCTTTTGTCCCTTTGTCTTACATTGTCAAGTGACCCCTCGGAGCCGCTGGCTTTAACTCCAGCGCATTTTTTGAATCTAACGTGTTTGAATTCTTTTCCCGCTATAGACATTGACGAGGACAAATTTCATGTTCTTTCACGTCATAATTTATTGTACCGACTAGTGCAGTCATTTTGGAAGCGATGGAAGTCGGAATATCTACATACGTTGCAATATTGGCAAAAATGGAACACGACAACTAAACCCTTAACGGTCGGAAATATAGTTACTCTCACTAAAGAGAACGCGCTGCCTCTTTATTGGCCATCAGGGATCATTCAAAAGGGTTTTCCTAGATCCGACGAAATAACGAGGACAGGTCGTGTTGGGACCACGACCGTGTTATGATATGCGACCTGTTGTCCGTCTATGCCTCCCAATAAGTTCGTTCCTTTCTGACCGATGGAATTAGCTTTAGTTTAGCTGGGAGGTAATGGTTGCGCCAAACGCATATTTTTAGATTATATTAGCTGGCATCCTTTCCCATTACTCCATCTCCTTTCCGGCACGGACATACCAATAAGACTTGCTAGTGGAAAGTGAAAGATTGAAAACACGCCACCGGCCAGCCAGTTGTTCTCGACGTGCCGTCGCCGCGCCAAGTAGTCAAAGACCTTCGCAAGAGGTGGTTGCACTTCTGTAGCAGTCGCACGACTAAAGAACCGCTAATAGTAACCGCTTCGCATAGTGCAAGTTATCGTCGCACACCACCGCAGCTACAACGTAGCGCCATCAACCTTAGGCCTGAGTAAAAGGCTTCCAGAAGACCAACGCCCAAGTAAGTGCCTTCTACTTTCTTTTCCTAGCGTGAGCTGTTCTCATTTGTGCCACTCTTTATCTACAACAGCTCATACCCGTGCCGGTTAACATAGCAGATTACGCCCTAGCAAGTGAATTGTCCAAAAGCCGGCCACGTGCCACTTCCGCTATTTTGCATTGATTACAGAGAACCACGCCAACTACGCATACAGTCGACACATAGTAAAATCTTGCATAATAAATTTTGACCCGACCCGCGAATCGAACCCGAGAACCCTATCGCTCCACACGACCACTTACAGGTTCCTTCGATTCGGATACGAAGGGCATCATAGTCATCCTAACCATTTTGTGACCATCCGTTCCGGATTCAAACCCAGGAACCAATAGCGTCACCATTTTCTGTTCCTTTGCCCCTGATTGTAAACTAGCTCAACCACACGCTATTAAGATTGCAATAAATAAAGAAAAAATAATGTATTGATTGGATTTACTATTTAATATAGACACTACAATAATAATTATTTTTTTCAGGTGGATCGCTTAAAAAAAATTGTTGTTGCCGTGATAACAGAAATATTGAAATACAGTCATAGAATGTTGAAGACAACAGTCTTATTTCATATCTCTTATTGTTGAAAATGTTTTTGTGATTCATACCAAAATTATAAATGGATATGTTGTCAAGTTATTTTGGTGTTCATACTGTTCTTGTATCTCTCGCCTTATGGGGAAGTTCGTTCAGCAAGCTATATAAATAGACTATACTTGGTGTTTCTCTGCGTGATAGAATACGTATCTACGCCTCCATACCCCAACAGATCAATAACCTGCAGTGACAATGGGGCGACCACATAGCTCCACGAACTAGCCAAATTAGCGATATATTGAAGATTAGCTAGATTAAGAGATTATTTTTTCTTTACCCTTGACCGACGAGCATGTAAGTATGTAAGTAAGGGGGGACACCGGATAGTTAAGAAAAATACACAATAAATAAATCACTATGTTATTTATTGAGATAATCAATATCACAAATGTTTGAGCATACCTTAGGCATAACATTGGTATGAAAATATTTGAGATCAATCTGAATTACTACAAACTAGAACAATTTTAATCAAAAATTATAAATCCGAATTCACCCCACATCTACGGGTCAAACCGGATAGGCATTTTATATTACGACGGTGAATACAGATACTAACAATAAAACAAAATACTCAAATTATTCGCAGTTTTTGCATACAAAAAATGATAATTCTTGCTCAGAACAACCAATTCATCTTTCGTGAGCCCATTCAAGATAAGCAGTGCGTTGGTACCATTCATCTGTGGACTTAGTTTGACTTTACTTTTCACCACAAACCAAACACTCCGAATGCTCTTGATTGTTTTCTTTATTAGTCTTTTTCCCTATACCTTTACCTTTGCATTTAAATTTTATTTTGATAATTTATTGCGTGGCTTTTTCAGCCAGTTAATTTCTATATGACGATTCAGTCGAAATTGCTGTATTTCTTCGACGCGTCGATGGCCCGTGTTTTTAAGGGATCGGCATGATATCTTTCGGTGATACAAGACTTATAGAATCTGAAAATGTTTGTCCTTCTGTAGATGTTCCTGCTTCCGGGGACGGAGTTCTTTCTCGAGGCAATGGATCCTGAGAGATTACATTTGTGGTTGGTTCAAATGATATTTCTGTTGTCTGTGATGGTGCAAAATCTACGTCTGTAAAAATATTGGGATTCAGTGGGCAAATTCCGGTTTTGGTGAAAGCAGACACTGCATTTTGCATTGTAGCGACACGATTATAAGCAGTTTCACAACAACACGCCCCGGATGATTTCGAGGCTATAACTGGATTTCATGCGAGTAAATGTGCTCAACGGCCCCATAAAACCAACATCGAGTGGCAGTAAGCGATGCGTGTAGTGAGGTGGCAAGCAGAGCATTAGGACACCATGAGCGCGAGCTTGTTCAATAGTTTCTAGGTTCTTAGTGTGTGTGGCGTGACCATCTAAGACAAGAAGCATGGGATCGAATTTATGGCTAAAAGTATGTCTGACTGGGACCATTAAACCCTATTTGACTTTCTCAGGTATGTTCGTGGCTTGCTGACGCTCGTACTCTGTAAAAAGTTATAAAATAGCAATTAAAAGGAGACTTTATGTCTAAACGCCCACAAGACCTACATACAAATCAATCGGGGTGAAATTGGATAGTCGAAATCACCCCGTCCGCTTGTACTCCATAGGTACCATGTTTGAAATTGTAATAATTAAGAAGTTATCTTGACACTCATAGCGATACCAAGTACCGTTTTAAAAATTTAAATATGTATGTATGTATTACTTCTTATAATATATAAATGTTTATGATAGCACATAGCTAAACTTAATGATAATACTCTCAAAAAATCAAAATCTTAGATAACTTACCTTTGTTTTCAATTTTCGTTTATAGACGCACGCGCAGAGATGTTACCGCACTGAGTAAGCGTTCGCGCGTATTTCTCCATTAGCTAGAACTAGCTAAGCCAACTATACGCGGAGTAATGAAATAGTAACTATCTGGTTTCACCCTCTATCCGGTTTCCCTTCATATTTATTTATTTATCACAAAAACAGTACAGCACCATAACAGTACAATATATATATATATATATATATATATATATATATATATATATATATATATATATCCCATATATATATATATATATATATATATATAAATATATATATATATATACATACTGCAATTATCCCTCTATGAAGCAATCTATTGGGAAGGCCTGTTTAGTGGTCCTCAGCTACTTACACCTCGCTTACCGGTACGACACTTTCGCTCCAGAACCTTTATTTCCCATCGTTATTCGTTTTTTCGAACCACGTAGCAGGTATATTACCACAATAATCATGAACATTTAGGAATGTCACCCAGAGGGGCAGACAGGGACTACGGACTTTCATATATATTTATTCATATATTTTTCGCACGCCTTAAGCCTAAGCGCTCTGTAGGCCTTGACGGTATACCACCTTACATTCTCAAAGATTGTAGCTCTGTTTTTGAAAATCCTCGGCTTCAAGTTTTTAGTCTATGTCTCCGAGAAGGCTACTATCCTAAATAATAGAAAATGACAAGAGTGATACCGGAGCCTAAGGCAGGTTCGCCTTCAGATGTGAGCGTATATGGAATACGGTGCTGTCTGCATTCGCCAAAGTATTTGAATCCGTATTACAAAAATGTATTTATACGCAGCTCAGTTCGCAGCTGACCGACGTTCAGCATGAGTTTCGGCCGAGTCAAAGTACAGCGAGTAACTTGCAGTCATTTATGACATATCTGACGCCAGCTATCGACACTGGGGGCAGGTGGATGTCGCTTACTTCGACATTCGGAAAGCTTTTGATACGGTAGATAACGATATCCTTTTAGAAAAATTTACGGCGGTAGGTCTCACACCGCATCTTTTAAAATTTTTTGCGAGTTACCTTGGTGAACGCCGACAGTACGTAGAGTTCGCGGATCATGAATCCGAACCTTATTTCGCATTCTCTGGTGTGAGCCAGTGAAGTAATTTGGGTCCCTTGGAGTTCGTATTATTGATAAATGATCTCCCAAAAGTCGTTATGGTCTCGAAATGTCTCTTGTTTGCAAACGACTTAAAATTGTTTTTGTTGGTAGCGGACATTTCGGAATGTAAGCAGCTTCAGCGAGATATAGATAGGTTCGTGCAGTGGAGCGCAATTAATAAGTTATATAGATTTAATTTTAATAGTTATTTTTCTTAATTATAATAGTGTATATATTTTAATGTCAGTAGTTTAGTATTCAGTTTTTGTTTGTCTTCGTACAGCATTGTCTTGGTCTTGTACTGTTATGGTGCTGTTACTGTTTTTGTAATAAATAAATAAATAAATATAGATCCTGACATACTTCCCTCTCCTTACAAAAAATATTTAGTCAATGTTCAAAGTAAAGTTTGCAAAAAATTATGTTTTAATTTTGTTTAAAAATTTTAACTTTTTTATAGGGTAAGGTGACAAACGAGCACGCAGTCCACCTGATAGTAAGTGGTTGCTGTGGCCCATAGACATCTACATCTATCCTCAATTGCGAATCAAAATGCAGATGCGTTGTCACCCGTGAGGACAAATATTGATTTCCTCGTTTCTAGTAAAAAGGGTATCGGGTTCTCTACACTCACTAAGTTAACATAAGAAGAAAGAAAGTGACCTACCGATAAACATAAATTGTTTTTTAACCTAAAACCAAAATTTTTGTACGTGTTAAGTGTGTTCCTTATATTTTTTTGTCATAGTAGGGTGTCCGTTATATGACAAAAATTATATCTTTTATAAATGCAAAACCAAAGAATATAATATATAACCACAGGCACAGCCCAAAGTTCGAGTAACATAAATAAATATAAAAAGAATTTTTTTCGCCACAAAAAAAAATTATAAAAAATATCTTTTATAAATGCAAAACCAAACGTAAATATGAAAATTAATCTTTCTAGCATTATTACCACCAGGTCAACAGAGCCACAAAGTTTATCAATCTCGTGTTTTGCCCTAATATTTTTGTTAGTCCTACAAATGGAATAAAAGAATATAATAAATAAATAAACATAAATATATTTTAAATATATTTACATAAATAAAACCCAAATCACATGGAAACCCTAGGCAGGGGAGATCAAACGGCTGAGGGTTAGGGGGAAAGGGAAAGAAACCGGCGGACGATGCGGGCGGTATCGAGGAGCACCGCCTTCTGCATTTGAGCATGGAGCGGTCTGTCACGGAGTTCCAGCCGCCTCAAATGACCCGAGAGGCTGACTGGGACTAGCCCGCTTGCAGAAACGACTACAGGAATAATTTCGGTCAGCAGACCACCCCACATGTCGGTCACCTCGTGAGCCAGGTCCAGGTATTTTGTTTGCCTATCTGTTTCGGCTCTCACGAGGTTCTCGTCATACAGAATGGTAATACCGACCAAAATTATTCTTGGCTGTGCCCGGTCCATCAGAAAAACACCAGGCTTATTCGCAAGAATAGTCCTGTCTGTGATGATAGGTCGATCCCAGTAGAGCCTGTCGCGGTCATTTTTGAGCACGGCTTCTAGCATGTATTTATAATAAGGCAGTTTCCCATCCACCACCGTACTTCAGAGCAAGCTCCTGGTATAGTATCCTGGCTACTAGTTTGTATCTGTGCAAATACTCGGATTTAGTAAGCGCCAAACAACCGGAGAAGACATGCCTAAGTGACTCACCAAGATGGCGACAAGCTCGACAGATGTCCGCGGCGACGTCCTTTAGGATATATCTCATATAGTTGTTAGTCTTAATAAACTAATTTAGTTATGTATCGCACGGACAAAACCCTCGCTTTCTCCAAAGAGGTCACCGAAACGTAGCCATTGGAGTGAGGCGACTTTGTTTACGAAAGTCTCATGTAGAGCCTTGGAGCTCCTTCTCCATCCATATGGTCTTCTGGTCGAAATAGCGCTGTACTGCTGAGTCTTGCCATTGGACGTTGGCTAAGGATAGAGGAGCAGGATTTTTATCATATGAAATGACGTCCCTGTGGAATGGATTATCCGATCTCACCAGGAAGTAATTACGGAGGCTGCACACTTCGATATTATGCATGGTGGGAGCGCTTAAAAAGCCAACCCAACATTTTCTCGCGGAAAGTATTATTATTGTTATTATTATTATAAAACAGGGTAACTTCTCTTAAAGGTATATTATTTACAGCACTTGATAATTAAGTCAATCGATGCAGGCGTGTGAAAATAGGGGTCTGCAAAACAAATATTTGACGGAATATTCAGACTCGTCAAATCAATTTTATATTTTTACAAGGTACGTTATCGGTTCTTGTCGGTAAAATAAAACATTGGAGACTTGTTGTAAAACTTTCATTCAATGACTTAATGTCTACGCGACTCATTTTTGTGATACGCGGAGAGTTCATTATTAATGCCAAGTAAAGATTTGTCAACACAGTTAATAGACAGAACTAATCTCTGACTTAAATTTTCTGTCATAAGACATAAAGTGCTTCCGCTATCGAGCATGGCGCAAGCTATGTGCTCACGATTCTTTTTATCATACAGTTTAATTAACGCTGTAGACATACGACGTATTTGTCACGATTTCGCCTACCAAACGATGACGGTTCGACACTCACCGACAGAGTAATGTTAGCACTAGACGGTGCTGGTATAGTCTCCAACAGTGTAGTGTTAGATTCAGTTCGGGCATTGTTGCTATCAAGATGCTTAAGTGACGTGACTTCCGAATGAATTAGGGTATGATGCTTTCGTCGACATATTTTACACCCCGTTTTTTTGCAATGGTTTGCAAAATGACCTTTCTGAAAGCAGTTAAAGCAAACTTTATAATTAGGTAACAATTATAACCTTGCATTATTACTTAATACTAAAAATTAAGGGCAATTGCTTAAATTGTGTTCACTGTTACATTTAGGACAATGTTTGGAAAGTGAGGTTGCAGCACTTGAGCTAATATCGGGATTAGCAACGGTGACCATGGTTTTTAATTTGGACCTGGTATTATAGTTTGTATGTGATTGTCCTCCGCTACGTAAGAGTTCTAACGTCTCAAATAAATCGGCACGATTTCGCATAAATTCGAGAAACATATCGAAAAAAATCGGCTTTTCTTTGTCTAAGCTCCCCTTGAGTTCCTCCCACTCACGATAGGACTTTGAATCTAACTTATGAGTGACAATATATATTAAGAGAGTGTCCCAGTACTTGAGAGGTTCACCTAACGTTGTTAGCGCACGTATGTTCTTACTTAATTGATCGATAACGCTTTTCAAAACTACCGATGATTCCTTTGTAATGGGCTCGATGTTAAATAAATCAGATACATAATTTTGAATGAGCAAACGTTTATTGTTGAACCTTTCACACAGAAGATTCCATGCTGCTTAATAGTTGCTAGCGGAAAACTGAATGGATTGAAGTACCACAGCAGACGATCCATCCAAAGATGCAAGGGATTATCTATTTCATCCTTAGTGTGGATAAGACTGGTAAATGTGTCCCGAAACTCTAGCCAATCTTCATATGACCCACTAAACCTCGGCAACTGAATTTTTAGCAATTTAACTAGCTTATGCTGGCTTGAGCTGGCACGAGAAAACTTATCACTGCACGCTGACTCTTCATTACTCTTACTATATTGTGATATTATATTTTGTGCCTTTACAGTGCCTTATAATACTGTGACTCAAAATCATTACGCTCCGCAAGAATTATATCAACATTATCGCTAATGCACTCGAGTCTTAATTGTACCTCGTCAAATTGGTCGTACAGTGACTCAATTTTACCCATACGCAATTGCAACTCACTTACCGCTGAAGAATCCAACGAAAAAACGCTAAGCGAATTTAAATAATTTATGAAAAATGTCAAACGACCTCGCTTTTTTATTAAAATCCTTTTTTTCGGTCATACTGAGAGGCGTTTGTTATCAACCTTAATAATAAGTTAAAACCTGACCAGAGTGTTGGGCTTAAATAAAAATCGTTAGCCTTTTGTCCTTTGTGTGCTGGTGCAAAGTCCAAGTTCAAGTTTTGCAACTCGAAATGCAACCGAAACGGTTTAAATAATTTGACTCACGCTCCTTTTTCAATATATAAATTATCCAATTAATCTCCTTATATCCGGCTTCGATCCAGGACTATGTGGGGGATTATCCGAAATTTTGAAATAATGAAAGAGACTAATCTGGTAAAGATCTGTATAATGCGAGTGCCAAAAGTACAATGAATCAGCAGGTAGTGACTAATAAAATTACAATGAATATTACATACATAAAATATTAGAATTAAAAAGCTATAACAATCTAAGGCAAATGATTGCTAATTAAATGCATCAGGCATCAACACTTAGCTATAAAAATTTATACGGAAAAGCAATGTTACAATATCTAATACCAAAACTGATAAACGAGTTACCTACAACAGTTAAAGGCCAAATGACTAAAGTAAACATCAACAATAAACTTAAACAGCACTACTTATCTTTAACATTACCTACTAGCGTAAAATATAAAAAAATAAAATAAAATAAAAATAAAAAAAAAATTGTACAAAAAATGTCATCCGTGTGAATCTACAAACCCAAACGAGTTACTCTGGCTTTTGGAGTGATAGGTGCGTAATATGTGTTTGCGTGTTGATCGGTCAAATAGCGTGCGCAGTAATCATATCGCGCAATGAATGTGTAAGTAGGTAGTTAAGAATGAATACTATTTAGTTCTCTTCGAGCGACAGATGTCGAATCGCAGTGTGCGGTAAAACCAATGCTCGTTTATTTCACACTGTCACTAAATGTATTTAGTTAAGTTTCACATGTAAATTATTTAAAAAATACGTGTGGCACTCGGGGACTGCCGCGGTAAAGCTATTGCATAGCATTTTTATCAACTTATGCAATTATAATTATTTATTTGTTTTATTTATGCAGTATTTTTTTCTTTGTTAGCAAAAATGTTTGCTCCATGCAGGAATCGAACCCATGATCCGCTACGCTGCATTCGGGTGGTTCAGCCACTGCGCCAAACGTGCCATCAAAAATAATATATAAATATAAAAAATATATTTAAGTATAAAGTCTGTGTTTATTAAATACTCTAAATTCACGAAAGTTGCTAGCATGACGACGACTCATATAAATCCAAAGAATATACTTCTTGCAATAAACTATATTATTGTTTAAAATATTTTAAGCTATTGCATAGCTTCTATCACGGGCCTTGAGCGCGGGGACTGAATCCAGAAATTCCGTAACGACAAAAAAACCTCACGCTCCCCCACTCCGACGGGCACGGAGGTGTGGCTTGAAGGCCGTGCATTGTCTAATGTCGCCTCTACACGTTGGCCAACACAGTGGCGAATGTAGTGGCCAATAGCATTGGCCAACGTGTAGACGGGGTGTTTGGGCTTCATTGGTATGTATTGGGACGATGGCCCACAAGTTGGCGCGAGATCCGTGTGGTGTCGGTTTTTTACAAAAGATCAAAGGATTGTTGGCAGAGTTTGGTCGCCGCGTCCACACGTTGGTCACGCATTTAGTTTGCTACAAGCTCCCAGAGTGATTACACGCATCTGATTTAAATTTTATATTCAAGCTTTGTAGGATGGATGCCCCAATTACCAGCCTTTTAGTACCAATTTCAACTTTAAACATTCCTACTACTTTAATTAGTACGATTTAATTATTTTTAAACATTTGTTTTAATCGATTAACTATTTATCAAAAAAAAAAACGAACATTTATTTACAATCAGATTATTACGTGAACAATTTTAAAATGAAAAAAAAATGAAGCACGTCGTTTATACGTGGTAGAACCATGCAATTATATTAGAAGTATAGTTGCAGCACGAAGGTCGGCTCGACCGGGGAAGGACCACGCTCTCACAGAATATCAGCGTAAAATAGTAGCTTAATGATGCTGTGTTTCGTATAGTGAGTGTAGAGAACCCGAGACCCCCTTTTATAGGAAACGAGGCATTTCATCTTAGTCTCACGGGTGACAACGCATCTGCATTTTGATTCGTAATCGAGGATAGATGTAGATGTCTGTGGGCCACAGTCACCACTTAACATCAGGTGAACTGTGTGCTCGTTTGTCACCCTATCCTATAAAAAAACGTCGATTTCTTATAATTTAATCGTGCAAGATTTCGAATCACCATCATCATTACAGCTCTTCACAAGTCCACTACTGAACATCCTCCTCCACAGACTGCTGCAAAGCATGATCCTGAGCCACTTTGCTCGTCGTGAGTTTTTCATTTATGTTCTAAGTTTTAATTAGTAACTATTATTAAGGCAGTGTTAATTATATTTATTGCTATTGTTTTTGTCTTTCTCAAAAAATAATTAAATTACCAAATAAATTATAAGGTGTTTTTTATATACATCAAATGTCTGATAGAAAAGCAAGTACATGTTTTGCTAAACTTTAAAATCAAAACCCAATTTTAAAACATAGACAAATCGATTATAACAATTACGATGCATGTAAAGAATAAATAAAGCTAATCGTATATCGTATATCTTTTTACAGCCCCATTAATATCCACTATTCTTTTATAATTATTTTATAAAAACGTTAACCCATACACTTGGATTTCTCCTGTATCGCGGAGGCAGCTTACAAACATAAATTGCACAAGGATACACATCCAGACCCGAAACAATTATTTGTAGGATATACAAATACTTGTTCCGTGCGGGATTCAAACCCGCGGCCCCCGGCACAGCCACTCATTGCTAAGCCACTGCGCCACGGAGCAGTCGTCTATAAAATAAATTCGTCCGCACATTGGCCCGAACCTAAGTAAACTGAACGACGTTCCAACGTGTGGACGCCGTCACCAACTCTCGGCCAATATACCCACTAATTCGCCACTGTGTTGGCCAACGTGTAGAGGCGACATAACGTCGTTTCTTTTTGGCAGTCTTCGACATCGACACGGTGTTTGTGTGTTGCTGCGTGCAAGTAGACGTATTGTACGACTCTACGAAGCTCGCACGAATCGAGACGAGCTGCTCCGAAATCGGACGAATACATAAGCAGCTGTTTATGAAAAAGTATATAGGTTTATAGGTATTTATGTATAACAGTGAATGGCTGTATTTGTAAAATTTGTGTATAAAGTGTTTTGAATATGAATGAACAAAGTGCATTTATTATTAATGAAGAAAGTCACGAAAAAATAGTGAAAGAAAATGAGTGAGTACTCTATATACATACATTTTATTATTATCACAAATGCAGTATTAATTTTGAATTGAAAATATAATACTGCTATAAAGATAACCTAAATTTTTGATATTAAAATGAGTGATATTAAAAGTAGCCCTCTTTTATACACAGAAACACACACACGCGTATAGTTTAAATTCTCAATTTAGATTCTCAATATGTATATATATAAATTCATTCTTCATTATGTATATAACAGAAGCCATCGAACCAAGCACGTGTACTATTCAGTACCTTTGTTTTTGGTGTTTGTTGAATTATATCTATATAAATGTACATCGCGCGAAATTCGATAATCACTTCTTAATGTCGTTATTTTTTTTAAATGAATAATTTTGTTTTGGTGTGTCATTGCACTATTTATACCTAATTATTTATAGCTATTATTTATAACTAGATATTTTCGTTTTATAGAGAAGAAAAGCGTAAAGAGCTAAAAAAGAAAAAAAAACTAATGCACGTCAAAGGGCATATTATCAGCGTCAGAAAGATTTGAAGAAAAATAAAGAAAAAATAATAAAAAAAGAAACAGTACCAAAATCAAATGCTGAACGTCAAAGGAATTTTACATGGATATGTAATTTGATTTAATAATAATATTTTTAAGCTGTTGCATAGTTTAATATCTATATGTTGCATAGGTTATATCATAGTATATATCGCGGGCTTTGAGCGCGGCGACCGAATCAAGAAATTCCGTAACGAAAATAAAGCTAACACCCCCCACTCCGACCGGCACAGCGGTGCGGCGTTCAAAGCCGTGCATCGTCTAATGTCGCCTCTACACGTTGGCCAACACAGTGGCGAATGTAGTGGCGAATATATTGGCCGAGAGTTGGTGACGGCGTCCACACGTTGGAACGTCATTCAGTTTACTTCGGTTCGGGCCAATGTGCGGACGAATTTATTTTATTTTAGACGACGGCTCCGTGGCTAAGTGGCTTGGCAATGAGTGACTGTGCCAGGAGTCGCGGGTTTGAATCCCGCACGGAACAAGTATTTGTATATCCTACAAATAATTGTTTCTGGTCTGGATGTGTGTCCTTATGCAATCTATGTTTGTAAGTTGCCTCCGCGATACAGGAGAAAATCCAAGTGTGGGGGGGTAACATTTTTATAAAATAATTATAAAAGAATAGTGAATATTAATGGGCTGTAAATAGATATACGATTAACTTTATTTATTCTTTACATGCATCAGAAACTGGAATAAATACCATTAATTAGAACTAAACTTATTTTAAAGTTAAAGGAGTTATAATCGATAAGTCTATGTTTTAAAATTGGGTTTTGTTTTCAAAGTTTAGCAAAAAATGTACATGCTTTTCTATCAGACATTTGATGTATATAAACAACACCCTATAATTTATTGGTAATTTAATTATTTTTTGAGAAAGACAAAAACAATAGCAATAAATATAATTAACACTGACTTAATAATAGGTACTAATTATAACTTAGAACATAAATAAAAAACTCATGACAAGGAAAGTGGCTCAGGACCGTGCTTTGCGGCTTTCTTTGGAGGAGGATGTTCAGTAGTGGACTTGTGAAGAGCTGTAATGATGACGATGATTCGAAAACTTGCACGATTAAATTATAAGATTCGACGCTTTTTTATATAGGATAGGGTGACAAACGAGCACACAGTTCACCTGATGGTAAGTGGTTGCTGTGGCCCACAGAGAATCAAAGAGCAGATGCGTTGTCACCCGTGAGGACTAAGATGAAATGCCTCGTTTCATTTAAAAAGTGTCTCTGGTTCTCTACACTCCCTATACGAAACACACAATCATTAAGCTACTATTTTACATTGATATTCTGTAAGAGCGTGGTCCTTCCCTGGTCGAACCGACCCATTCGTGCTACAACTATACTTCTAATATAACTGCATGGTTCTACCACGTATAAACGACGTGCTTCATTTTTTTTTTCATTTTAAAATTGTTCTCGTAATAATCTGATTGTAAATAAATGTTCATTTTTTTTATAAATAGCTTATCGATTAAAACAAATGTTTAAAAATAATTAAATCGCGCTAATTAAAGTAGTAGGAATGTTTAAAGTTGAAATTGGCACTAAAAGGCTGGTAATTGGGTCATCCACCCTACAAAGCGTGAATATAAAATTTAATCAGATGCGTGTAATCACTCTGGGAGCTTGTAGCAAACTAAACTCGCGGCCAACCTGTGGACGCGGCGACCAAACTCTGCCAACAATCCTTTGATCTTTTGTAAAAAACCGACACCACATGGATCTCGCGCCAACTTGCGGGCCATCGTTCCAATACATACCAATGAAGCCCAAACACCCCGTCTACACGTTGGCCAATGCAATTGGCCACTACATTCGCCACTGTGTTGGCCAACGTGTAGAGGCGCTGTAACGTCGTTTTAGTTCGGCAGACTTCGGCTCGGTGTTTGTGTGCGTGCGACTAGACGTTTGCGTGTAGCATAGCGGCTGTAACTTGAATTAATATCAAAGAAAAAACAAGTAAAAAAAAACTACATAAATAAATAATTATAATTGCATAAGTTGACAAAAATATTATGCAATAGCATTACTGCGGCAGTCCCCGAGTGCCACACGTATTTTTTTGTTATCGTACAATACATTCCAGTAAAAATATAAGTATATAAAATATAAGTAGTATGCGTGTAGACTAGTTGCATGATGCAACTAGTTGATTGTCGTCTTCACGCACAGATGTACGTGTAGGTATCGGGCCTCAGGGTAGCCCCCATTGCCCGGGTGTCCTCATGTCCCATCACTATGGGACAGTCCTTGTTGCCTATTCAGGCATAATGTGGTAAATCCGGTTTTTCCGTAATTGGTTAATTACGGGAAAAAAGTTGTTATCTAATATAGACAAAGTTGGCCTTTCAGCGGCATTGTGGGTTGTTACTCAACTCTCTAATCACATATAGAGAGGAGTTCTCTTGGAAGAGGTCGCCCGTCCGGTGGCCGGGTGTGTAACGGCGCAAAGCCGTTCAGGTGTTCATGTGGCCCGTTATCGGCACGGTCAAACATGCCGCGCGCTAACCGGGCCACGAAGTCGGTGATGGTCTCGACTTTCAGATCGGCCGCTATGACGTCATTCCGGACGTAGCGACCTGCTCCGACGATCGTCCTTAATGTCAGATTCTGCTGGGCCTGCAGTCGCCGCCTCAGAGGGTCGCTCAGAAGTGCGTACCAGGCCGGTGCAGCATACGTGATGATGGTCCGGATATACATCTTGTATATCCGGAGCTTAGTTTTTATAGGCAGTTTGGATGCAAGTACCGGCAAGAGCGTCGCCCGCGCACATCGGGCCCGGCGGACGACGAAGTCGACGTGCGCGGTCATGCGCAGTGTCCTGTCGATCTTGCACCCAAGATAAGTTACAGCCTTCTGGTACGCAATCTCCTGGCCGTTGAGGGTCAGCGGAGGTGGTAAATTCCTGAGACGGCGAGTGAGCAGAGCGGTCGTCTTACCAACGTTGACGACCATCCTCCACTCATCCAGCCATGGTGGCAGCAGGTCCAGCAGACGCTGCATCTTGGCAGTGGCTATGTGGGCTCTTCTGGACGAGGTGAAATAGGCGCTATCGTCCGCGTATAGCGCCAGCTCGACGTCGTCCTCCCACTCTTGAAGCCTGCCTGCCAGTGTAGGTATGTCGTTAGTATAAGCCGCGTACAGGACTGGTGACAAACAGCTGCCCTGTGGAACGCCGGCTCTGATGGTTTTTGTTGCGGACTCGGCGTCCTCTACGCAGACGTAGAACTTCCTGTCTTCCAGGAAAGACGCCATTAACCGCAACATAGCAAGAGGGACACTGGTCTGTTCTTTCAGCTTATATAGAAGTCTTACGTGCCACACCCGGTCGAACGCCTTCTCGATATCGAGAAAGACGCCCAACGATATGCAGCCACGATTGTACTCTGCCGCAAGCAGGTGCAGCACTCTGGTCAATTGTGTGACTGTAGAGTGACCCCTCCTGAATCCGTGCTGCTCCGCCCGAAGTTGGATGCACGGACGGAGACGTCTTAGCAGCAATCTTTCAAACAGTTTAGCTATGTGTGGTAATAGCGTGATCGGCCTGTAGCTGGCAGCTCTACGCCTGTCCTTCCCGGGTTTCGGCAAGACGATGATTTTGCCTGTTTTCCATACCTCCGGGTAGTGGGATGTCCGCAATATCCCATTGTAGAGTCGACCAAGCTCTACTATGACTTTATTGGGCAGCTGTCGGAGTGCAGCTTTGGTAATCCCGTCGTGCCCCGGCGCCTTCCTCGGTTGCAGGCGGGTTACTGTCCTCCGCAGTTCAGCGGGGGAGATGAACCACTCTCCTGCAAGAGGCGGCGCGGGCGACGACAGGAACTCCTGTACGCGACTTTCCTTCCGGGCATGAAGCTCCATGAACTCCGCACTTGCTGGGTTCGGCATAAATTGCTCCTCGAAGTGCTCGACTAGGATATCCGCTCTGCCCTTGGCATCATAGCAACGATTGCCTGCGTTGTTGATCAGCGGGCAAACGGGAGGTTTGGTATGATGCAACTAGTCTACACGCATACATCTAGTAGCACGCACGGAAACACCGTGCAGAAGTCTGCCGAACTTAAACGACGTTAGACGATGTTAGGTTTTGGGGTGTTAGGTTTATTTTCGTTACGGAATTTCTTGATTCGGTTGCCGCGCTCAAAGCCCGCGATAAAAGCTATGCAATAGCTTAAAAATATTATTATTAAATCAAATTACATATCCATGTAAGATTTTTCTGCATTATGTTGACGAAATTTCCTTTGACGTTCAGCATTTGATTTTGGTACTGTTTCTTTTTTTTTCTTCATTTTTTCTTCAAATCTTTCTGACGCGGATAATATGCCCTTTGACGTGCATAAGTTTTTTTTTTCTTTTTAGCTCTGTACACTTTTCTTCTCTATAAAACGAAAATATCTAGGTATAAATAATAGGTATAAATAATTAGGTATAAATAGTGTAATGACACACCAAAACAAAATTATTCATTTAAAAAAAAATAACGATATTAAGAAGTGATTATCGAATTTCGCGCGATGTACATTTATATAGATATAATATCATATATACTTTCTCTGCGCGGCATTAATGTGCATTATCTATACACCAAAAACAAGGGTACTGAATAGCACACTTGCTTGGTTCGATGGCTTCTGTTATATACATAATGAAGAATGAATTTATATATATATATATATATATATATATATATATATATATATATATATATATATATATATATATATATATTTATATACGTGGTAGAGCCATGCTGCTGTATTTCGTATAGTGAGTGTAGAGAACCGGAGACCCTTTTACTGTAAACGAGGCATTCCATCTTAGTCCTCACGGGTGACAACGCATCTGCATTTTGATTCGTAATCGAGGATAGATGTAGATGTCTATGAGCCACAGCAACCACTTACCATCAGGTGGAATGTGTGCTCGTTTGTCACCCTATCCTATACATATATATATATATATATATACAGGGTCATTTTTAATTTACTAAAGACCTTTTGGGAATATGGTGGCATAATTACAAACGATTTTAGCGAGATCAATCTTTACAGAATGTAATACATTTACATAAAAGCTACTTTTAAGTTTTTATTGTCATGTCTGACTCCTTTTAAGCCTGTATTTTGTAGTACCTAAACAATTTCAGAATACATAGTCACATAAAATGCCTTTTTTATTTTACACTTGATATCAGTATCACACATCATGTTGAAAAATCAATATACATAATTAGATAGGCAAATAACATTAAAAAAAATCACAAATATTAAAATGCGCAATAGGTAATTATAAAGTAACCTCTTCAACGCGCCGCCGCGCCGGTCGATGCTCGCGCTCAGCTGATTGTGTCGCGAGTTCCTACTGCCAACAGAGTACTTTTTTATACTGCCTACTAAACTATTCAACACTGTGCCTATGGTACCAGGGCGCCGCTCCAAATGACAAAGGGGGACGCCCATTTTCGGCCATGGAACGCCCAACAATGTGAATTTGTTAAAAAATTATATCTTTATTTATGGTTATTAATCGCGGTATTCATTTATCCTCAAACAATGGGAATATTTTTGCACAAATTAAAAGTACCGGAAACATAATAATAAAAATTAGGTAAATCATTATGTCATTAGTTTGTGAATAAAAAAAAAAGTGTTTCCAATCACAAAACACATTTAAAAAATCGATTCTCTTTTTCGATCGATTATTTACGGTGTCATCATTACAGTGCTAATATAATTTTTAAATAATTATGATGTTACGATAATTAAACAAGCTAATTACTAGCTTATTTCCAATGAATTCTTTAGAGAGTAACAAATGCTACGGCACAATTTAACTGTTAATCTTAACCGATCTTCTTTGAAAACAGATAAGAACTGTTATTCTTATCTGTTTTTAAAGAAGATCGGTTAAGTTATTCTTATCTGTTTATAACAATACATTTAAAATAGAATCATGTTATGGTAACGAAACAAGTTAGTTTCCAGCTGATTTACCATGAATCCTTTAACCTTTTGAGCGCCAAAGTCGCCTATACTTGACCAACACCTGCGGGCCCTGAGCGCCAACGACGTCTATAGTTGACAAAAAACCCGGCTCCGAATAATATGAAATATAGATATTGGAAAATTATTACAGGTATTTTAATTCTACACTCCTCAAAATAGGAATAACCCAGCAACATGTGAGTATAAAAAACAAGTCTTCTAGAGCCACAAGTACTAAGAAACATTGAACTAATAAAAATGGATTTTTATCTAAGCAAATACTATGTCCAGCACGCCAAAGTCGTCTATGGTTGACCGCTAGTGTCAAACGCGGGAGGCATAGATTTCTTGAAAACTATCCAAAATTCAGCTCAATGGTGTTTTTTTTCTATTATTATTGATATTTGAATAAAATTAAAGGTTAGAAACATAAAACTATAATTAGCTACATGAATAAAAAATGTTATCGGATTATCTTCGCATAATAAATCTAATATCTCAACTCTAGCGCATCTTTAGCGCGTCATCGAAAATCAGTTCACTGGGCACCGTGATCAAGGATAGACGACACCCTGATGACGTCATAAGTGATTACCGAGAAAAGTAGAGCAATGCAACATGAACGATTCCTCAGAACTCATTCGGATTTTGGAATTTTGATTTTTGATTGATGAATTGAATTTTTGATTGATTGGTGAACAAATATGTTTATTTATTCCATGACCAAGATTTTAGTATTATAAGGCTGATTTACCTAGTGCGAATAATTATATACAATTGTTGATTAATGAATAATTATGTACCTTTTTTAATAATAATACAAAATTACAATTAATGTTTTTTTTACTTAGGGTGTGAAGAGCAATTTTTCATTTTGTGTTGTGCCATTTTCTTTCTCAGTCTCAAAATCATCTAGCAGCATCAGCATCATATCAAATCCCCATTGTCATAAGAGTGTAAGACTTTTCTTCTGTGCGTCACTTGGCCTACGCCTTCCCCCGACACATAAAATATTATGAATCGATGTCTGTATATTTCGGTTAGATCGATTTTGAAATCGATACACAACATTCTAAGAATGTTTCAAAAGGGAAGGTCAGCTACGCCGTTGTCGTCCAGTCGCGACAGTGTCGTCATTAGGATGGAGAGTAGTGCTAATGTTTACTACTATTTTATTGTTATTGTTTGTTTTTTATTTATGTTTATATGTACAAAGTACATATATAAAAAAGAGTGGAAGACGGCACAAGATTAAATAAAACATACAGTTTATTAAGAGTCATTTATAGCATAAAAAACCAACAAAAACAAGTTATTTCACGTTATCGATATATCAACTCTTGGCAACACTATTTTGTTTTGGCGCTTTGGCGTACAGGACACGGTAATGCGTTTTTGGCGTGGCGCTCAAAAGGTTAAAGCTTAACAAAACGCAACTGCACAATTTTTATCAATTTCAAGACAAAAACAACCGTTGTTATCGGCTTGGTTGAAAACGTTAACAACCGCCTTCAAATCTGTAGTTATGATAATTAAATAAGCGATTTAATAGCTGATTTACAATGAATTCTATGCAGTATAACATAACGCTACTGCACAATATAACTGTTATTCTTATCTTTTCTTAACAATACATTTAAAATGAAATCATGTTACGATAATTAAACAAGTGAATTTCTAGCTGATATATCATGAATTTTTTAGAGCTTCATAAAACACTACTGCACAATTAACTGTTCTTAAAAATACACTTAAAATAGAATTTAAATAAAAAAAGGAAGATACATTTTAAAAAGTGAGCAGAAGTTAAAACACCTCCAAGATTATTCTCTTTTTATGAAATTATTAATCGAATAATAATCGAATCGCTATGGATATTATGATGTTATGATAATTAAACAAGCGAATTACTAGCTGATTTACTATGAATTCTTTAGAGTACAATAAAATGCTACTGCACAATTTAACTGTTATTGTTATCTGTTTTAACAATACATTTAAAATGGAATCATGTTATGATAATTAAACAAGTGAATTTTTAGCTGATTTACCATGAACTGTTTAGAGCATAACAATACGCTACTCCACATTTTAACTGTTCTTAAAAATACGTTTAAAACATAATTTAAAAAAATAAAAGAAAATATATTTTAAAAAGCGTGTAGAACTGAAAGCGAAACTCAAATATTATTATTTTTTCATTAAATTACTAATCGAATACAAATCGATATCGTTTCGTTGTATTTATGTTAGTTATGTGGCAACATCAAATCTGACAGCTATAGGAAATATGTCATGTGAAATGAAATCACAATTCAACAAGTAAAAAGGTACTAGTGAATTCACAACTAAATAGTTGCCATTGTGTTATTTTGTTTGTTATTTTTCAAATAAATTCTCAAGAACTCATATGGAGTGAGATTGTCGATCACATTATAGTGTGACAACAGTTAAAAGTAAGTGTTCAACAGTTTTTAATTTATTAATTCTAGTGCTGATATTTGATAGTGATGAATGTATGAAATGATGAAGTTGTTTTATTTTTTAACATATGCACAAGCTATACCTGACAAACAAAATAGCTTATTTGTAACACGGCGATAAGATTAGCTAGCTAACACCAGATAGTTACGAAATGGACAATTTTTATCAAATACCAAGAAATAAGTCAGTAGATTTTTAATTGTTTTTGGACTACTGGTAGGCAGTCAGTCCTTAATTATTAAATAATATAGGGCATTAAGTTTTAAGTAACATTTACCTATATTTGAGTTTAAAGTAAACAAATCTATTTTATTTTGTTCACTTTGTCTTATTTTTTTATTTAATATTATTACAGTTGCCATCGTCATCGCGTGAGTGTCATGATTGCGAAGAATTGATAAAGCAGCAACACGTTAAACTTTAGAACGGGAACCATCTGAATCATCTAGTCCATCCTTGTAGCAATCTAAAGTGAGTAATGTATTGAACCTAGAACAACAAAGCTTAGATCATACATCATACAATATACTGCTGCCTAATTTTGTAAGAGCACCACTCACACAAAATCAATGTTTTTTCCTGGTTGTAACAATTCCAATCAACTCACTGTTCCATCAGCATTGCGGGTATGTATTTTTGTGAATACAATTACTATGTACCTCCAGAATGTAGAATCAGTAACTACCATTTAAATAGTAACTCTTGGTATTTACTTTTAGAATTAATATATAAACATATTAAAACATTTAGTGTAGCACAAATTATAGATTTTTCTACATTATTGTAAGATAATATTTACCATCATATAGACTTTGAAAATATTTACAATATGCCCGAATATACTGTACATTATTATCTACGCTTATCAAAGGCACAATGCCAATAAATTCTGTCTGAAGTGCCCAAAATGTCAAGTAAACATAGTGGATGCTTTGCACTTGCTGTATATTTGATGAAAGTAAGAACAGGAGATAGTGATGAATGCATATAGGCATTATTGCAAGTACCAAGAAACAAATTAGAGCGGCTCATGAATATGGCCCAAGAAATATTAAATCAGGATGTTGTTCCTATGAATTTTATCCATCGTTACCACTCTCTGTGCCAAATTCTATTCAGTAATTATGATATTATATCTGAGGCAAATAATTTCTTAGCTTTCCTAGATGTTTTTGTTATCCAAAATCCTAACAACATCATAGGTCACACTGTGTATAGAAAAAAGACCCATACAAACTGATATTTAAGCGGTGAATCTCACCATAATCCTTCACAGTTAGTTACCATGAGCAAATCTTTGTTACAGAGAGCATATGGGATCTGTGAGAACAAGCACCTGGCCGCGGAGCTTCAGCACGTCAAGCAGGTTCTGCACAAAATCAAGCTTCGGGTCCCACGTCTTCGTCACAGTGACCGAGTGAAGCCGACCGCAGTTGAGCGTGTGCCTGCTGTACTACCGTATGTCAAGGGTGTCACCCCAACCAGATAGACATACATCAGATTTGATAGACCACAAATCCTCGTTAAAGAACATTAATTCCTACCAAGGATGATATGTGAGGCTACTGAAATTAAAAAACATCCTAATTTCAGTAGAGAAGGCGGTTGGGTACTACCACCTGCTTGGGACACTATAATTAATAAAATTAAAACAAACCCCAAGCATACCACTGCAAGACTTAAAGATAGAGTAAGTTCAATCTGCGTAGATTGGACTATAAAAATAATAATAAAAAGCTGAAGGTACTCCATGTCCCAATACTGACATTGGGATGGCAGTCACCTCAGTACCCCGTGACCATGGGTGCTATAAAGCACCTGAAACGTCAGGAATTAATAATAATAGTATAATAATAATATAACCATTTATTTCCGAACTTTGGGGTTACATAATATTTGTGTTTGAGTTCCTATTGTAATACTAGTTAAAGTAAGTCCCTCTGTTCGGTGTGCCTTTTGGCATAGGCCTCCAAAAAGAAAAATCACGCGTCGGGAATTAAAAGTTAAAGAAATTAAAAGCAATAAAATTGGTAAAAGTAGTCGTTATAAAACTGTATTTGTGAAAATAAAAAGCTTTATATCATAAAAATCCCGACTTTTTTTAAACCAATTCCTTAACCATTTCATTATTTTAATTGCATATTATCATTTCCATATGCTTTTATATGTGGGCACCCATGGCCGAAGTGTCTATGAACAGTGGGCATCCCCCTTTACATTAACTTTTCATATACTCCTTTTTTGCATAAAGAAATTTGATTGACTATTTGATTATTTTATTAATTTGTTTACGAATTTATAGACATTTTTAATAAACAATTAGGTAGTTTGTTACGATCAAAGCCCAAGGCCAAGCTAAAGGTATACTTTGACGTCGATACAAGCGTCATCAAAGGCGCCGCCTGCCCTTTTCAGTTCGCAGCACGTGAAAATTAAATGTCGAGTATTATTAGCTATTTTTAATTTATTAAATGCAAGTTGTATTTAAAAAAATGGATGCGGGTTAAAATAATTACAAATATTACAATAAAATAGTTATAATGATTAAATACAGATATTAACACACATTTTACAACAGTAATTGAATAAAAATATTTAGGTAAAAAAGGGTTCAACAAAAATATTAAAATACAAATTTATACATTAGAATTAGAGGTACTCGTCCGCGGATGGCGGTGAGTATCGCGCACATAGCGTTCAAAATAATCACACTCCACTCCACATTCTATGCATAGGTGACACCTAAAATTTAACTGTTCACCGACACGAGATAAAAGTTGAGTATTCATTTTGATTTGATCGAATGCCCAAATTATTTTTTCTTTCAACATGTCGCGGGTTTCGAGTGTGCGACCAGTATACACTAATGTCTTTGCATGCCCCCACAAATGAAAATCCATTGGTGTGATGTCTGGCGATCTGGGAAGCCATGCGCAAGACCCGCCACGTCCGATCCAGCGTCCAGGGTATTCTCTGTTTAAATAATCCTTAACTTGACGAGCATAATGCGCCGGTGCCCCGTCAAGTTGATAATAAATATTGCGTAGAGATGCAAGTGGTATATCCGCTAACAATTCCGTCAGCGTGTCGGTGAGAAAATTGTGATAGCTTTCACCATTTAATCTTTCTATGAAAACTGGGGCCCAGTAACGTTGTATTAATAAGGCCTGCCCACACATTGACACTAAACCGGTGTCGAAAGCTATGTGGTCTTGGTTCATGTGGATTTTCATAGCACCACAAGTGTTCATTGCGTATTAATTAGCCCTATTCTGCCAAATGTTGCTTCATCAGTCCATAAAATGTTAGCTCGTTCAGCAGCTAGTAACCAATTACAAAATGTAACTCGCGCAGGTTTGTCAGCTTCGCTGAGTTCATGAACACGGTGCAGTGAAAGGGGTACTTCCCTTCATTGTGTATGACACTCCATGCGTAATATTGTGACACATTGAACTGTCGGGCTGCTTCATAAGTGCTCGCTGCTCGATTGTCTTCAAAAAACTGCAGTATGTCTTCCTGCTCACGTACTGTGCGCCGCAGTGGACGACCACGATCGATTGATACAGGCTGGAATTGCCCTTAATCTCGCAATCGCTGTGTAGCGCCTAGCATCGTAGCGTAGCACGGTGCACAAGGGAAATCGCCTTGAATATTCACGGCAGGCTTCACTAACGTTATCATTGCAAATTGCTAAAATTCGTACCATTTCGGTATACTCAACATTTGAGTATCGGTATGCCATCGTAACAAGGTAACGTTCACCATAATCTCACAACGAAAAGACAAGCGTCGCGGGCGCGTCAAAGGCGACTGACGACACATGTTACTAATTAGGTCAAGTTTATGAGTATCGTCGCCTCCTACACCCCACCACCCCTCCCTCGCCACGCGCTTTTTATTGCTAACAGCCTAACTAGGACTATTACCGTTTAGAAGCTCCAATTAAAATATTTTTATTTTTGTATGAAAATAAAAATTGAAGAAATATATTTTTTTTTCTTACAGATGTTGTTGTTATGGTGTAAATAATATATTCCCCAAAGGTCTTCAGTAAATTAAAAATGACCCTGTATATACATATTGAGAATCAAAATTGAGAATCTAAACTATACGCGTGTGTGTGTTTGTTAGTTGCACGCACACATACACCGTGTATGCACGGCCTTCAAGCCACACCTCCGTGCCCGTCGGAGCGGGGAGCGTGAGGTTTTTTTTTCGTTACGGAATTTCTGGATTCGGTCCCCGCGCTCAAGGCCCGCGATAGAAGCTATGCAATAGCTTAATAAAAAAAAATTTTTTCCTCACGGTGGCACTGCTGCGGAGGCGTGGAGCAGAAGTGCGGTGGTCTTGTTCTTCAAGAAAGGCTACAACGCTCTTTTGAATAACTACAGACTTTCTGTGCTCTTTTCGAGAGTCATTACGAATCATCTCGTCCGCAGACTCGATGACTTCCTGCCTCTCGAACAAGCTAGTTTCCGAAAAGGCTTTAGCACCATAGTCACATACATTCCCTTTGCCAAATTGTACAGAAGTCCGAAGAGTACAATCTGTCACTTTGTCTTGCGTATGTTGACTATGAGAAAGCCTTTGATTATGTTGAGAAATTTGTGTGGTGCTATAGTCCCTTCAGCGGTGCCAAGTGGACTGTCGGTATATCGAAGTGCTGAAGTATTTGTATAGTAGGGCTACGATTGCCATACGAGTACAGAACCAGAGTACGAAACCTATGCAACTGCAGATGGGTGTTAGACAGGGTGACGTAATATCCTCGAAACACTTCATACATCATAATAAAGAAATATATGCTCAATGAGGTCAGTAGTGTCTTCCAGCAGATAGGTCTTAAGATGAACATGGACAAAAACAAAGTCATGTGTAATGTCCATGTCACACCTATGCCGATGTTTGTTGGGAGCAATAAGCTAGAGTTTGTTGACGAGTATGTTTACCTGTGACAAGTAGTCTGACCATGTAAGTCCAACTTCGAACGGGAGGTTAATTGACGGATTTAATTCGGCTGGGCAGCGTTTGGGAGATTGTGACACATTTTCTCGTCAGGCATACCTCAAAATCTGAAAACTAGATTGTACAACCAGTGCGTGTTTCCAGTGATGACCTATGGATCTGATACGTGGTCAATCACAGCTGGCGATATGAGGAAGTCGCTGAGCGAGCTATGGAGAAGGCTATGCTCGGAGTTTCTCTGCGTTATAAACTTAAGAATGAGGGTATCCGCTGTAGAACCAGAGGAACCGACAGAGCCCAACGGATTAGTAAACTGAAGTGGCAATTGGCCGACTACATAGCTCGAAGAACCGACAACCGATGGGGAAAAAGGTTCTCGAGTGACAGCCTCGTATTGGCAGGCAAGTGTAGGGCACCCCCCTTACCAGCTGGAGTGATGATATGGTAAGACATGCAGGAAATCGATGTATAAAGGTGAATCAGCACCGTGCTTTGTGGCATTCCTTGGGGGAGGCCTATGTTCAACAGTGGACTTGTGTGACTTGTGATTGTAACTAAGTTCATTAAATAAGGATAAAACATTTTGCAAATGCATATGTTTCATTAGAAATTATAGCGCCAACCTTTAAAGGCACGGACTATTAAACTAAAATTTCTAAGTCAACAGTTTACCTACTTTTGTAAACCATATATCCAATTTTAATAGTGTTAACCACATTTTTTCTGGTATGTATTATGTTCTAAAAAAGGTCAAACATGAAATTTTGAAGTTCTTTGTTTCGTTTAATTTCCTACATATAAGCAATAATGAATAATTTGACTCAAAAAGTAGACCTCACCCCTACTAAAAAACTTCTTATGCCTTATCCCGAACAGCCCGCAGCCAAGTGAGTCATATACCTGTGAACCAAATTTAATACCTTATTAAAGTAAATATGCGTTGTTACGGTGAGATAACTTATGGAAGCTGACAATAGAAACTATAGCCACAGGAAATCAGAATAAATTATTTTCATCAGCTGCAAGACGTTTATGTAATTTTCTTTCGTTAGTCTTCTGTAAGGCTACAAATACCTTGGCATCCTTTAAGATTAATAAAATATATGTCAAAGCATGTATTTGTAGTGCTCCCTTAAATTTTAAAAGCTGCGCTCATACTTTACTTGCCAAAGATATGAATCACGCAAGATTTACAATTATTTTATCATGGGGACTGGTGATAGAACACGACAGGACATACTGAGCACAGGCCATTTCCTATTTCTGAGAAGGTAGTGGAAGATGGATTACTTAGTTCTAGTGCTTTTTAGTGGACTTTACATATATTTTTTTTACTTACAATTAAATAAATAAATAACTTTTGATTGCTCCTTTGCGCAGTGACTTAGCAGTAAATCGCAGTGGTTGCAGGTTGATGGTGGATGAAAACTTTAAGTTTTAAGTAAATTTTAATGAAGTATACTGTATAACCGAATATAATACTTCCTTTCTTTCCCTACTATTCAATGTACTATTTAATCTTAAAAAACCGAGGATCTTAAAGAAAAATTAGAGTTCATGGGCGCAAATAAAGATTATTCCAGATTAGCTAACCTTATTTTACGAATGCCTGATCACAATTATCGCTTCAAAGCTATCAAATTACGGAACTCGCTTCTTTAAACAATCAGAAAAGTTCAAAGCACGGCGACACTCATCCAAATACGAAATATAGCCGACGTATCTTAACGCATAGCGTTAAGATGCTGCCTACAAACGGTGTAGGTGTGCGATGAAAGTCCACGGGAATGTCGTTTTTCACGTAAGTTTTATAAAAATATGAAATTATAGTAAGTTATTTTACTTACCTCCTTCCAGGTATCACCATCACCAGGTAGTACCATTTTTCTAAGGCTTACCTGTAAAATAAAGGAGTATATTGTTGTTTTTCTACCTATACTTTCAAGAGTAGTTTTTGTATCTTATATAACGTTGTATCTTATATAGCGGTCTAAAGGAAAACCTTGAGGCAATTAACCTCTTGGTTGAAAACTTAAAAAGTTAATAAAAAATTAAAAATAAAGAAATACAACAGAGCTCACATGATTTGAACTATTAAATTTATTAAAATTATTAAAATTGAATAATGTAATGAAACATAACATAGCTGCAGCGTGGTAGAACCACGCTGCAGCTATGTTATGGTTGAGGCACGATTGGGTCGCCTCGACCGGGGAAGGACCACGCTCTCACAGAACGCAAGCGTAAAATAGCAGCTTAATACTGCTGTGTTTCATATGGTGTGTGTAGAGATCCAGTGATCATATTTATTGGAAATGAGGTATTTCATCTTAGTCCTCAGGATGACAACGCATCTGCGTTTTAATTCTTAATCGAGGATAAATGTAGATGTCTACGGGCAACAGCACTGTAATGTGTTCGTTTTATTTCTTTTTTTATACGTGGTAGAGCCTTGCTGCATTTAAATTAGTAGTATAGTTGTAGCACATTCGTGCTATAAGGGTCGGCTCGACCGGGGAAGGACCACGCTCTCACAGAACACCAGCATTAAATGGTAGCTTAACGCTGCTGTCTTTTGTATGATGAGTGTAGAGAACCGGAGACTCTTTTTACTAGATACAAGGCATTGCATCTTTGTCTCCACGGGTAAAAACGCATCTGCATTTTGATTCGTAATTGAGGATATATGTAGGTGTCTATGGGCCACAGCAACCATTTACCATCAGGTGGACTATGTGCTCGTTTGTCACCCTATCCGATAAAAAAATAACGTGAAACAACTAATTGGTTCTTATGTACGTTATTATTTACTGAATTTATATCAGCAATTCAACTTTCGCCGCTTTCTTAACTAAATTGTAAGAAACAATGTAAATAAAGTGTTATTATAAAATTAACTTGCTTCTGCTTAACATAGCTGTATTTTTAATTAGATTAATGTTCTTTCATATTATAATGAAGCCTGCGCTTCATCTATGTGAACTCAATTTTCTACAGTTATACGAGTAGCCCACGTTAGAATATTCCTCTGAACGTGTATAAAAGACCGCTGTTTTACATAATGAGCTTTGTGTGTGACAAGTAGATTCTTTTGAAAAATGATTGAGGAGGAATTCAACACCTTGAAAAAAATAGCTTGATAAAGTATCTGATTTCTGTGTAATTTAGTTCGTTGGATTTTTTCTTGAGGAGATAGTATTTAAGGTTACACCTATTTACTAGAAAGGAAACAACTTGAAACTTGAAAAACGTACCAAACTTTGTTTACAATAAGTTGTTTGTAGTGAAAAATGTTAATTAAGATATCTTTTTTTTTATTTATTTTCAGTTCTGAGTACATAATATATAAAATCACAATATGCCAAATTGTGAACACAGTTTGTCGGCAGCAGCTCTCGTGGATGACACATGTTTATGTACTACTTATATAAAGAACACAAAAAAGAAAAAATAAAAGAAAATAAACAAAACTTATTAATTACCCACAGAGCACAAATGAAAAATGTAAAAAGAAGTTAAGTAATATTGATTTTTTTAACCTGTATACATTTACAATTATGGACATAGAGAATAGTAATGCTTTCTCAGAGTATTTTTAAGTTATTTTTAACTCTTATGTTCTTCATTAAATCATGAGGTAGTTGGTTAATAAGTACGGGCGTTATCCACCGCCTTTCACGTTTTTCATAATAATTTTTGATATTTGGAACATACAGCTTAGGTGTTCTAGCTAGTCGTGTTGGGTACGTAAACTCCCTTTCCTGTTTATATTCAATATTGTTATATTGTTCAATTAAGATAGACGTTTTGACTTTTAATTCTACTGGCAGTAAACTACATATTTTAAAGAGTTACTAACAAGTGTTACTAACAATTTTAGAATTCTCATTTGCAAGTATTTGATTTTATTTAGGTGAACAGGAAAAGTGAGACCATACGCGCTCAACCCATTAGATATTACTGCATCAACCAATGCGTAATAAAGCACGTACATAATTTTTCTGGGTATTATAAACATTAAATTTTGTAACTTACAGTAAATTGATCTTAATTTGTTACATACTGAATCTACAAGAATATTCCATGCAAAACGACTATCTAGGTTTACTCCTAAATATTTTATAGGACGACACAGTTAGGACATTTACAATGAGATTTATTTCGATGCAAGCATTCGTATGTGTGTCCTATTATATTTATGAATATAACTTTATTTTTTAATATAGGGAGATAAAATAAACATACATTTTGTTTTATCCATATTGATTACTATCCCATTGTCATGGGCTCAACAAACTGCATTGTCGAAGTCGTTTTGCATTACATTCTGTATTGCGTTTTGGTTCATATCGCTATATAAAATGCATGTATGTCAGCGTACAAATAAGATCTACATTTTTTATAACATTAGGTATACTATTTACATGCATTATGTATACAACCGGGCCATAGACCGAGCCCAAAACCAAATTTAGTATATCCAGTCATGCTTTCAGTACCACATATACGTACTTTCAACTGTCTATTATTTAAATATTCCCTAAACCATGCGTTCATTGGCCCTCTTATGCCACACTCCTGCATGGACTGCAGTAAGCCATCGTGATCAAGGGTATCGAAAGCTTTGTAAGTGAGAACTTTTTGTTGATTTAACGAGCTATTTATATCATCAGTAAATTTAGACAAAACTGTAGCTGTACACTATTTGGACGAAAACTGTTCTGAGCATCGTTGATAATTTTATTATATTCTAGAAAGGCTGTAATTTGACCTATGATTATTTTTTCTACTATTTTATTTAATATATTTAAAATGGAAATCGGCCTATAATTTGCAAATTCCGTATGAAGACCTTGTTTATATATTGGCCTAATTATAGCTAACTTCAACTCCTCGGGGTAAACAACCTTTTTTATGCTAATAATATTTGTAAAATGTGAAATAACTGGGGCAATTTTATTCGTAATTTCTTCTAGATCCCTTATTCGAATACCATCCGATCCCGGCGCCTTATTACAGTCTATGTTTTCAATCATTTTTATTATATGCTCGGATAGTACTTTTATAAACCTAAAACTAACATCACTTTCAGATACATACGATTTTCGTTCAAGTAACAAATTCTTACAAATATGCTTATTTTTAAAGTCCTCTAACTCCCGGGTAAAAGTATTACAAAAGCCATCACAGACATTTGATTTATTTTTTGTTTTTAACATGTACTTTTCGATGACACTATCCACAGATACTCGTAATTTATTTCGCCCAAACCAAGAATTTTCAGTACTCCACATCTTTTTTATATCCCCTTTAAAATCTATTAGGCACTTCTTCCTATAATTGTTCCTAGATCTATTAATAAGTTTGTATGTATAATTTCTCTGGCTAGTGTACTCAAGTCTACAATTATTATTTTTTGGATGGGATTTCCATTTTCTAAAAAGAGAGACCTTTTTATTTATTTCATATTGCAGTTGTTTATCTACCCATATATGTGTATCATGTTTATTATTATATGTGCGTTTCTGCATTTCAACCATGATAAGCGAGCCTCTCGTGAGCGCAATGATACTACCAAGGGCCTTACTGCTCTGTTATTATCACCCGGAATTCGCCAGACTTTTTCAATGTCCTCCACGTTTAGTTGTAAATATTGGGAAACTTTGCTTACAGTTGCCTCTAAGTTTTCACCTTCCTGCTTTTGCACATTCGTAACCACAATTTGCCTTTCCAACTCCTTCTGCTCACTTCTCATTATACGCTTTTCTAACGCCTTGTTGTACTTTTCAAGATAGATATTTTTTTGTAGATATCTTACTTCACTTATAAAATTTTCTTGGTTTTTTAGCATTCTCTTCTATTTCTTTCCTAAATTTCTCTAGTTGTACGTACCTTTCCCCAAGATAATCTACTGAGTTTTCAATCTCCGCGTTAGCTTTTTTAATACCATTTATTTGGTTTTTTATCTCAGAAATCTCGGTAAAAATCCGCGAGAATCGTGCGTTTTGTTCTTCTTTCATCGAGTTAAGAAGCTGATTCATCGTTTTCATTTGTTCCTGGAAAGCTACCAAATTATTTTTAAATATGTCTGCACTACAACAAGATGTTTTCTGTTTTCTGGGTTCACGAGTCATGCAAGAATCACTGTCGGTGTCGTCATCAATACGTTTTTTCTTCTGGCTCATATTAATCTACTTATATATAGTCAAACCCTTGTTCTTTATCATTGCAACATTTGGATCAGATCCTATGGAGTACCTTTTTTGTCTAGTGTACGCTCCATTTTATAATGCTTTCAAATAGGCCTATGCACATTTACCGTCGACAATGCTAAGTGATACACTCGATTGTGGGTGGTACCAAGTTGTCATAGAAAGGGTTAAAAGGCGGAGCAATCGTACGTTTATGATTACGTTAAAACGCAGCACACTATAACTATCCTCGATCAACGTATGGTTTTATCTTTGTAACTAATATAATTATTTAGCGCAATCCAAAGACACGTCCAGCGCATGAACACGATCCACGAGAACTGTACGATCTGATGTCAAACTTTGAGATTTATTGATTAGTATTGCGCACTTCAAAAAAAAAAAAGGAAGAGGCTCTCAAGCCAATTATATTATGTACTTTATTTTGCATGAATGTGAAACGAACGTAAAGATACCGTTATTTGTGAACCAATTTTATTATTTGCTCTTAATTTATTATGCTATCCTTAAGGGAATCCTATATAAATTTGGAGAAAAAGTTCGACCACTTAGGATGGTAAGAACTTAAAATAATGAAGTGATTTTCACTCATTTTCACACACCATCTCTTATCACTAACTTTCGAAGGTATTAGGTGGAAATTATATTTCTTAGAAGTGGAATTTCAATTTTATTAAAAATATTTAACTTTATAAAACGCTGCTACATTATGCGCTGCTAGAATTATTTCCACCTTCTGATGAATATAATTTTATTAAAAATGCACCTATGACTATATCACTTAGAATACATAATTGAAGTTTTATGTTATTTATGATAATAAAATGCGTACATATTTATACTGCCATAATTTTCACATAGGTTGCGAATTATTCATTAAATACCGTATCTGAACAAATAAAGCTACACGTGAATGGTTGTTCACAAGAACTAAAAAGAAACGCTTCACAACCTGTAAAGCTTAGTTTTTTAACGATGATTGAGTATAATATTATTTTTTCAGAAGAACTATACTTACTTTCATTAATAAAAGAACACTCTACACATGTATTCGAGGTACCTAACCTAAAAGAACTAACTCACTAAACAAACTCAACGTAAAAAAGGGTCCTAACTAAAACGATCACTCCATAAATATTATAAACGGCACTAAACCTTTAGAAAGTGCATTTGGAAAGGAAAAAAATATATGTATAATAAAGGGGAGGAGGGGGGGGGTTACAATTTCATGCCTCTATCAACTATAATTTAATGTATTAGGAGGCAAAACTGACATATTTAATGTTTACCTAAGATATTATCGTGCTAAAATATTTTTAAATTGAATCCAGATGTATGATATTTGAATTTTGACAATTGAAAATGTATAAATAAAATACAGTCCCGTTAACTTAAAACAGCAATACATTTTCTGTTCCACAGCTGTGTGCAGGATTATTAGCGGACTTCGTAGATTTATGAAATATTTTTTATCTCAGACATATTTCCTCACGTAGCCTTCCATCTCTGCCAAGCACACGGGAAATCAGAACTTAAAATTACAGTTGACAATTACATTGGTTCAAATGGGAATTATATTCGGATCATCCTTGTGGCTGTGTCAGCTCACAGATACAATTAACTCAGGACCGTGCTTTGTGGCATTCCTTGGGGGAGGCCAATGTTGAGCAATGGAATTGTGTGAGGCTGTAATGATAAATGAATGTGTTAATTACAAGTAAGGGTAAGTCAATTGATTATGAAAATTATAATATGACAAATAATTTTGAAGAACAAATCCTACAGTCTGATGACAGATGAACATACAGGATGAACATACCGGCTTACGATCGCCCAACCTCTTGTTTGTGTCATGAGTATAAGAGTATTCTGCAGAATGAATACATTGAAGAGAAATGGCTTTTAATTTCTTCTACATGTACAGAATTTGTGCCTCTTGAAGTGTCTGTAGTGTAGTGTAGCCCACACATCTCTATGTATTAGTGTTAAGGTAGAATAATTAGGTAGTATAATTAAAGATCTAGAACAAGTAACACGTCTCCTTCATTGACACCGTACCTACATTGTATGTGGAACCTGCCAGGCGGTACGCTATAAGAATGCACGCGCACTGCCGGACCTGGTTAAAAAGTTGGAAGTAAAATATTTATAAAAATCATCAGCAGGCCTGTTAAGACTTACGCCTGTGAAACCTGGACTTTAACCCAGAGAGACGAACTGAAGCTTGCCGTGTTCGAAAGGAAAGTGCTGAGAAAAATCTATGGCCCCATAAAATAGCGTGATGGTATCTATCGTCAACGCATGAACCATGAACTGGACGCACTTATCGGGCATGAGAACATCGTCAGTTTCTGTAAATTGCAGCGACTGAGGTGGGCGGGTCACCTTGAAAGAATGCCGGACACAAGAGCCATAAAAATAATGACGAAGTGGACGCCGCAACAAAAGAGACCGAGAGGCAGGCTTGAAAAGCGTTGGAGTGACTGTGTGGAAGAAGATCTCAGGATGATGGGAAATTTTACCAGCTAGAAGAATCAGAATCAGAATCAGAAAATATTTATTTGCCTACTTGTGTATTTACATTTGCATCCTCACGGCCGGTGAACCGTGTGAGGGTGAGTCAGCTAACTTATGTCCTAGGTGGATCTGTGTTTGCTGTGTTTTGCTTATTCATAATAAAGTTTATACAATAAAATTATTACGTATTTCATTTGTTTTTGTGTACTTATTTGCTAGCCTTAATTACCTTATCCTAAGAGGGCGCGGGGCTCCCGTGTTATCGGTGGGCCATCGCTTGTAATTTTTCTTTTTTGGGATGATATACAATTTCACCTATTCTATGGTTGGTCCTGAGGGGATTGAATTCTCCGTGCGCCAGGTAGGCGTCACCGGGGGGATTCTAGGTCTTCTATTCCCAGATGGGCAATGTTGTCCAACATCTTCTGATTTATGTCCGCGGCACGTAGGTGCCAGGCTTCTATGTCAGCCATCTCCCATAGTATCTCTGTGGATATTCTTTTCGGTAGTTGGGCAGCACTCTTGAGTGCCATTCTGTATTGTCTTTCGATTTTACTCAGGTTCGTCGCGCTGTACCTCGATAGCAGTTGGACCACTCCGTAGTCCAGCAGTGGCAGAATGCAGGCCTGTATTATGGCCAGTTTGGTTTCTAGATCTGTTTTTGCGTAGTATCCAATTATCGGGCCAAGGGCTCCTCTGACCCGTTTCAGTTTCTGCACTACCTTTTCGGTGTGTTGATTCATTCTCATGCGTTTATCGAAGACCACGCCGAGGTATTTGATCTGGTTTTGGTATGGTAGCATCTGTTGTTTTAATTTTACCGCTGGGCGGTGTTTACTTCTCTTTGAGAACATAATGCACTCGGTTTTCTCTATGTTGCATTTGAGCCCCCATCTCGTATAGTAGTTAATAATAGTTTCTGCTGCCCATTCCGATCGCATGGTTGCATGGTCTGGGTTTGTGGCTCTGTTGAGAATGCAGAGGTCATCTGCGTACTGTGAGAGTTTGAGCCCCTTAATTCTGTCATGTATGTCCCAGATGTCATGGACATACAGGTTGAAAATCACCGGTCCCAGGATCGATCCTTGAGGCACGCCATGGAGTATAGGTTTCTCCTCTGTTTCAGTTGTTCTAAACCTGCCTTTCAGTTGTCTGCCTGCAAGGTAGTTTTCTATAATTTTTGTGATGTTAGTGGGTACGTCTTTGTCTTGTAGCTTTTTGATCAAGCCTTTGTGGTTAATCGAGTCAAAGGCTTTCCAGAGATCTGTTGATATCATGGAGACGCTGTCGCCGTTGGCCAAGGCATCTGTGATTATTTTACCGGTGCGAAGGATCTGGGTCGCTGTGCCTCTGGCCCTTGTGAAGCCGAGTTGGAACGGTGGTTGCAGCCGGTCCACCGTGGCGGTAAGTCGTCTCAGGATCAGTCGCTCGCACAGTTTGCCCATTATGTTGAGCAGTGTAATCGGGCGGTACGATAGTGCCTGGCGATGATCTTTGCCAGCTTTGTGCAGGAAGATGCACACGCCGGTTTTCCATCTCTTAGGGAAGTAGCCTGTGGACAATATAAAGTTAGCGAGAGGCACAAATGCCTCGGTGAAGACTTCTCCCCCGAGTTTGAGGGCTTCTGCCTTGATTCCATCTGGCCCGGAAGCCTTTTTGTTTTTGAACCTGCTCAGTGCTAATTTGACTTCGTGTTTTGATGTTGGGTCGAGTGGCTGGAACGGGGTCGTTTTCTCTGTGCCCTCATCTTCCGTCGCAATTACTGCCTCTTTTACTGTTGCTGCCTCAGTCAGTGAGTCGATCGTCTCTTTTTCCGTTTTGCAGCCCGTTATGTTTGGTAGTCTCATGATTGGTTTCTTCATGTTGCGTTGGATGCGCCACATTTGCGACCTATTGTCATTCGGATCCTGGATCTTATCCAGCCAGCCCTTCTCGGTATATTCTCTCAGTGCTTGGTCTGCTTCTTTTTTGGCTTTGTTGTAGAGGGCACGTGCCTCTCGCTGTAGGTTGAGGCTGCCGTGCCTTGCCTGCCATTTAATTTGTTTCAGCTTGTTTCTGAAGTCTATCTTTTCATTAATTTCCGGTGGTAGATGTTCTCGTCTCGTTGTTGTTCTGAAAGGTGCGTGTTCGTCGATGGCTGCTGTAATGGATTTCTCCATGGTTTCGACGTATCTTTCGCAGTCTTCCTCCGTGATTATTTCCCCGTGTAGGTAGCGGAAGCCTTCCCACATGGTTTGATGGTATGCTTCCATCGCCCCCTCGTCCTCGCGTATCCTCCTTGTGTTGCGAGATTTGTTTACCTCTATGTTGTGTTCGATTTTTACAGTGAGTAGCCATGGTAGATGGTCTGATCCAACGCTTTCTAACTGCTTGGCTTGTGCCTCGATCTGTTGGTGTGTTATTACGGCTATGTCCAGGATTTCGTTGCCTTGGTTGGCCGGCCTCGACGGCGTGCCGGCGTTTTTTAGCGAGCAGATTCCGTCGTTTATTGCTTTCCTGATTACAATGCCTAGGCCTGCGTCTCTTCTTTGGTTCAGGGCGCGCATCTGTAGATTCAGATCTCCTATTATGATCGTTGGTTCGTCAGCCAAGGTTTCTTCAAGCTCTTCTCTGGCTTGGTGTTGATTTGGGATTTGAAAGTAGGTCCCTTTTATTTTTATGTATTGTCCAGTCGCGTGGTCTGTGAACAGTTTGATGCCCACGCCTTCAATTTTTCTTCTCCCCTCTCCCCACCCCGGTGTGACCTCTGTTTCGGTCCATCTTAGCCCCCTTTGTATGTACATGGCTGTGGTTAAGTGGGTTTTAAGCGAGTGTGTGATTTTATCGTATCCTTTCATGTTAAACTTCTCCTTGTCGAAGTCGATTTTGCATTCGTTTATCACTATTATGGCTGGCCTGTATTTTTCTGCCAGCTTTTATACTTCAATGAATTTCTTTCTCAGTCCTTGTGCATTTAGGTGTAGGATTTTGAGGTTCTGTATTCTTTTTTGGTCGTGATTAGCCATTGGTCTGTCGTTGTGTGTTATTCATGGTTTCTATGAGCTTCATTAGTAGTTTTTCCGTTCGCTCCAGTCTTAGGTGGAGGCTTTCTATGGTTGTTTCGTTCATCGGTGGTAACATTGCCTGCTCCCCCTGTGATACTGTCGGCTCCTTCTGTGGCAAGGCGGGGAATTGTCTTTTGCTTGAGACGTCCGCATATCTGACTCCAGGTCTGACTGTCGCACGTCTGATTCTCTCTTCTTGTTTAGTCTGTTTGGCTTTCGCTTGTTCCATTTGTTTGGATATCATTTTTTGAAATATCGGGCAGGTAGCGTTGTTCGCGCTGTGTCCTTCTTTCTTACAGTTTTTGCAGACCATCGTCGTAGTGCCCTCGGGTGTATTGATTTTGATCTGTGATTCTTCTTGTCTGCCGTAGCAAGACTGTTTCGAGTGGTCAAATGCATAGCATTTCTTGCATTGCACTATGTGTCTCGGGTTTTCTCTGAATGGCTCTACCTTTATGCAAGGGGCGCAGAAGAACTTCCTGTCAGCGGTTTTGCATGCTTCCAGGACGCTTTTTTGTTTATATTTATTTTCAAAAATCAAGAGGTGTATTTAGCCTAGCGGTTTTATTGATATCGGTTTAATGCCAATGCATTCCGCTATCTCTTCAGCGATTATGTCAGTGTCCTCACCGTATGTTTCATTTTTCAGCACCACTTTTGTCGCTGGTTGTCTGTCAGCTTTCGGTTTTGGTGCTATTATTCTTGATGGTTCGCACACTTGGATTTTCGTGAGAATGTCTTCCCGGGCTGCTGAGCTCCCCGGGTTGATTTTTATTTGTCCGTTCGTCACTCTAAGCGTTGAATTATTTGTTGATGTCGCCTCTCTTATAAATCTGAGGGCGCGTTGGTCGTTCATTATTTTTTTCATCCCTAATTATTATATCAGGGATATGTGTGTTTTTCTGTGTGGGCGTCACGAACTTATCTGTTCCGGTGCGTTGTCTTTTTATTCCTCTATTTTCGTTTTGTAGCGTTTCAAATCTGTTTGCTAACGGTATATTATAGATTGTTTCCGAGTTGGCCTCGGCTTGCCTGTCCGCGCGCTGGGTGTTACATGTGGCGGCCAAACTTTGGGTTGTTTCGGTCGCGCAAATACGCGCCGTGGTCGTGTGGCTTTGGGCGATGGTGTCGTTTCTTTTGTTCACTAGCGTAGACGCTCGCACGCTGTGTCGTTCCCCTGAGGTGAGGCGGGGGGCGGTCCGGGCGGCGAGCGGCTTGCATGTGCCTGTGGCCGTGGTAGGAAAAGGGGAGATCTCCCGCCGGGCAAGGTCTTCTGCCCGGGGAGCGGCCAACACTCCTAGTGATAGTTCGGAGAAGTTCTATATATACTGTCTATGATTCGGAATGTTGATAGCGTGATTTAAGCTTCGGTGTATTTCGCTTGTGGCGCGACGACAGCGCCGCTACATCACCCCCTGCTCAGACCGGAGGTCGATAGTGCAGCCTCGTTGGCGACGAATGTGCAAGTGCCAGGAGATTGCCTTGTAGTCTGCGGTGAGTCGAGAAGAAGGCAAGTAATTTGCGAGAGTGCCGTGAAGCAGAGGCGAGCAGTAAGGCTCAGAGCCGTGCCGAACACTGTATGGCGCAGAGAGTAGCTTGAAGGAACAGGAAGCATTATTATTCCAGTGCTGCGATGAACCTTGTGAAGCTAGATGGCTTGCAGGATATGAAGACTGCAGACGATATCTGCTCGGGAGCGAATGGGTTGGGTATTCTATGACGATGATGAAGCTTGAAGTTTCCGAAGGTTGTTTGGTTGTGTGTTCAAATCACGTCGGGTGGTCACCACTGTGGCCGTGGTAGGAAAAGGGGAGATCTCCCGCCGGGCAAGGTCTTCTGCCCGGGGAGCGGCCAACACTCCTAGTGATAGTTCGGAGAAGTTCTATATATACTGTCTATGATTCGGAATGTTGATAGCGTGATTTAAGCTTCGGTGTATTTCGCTTGTGGCGCGACGACAGCGCCGCTACATGCCGTTCGTCGGCTCTAACCTCGTTCGTTGCACGTGCACTGGCTCTTGCAAGCCAACGCCCTTACGATTTCTTTTTTTCTTGCCTCTTTGGGTGGTTAGAGACGGGCTTGAATCCTCTGCCGTGGTTTTTATAAGTGCGCATTGATTTTTGCCGCACTTACAGATGAACCATTCCTCCGATGTAAATGCGTCTATCGGTAGGGTGATCAATTCTCTCTTTGTTTTACAGTCCACGCACGCACGAAAGTTGCTTACTCCGGTTTTTAGCGAGGCTGTGTATATTGTTATGGTAGTTTCGATTTTTAGTGTTTCTTTTTCGAATTTGGGCACTATAGTAGTGGCCGCCTTTACGAGAAAGCTTTCCATGCATACATTACATTGGATTTTCCTCGTGTTCATTTGATTGGTACCCCACCCCACAGGGGGGGCGTCCGTTTGGAAGTATTGTTCGCATTCCCAGCACTGTATTATATTTTTATTGAACTCATTGAGGTCCATTTTCACTTTTTCCACTTTGTATTTCACTTGTTTACTGTCCTTGTCTAGACTAAGTAGATCCGTGTCCATATCATTAGATTTGTGTGAACTTTCACTGTTGTTTTTCGAGAGCATGTTTCCTATTACTCTTGATTCACTAATTCTGTTGGGTGTTGTCTGTCTCACTTCTTCTGGTGAATCCCAGGGGGTGCTCTCCCCCGGGGTCCTCACAGTTCATGATTTTTCACTTTCTATTCACTTCAAGTCTCGTTCCAATGTGGATTGTTTTAAGAACCGCACAAAATTTCAAGATACCACACGCAGTGCGTGGGTCGTGCGCGGATCGGCTCTCGGGAGCTTTCCGCTGCGCGCGTCTGTTCGCTACGGCGGTCCGCGCGAGTCTAGCTGGAAGAAGGTAGCCAGGCAGCGTGACAACTGGAGGAAGATTGTGGAGGAGGCCAAGACCCACAAAGAATTGTAGCGCCAACGGAAGTAAGTAAGTAAATAATGGACACAAAAAAAACATATTATAACGGAATGGACTCAATATCGGTTGTAACGATAATAAATAGATATGAATATCAGAAGAGGCCACAATAATATTTTTTAGAAGCTGACTCATAGATTAAGACGAAATAATATCGTGGTCACATAGATTTTAAGGGGGTAAAGTAGACGGAGATCGGCATGCGGGTCCTCGCGTTTTCGGCTAGCTAGCTGCTAGCAATATTCCGTTTATCTACTCATGTGACAATAGCAATGAGTAGGGATGGGAAAGTGAAAAACTATATCGACATATATCGTGTGGATATTTTTAAACAGTTTCGACATATTTGCGTGATAAATATTGATATACAGTCATGTTTTGCATAATGTAGTAGGATACGGCTCAAAATGGTATTACTAGACGGCTGTATGACAAAAAAAAAAAAAACGACAACAGCATATGATTTTCTTGTAGCTTCTTTTGTTGCCTAATGTTTTGTCGAATAATACAACACTTTAAAATATATCAAAGTTAATACGAATTCGATACTCCAAGATAAATATTGAATATTGATATATTGCGATTTAAAAATTTCGACGATATATGTATATCAATATTTAACAAAAAATCGATATTACGATATAACGATATTTTACCCAAGCCTAGTGACAAACTGAAGATCGCACTTTCATAAATGTAGGATTATTTCATAATCCACTAATAGTTTAATACATATTATCTACGTATATATACAAATAAAATTAAATGATTGATATAACCAGCGTTTATTTACAAAATAGTTTCAGTTTATAATTGGGTGCACCAAAAGAGCCATCTCGTGTGGTGTATAATATAATACCTATAGTATTATTTTATAGACAGGTACAACATGATACGACTCGTACCTCCTATTCCTATAGGTGTTTACTTACAAGTCGACGTATACTTACTTTTCGTTTTTAGTTTATTTTCTTTATTATTAATTTATAATATATTTCTGTATTAAACATGTGAAAGTACATGGAATTAATGTTTGGTTTCACATGATACTAAGATAAGAATTATCTTAAAAGTATTTAATTTTATTTATATAACAAAAATAATAACAATAAGCGACAGTAGCCCAATGGCAGGGCGCGGACCGCGAACTCAAAAAGGTCGTGGGTTCGAATCCACCATTTGACTACTGGCGTGAACCACTCGTAATACAAGCAATTTAAGCTTACCACGAGTGGTTAAGGGGAATATTAGTAATGTTTATAGCACTGTAAATATTCTTTTTTTTAAACAAAAAAAAATTGTGTAAGAAAATTAAAGGCATTTTAATTTTGATTAAAATTTTTCATTCCTGATCATGAATTAAGGTGCAGTGAGCGCCAATAGCAGATTTTTCACGCTTTAAAGGTGCAATTTTTTGTCATTAGAAACTACGGATTCACATTTGTTTTAAATTAATTACGAAAATTAAAGAATTTTCTTAGTGAATTATGTTGGCCAAAACACAATTGACACATTTTGGCTCGATAGAAAAAGATCGTAAAATTTCCTCAAAATCTACAATTTTAGGTACTTCCACTAAGTGATAAAGCTGTTTCATACGAATGTAATGAAATCAATTTTAATTGAATGTGTTCACCAGTAAATACGTAAGTGAATTGTGGATTTATTTTTCAATAAAAGAGTATACATATTTTTAAAAAGAGTGTACATTTTATTCGTGGTAGAGCCATGCTGCAGTTATATTAGTAGTATAGACGAATGGGTCAGCTCGACCGAGGAAGGAACACACTCTCATAGAATACCAGCGTAAAATATTAGCTTTATGCTGCTGTTCCGTACGGTGAGTGTAGAGAACCGGAGACCCATTTTACTGGAAAAGAGGCATTCTATCTTAGTTCTCACGGGTAAAAACGCATCTACATTTTGATTTGTAATCTAGGATAGATGTAGATGTCTATGGACCGCAGCAACCACTTACCGTCAGCTGGACTGTGTGCTCGCTTGTCACCCTATCATATAAAAAAATAAGAGAAATGGCACAAATATTTAAAGAATAGCTGAAATGCAGAAAAGTAAAAAACAAAAAGAATTGACCAGTTTTGCTCAAAATTGAATGAGGTTTAAGTTACATAATTAGGCGTTAAATGAAACTGTGTCCCATATCAATATCACTCTTTGTTCTGGAGATACACGAGGCGAAAATTGAATCCGAACATACATACATACATACGTACACATATGGTTATCCTCTTAAAAACCATACTATTCGACTCTAAAGACCTTGAAAGTTAGAGATAAGTTAAAATTTCCAATTTGCAAAATCTGACCCATTACAATAACTTCCCACTGGGAGGTTAATGAACACTTGGTCGTTCTTGAGTTCATAACGACACATTTTTTAAAATTATATAAGTCCAAAATTATTTATTATCCATTTTCATATTCAATTTGAATTCAATATATTTTTGAACGCAGCCCGCGACCGATTTCAGGCAGATTGAACTGACAGGGTCACCATGCAAGGTTAGGAGGTTCGGGAAATAAGTAATACGTCTAGTGATCTCGACTGTAGATTTAACACTGCCTTAATATCTCTTAATTTATTATACATACACATCAGCATACATTACAACACAAGAACGCAAAAACTCACCGATCACTCTCTTAATGTCATGTCTATAATACGAGAAATGAAGCTGCAGTCTTCAGCAGATTTGACATCATACTATCAACTAAACAGACTTATCCCCAAATATATGCGGCAGAACTTACGCAAATTCAATACAGCTTATATTAAAGAAGCGGTCGAGCTGTACCAAGGCTCCAAATTTTTTGCCACTTATATAGAAAACTAATAGTTAAAATAACAAAAAAAAAAACAATACACATAATATCTGTGATTGAGCACGACATAAATTCAGGCTTTAGAGTTACTGACAAAGGAAATAGTTATACCACAAAAATGCAATTATTTTAACTGGTTTCCTACTCAGAATCTTCTTTATTATAAATGTTAAATAGTACAGATTCAATAACGGCAATTACTTAAAGATTTAGATGTATACCCTTTTTATCAAAATGTATCATCACCCAGACTAGTCCACGGTTAGTCATTCTTCACTGAAGGTCAACTTTTTACATTATCATCATCTTTTGATGATTATAGGCACTTCATTTGCTCAAAATAACTGGAAAAAACGTTTTCCGTAAATCGACAGATTTACAAAAATATGTGCGGTTATTTATAACAATTTCTACAATCTATGTTCGACGGGTTGAGAAAAGCTATGCACCGTTTGTTTAGAAATAACTAAATGAATTAGTTTACGTAAACGGCAACTTAAAAATTAATTATTCTTTAATAAAAGCATCGAAATGTTATCTGTATTAAATGTATTAAAAATGCTATCGAAATTTAAATAATTAAAATATTTCTTTAACCGTTCGCGTTAACGCGTTCTTTAAACTATAACGACAAGTCATCAAGAAACGGATTGATTACGTAAAGTTACAATTCAGTCGTCCAAGTTAACATTTCGAACCAAGCAATTAGACTTAATCCAGCAGAACTCACTGAAAAATAATAGATTAATGAATAGACAGACTTTTAGCATGTATTTTATAATCCATTACAATTAAACAACATCAAATAAAACGATCCATTTCTCATTTGCATAGATGCAATATTTTGTTTTCGTAATGGACTGCTCTGCTTTCCATTGATTCATTTTTAACATAAATAAATACAGTTGCATCAGAAATCATTTCGACTACATTAGCACTATATTTGAAATAAAATTGTATTCTGCCATATTTGAATATTTGCTAGAACAAGTTTCATAACATACTAACATAAATAACAAAACAACCTAGGTTTAATCCCCCCATGTAGAAATTAATCCTTTTATTGGAATATTCAGTAATGATTTAGAACGTACTTCAGAAAATAAGATAAATATCATGAGGAAAACTGCATGAATACGGAAAAATATATTTGTAGAACATATCAAGTTCGTTAACACGCATTTGATCGGTGCAATAAAGTTATTGCTCAGTAACACCATCATATATTGTGGAAGGCTTGGGCGCAGTAGGGCATAAGCTCACTGCTGAATGCTGCCTTTGTGGTTGCAGGAAGGATTTGCCTCAATCGTCATGCTTTATTTGCTTAAGACAATCACAAACGGATATCTAGCGCCTTTGACACTTCTTTACCATTTCGTAATTATTTTTGCTATTCCAATTTCTTGCACGCTGCAGTTATATTATGGTTATAGTACTGTTATGAGCTTGAGGTTCGTGACAATAAAAATTGCCGATAAAATTACCTAAATTAACACTTTAATTTTCATTACATCAATTAAAACTTAAAACACTAATAATTAAACACACTAATTCACTTTATTCCGCTCCGAAGCTTCGCTTGTCTCGCCAAATCAACACTGCCCCGATCGCATCTTGCAGCGCCTATATATACAAATTAGCAATGAAGCATCCGGAATATTCAAGTAAATGCGCGCAAAGCGACGAGTGTTCGAGTGTAGATTTTCTATAAACTTAGTTCTTCAGATGGTGCTGTCGGTTGAAAGTCATTTCTGCAAAGCTCCCCTCGCTCTCGTTCCTGACACTAGATGGCGCTAGTTGACTTATTCACGCAACACTGCCCCCTCCTAAGACATGCTCGTCCCGAGCATTATCGGTCCCATAATAACGCGCCAAGCGATCCACATGGACGATCTTAGGAGTCCCTCTTGCGCCTTTCTGTATCCGGTAGGTCACATCGTTGATCCTGGTTACAATCCGGTACGGGCCGTCCCATTTAGCTTGAAGCTTAGGAGATTTCCCTTTGCTGCGGACTGGATTGTGCAACCACACTAATGAACCTTCGTTGAACCCTTTATTGTTCATTTTGCGGTCGTACCGGGTGTTCATTTTCTCAGACATTTGATGGCCCGATTGTCTGACGTGCTCATAAATGTCATTAATTTTGTTCCGCAAGTCATTTGCATAATCGGTTATACTGCGTGCGGCATCAGGTGGTATTCCGGTGATCAGGTCTGCCGGCAGCCGTAATTCTCTTCCAAAGTTTGCGAAAGCTGGTGTCACTGCTGTACTTTCGTGAACAGAACTTCGATATGACAACAAAAACGGTTGTATGTGCTTGTCCCAATCTCGTTGCCGATTGTCTACAACTTTTGCTAGGTACCTCTCCAATGTCTGATTAAATCGTTCCACCATTCCATCAGATTGCGGGTGATAAGAAGTCGTTTTTGTTTTATGAGTACCCATAACTCGGCAAGTTTCCTGGAATATTTGAGACTCAAAATTCCTTCCTTGATCGCTGTGAATCTCTAAAGGTACTCCAAAACGACAGAAGACTTCATGAACTAGTTTACCTGCAACTGTTGAAGCTTCTTGATTTGGAATGGTGAAAACTTCTGGCCACTTTGTGAAGTAATCCATCACAACCATGAAATACTTGTTACCGCTTTCAATCTCCGGAAACGGCCCCGCCACGTCAATGGCTATTCTCTCCCATGGTGCACCAACATTGTACAACTTCAATGCACCTCTACTACGAGTCTGAGGTCCCTTTACAGCAGCACAACTTGTACATTTGAGACACCAGTCCTCGACATCGTTTCGACAGTGGACCCAATAAAACCGTTCTCGGATCTTCAGTAGAGTTCGCTTAACTCCCAGATGGCCTCCGCAACAATCATTATGGTACAGCTGTAGAACATCCGGTACTTTAGCTTTAGGGACAACCATTTGCAAATGACAGCTATCTCCCCTAACATTTTCCCATTTACGGCACAGAACTCCATCCTGAAGCAGCAATCTGTCCCACTGGGTCCAATAGCTTTTAGTGGTCGAACTCATTGCTGAGACGTCGCTCCACTTAGGCTTGGGAGAACTGGCCTTTATCCATTCCAAAATCGGCTTGATATCCGGATCTTCCTGCTGTGCATGTTGTAAGCTGTCCTTCCATTCGTTGCTGAGGTGGTCCGTCCTGAGCATCCTCACGGATACCTCTTCCTTACTCTCTTGCCTAGTACAATGGTTGCAATCTTCAGAACAAGGTCTTCTTGACAATGCATCTGCGTTGCCGTGAGATTTTCCGCTGCGATGTTCGATCTCAAAGTCGTATTCCTGCAGTAGTTAAATCCACCTCGCAACTTGTCCTTCTGGATTTTTAAACTGCAATAGCCATTTTAGTGCAGCATGATCAGTTCGTAAGTGAAATTTTCGTCCCAGAAGATATTTGCTAAAATGCTGCAACGACTTTACCACAGCGAGCAATTCGCATCTTGTGACACAATAGTTCCTTTCCGGTTTTGACAACGACTTGCTGAAGTACGCTATCACGACCTCTTGGTCACCATTCCGTTGAGACAACACACCGCCAAGTCCTATATCACTTGCGTCTGTGTCAACTATAAATTCTTTGCTTGCATCAGGGTATCCCAAAACAGGTGTTTTGCACAGACGGTCCTTGAGCTCCTGGAATGCGATATTGCAACTTTCATCCCAGCAGAAATGTCGCTTCTCCTCGGTTAGCTTGTGCAGAGGTTTGGCTATATCTGCAAAGTTCTTCACAAATTGCCGGTAATACGAGTATAAACCCAAAAATGCTCTAACCTGCGTCTTGTCTTTTGGAACCGGCCAATCCTTGACAGCGGCGATTTTCTCTGGATCTGTGCGGATACCTTCTTCCAATACTACAAACCCCAAAAAGTTAACTTGCCGTTGGAATAGTGAACATTTCTTCGGGCTCAACTTGAGGTTGGCACTCTGAATCTTCATGAGCACGCGTTCCAGGTTTTGAAGGTGTTCCTCAAACGTACGGCCTACGATGATGATGTCATCCAAGTAGACCATACAGGTATCGCCAATTAGCCCGGTAAGTACAAGTTCCATCAGCCTTTCAAACGTTGCTGGAGCATTGCACAACCCAAACGGTATTAATTTAAATTGCCACAGACCCTTTCCCGTCGAGAACGCAGTTTTCTCCTTGTCCTTAGGGTCAATTTCTACTTGCCAGTAGCCACTTTTTAGATCCAGCGTGCTAAACCATTTTACTCCTGTAAGCATGACCAGCGTGTCATCAATTCTTGGCAAGGGATAGCTGTCCTTCTTTGTAACGTCGTTCAGACGGCGGTAATCAACGCAGAACCGCATGCTGCCATCCTTCTTCTTTACCAGCACCACGGGTGAACACCATGGACTATATGAAGGTTCAATAACACCATCCTTCACCATTCCCTCAATCACGGTTTCCACTTCCTTTTCACGTGCTACCGGCAATCTTCTTGGCCACTGACGGATAGGCAATTCCTCTCCTGTGTTTATTTTGTGTTGAACTAAGCCAGTCTTTCCTATGTTAGCATCGTTTGACGAGAATACATCGGCGTACTTGAGTAACAACTTCTTCGCCTTGACCAATTTGTTCGGGGAGAGAACACTGCGACAGTCTTCCAAAAGTGTGGTCACTCTAGTTTCTGAATCCTCGCTGGGGGTCCCACTCGATATATATTGGCACCGACGTAACCAATCCACTTCCTCGCAAGTACCAACCAGTGTGCCTTTTTCTATAATCTGTTCCCGGTCACAAAGGTTCAGCACACGTACTATTGAGATGTCAGTGGTTCTGACCAAGGTGCGAGCTTCTTTCCATGGAAGGCCATTGTTTACCCTTTTCACAAGAACACAACGGTGACCTTGCCCAGCGTTTCGGGGAAGACTAACCGGAATAATCGTTTCCGAACTCGGCGGAAGAACAATCTTCTTAATGCTGTACACGTTCCCTGGTAACGCACCTTCCATAAAAAGTTCCTCCTGTCCACATTTCAAAACACCTTGCTTAACGTCGATCTCACAACAATTATTCCTCATAAAGTCTAGGCCTAGGATGCAGTCGTCCATTATATCAGCCACGATGATATTATGCAGGTAGATCACGTTGCCTAGCTTCAACTCCATCTCCTTCTCTCCACGGACGGGTATACGCTGACCGGTGGCTGTTACCAAATTAATGCGTTCTCGGTTGTATGCGGAGTCGCCAAGGAACTGACTTATTAGTTGGGAACTAACAACCGAACGAGAGGCTCCAGTGTCTATGGTCAGTTAACATGGCATTCCGTTGACCTCGCCCTTGATGATTAGACTGTTCCCATCGTGGGTTTGTGAGATCGAGATCCTTGGGGCTCTTTTAACATCAGCCAGCACCCGCCCCGCAGTTCTGGCTTTTACTCGTTTCCCTGCTGCTGCTGGGCGGTGCTGTTGGCCGCACTACCCTCCTGATATCATTCATCTTCCCTTTCTGCGGTTCGCTTAGGGCAGCTGGATCGAAGATGGCCCTTTTTCCCACAGCCATAGCACCTAGGGCTGTATCCTTTGTTGCGGTCGCGAACTGTAGCTGCTGCAACCTCCCTGACGCGATGGGAACGATGATCCTGCCGCACGGCTTCCACCTCCAGTGCACGGGCCAAGGCGTCCTTAAGCGTCTCGTGGTGCCCGAGCCTCACAGCAGCTCTGACTTCCAGGTCGCGGATGCCGTCGATGAATGTCTGCACCAGGTTCCCTTCAATGAGCGCAGGTACAGACCGGTATGCTTTTCGCACCAGCTTCTCCAACTCTAGAGCCCACTGCTGCAGGTTTTCGTTGATGCGCTGCACGCGATCGTTAAGCTGCGCACGAAAGACGTGTTCCAGGTGAGCGTCGCCATATCTCGCCTCCAATGCCTCAAGGAGTTGCTCATAAGTCACTTCCTCACCGAGACCTTCCAGAACTGTTAAGGCCTGGTCGCACAGGCCTAATGTGAGAGCAGTCATGGCCTGACTTTTATTCCAGCCGTTCGCCTTCATAACAGCCTCGAACTGGATTTTGTAGGCTGACCAGGAAGAGGTACCGTCGAACGGTGGCACCTTGAACCCACGTAGCGAAGGTGTTGTAGCTACTACGGGAGGTGTAGTTCCATCTCCAAGTTTGAGTTCGTCCAGTGATTTCTTCATGTCAGCCATTACGTTGTCAACCCGATTGTTTACTTGGTCGATTCGGGTTTCAGCTTTCTCGATTCGGTTTTCAGCTTTCGCGATTTGGGTTTCAGTTTCCGACAGGCGGTTGTCATGCTGAGCAACCCTATCCTTCACCTCCTTTATCTCCTTCCCGAAGGTAGCGTGAAGGTCCTTCATGAGGAGCATCTGCTCTTCCAACCGGCGGGCCTGTTCCTCTTGTCCGCCCCGCAGCTGCTCCTCCAAACGACGAACCTGGTCTTCCTGTCGGCGGGCCTGTTCATCCTGTCCACCCCGCAGCTGCTCTTACAACCGACGGACCTGTTCCTCCTGTCGGCGAGCCTGCTCCTCCTGTCGGCGAGCCTCCTCCTGCAGCATCACCATCAGAGCACCTAAGTCAGGTGCTGCAGATGTAGGAGCTGCCGACGGGCCTGCACCCGGTGGCTGGCCCTCCGACGTCTGCGACGTTGCACCACCAAATCTTCGTTGGTCCGTCTCCTGCTGGCGTTGACTTCGGGTACGGACACCCTCCGTTTTCTCCTTAGGTAAAATCGGCATGATTTTATCCCACTTCTGACACCAATTGTTACGAGCTTGAGGTTCGTGACAATAAAAATTGCCGATAAAATTACCTAAACTACACTTTAATTTAAAATTAAACACACTAATTCACTATATTCCGCTCCGAAGCTTCGCTTGTCTCGCCAAATCAACACTGCCCCGATCGCATCTTGCAGCGCCTATATATTCTTTTTTCTTTTTTTAAAAACGTTACCCCTACACTAGGATTTTCTCCTGTATCGCGGGGGCAGTTTACAAACATAGATTGCACAAAGACAAACATCCAGGCCCGGAACAATTATTTATAGGCCATACAAATACTTGTTCCGTGCGGGATTCGAACCCGCGACCCCAAGCGCAGCCGCTCATTGCTAAGCCACTGCGCCACGGAGACGTCAAATAGCATACAAATTAGCAATGAAGCATCCGGAATATTCAAGTAAATGCGCGCAAAGCGACGAGTGTTCGAGTGTAGATTTTCTAGAAACTTAGTTCTTCAGATGGCGTTGTCGGTTGAAAGATTTGTGATGTCATTTTCTGCAAAGCTCCCCTCGCTCTCGTTCCTGACACTAGATGGCGCTAGTGTATGACGTTGACTTATTCACGCAACAGTACGAATGGGTTAGCTCAACCGGTGAAGAAACTTGCTTTCACAGAATACTACCGTAAGTTATACTTAACTGTGTTTCGTACGGTGAATGTAGAAAATCATAGACTATTTTTACTGGAAACGAGGTATTTTATCTTAGTCCTTAGGGGTGTAAAAACATTTTGATTTTCGTTGATAATAGGTTGTAGGTTGTAGGTAGGAATAGGGTATAGAGGTCTATAGGACACAACATGCACTTACAAAAAAGTGAATTGCGTGATCCATCATGATCGTATGTCACCCTTATTTCATAATAAAAAAATATGTCTTTACTTAATTTCCAAATAGTTTAATTTCCAAGAAAATATGAAGTTAACACCGTTTATATCAACTTTTCCAAAGTATCTGATGAAATTACTCATAAAATCCTTATCTCAGGGCAAAAATGTTTCGGGTACACTGTTATCGTATAAGATGGATTAACACTAGGTACAGTAAAAATATTTTAATTGCAGTTATTTCGATGTTTTTTCCGGTTTCCGCTCAAGAAGCAAATTATGACGCAAAAAGTAGAAACTCATTATAAAGGCGTAGTGGACTAAAAAATTAAACATTTAATTAAAAGTACAAACCAACTTCAAAGAGGAAAAAGGAGTAAAATAATTTTAATATAGCCGCTTCAGTACTCGGCGCTAAGGCACGGCGTAAAGAAGAATTGAAGCCCTGGCTTCAAAAGCGGTTATGTGGAAATTGTTTTATTCTGTAAATTTCTTTGACGGCTTACGATCGTTAAAAAAAATTACTTTTTTACCCTTTTGAGTGGCCTAAGGAATATCACAATCTCAATGCTACCCTAATAGTTACTTTAAAAATTTCATGCCCTATTTTGCCATCCTAAGGGGTGAAATTATTCACCAAATTTATATAGGTTCACATTTGAAATACACTATTCAATTAAAAGTAATCTTCAAAATCGGGTTTTCATTAGCGAAGATGTCGTTTTTTTATAGGAGAGGGCGCAAAAGAGCATACGGCTCTCCTGATGGTAAGTGATTACCGCCGCCCATGAACAGCTGCAACACCAGGGAGATTGCAGATGCATTGCCGGCCTTTTAAAAAGGTGTAGGCTCTTTTCTTGAAGGTCCCTAAGTCGTATCGGTCCGGAAAAATTCTGGAGGTAGTAGATTCCACAAGGAAGTTGTGCAAGGAAAAAACTTCTTTAAATCGCACGGTGGTGGGCCGCTAGTCATTCAGATAGTATGGATGATATCTTGAGTTTTGTCGTGATGGGCGGCGATGCAATTGTGCGGCTGGAATTAGTTAGGACGATTCCTCAGAGCACTCCCCGAGGTAGATGCGATAAAATACGCAAAGAAATGCAACATCTCTTCGCAGTGTCAGTGAGTCAAGCCGATCGGAAAGAGCTCGGTCGCCAACGATTTGAACAGCTCAGCGCTGGATGCGATCAAATGAAAGGAGCTGGCACTGGGGAGTCCCGGCCCAGAAATGGGAACAGTATTCCATGTGCCGCCGAAACTGCGCATTGTGAAGTTGCAGGCCATGAGCCGGCATGAGATACTTTCCCGCTCTGCTAAGCACGCCAAGCTTTTTAGAAGCCAATTTGGCCTTCTCTTCCAAGTGACCACGAAACTGCACGTCACTCGATATGGCGACGCCGAGGATTCCAATACTGGCTGAGGCAACAAGATGAGTGCTTTAAAACTGAAGAGATACGACAAAGGGGTTTTTTTAAGCAGCAAACGCGCGAACTTGTGTCTTCTGGGTATTAAACTGGACTAGATTTAGTCGCCCCCAGTCCGAGACTTGGTCAACAAAGTTTTGACTTTAGACACAAGTTTGTCTCGGTACTCCGCGACGTTTAAGATAGATTGAGAAAAATATTGGCACGACCGGTGTATAAAGCATCACGAGTACTGTCGTCTGCATAGCAATGAATGTTACCGCTTTGCAACATGTCATTGATATTGTGACGGCCCAATACTATTAATAATAATTAAATTCAATATAAAGAGGCATCAAAAATAGTCTTAAAAGATATATATTAAACAATAAAATTACTTTAATAAGCATAAAGTTCTTAACTTTATGCTTATTAAAGTATAATATAAATACATTCATCAAAGTACGAGTATAATATAAATACACAAAATAATTGATAGAATCAGGCGTTACTTTGCGGAAATCCATTATAATAAAAATTAAAAATATAAATTTCTTTGCAACTTTCCGCTAAACATATAAAATGATGTGTCTTACCTGGATTGAAGCGCACCTCCCGCCCTCCCTCAATTGCATACACTAACTCCGTCACCACTAGACCAAGCACCACTACTCTCAACATCACTATTCCAGGCAAGACACACCATCGACGGTAATACGACACGTGTTTCGCCTCTACACGAGGCATCCTCAGGTAATATAGACTCTACGGCGGCTGACCGCTAAGTGTCAAAGAACACCAGCATTAATAGGCTTGTAATTGGAGCATGCACCGTCTACTACGACCTTGATACTCCGATCAGCAAGAAAACTGGTGATTTAATTGCACAATTTCTCGAGGCCTTCGCTATGTCCAAACTAACGGCCAACGCCTCCCCCTTGGACTCTACTGCCTCTGCTCATTTATAAGAAACCGTACTGGCAATCACTGATCAGCTGGTGATGTTCAAGATACCGCATGAGCTGGCTTAGAAGGGGGGGAGAGTAGGAGTACCGGAAAAGACAAGTTAAAACCGGTGCCAACTCGGGAGCACACGTATTCAACATAATAGGAGGGACGCCATCCGGCCCACTCGACTTGTTGACGTCCAGGGAGAGGAGTGCTCTGCGCCCCGAGCGTTGGGTAAACAGGAAATCCTGCATGGAGCACTCACTCCGCATGATGATCGCCAGCGTGTTCCCCTCGTCATCAAGAGTCGAGTACGACGCAAAGTGAGAGCCCAGCAAATCGGCTTTGTCCTTTGCGGCATTGGCCAGTGAGCCGTCCTCCCTGTGCTAAGATGGGAGAGATGACTGACAGAAGTTCCCTTGGACAGCCTTGAGGAGAGACCAGAGTGCACGTGTTTCCGATAGAAGACGAACTAATTTCTCGCCAATTCTGCCGATATGCTCTGATCTTGCCTTGACATTGGCACTTTTGAAGGACCTGGAAGGAGAATGACGTAGTGCAATTTTGCAGGAGCGACGAAACTAAGACTGTGTTTGCCTCCGATAGGTACCACAAATGGTGAAATAAAAAGTTCCATTCCCTGTAGTACCACATCAGCGACAGAATCAGCAACAACGCTGGTATCATACGGCGAGAAGCAAACCCGCCCCCGAGTGTAGGATGCAAAAAAAGATCGCATCCCATCCCAGTCTGCTGACCTATAATGCCAAACACGCCGGCGACCTGCAGTACGCAACTGCGATGAGTGCGTAAGTGGCACCGTACTCCGGATCAGAAAATGGTCCGGGGATCCAAGATGGCATCAAGGGAGACCTGATATCGGTCCGGATGAGACGTCAGCAGAAGGTCTAACAGGAAAGGTACGTGATCTTCCACACCTGGGATCTGCGTAGGTAACCAGTTGTGTCAGACCATATGCCAAAGCAAAGTCATAAACAAATCTACCCGCATGATCGGTTAAATGAAAACCAAGCCATTCAGCTTGGTGGACGTTAAAATCTCCAAGTATCACGATTTCTGCGGATGGGATCTGTTATAGCACAGAGTCTGTAGCCATCTGGATGTGGTCGATGAGTTGGTCTGTTTCGACATTACCGCTATTGGACCTATAGAGGCACCCGTAGACGCGGGGATGGTCGTCGCTGTCTACGCGCAGCCATAAGATGCACAGGTCCGTTCCTTCAACGCGGCCGAGGAGTCGGAAACAGATTTCCTCTCTGGCATACAAGCAAACTCCAGCCCGGGGCACAAAAGAGTGTTCTAATTTGTACCCCGGGTAGGAGAGATACAAAACATCCGGAGAGGACACCTGTGTTTCGGTTCGAAAGAGCAAAGCCGGCTTCGCCGTTTTCATATGGTAGTGGAAGGTGTTAATATTTGAATGAAGTCCCCTGATGTTGCAGAAACTCACGGATAGCGTGGCAGGGGGCGCCTTTGACTTCTTGCTCTGTTTACCTCGAGCTGGTTTATTCTCGAGCGGAATTTTACCCCCTCCCCCCAAATACGTGGGGCAGCCCACTACTATGTTGTGGGGGGGGGATTTGGCCTCCGGCCACCTGTACTCCACCAGCACCAGACCGTGGTTTTACCACAAACAAAACCCTCTACCACACTTTAACATAACATACAGAAAAACATGCAGTCAATTTGTGAACCACCTCCATTTTTGAAATTGGCTAAAAAAAGGGCCAAGGTATAAATTCGCTTACGCCATAAAGAAGTATGCCCACTTTCCATACATTGATTGACCTGTCACTTGATTCGTTTTACATGGCGCGTCTACCTACAAGTACTGTTGCATAAAATCAATTATTGTTTATAATACCATAATAACTTATCACCTTTTCATTTAAAGGCCAGGAAAAAATGCTATCAAGTAAATAAGTTTTTCAGGTTATGACAGCTGTCAAACCTTATTTGACAGCTGTCGCGACCTCAAAAACTATACGTTAATTATAATCAAATTGTTTCTTTCAGGTATACAAAAAGTACTCTGTGATTGTTTATAAATCGCTGAGAGAGTTACAATCACTCAGAAATAAATCCCTCTTCAATGTAATATTATCATCTGTGCGCGGTCATAAATAGCAGTTATATTCTCGTAATATCTCGCCTATGTTGATTTTTAAAGACTACACGCACTACACTTTGTGCAAATTAGAACAATATAGGTATAGTTCATTTAATTATCGGTCAAAATCTGTCGTCCTAACGGACCGACTCAAGGAGTCGTCTTCACGGGCTACGCTTTCAGCCATCGAACTCTAAAAGTCTGATGAACAGAGAAGGACGAGTAAATAATACCTAATATAAGCATAATAATACTGCCGCACTTCTGGGAAAAGGCCTCTTTTCATACAGAGAAAGTATCAGTATTAATCACCACGCAGAGTCAAAATGAGTTGGCAGTTTCAGATTTTTATTTTGATTATACGAGTCCAGGTTGCCTTACTATGTTTTCCTTCTCCAATGTAGAAGATACACTTAGAAAATACGTACCTGCTCATTAAAAGACACACATTGGTACTTGCCCGAATTTGAAATCACAGCCTCGTGCATGAGAGGCGAGGTGTAACCTCTGGGCCTTCACAACATTAATAGATAACAAAAGAGCTACCTTTTCTACACGTTTTTGGCGAGAACAGGGAAATTAAATAAAAAACACGATTTGATTTATTTTTATTTATTCATTGTCTTCTCGTATGACCACTTCATCTAAAAATGCAGCTGGAGGCTCAATATTGGTTTCATGCCTGGCCCAACCCAAGTACCACACCATTGTCATAATATGCGCACAACAACCTACAGTGCGACGTCCTACAATGCAGTTGCAGCAATGCTCTACAATGCCTTCTCGTCCATCAACACCATTTGCATTCAAAATGTACACACAGTACTGACGTCTTGAGATATGTCTAGATTTTATTTTCCCTTTTATAAGTGAATTTTCCCCACTCCCTAACTCAGGTATATTATTAGTATCTTGACAAACTTCTATCCTGTGTCTGCCATGGGAATGTACGTGTTCACCATAATATGAACGCGTTTGGCGAATTTGGTACGTTACCAAGGCGAATAATATTAATTCACTGTATTCTAGATGGGGAAACTCAATATTAGCAGTATCAGCTGTAGTGCTTTGAAAAAAGGATGCCCGGCGATTTAAATTATACTATGTAACGATATTAATTAAGTTATTTTCCAAGTGCATCCTTTCATTTGTTATACCAAGAATTTGAGCAGCATCAGCTCTATTGCGAAGACGAACACCGAACTTATTTATTAAACTTGCAGCAATTTGGAAAGTAGCCATCATATTTGGTACGGTTTTATTAAAATTGTCAAACCTCAATAATCTAAAATCTCTTTAAAAATATCAATTTACAACCTCCACCATCTATCTGCAAATAATTACACATCTACTTCTATTTGCTTGGGTGGTGGTTAACTGATGTTCGCCTTCCAAAAGTGACTCTGGCATATATTCCTTATAATTACAATGCTCTAATAAGCTGATGCAGTCTCTGAATCTCTTGTTTAAAATAAATATGTCATTATCTTAAAAGTATTGTATCAGTGGGGAATTTTCGTTGCTGAACAAAGAAGACATTATTTCGGCATCAGATGTGGTAGCTTTGTATGGGCCAAAACAATCTAAAATGTAACCGTCATAGGCAACTATTAAAAATGGCTTTAACAGATTTCTTTATTTATGTAAAGAATATGTGTGTTTTTGAAACATATAATTGCCACCTTTATTTAAAAAAATGTACGTTCCATCACACATCACAATACATTGTTTATTATTTTCATTGTAAATTCCATTCGGAACGATGAGATTGTGTTCTATTAATTGTTCTTTTGGCAAGTGATTTATTCCGTGGTTACATGGAACAAAATCCTGTAGCAGTACCTCTCGTTCTGTTTGCATTAACCTCTCTAGTTTAGTGCGAGAAACTTCTAGCAATGTTGATATTCTTAAGTCGGAATCACCTGTCCACATCTTTATCAATACAGCAGCTAGACCTAATTCGATTTTGACAAGCCAATCCAAAATCCAAATAAATTATCATCGATTTCTTGTAATGATTCTATGCTTGAAAAATCGAGGAAATGCTTGTATTTTTGAACAAAGGAAAAACATGCTCAACTTGTTCAACAGTGAAATCGCTCATGCTGTTTTCACTGGTATAAAGGGAACTTTAACTGTTTCCATGTAAATGGTCTGTGCATACTCTTGCCAGTTTGGGAATATAAAAATTGTAGTTGCACAAAATGGTAGCCCGCAGTGCATCTGACACAGTATGCTGATTTTCATTTTCACACCTATAAAATGCACAATGAGATTCTGTATTGGGAGCATGTTTATAATTACGTAATGCAATTTTACTTCATTGTTGGGTTTGAGATTGTTGCGTATGAACCTCTGGAGCTGCAACTGATTCTACAGACGATTCCCTTTCATATGTACTTGCAAGAAACGGGGGAGGTTGTAATTCTGGAACATGAACTGCATCAACAGGCTGTTCTACTTCTTGTTCAATTGTTTGACTGTGAAGAGTCTCATCACCTTCTAAGCCTCTTCTTTCATCCTGTTGTTGAGTTAAAAGAGCTTGTCTTTTAAACCCCAACCAACAGGCATGATATACACGATCATATTGTGATATCTGTCCACAAAAAACAACATATTTGTAATAAATGCAGTGACATACTTAGTAATGACATGGATTAGAATGTGATGTTTAAAGAAAAAATTGCATGCAGTTTAAAATAGGTTTGAATATTTAAATACAAACCTGACGAGGTGCTATAGTAGTTCGAATTAAGTTGATCATTCTTAGTGTGAGGCTTGATGGGTTTTCTTTGTGAATATGGTCACTATGACGATTGACACTCATTGTTTCCTTGAATTTGAGCATTAATAGTCTGCATGGATACATCAAAGCACGCTTCACAAATGTAATTCTTTTCCGTAATCTGAAAAATAAATCAATTATGAGATTATAAAGCATAAAATGGAAATAAGCACATTTAATTTGTATTTTTATATGTTTTATTTTAGACAACTGTCTTAAAGAACACTTTAGCTAAACATGGGTAAAATCTCTAAGTAACTAACATCGCCTATTTATACCCCCTGTCAGTTCATCAGAGTTCTAGAGTCTGATGTCAAACTATATATAGCTGTCCGACCCATGCCTGAGTCTGATTTGCCTATTGATGGAACTTGAAAAGATATACTTTAACACTTCTGAATATTAACAATTTTTATAAAATTATTGTTGACTGAATATTAAATCATTAGGTAATTTATTATACTTACTATTACTCCAGATATCCAAGTGCTAATTAGCGAGATGACTCTGCTATCAAGCTGAAGGGCCCGATAACGCTGAAGCGTATTACTACGTATACATAGCAGTTTATACATAGCATTATCGTAGAAGGCTCCATAACGCTTCCCAACAAGTAAGATAACGTCTTAGATCTCAATCAAAAAGCTAAATCGGTATCCGTATTACACAGGCCAAAGTAATCGTGAGTGGAAGGTATCGAAGTCCGTGTAAAAATCAAGTTGTAAGGGTATCAGAAAATCCAGAATAGCACAGTACAAAATGTAGGAAAAGCTAACGAACGACTGCAAAACTTCAACTTAATGACAGGCTGTCATTGAACACAAAAACAAACACGTTTTTTAAATATGTTTTGGCATGGCTTCTAGGCCTTTGAGTCATTTTAAAACTCGTTCCGTCTCCAAAAGTCTATTGAGAATGATAAACATATTAACATTACTCTTTTTCCTGGCTTTATTAGAAAATTCAATTGAATGAAAATTAATGTGTTGTTGTTTATGCGATCCGAAATAAGCAAAAAAAGAGCAATTTTATAAGATATTTTACATCACCAGACGCGTTCAAAAATTTTCAGGTCAAAATTTTCCTTGCTTTGTTTCTTCCTTCGTTAATTCTTTCTACATTTCCAAGCTACCGGAGCATACAACCTGATTTTAGCTCATCTCATAATCGATCAATCAAGGAATTTTAGTACTATGCTGCCGTATATAAGTGCCGAAAGATGCCTAGCCCGTGTCATACACAAGGTGTCGTAAGTGGCGGCAGTGTGCAGAGGAGCAGGAGATATGTAGAAGCAACGGCTTATATATTACATTTCCGATAACAACTTAAATTGCAGTTGCCAAACCGCCTGCCAATCGTGACAAATATGGTAAATATGAGGGGGGGTATTGGCATAGGCCAATCCCGTAGATTGCATTGAATATAGGTTCAGCAGCAGACTATTGATAGGTTGTAAGGAATCAAAGCATTGTATTTACGAATTAACTACATAATATACAAATTAGAAACATTCATGATATAATACATAAACACCAATGACGGTAATTCAAAATATAACTTAGAGCACCTGGTCGACCGAACTATACTCTGCGCAAAAAAGTCGGAGTTATCGAGTGACAAATTACAATCGGGGTTATCTACTTCACTTGAGGACACGGCTTGAGGTCTAAAGTAACCAATTTCCATAGCAGTTCCTCAAATACATTAAATATACAACGTTCTCCAATTGATTTAATAAAGTTGAAGAAAGTAAGTAATTAAGTAACTAAGAAAGAAAGAAATTGAGCAAGTTAGTAAGTAAAGAGTTTAATGTGTTGATATTGAAATAAAAATTTGGATTTTTTAACTACACAAACTTAAAATTGAATTTTTGGTCATTCTATTACGTTACTAGCTTACCATGCAGACGTTGTTCTGCCCTTTTCGACGACCCTTTGTCATGTCTTATTAAAAATCCTTAAATTAGCAAAAAAAAATGTGGGTCACTCATGTGCAAAAAAACTATCCTATCTCTCAAGTTCGACCAAACTGCACACGGTGTGCAAATTTGATTAAATTCGGTTAAGTAGCTTAGGAGTCAATCGCGGACAAACAACGTGACACGTAATTTATATATATTAAGATTTCTTTAATTTAGTTTTTTTTTTTAAACTTGATAAGTTATAAATTTATTTTTACATATTTTGGTGGGATATCCTTTAATTAAATAAAAATTATTCTGTTACCAATCTTAAGTAAACATCAGCGTTTTTTCTTCACTTTTTACTTTACTGTTTTCAAACCATAGGAATTAAATGTCAACAAAGTTATTGGGGCGGTTAGTATCAAGTACAATACTTAGAGCTTACAGTTTCAGATATTTTTCCTTTGTATGTTAGAAGTTGCCTAGGTTTTTTATGAGTTCAAGTCAGTGAGTTAGTGAATAAATGGGTAATACAAAAGCACTTTTCAGACTTTAATAAGTCATGAACTATATTAGCTTTATTTGTGAAATAAGGAGTTATAGGTATTGTAGGGGGCCTTATTAAATATACAACATAAAAAGTATGTACGTTGTTTTAAATTATAGCAAGGTCGTAAGTAGCTTGAATTATTTCGCTTCCGTTAACTTTTCTTTTCTAAACTTGGCTGATATACTGCCGAGTAGAAAAGTTTTATTTCATTTCAACGCAGAGTTAAAATAACAAGATTTTAATTTAATATATTCAAAAGCCTGCTAATAATAATAACATAAGTAATGATGTCAATACGGTAAAATTTTCTCATTCACAGCAACTTCAAAGAACAGAAGACAAAACAAGTCTGTTAGACGATTCGAATTTGACGATTTGTGTACCTGAGTTAGCTACTATACATCATAACATATAATGAAGACCGACTCTGTTACTTAAAGGAGTGTTAAGGCCTTTTTAATATTGTTAATGAATATAATGATTTCTTATATTTACGCGAACATTGCACAAACACTCGTTCCCTCTCATCCCCCCCTCCAAAAAAAAGTAAAAATAAACGCGATAAAATCCGTAAAAGTAGTTTTAATCTTGTTAATGAATAATTAGAGTATGTTTTAAAAATATAATAGAATATCCTAATTAATGTATAGTTGTAATTAAAAATAAGCACAAATAAACGCGATAAAATTCGTAAAGTAGTTTAATTCAACTGTATAGATGCCCAAATTTACTTTAAAATTACATAATAATGTACTGTTAGTAGGTCAGAAAGCTAAATTATCTTTCATTAAGTCTTGTATCTTTGGCAAACAAGCGAGAATAAGTCGTTGATTATATAATATTATGTATTTGTATACATAGATTATATACATAGATCATTCAGTCCATCTAGGTAAGTGGATGCTGTGGCCCATAAACCTCTACATCCATCGTCGATTAAGAATCAAAATACGGATGCGTTGGCACCCCCGACGACTAAGATAGAAAGCCTCGTTTCCAGTAAAAAGGGTCTCCGGTACTCTACACTCACCATACGAAACACAGCAGCATTTAACTGCTATTTTATGCTGGTACTCTGTGAGAGCGTAGTGCTTCCCCGGTCGAGCCGACCCATTCATGGTACCAGCATACAAATATTAGCAGCTTAGCTCTACCACGTACAAATCTTCTACCCTATATTATCTCGTGGGTTGTCGTATATATATATATAAGCAAGCAAGCGAAACACACCGAAGCCAATCATGCCACGAAGTAAATCATGTCAATCAAAAATTCCGAATCATAAACAGTATAATATATAGAACATCTCCGAAATATCACATGGAGTGTCAGCCGCTCCCCGGGCAGAAAACCTTGCCCGGCGGGAGATCTCCCTTTTCATTCTACGGCTACAGTGGTGACCACCCGACGTGATCTGAAAACACAACCAACAACCTTCGGAAATATCAGCTTCATCATCGTCATACCCCACCCATTCACTCCCGAGCAGATATCGTCTGCAGTCTTCATATCCAGCAAGCCATCTAGCTTCACAAGGTTCATCGCAGCACTGGAATTATAATGCTTCCTGTTCCTTCAAGCTACTCTCTGCGCTATACAGTGTTCGGCACGGCTCTGAGCCTTACTGCTCGCCTCTGCTTCACGGCACTCTCGCAGATTACCTGACTTCTTCTCGACTCACCGCAGACTACAAGGCAATCTCATGGCGTATATATAGAACATCTCCGAACTATCACACGGAGTGTTGGCCGCTCCACGAGCAGAACACCTTGCCCGGCGGGAGATCTCATCTTTTCCTTCTACGGCCACAATATATATATATATATATATATATATATATATATATATATATATATATATATAATAACTAAAATTAATAAAAAAACTGCAATTACTATCCCGCCGTCTATCGTGGCAAATATGGCAAACACATACATAGAAAAAGATAATATGCCTCTATATGTACCTACATATTATCTATTAATCTATTAAGGGGGGCATATTATCATCAGTGACCAGAGGTATGTATTTGTTAGCGACGCGCCTATAAGAATATTTCAATTTATTAGTTAACCGATTACGAATAGCTTCTAAAAAGCAAATTATCAAGCAACAATATTCCGATAAGAAAATGCTTAGTTGAATCTTAAAGAAATATCGAATTAATGATATGAAGGTCTTGGGTTCGACTCCCAGGCCGGAATAGTTTATCGTTTTCTTAGTAATATCTCTCAATAAATTCATATAGGGAATTTTAAGATATAAATTATGTTACCGGATTTGTTCCCCGGTCGAGATGATCGCTGTGCATAAGTAGAATTAATGGAAATTAATTGCATAAGTATTGTCTTATATGAGTTTGAATATGTTTTGTATGAAAACAAATGCCTATTTTCTATGATTGATTTATGAAAACATTCACTTATATTGTTTGATAAGAAACATGATAACTGATAAGAATCTGATTAGAGGTAGTTTTCGGCGTTTGAGAATTGAGTAGAATCATTTATTCACCTAGTATTGTTGATATTAGTGTATACTAAACTTTCCATTTTTACTGATAGTCGATAGCCGTGCAAAAGTTAGTTGTTCAAATAGTGTGAGTTCATAGACGCACGCTAGCCACGTACTTAGGAGGCCAAATATGTAGAAATTTAAATATTTGCAAATTTCAGCAATTTATGTAAAATGACTTGTAAAACATTTCAGATTGATTGTACGTGTAAAAGAGGTGAATTCTGTGTTATTTTATGTGAAAATTCCTGTGAATAAGTGAAATGATGATAGTTTTGTATAAGAAATTTAAAAGTGTTTTAATAGTGAAATGTATAAAGAAAATGTAAATTAATCTATTGTATTAGTTAAGATATGTATAATTTCAAGCGGAAAACATTGTTTTATCTTTCTATGTTAAATATTTAAGAAATTCCAACTTTGACATGTGAGTAAAATAAGCATATTTTGTTAAATAAATAAAGGATTTTTTGTGATATGAAAATGTAATGTATATCGTAGTATAGATATTTCTTTGCGCTATCTTTATAATAAATTGTATAAATATATGTCTTATACAAATAAAGTTATTGAACAAACCGTGAGAGAGTGATAGTTCAAATTGATGTAATTGAGTTGCGCAAGCGCACAAATGGCGCGGCTCACTTTCGCGTTTAGCTTCGAGGTAGTTCATTAAATTGAGTTTTCACAAATCCCCCAAAGGGTAAGGTATACCTACTCTACTACAAAGACATCAACGTTACAAATCGTTCGGGAAAGTTCGGGAAAAGTGCAAGACCAGCAGTCAATAAGAAGAAGAAAGAAAAAGTATAGGGAAGTGATAGGGAGAAGTAATTACTCTCTCACGGAACGGTTTGAAGATAATTGCTGTTTTATTCCCAAGAATTTCTCCCCTTAAAGTGATACAGTGTATATCGAAGAATTAAGGCGTTGGGACCGGGACGACTTCGGAAGACCCGTAATCCCCGCCTTAACCTATTTTCTGAAAAGGAAGAGGTTATCGCCCTTATGTGTTACTCCGTTGCGGAGATCACATACATTGTTCCCGAACCCAACGTAGGCGTTATAGGAGGCCGGATCGAGAGAAGCCTCGATTCCCCCCTTCTGTTTCTTAGTTAAAGTTTGTTCTGGTTCCTTTTTAGTATTTTATATTAATTAAATATGACATGTATATAAAGCTTTATTAAAAATATGTAATTTATTTTAAGGCCGTGAAGGTCTACTGCTGAAAATAGACCTCTTGAATTAAAATGGAGTTTTTTTTTAATTGCCATGCTTATCAGGCGAATTGGAGAATGCAGAATAAGAAGAAATAGGTAACTTAATAGTATATTTGTTTAACGGTGGATTTGGATAGATGATAATAAATTTCATTCCTGGAATAAATCAATCTTACGTTTTACCAATTGCAATTCTAAGAATAGCCAATTCGGGTTTAATTATTAATATCTAAAATCTTTCGAATTGAATAACAGAGCTTTTCCATGACATTTTAATGGTGAATGCGTCCTTAAGTTTTTTCGCTGTGTCACATATCAATATTAAGGTTATTCAACCACTTCGTCGGGTATATTGTATCTAACAAATTCTATTTATAAAACAAATTTAAACACAATTTAATTGCACAGTTTGATCGAAGTGATATTGATAGTAACGAATAACTTAAATGTAGACCTCCAAGATGAATAAAAGAAAGAAAAGACTTATTTGAATACGTTGATCTTAATTTTGCAATGATGTTGAGCAAAGAAGCAATTTTGTTGCTGCTAACAAAAATTAAACATAACTTGGAACGTATATTTCTACAACTGTGCATTAATAAGTACTTAGTTTACAGGTCTTACTTTCTTATTAGTATATGACAGCCCTAAAACTTCAGAACACGTTATATCTTAAGATTCAATGGGCGGCAGACTAATGGTATTTTAATAATATTCAATTTTTTTTTCAGTTAATTCCATACCTGAGTTACATGAAATGGGGACTCTTAAGTTTGACCGGCAATCGATATAGAGATGCTCAGGTGTTAAAGGTGTAAAAAAATGACCAAAAAACGTTTCCATGTACCTCAGGTATATGGAATTAACTGAAAAGAATGGGTAGCTTATTGAAATACCGTAAGTCTGCCGCTCACTGGATCTTAAGCTATTATTGTTATTAGCATAAAACAACTCAACCAAAGAGACCTATACTCGTATAATCTCTATGTTTTAAACTCCACATTGACACTATTTGTGGACAGCTATTTCCAACACTATAATATAAAAAGCGATTATACATGACACAAGATTTTACATTGTCCAATCGTGGACAAAACAGCATTTATAGCGGATTTTACCATCGTTCATCATTCACACTGCTAGTCGACAGACACTCTTAACAATGCCATATCTATGTGAAACTTATTACATTTATATTTCACATTACATTCCGACAAAAGTCTCCTACTGAAAAAAGAGCCTCCGCCTTAATTTGCCTCAAATTGAAGGGTGGGGGTGATATATTTATAGTGGTTGCAACGCTTGACAGATGGATTCCCAATTCAACCAGATAAAAGCTTTTAGGAAAAGGCCGAGGGTTATGGGGAAAGGAAAACAAATCAGCAAACGATGCGGCTGAATTTGAGACCGGAGCGATCCGTCAAGGTGTTCAAGTCGCCTCAGATGACCCGAGAGGCTGACCTAGATCAGCCACTTTGTGAAAAAATATATAAGAATAATGTCATTCAGCAGAACCACCCCAAAAGTTGGTTACTTAAGAGCGAGATCCAGATATTTTGTTCGCTTTCTGTACTGTATCGGCTTTCACGAAGTTCTCAACATACGGAATGGTATTCATCCATCCATCCATCCATCCTAACCTATAAAAGTCCACTTCTGAACATAGGCCTCCCCCATAGATTGCCTCATAGGGCAGATTTTGCCAGAGTTCACACACTTGGCGAGCAGGTTGTCAACCGCAGGTTTTTAATATTTTACGTTGTTATTAAAAAAATAGTTCTGCCCATTAACTGTTTCGATTTCCCTGTGTCGCCTCTATGACACTCACGGGACGATATGGTGTAGTGGATATTCTTACACTGCCAATACACGGTTTTCTAATCGAATGATAATGTCAATCAAAAATATCCTAGACTGTGCTCTGTCCATCAGAATAATATCATGTTTACTTGCAAGAATAACCCTGTATGTGATGATAGCCCGGTCCCAGTAGAGCAGGCACGGTCGTTTTGAGTACAGTTCCGGGAAGTATTTACAATAAGACAGTTTCGCGAGCTCCTGTGGTAGAATCCTGGCTACCAGGTAGTGTCTATGCAAGTAAAGCTGAAAAGCGCCCGCCCAGCTCGAGATGATTTACCTAAGTGATTCACAGGGGTGGCGATAATCTTGACTGATGTGTTATCAAAATTTTAAACATAAACTCGATCCTACGAATGGGAGCGCTATCAAAAATTATTTGCGAGTGTGATAACGTTGACTGTCACAAAGCTACCATTCAATTAAAAAGGATCAAATGACTCGAGCAGTCAATAAAACTAATTAATCAAATACCTTTTCTTTAGAAGTGCGTTGCTGTACTTTATTACATTCAATGCGATCTGGGAGTACCAATTACAGTTTCTATTTCTTTAGTAATTTTGTCGTAAAATTACTTTTACGGTGACTACGATGGTAACTAAGAAAGTTGATATAAAAAAAAACGTCTAATTTCTCCTTCTGGCGCAGTGGCTTAGCGGCTTAGCTTTTTTCAGTTGCGGCGTGAAGAGCCGCGGGTTCAAACCCCGCACGGAAGAAATATTTTTATGGGTAATAATAGTTCCGGGTAGATATTTATCCTTGTGCAATTTATGTCTGTAAACTGCCTCAACGTTACAAGAGAAAATCCAAAAAAAGGACACAATCGTGTACTAAACTAGAACCACAACAGTTAATCTCCGTATAAAAGTTATTATGTATATGAAATTTTGCTTATATATAGGTAGAACCAAGTTGTCAGTAAGGGGGTTGTGGTGAAGCGGCGACGGCGCGGCGGCGTCATTGATATTTAGTTTGAAATTTTACCACGTTTAACATTTTAATGACGTTTAATAAATGCTGTGTTGTGAAACGCAAAACTAAATGTAGTGAAATCATACCAATATATACATACAAATTTCTACAATCAAAAGTCAAAGTCTGATATTTTTCCCTATATTACATAGTAGGAAAAGATTAATCCTGATATTTCTACCCTTGTTAGGGTTGCGGTCGGCTTTTGGGAATTTCAGGCTTTTTCGATTTTTCAATAAAAAACAGTAGGTTTACAGGAGAATCTTTTAGCACATACACCTGAGATACAGGTTTATCCTAGTTCAGGTGCCTGTTATTGTAGACTATTTTTAAATTAAGACTTATTGGAATAATTTGTACAGTTTATCAAAATAAAATAAATTATACTCGTTAAAAAAAGAGATGAAATCTAAGAGTACACCAAACTGTAAGAATGTATTTATGAAATTCAGGTTATTTGTCAGGACTTATTAATTTTCCTGGTAAATATGATTTTTTTCTTTTACTTTCCTTCTTCTAGTTAATTATATAATATACACTTTTTTGATAATAATAATTGGTGTACATTATTATTTTTGACCTAAATAACTCCTGGGAATGAGGTGATCGATACCAAGCTATTTCTAACTTATTTTGTGTTCTTAATTGTGTAACCCAATATAATTGTAAACTGTACTTTTTTAAGAGGTATATTTCGAATCAGTGGTAAATTAAACATAATAATGACTAATAAGTATTATTTATACTATATTTTGCATAAAAAATTCATATTTCTATTTCTTTGCTATTTATCTTACCGGTTTGATCATGTAATATTGCAATGCACGTGATGACGTACATTTTTAACATATTTTAATAATTTAATTTATTATTTTAGTGTAGTCAAGGTGTAAGAATAATATGCTCTACCCCATATCTCGTAAGTTTTATTTGCAAGAATATGATCATATCGGTGGAATGATAACGGAGACTACGTTGTTCAGCCAACGTGGTCGTGCTGCAGGAAATCTACCGAGCTGTAGAAAAGCCGCACGACTTCGCGTATCCAGGAAGCATTGACAACGACATCAGCTTCACAGCACTTCTGCTGTCGATACATTGGCCGACATGCTGCGTGGGAGGCCATACGTAGGAGTGGCCTTACTTTGGAGAAAGGTTGTTTTTTCCACGCTAACCGTAGTAAATTGCAGTAGTATACACTACTACTGCAATTTACTACGGTCTTCATTGCCACACGGCTTGCGGCAATGAAGATCACGCTCAACGATGTTATAATTTTCTCAGTATACATGCCTACCAAATCTTGTAAAAATTTTGTGGAATTTACGGAATGCCTCAGTAAGATAGCTGCAGTTGTTGAGATCCATAACATGGAATCAGTATTTATGATAGCGGACTACAATTCGCACCTTGGTGAAACTTTTGCTAGTGAATAATTGAATGTTTGTTGTGTATAGATGTGGTCCAGTATAGAACCGGTGCTACTAGCATAGGATAGTCACACGTTCGTCAGTGATGTTCACGGCTGCTACCGCTGGCTTGAACACCGTCTGGTGACCAGTGCCGCATTGGACATGGTACTCTCTGTATCTGTGATTTAAGACACTTATTTGTCCGATTATTATCCTGTCTTAGTAAAGTATATTCTTAATGTATTGAAACCAAAGATAATTTTATAGACAAAAATCGCATGGGGTGAACGAAACACGTATCAAATAACAGGTCCTTACATATGAAATTGGCGTTTTGTACGAGAGGAATATAATGTCAATTTGTTTTTTTGTTTTTTTTTTTTGTAAAATATATTTAATTAATCAAAGTATGCACCGTTGTTATCCATGTACTTTTACCATCTGACAGGTAGCTCATGGCTTCCTTTACTAAAAAAAACCATGGGGGCGAGAATCATTAAACTCTTTACTGGCGGTTTGGACTGCCGCACCGGAGTTGAATTTTTTACCCGTAAGAAGTTGTCCAAATTCCGGAAAAGAAACGGTAATTTGTTGGAGCAAAGTCCGGGTAGTACGGTGGATGTATTGTGGACGCCAATTGTAGCTCATCTTACTTAGTGGTTGTTTGTTGTGCAGTGTGTAGTTTTGCGTTGTTTTGAAGCAGAAGTGGCCTAGAGCGATTGCCCAATCTTGGTTATTTAGCAGCTAATTCTTCCTTCATGGTTTGCAGTTTCTAATAATAAATATCTGCCGTAATCGTTTAGCCAGATTTCAGAAAGCTGTAGTGAACGACACCGGCGCTAGTCCACCAAACACTCACAATTATCTTTTTCAGCGTTAATTTTCGTTTTTTCGACTCCAGGGTTCAGCCATTGTGACGAGTGCTTTCGATTATCGTGCAGTATCCATTGTTCATCAGAAGTAATGATTCTATTTAAAATCCCTTCATTTTTCTGTCGGTTGCACAAAGTAACACAGCAGTCAACGCGTGATTGCAATTTCGATTCACTCAATTCATGAGGTACCCATCGTTCAAGTTTTTTAGATTAATACAATTTTATCACTTACCTCAAAGCCTGCAGCTATCTCTGAAGTACTGTGCGATAGATCCGTTTCCACAGTAGCCTTTTATTCTTCATTTTCCACTTTGGTCTCCTGCCGTCCACGGGGTCGGTTCTGAAGGTCTAAATTTCCATAACGAAAACGTTCAAACTAAAAACGTACCGTGCTTTCTTTTGCGACACCAGCGCCGTACACATCATTAATCCTTCGAGCTGTTTCTGCAGCACTGGTACCACGTTAGAACTCGTACTCGTAAATACACCGATATTTCATGTTTTCTACTGTGCGGTAATAAGCGACGCCAAAGAAAAAAATAATGAGGAAAAAACAAATGAATGACTGTTTTCAAAACTCAAATGTACCAGCTAAATGAATTTATAAATTTGAATTTGAAATTCTTAACCAAAGAGGAAATATTTTGGATTAAAATGGTCAGTACGACAAAACCATCCAATACTAAAATATCGTAGTGAGTGTAATTCTAGACTGAGAAATCTAGATTTTTGGCATGACAGTATAGTGACACCATGTAGGGGTGGTTAAGAATATCCACTACCCTATATCTTCCCGTAAGTATCGTAAGAGGCGACAAAGGGAGATAGCAGAAGATAGCAGGATCTCCTGATAAGAGCAATAAAAAAAACTGCAGTCACCAACCCACTCGCCAAGCGTGGCAACTATTGCAAACATGAGCTGTGACTCAAAGAAACGGCCCCCATTCCTCGGCAGCTGCGCTATTCCTGGCTTTCGTTGCGACCATGGTAACGGCGGGGTAGGGTGTGCTAAGAATCTATGGTGGAGATTCGGTTGCCTCCCAAGATTACTCGACCTGGCAACGTATTACGCACGCACCCTGAGGACTGACGAGAAGATTCTAGAGCTGGAAAAAGAGGTAGATAAGTTGCGCTGGTATATTATAGGATTATACGCAGTCCGAAAACAGGGGGAGGACACGGTAATCATCGAATCCGGCAACTTGTTCTATCACCAGGAAGGTGACTTTCTGTCCCAAGGAGGTGTCAGATTTATAGTTCACGAGTCTCTCGTCAAGAACGTTGTAAAGATGTGGGAGTTTGTCAACAAAAGTTGCTTACCTGATACTCAGAATCCCCAAACAGTGTTCGGTGAAGGTCATACAGGTTTACCCACTAACTTTAGCACACCCCGATGAGGAGGTGGAGGAAATGTATGAGGATATCTCTAGAGCCATGCATTTCTCTAAAACCTACTATACGGTGTTGATGGGAGACTTCAACGCAAAACTAGGCATAATAAAAAGCGGTGAGCTGAACGTAGGAAAGTTTGCTATCTGCTGGTCAACTTCAAGAAGAAAGAGGGACTCCTTATGATGAACTCTTTCTTCCAGAAGCGGTCCCATAGGGAGTGGACCTGGTCGAGCCCCCGTCGGTTCGACAAAAAATTAAATTGATTTCAATTTGACGATCAGACGCCAACTGTTCAGTGATATCTCAGTAATAACGAAAGTGAAAACTGGAAACGATCACCAAATGATTAGAGGCACACTGAACCTTAACGTTAAATTGTAGAGATTCCGTCTAATAAAGTAAATGATTCGTCGCTTCCGTGTGCTTATCCAGGGTCCTGAAAGCTTTTATCTCGAATTATAATATAGTTTATATATATATATATATATATATATATATATATATATATATGATAAGTGTAAGCTACAGAAAACACCAACGAAAAAGAGAATTACGCAACCATGGGTTAATAACGAACTATGTAAAAAGATAGAACATAGGGGCTTACTGTTCAGGGTTTGGAAATCACCCCTAAGAATATGAATAAAAGACTAACGTACACGAGATATAGAAATAAGGTTAATAAATTAATAGATAAAGCTAAGAATAAATACAGGCAGTACTGGTTTACATAATGATTTCTTATATTTACGCGAACACTATACATTGATTAAAACTAATTTTACGGATTTTATCGCGTTTTATTTATATTAATTTTAATACCCGACGTTTCGGGTGCTTTCCAGCACCCATGGTCACGGGGGACTGAGGTGACTGACGTCCCGATGTCAGTTAACCCGGAGTACCTTCAGCTTTTTAATTATTGTCTTTGGTCCGATCTACTCAGAATGAACTAACTGTATTTTGAAGTCTTGCAGTGGTATGCTTGGGTTTAGTTTTAATTTTATTAATTATAGGATCCCAAGCAGGTGGTAGTACCCAGCCTCCTTCTCTATTGAAATTAGGATGTTTTTTAATTTCAATAGCCTCACGTTTCATCCTTGGTAGGAATCTAGGTCTATCAAATCTGATAAAAGGTCTATCAAATCTGATGTAATGGTTGGGGCCATCTAGAATATGATCGCAAACTGCAGACTTCCCGGAACGTTGATGCTTCACGTCAGCTATGTGTTCTTTTACGCGGGTTCTAATTGATCTCTTTGTTTGCCCTATATATGAGAGACCACAATCACAATCAAGCTTGTACACTCCTGCATCTTGTAGAGGAATATGACACTTGACGGATGGTAAGAACTGAATAATCTTCTTCGGCGGCTTGTAGAATGTTCTAATAGAAGCTCGCTTCAAGATGTAGCCAATCTTGTCTGTGACACCTCTGACATATGGTAGTATGTCAGAGGTGTCACATAATTAATTAATAAAATTAAAACTAAACCCAAGCATACCACTGCAAGACTTCAAAATACAGTTAGTTCATTCTGACCTGAGATCGGACCAAAGACAATAATTAAAAAGCTGAAGGTACTCCGGGTTAACTTTGACATCGGGACGTCAGTCACCTCAGTACCCCGTGACCATGGGTGCTGGAAAGCACCCGAAACGTCGGGTATTAAAATTAATATAAATAAAACGCGATTAAATCCGTAAAAGTAGTTTTAATCAAAATACAGGCAGAATGAGATACAAAAATGTAAAAATGATTTTAGAAAAATATGGTTAGAATTTCATATGTAAAACTAAGTGATGTCTTTTTTCTTTAAGAAGGTAGGAGCGTATACGGTAGAAAAATATATAAATAATTTAGATTTTAATAAAGCACCGGGTTTAGACAAAATTAGAGTACAAGATATAAAGCAGGTAAACAAAGAAATAAGCCCAGTATTAGCTAAATTTATAAATAGGAGTGTGGGTGGGGGAGTTTACCCGGATATATTAAAAAAGAAATAATACGACCAATATATATACAGGGGAGCGACACGGACTATAGTAACTATAGAACAATTGCTATATTATCGGTAATAAATAAAATAGTAGAAAAAGTAATAGTGATTCAGATAAGTTGCTACTTAGAGCAATATAACATAATATCAGATGCGCAGCACGGGTTCCGTCGCGGACGCAGCATGGACACTGCGCTTGCGCAATTCACCGACTATATCAACAACAATCTAAATGAGGGTAAGTTTGTCGCTGCTCTTTTTATTGATTATAAAAAGGCATTCGACACCCTGGAACACGAGGTACTACTGCGTGCGATCGATGAATGTGCTATCAGAGGTCCCATCAACTGATGGTTTAAATGCTATTTGCAAAATAGATCCTTATGTACATTGATAGACGGAGTAACAGGGGACGATGTAAGCGTGAGTCTTGGAGTACCAGCCGGATCGGTTTTCGGACCAGTTGGGTACATTATGCATGTTAATAGTGTCATTAATGTGATAAAGCATTGTAAAACGGTTATGTATGCAGACGACATGTGCCTAATGTACTCAACCAATAACACGAGTGATGCACAAAAATACATACAGGAGAACTTAGAAAACATGATTAAATGGGCACATTATAATGGTATGATTATAAATTTATCCAAAAAAAGGCTATGTATCTAAGTTCTACCCACAGTGACGTCTTTAAGCAAGGTAAATTAAACATAAATATAATTGGTCATACATACGAGTGTCTACACGTCAATAAAGCTAGCTGCCAGTGCACAAACATAGATGTAGTAGATAAATACCGATACTTAGGCCTAAAAGTAGATAGTAATATGAACTGGAAACTGCACGTCAATGATGTGTGTAATAAATTGCAATCAATACTGGGTAGATTCTTTCACCTAAGCAATTTCATGAATCAAAAAGTCTTGTACGTACTGTATTATGCACTGTCTGACTCGGTAGTCAATTATGGATTGAGCAGTTATGGACTAACATTCAAAACACAGTTAGATCGTATAAAACATTTACAGATTAGACTACTTCAGTATTTAGTAAGTAAAAAAGTAAAATTACAGTGTAAAACAAATTATTTAATATATGGAAAACACTTCCAGTGCATGAAGAGGTAGATTACCTAAATGCTTTAGAACAATATAAAATAAATAAATTTAAACAACCTATAACTCATAAATATCGTACCAGGCAAGTTGAGAAGTGTAAATATGTGATACCACATATAAGAAACTATTATGGTAAGAGAACTAGGCCCATCAAAATAACTCCGCTTTTACTCCTTCTTAATATTTAACTCCGCTAATATTAGAATAGATTTTATAAGAGATACGCACACACTTAAAAAAAACAAAATACATTCCTATGAAAAGTATAATGTACTACCTATAATAAGTATTAATTAAAGATAGAGATATTTATTGTAATAAATATACCTAAAATAAATATGTTTGTAACAAAAAATACATATTAATGTATAACAAAAGGGCGCCATTATCGCCAACAAACCGTTGCACAGTTTGGCGATGTTTATTATTATTTTAAATGCGTGTATTTTATATTAATAAAGATTTAAAAAAACTGTTTTGATGCCTGAAAGACTGCAATATATTGGACGACATGAATACCATGCTTGTGGCAACTGTTCATGCGGTTGGAGCGAAGTCCTGCAAATCACATTTGTAATATAACGGCTGTTAGATGAGAAATGCAGCCATCAGCAGATTTGACAGCATCAGATCTCCAAATGCATACGGCGGGACTTATGCAAGTTTAAAACTGCTCCTGTTGAAGAAGCGATTGAGCGGAATCAGGGCTCCGAAATCTTTGCGATAGATCTATCTTACAGAAAGAACCAACTGTCAAAGCTAAAAACCGAGTGTGACAGCATCGTTCCCGGGATACCCGAGATTTTGAGTGAGATTGAGATGTTCTATGGACAGCTGTACACGTCATCGTTGGAGCCATACGCAAGTGTCAGTAACGATCCAAGAGCAATTTATCTTCATTATACATAGGCGTTCCCCAATGAATGTCACAAAACACTTTTCTGAGCCAACTGCATCCATCGACTGTCTGCATGTCTTACCAGGTCGTCATTCCAACTAAAGGGGGCCGCCTAATGGGGCTCCAATAAGAGTACCTTTCTTCCCTTTTGTCATAGGTTGTCGGTTCTTCAAGCTATAAGACAGGCCCATTGCCACTTCAGCTTACTAATCCGTTGGGTTATGTCGGTTACTCTCGTTTTACTACGGATATACTCTTTTCTACGTTTATCATGCAGGGAAGCCCGAGCATAACCTTCCCTATAGCTTACTGAGCGAGCAGTGAAGTACCACGTCTCATATCCATAAGTCATCGCTGACAACATAGTCTGGTTGTTATACTACGAGTACAATCGAATAAAAAAATAAAATATTACAAAAATAAAAGTTTTGTGCAAGGAACACGTTTGGCTATAAAAATATTGTGCGTTTAATTGTGTACACACGTACGAACTGAACCTTCTTTTCGAAATATCATTGTTCTTTTATTTTATATTTTACATAAGTAGGGTAAATAATAGTATACCCATGCAGCCCTGCGGTGAAACATTACAAGTCAATGTGACATTTTTTTAATAACATAATAAATTTCTCCACTGCATCGATAAAAAATATTCACTTTAATAATCACACGTAAGGAAAAGTTAGTAAATTTACAACCATATTTCTGTGTGGTGATGATGTAGGCGAATCTACTACACTATATCATCAAGTTGGTGTCGTAAGAGGCGAGAGAGGAAAACTGAAACAAATGATTGGCTAGCATTTTCCAGATAACAAAGTAAAATAATAAAAAATGCAGTTGCCAATCTGCAGGTAGGATTTACCACACTTGCAAATATCTAATGAAGTAACCTATGGGAGAGACTAATGTTTAGCAGTGTATTCTTGTTCGACTGTGATGAACGAGAGGTACAGCCTATAAATGCACCACTGTAGGGCACAGACGTACTCTTATTTCCTTAATATAGTATTAAACTTCATTCTCGATTTAGTTTTACAATTAATCTATTTCAATTCTTAACTCCTAAAGCTGAGATCATAACAAATAATTACAAACAAGTGCGAAACAAATTTAGTGTTAAAAATAGATGAAAATAAATCTGAGCGAGCAAGGCGATGGACATGATCCGCTTTACGTTGTTTTCATTGCTGCAAATGGCATTTTATATCTGAATAACAAGATTTTCATTGCAAAGAATGAGCCAGTAAAGGGAAATAGAGTTTATTATTACTATTATTTGCTTGTACTAAATGGCTCTGTAAAATAAAACTTTCCGTGTAAATTTCAAATAAATAATAATAAAGAAAATAATAAATGACGTTGCTTTCAATTGCTGGTCAAATACTGACCATTATTCATTAATTAATTCATTCAGTGACATGTCGTTTTATCGATGGTGGTGTGTCTTTCCTAATGTAATATGTTGGGAGTAGTGGTGTAGGGAGTTGTGGTTTCGTGGATAGTGCACGCAATTGAGGCAGGTTGAAGGTGCTCTTCAATCTAGGTAATACATGTCATTTTATTTATGTACGCGAATTTTGCCTAATTAAATTATATTAACATATACAATTTAACGATAATCCGCAAAGTAGGCATTACTTTACTACTACTTTATATTAATCATATCATATATTATTTTCGATCCGATTTGCATAGATCGGACCTAAAATTAACATTCAAAAATTGAGTACATCAATTCACTCATTAATTCATTCAGAAACACATGTCTTATTATCGATAGTGGTGTGTCTTTCCTAGCGTAGTGGTTTTGGGAGTAGTGGTGCAGGGATTTGTGGTTTTTGGAGGAAGGATGGGAGGTGCTCTTCAATTTAGGTAAGACACATAATATTTTTTATCACGCGGATCCTATATAATTAATTTTAACATATTCTATATACCATAATTCAGGAAAGTAATGCCTGTTTCCATTAATTTTATTAATAAATCAATAAATACTATCTACATACCATTTTTTCAATTAAACTTTTTAGAGCGACACGAATTCATTGAGAATTGCCACTCGTAAAAAATGCTGCACATGATCTGAATTTTGATATTTTTCGATCGGCTTTTACTTTTTTTTACTGAAAACTTACTTCAGAGAAAAATATACAAATTTAAATGCCACGTGCTTCTTATTCATTCACCTATTAAACCTATTTTTTCCATAAGGTAAAACTCGTTGGTGTAATACATACCATGATGGTCATTACAAAAATTAAGTTCATCTACTGGTGGTCAAATTGGTTCTTTTTATTTTAAGCAAAATAAAATTGCAAAAAAAAAAACAGGCCAAGAATCTAATCCCATCTTTGTGAGTAAGACTTGAATACTTTTAACAAAACTTTAAATCACGTATTGTGTGTTGAACGGGACGTAAATATTTATGACTGTATTTTAGTTTTCAAAATTAAGATGAATGGGAATTTTGGTTACAGGAACAAACCATCGCAAAGAAGTATACAGCTGTGTTTTGAAATTTACTGCTTAGTATTGTTGGCTTTAGAAGCAAGTTATCGAAATATTTCAAATCGTATATCATTTCGACTATTATTGTGTTTATATAAAACAAAACATTAGACCTTACAAAACTTAAACTACACTCATTGATGTATAGCTGTGAACAATGCTGTAAGTGTATTGTCATCAATTCGTAATAAGTCCGAAAATTTTCAGATTTATTCTGAATTCCGGAAATAACCATGTAGTGGCGGTGTTAGTATTTCTACAACCACATATCGTACCATGGGTGGTCATTAGAGGCTACAGAAGGAAATTAAAAGGAGACGGGTGGTATCATCTTCCTGATAACAACTCAAAATTATAAAAACTGTGTTTAACAACCCGTCTGCTGAGCGCGGCTACTATGGCTAAATTAGGCCTATATTTAGTAGATATTTAGTAGTAGTTATAGGCTGTGCATCTTTTGTATCTTTTATATTCAATAAATTTACGTTGTAGAGCCACGTACCTTTAAATTGTGTAATAAGAGAAGAGTGTGGTTTGCAAGATGATGTTGTGACCAGGATTAAGAAAGGAATGCTTCGGTGGTTTGGTCATGTGGAAAGAATAAATGAGGAAAGAGTGACAAAGAAAATTTATGTTGCAGAAGTGAATGGCAGAGTCGGAAAGGGACTTCCTAGGCGAAAATTTATCGACCAAATTGGCGATTTATTGAAAACGGACCAAATTAGGAGTACCCTTAACCGACGAGCATGTATGCGTAGGTGTATGGATGTGAAGGAGGCTAGAGAGGTGTGTCAGGATCGTGCCAAATGGAAGTCTGTAGTCTCTGCCTACCCCTCTGGGTGACAGGCGTGAGTGTTTATGTATTATGTATGTATGTACGCATCTGCATTTTTATTCCTAAATGAGGAAACATGTAGATGTTTATGGGCTACAGCATCTACTTACCATCACATCAGGTGGACTGTGTGCTTGTTTATCATTTTTATTCAAAAAAAAAATATTTTTGTTTATAATTGAATTCTTCTGCTCCTCCGAAAGAAACACATTCTTAGTACCTTTTTTAATATCATTGATAAAATAATGGAAATGCATATGTTAACTACTAAGGAACCAAATAGAGAGAAACATACATTTTTACTAACCGATGTACCAGAAAGAATCTTGTTTGCAATCATCGCTTACAGATGTTATTTCAGAGCTAATTATTAACTAATTATCGTAACAATTACTATTAGTCTTTGAATGCAGGTAGTTTAGGACCGTGCTTTGTGGCATTCCACTAGACTTGATTGATGATGATGATAACAATGACGATTAGCAGTGTGGTGACGGCATAAATATATTACCTTATTTCGACGAGAGTGTCGTAAGACGAGAATAGTCAAGAAAGATCCCATAGCTGCGATCACCTATCCGTTTGTCCAAGATTTCTTTGTTCTTTTGTCTTTTTTTAATAAGATTTAAAGCGTTTTCTCCTATGTCGTTGAAGCAGTTTACAAACATAAATTACACTAGGACAAATAACTAAACCCGGTACAATTATTTGGAGGCCATACAAATACTTGTTCCGTGCGCAAATCGAGCTCGCGGCCCCAAGTGACGTAACTCAATGCCATGGCACTGCGCCATGGAGCCGTCAATTGATGTATCGATTATTTATTACATATATAAGAGGAGGAAAACGAGCATGCGGCTCTCCTGATTGTAAAAGACTACCGTCGCACTTAAACAACTGTAAAACAAGAGAATTTGCAGGTGCGTTGCCGGCCTTTTGCAAAAGAGGAGGTCTTATCTCGAATACTCCTAAGTCGTATCGGTGCTGGAAAATCGCTGATGGATATACCTTACTACTTGTGAAGTCGCCCATTCTACAAGTAGTAAGGCATATCCTCATAACGGGAGAACCCCAAGTCCAGCAGTAGACTTTTATTGGTTTATGAAGATGAAGGTGGACAACTTATAGATATCTAGATCTGTCTTCAATTAAGGATCAAAATGTAGATGCGTTGTCAGCCTTGAGGACTAAGATGGAATGCTTCATATCTTGTAACCTGTTGGATTTAGTTTTACATTAAGCTGTTTTAGTTTAATTACTAATTTTTCGATAGCATTCTACGGAAGAGTGGTCCATCCCTGGTCGAGCCAACCAATTTGTGCTATAACCATAATATGCCCGCATTATGGCTCTACCACGTACATTAGTAATGATAAAGATTTCTTATTTGGCCAGCTTATAACCATGTAATACATAAGAAGCTATAGATTATTAACTACATAGTATAGGGCATTAATTATTATTTCTTTCTAACGTCATTCTAACTAAATCAGTCTCTTAGCCGCGGCGCCACAGCCTTTTCTTTTTCATTCATACATTACTAGTTATTAAAGTCTACTGAAGAACATGCGCCTCCTTATAAAATCCTCCTGTCGTCAAGCCTGTTCCTCCTGTCGGCGAGCCTGCTCACAAAGGGGTTTGATATAACTGTAAGGCTTGGTAGGTGAGTTAGTAACTTCAGCTTTTTTTCTAGATGTTATTGGGAAAACGCTGCCACCCATTTCCTGGTCTATTTCGCTCTTCCGCATCTTACGACACTCATGGGCCGATGTGAGGTTGTGGATATTATTATACATGACAATGACATGACATGACAATCTGACACTAATTACATTTTGTAATAAGCCCTTTGCCGACATATTAAGCGTGGTAAACGATTATAAATTGATTACTGCGTCACTATGAATGAGTAATGCGTCTTTTTTTTGTAATATAGTAGTGTATGAAGTTTCATGGTTTGGTTGCTCCTGTAAAATAGCATCATGCTATAAGCAGGAGTGCTACCAAGCCTGAGTTGACGCATCAACGTCCCGGGATGTAAACACCAGCGCTCTAAAAAAGAAGTATGATTCCGCCTCTAGGTCCTTGCCAAGTCATTGCCAAGGCAAAGTCAGAGCAAATAGTTAGAATTGGCGAGAAACTAGTTCGTCTTCCTTCTGGAATCCGTGTATTCTGGTCTCTCGCCAAGGCTGTCCAGGGGAATTTCTGTCAGCCATCTCTTCCATCTCTGCACAGGGAGGACGACTCACTGACCCATACCGCAAAGGAGAAAGCCGTCTTTAGGAGTACGCCGCCGACCATCCCGCGGTGTGAGTGCTCATTGCCGGAAGTGCAGTTTACACAGCGCTCGGTTCGAAAAGCACTCCTCTTCCTAGACATCCACAAGTAACGCGTCTTTTCCGGTATTCCTACTCCCTAGGCGTGTTTCCAAAATCATGAAAGACGACTTTTGATCACCCGATCCCTAAAAAAGGCGACCGCTCAGACCCGTCCAACTACCGCCCTATCGCCATCACCTCCTTGTTCTCCTAAACAATGGAGTTTATTGTTAACTGTCAGCTCATGAGGTACCTTGAAGATCACCAGCTGATTAGTGACCGCCAATACGGTTTTCGCCCGTATTAATTCCTATTAATTAAGCCTATTAATTCTGGTGTTTCACAAGGCTGCGTGCTATCGCCAACGCTGTTTCTTCTGCATATCAATGATATGTTGCAAACCCGTAACATTCATTACTATGCAGATGACAGTACTGATGATGCTCTGTACACCGGCCGTGCCAATGTTTCTCGGGAAAACGTCTTCGAGTACCGGGACAAACTTGTGTCTGAAGTCGAGTCAGTCTTGTCGCTGCACAGAGTCTCGGATTAGGGGTGACTAAATCTAGTCGAGTTTAACCCCCAGAAGACACAAGTTTACACGTTAACCGCTAAAAAGAACCCCTTTGTGGTATCTCCCCAGTTTCAAGGCACTCTCCTTGTTGCCTCAGCCAGTATCGGTATCCTCGGCGTCGACATATCGAGTGACGTGCGGTTTCGTGGTCACTTGGAAGAGAATGCCAAATTGGCCTCTAAAAAACTTGGCGTGCTAAGCAGAGCGGGACAGTATTTCATCCCGGCACACCGCCTGCAACTTTTCAAGGCGCAGGTTCGGCCGCACATGGAATACTGTTTCCATCTCTGGGCTGGGGCACCCCAGTACCAGCTCCTTCCACTAGATCTTATCCAGCGCAGAGCGGCTCAAATCATCAACGACCGAGTGCTTTCCGATCGGCTCGATTCACTGGCGCTGCGAAGAGATGTTGCATCTCTTTTCATTTTCTTTCGCATATACCATGGGGAGTGCTCTGAGGAATTGTTCAGATTAATCCCAGCCACCAAATTTCGTGAACACACTACGCGGCAAACGTCCCGATACCATCCACACCATCTGGATGCTTGGCAGTCCAACACTGTACGTTTTACGAGGTGTTTTCTTCCGCGTACGAACTCTCTGTGGAATAATTTACCAACGGCGACTTTTTCGGACCGATAAGACCTGGAAACCTTCAAGAAAAGAGCTTACTAATTTCTAAAATGCCGGCAACGCACCTGCAATTCCCCTGGTGTTGCGGTTGATCATGGGCGGCGGTAGTCACTAAACATCAGGTGCATCAGATGCATTCTCATGACAGACGATCTCGGTTGGTGCATTGTTCACATAGTCCTCTATGTACATATTCGTCTTGTAACACCAAAAGTATTTAAACTGCTGGGTATTACCGAGGTGTTATATGCTCTAATTTTGTTTCCGCCTGATAAAAGGCTAAATAATTTTGTTGAATCTTCACATAAAATTTTCTTTTGAATTTTCTTTAATATTTTAGTCATTTAAACCAAGCGCTTCCGCCATGTTAAAGTATTTATAATTTTCTGTTTCATACAGATATCTAAAATGTAAATCATTTATAATCTCAAAATTATTAGATTTTTAATTTTGCCTCTATTTACATGATATTTACGTGATTTGACGATAATAGTAGATTACTCTCTTTAGATGTAAATAGTTTGAGATCATTCATGTAAAGTAGATGTGAGATGGGTGAGTTTTCTTTCCGAAACAAAAACCCTAATACAGAGGCCTCGAGAATAGTGCTTAATAGATTCAGAGCTAAACAAAACCAAGTTGGGCTCAAACTATCGCCCTGGAATATACCTCACTTAATATTAATAGAGTGTATATATATAAAATCTAAGAGCAGTGGTAGCTCAGATGGTTATCGCTGGCTGTAAATTTCACAGTAGGCGAGCAACCCGAAATTATTAATTGTAATTTTAAGTGCTAATTTACCACGTAGCCAGCGGTGAAAGACTACATCGTGAGGAAAATAAAAGAAGACAAAAGAAAAAAAATATTCCGTAGACAACGCCAACACGCATTTCGTGTGCACTTCACATGTTGGGCAGCACGGCGGACACTTCCTTGTTCTAAAACCCTTTTAGAAATGAGAGGAGGCCTGTATCCAGTAATAGAAAGTATATGGGCTGTAACTGTAACTTATATCATTTTATTAAAAATTGCAGTTATTAATTTGTATACAGCTGAAAAGCATGTTATGGATCGATAATGTTTAGGTTCCGCAGTGTTTCCATCTTTATATAATAAGTGGGTAATAACAGTTGTAAGAAGTCTCTGGACCTCACAGTCTTCTATGGGTTCTTGAATTTGTGCAGCCAAACGCGCGTGGCTACTTGTTATCCATTTCAGACAAAAGTTGTGTATGCCATATGATCCAGGGTATTCCCAATTGTGTGATCTACGGGTAATTGGGTATTCATCTTCAGCAGTAATAAAGATAGATCCCATGCTGGGCAAATACACACATTCGGTTGCACAAATCCATTCGCCTTCATCATGAGAAGCTTCACTAGACCACACACTTTTCCAAAAACTTAGACATTCATTTAAACTTCGGCAGCTATCAGTAATTCTATCAGTTGTTGTGTTCCCTCAAGACCAATACATCTAAGTTTGGTTACTTTCGAATGTGTCATTCTAGAAGTAGCATAAAGATCTTCCCTAAAATCGTCTAAAACAGTTGGCCCCAACTATTTATTAACTTTTGTTTTAGCTTATCAATGTACTCAGTAATATTATCCGGAAAACGGGGATCTAATTGACTAATATTATCTTATCATTTTTGTTGCGCCACAATACCTTTTCAGGTAAATTATTAGTTGTTTCTCGCGCTCCATGTGTTAGAAATATTTAATAAAATAATCTGCATTTAGAAATAAAATTGTACAAGGCTGGTTAATTTTGTGGGTATATGTATAATGTGTATGTAAGTTTTGCAATATATAACTGCATAATTGCTAAAATTTAAAACGAACTATAAAGATATCTAAAAAAATAGAATATACTAGCCTAATGAAAAAGTAACAAATAAATATAAAACCACGTGGAAAACAGTTAAAACAAGTATATATAAATACATAACATTTAATGATAATTTTGCTACATTCACTAAAAACAGAGCTGAGTTCAAATAAAAATGCAATAGAAACCGGGTTATAAATTCACCTACCAGTTCAATTTTCATAAGTAATAATAATAATAAGCTTTTTATTTGTCTCAGTTTACACATGTTATTAAAAAAATACAAATAGAAATCATAACAAACTTAACTTATAAACATACTTAAGTAACATAACAGTAATGAGACAAACTGGCCTGTGACTCTGTATTCTTTTTTCACTTTCTTGCTGTGTGCTTGTGTCTGTATTAATAACACATCAACACTATAACACCTTGAGCCATACTGTGTATAGAAAAAGACCCATAGAGATAGATATTTGAACGGTGATTCTCACCACCGTACTTCACAGTTAGCTACCGTGAGTAAATCTTTGTTTCAGAGAGCACGAGGGATCTGTTTTGCAAGTTTTGAGCAATTTTTATATGACAACAAGCTTCGGGTCCCGCGCCTATGTCAAACTTAATGAGTGAAGCCGGCCACAGTCAAGCGTGTACCTGCTGTACTGCCATATGTTAGAGGAGTCACTGACAAGATTGGCTACATCTTGAAGCGCGCTTCTATTAAAACATACTTCAAGCCGCCGAAGAATATTAGTTAGTTTTTACCATCAGTCAATTGTAATGTCCCCCTGCAAGATGCAGGATTGTACAAACTTGATTGTGAATGTGGTCTCTCCTACAAAGAACAAACTAAAATATCAATTAAAACCCGCATTAAAGAACATATAGCTGATGTGAAGAATCGACGCTCCGAAGAGTCTGCAATCTGTGAACACGTACTGGATCGCCGCCGTCACTACATTAGATTTGATAGACTACGAATCCTCGCTAAAGAACACCGATTCCTTCCAAAGATGATGCGCGAGGCTATTGAAATCAAAAAATATCTTAATTTCAATAGAGAAGATGGCGGGGTGCTGCCTTCTGCTTGGGATCCTATAATTAATAAAATTAAAACCCAAACCAAGCATACAACTACAAGACTTCAAGATACTATAAGTTCGTACTGCATCGATCGGAACAAAAATTAAAATTTTTTATCTTTGGTAACCGCGGTTAACTGTGACAACTACTTTGAACATTTCAGTCTCGCCCGTGACTATGTATGCTGTAAAGTGCTCGAAATGTCGAGTGTTTAAAAAGTTAAATATACGCGATAAAATCCGTAAAAACTAGTTTTATTTAAATAAGTCAATAAAGTAATGTTTTTCTATATTTTTTTAAAGATAGTAATCATCTATGCAATTGATACATCTTTACCAACGCAGTGGCAGTTTATTGACACTTTTCTTGAAGAAATCAGCTGGACGGGAGGCAACAAATTCTTGAAAGGCACATTTGTACTGCCTCTCGGATGTTGCACTTTTTTCCGCCAAAAAGTGATCCAAATTCTGGAAAAAAGGAGAAGTCTGTAGGCGCAATGTTTTGCCAGTATAGCAAATAATGGAGAGCATTCAACCCCAGCTCTTGTAACTTGGAGACCATCTCTTGCGCACTATGAGCTTGCGCATTGTCATACAGGAGCCAGGATGAGCGCCAGCACCGAAGCTAAGCTTGAAGACGTGCAAACTTCTCTATCATTATTTCAGTTCTTCGCAGTATACATCTGCAATAATTCTTATCCCGGTTGGTAAAAAGCTGTGATGAACCATACTGAAAATAGACCACCAAACAGTGAACATCACTCTTCTATGAGTAAATTTTCGTTTAAAGCATTGTTTAGGTGATGAACTAGGATCCAACTAATTTTCTAAGCGCTTGTGATTGTCGAACGGAATCCATATTTCATCGTAGGTAACAATGCAGTTTGTGTGCCTGTTGAGCATTGCAAAAAACGTCTCAACGCGTAACTCGCGCTGGCGATCATTGAATTCGTGAGGAATCCATTTATCAAGCTTTTTACTTTGCCAATTTGATGCAAAAAAATTGTTTGAAGCTAACGTTGAAATTTGTTACCAATTCAACCGTATATTAGTGTCATCAGCTTCCACAATCACCATATATTTGTCATTGTCGACCAAAATTTTCACACGGTCACGTAGTTCAATTTTCAGTTTGTAATTTCAAGAACGGAAGCAAGCAGGCCAATAACAGTTGGTGCATTCATTTGTAGTATTCGTTTCGTAAATGTTCTTGATGTTGCGTGCCGCGTTGCTGCAATGACGGTACTTATATTCCGTAATTACTCGAATTTATTGCTTATCTGTTATAACTAAAAGGTTCAAATGCGATGAAAACATAACGCTAACCAATAAATAAATGACAAATTTTGAATAAAGAATTCCTTTAACTCTTGCATTGAATACACTCAGATTGTAAATGGGATCTAAAGACAGATGCTGGTAAATAATCTAATTTGCTGCTGTTCGCATTACATATCACAGTGTCTTCATAACAAAGGTATTATAAATGTATAATTACAATTACTGAGTTACTTAGCAATTAAATCAGTGTTAATAAAGACTCTCATATTAATTTCTCATATTTTTATACGTGGTAGAGCCATGCTGCTGTTATATTAGTAGTATAGTTGTAGCACAAATGGGTTGGCTCGACCACTGAATACCAGCGTACAGCTGTATTTCGTATGGTGAGTGTAGAGAACCGGATACCTTTTAACTGAAAACGAGGCATTCCATCTTAGTCCTCACCGGTGACAACGTATCTGCATTTTGATTTGTAATCGAGGATAGATGTAGATGTCTATGGGCCACAGCAACCACTTACCATCAGATGGACTGTGTGCTCGTTTGTCACCCTATCCTATAATAAATGCAAATGTTAACAACACTTTATAAGATGATAATAATGTTCTCATTTCAAATCCTGTCAAGATCTATTAATAATATGGGAGATACGTATATTGCTCGAAATAAAAGTGAAATTAATGTACTTCCCTTGACGTTTTTGACGACGTTGTTGACGTAGATTTAATAAGAGATCATATCATTTTTATAAAGTGTGAACAACAAACGAGCAACATCACACAAGATGGTAAGTGGACGCTGTGGGGTAAACACAAAAACACCTGGTTTTTGAAAATTTTCAATTTTCTTAGCGGAAAGTTAAAACAACTCTACTGCATCCGATGTTTACCCGAGTTTTTTATTAATAATAAAAAGAAATCGTAAAGTACGAGAGTAGTAAATTTTTATGGAATATGACCTATAAATTCAACGTGTAATGGAATCAATTATTGCGTCATTCGGTTAACGCTATACTGAATATACTCGTAAGAATGGGAATTGGTAACATCATGCTTTTCCAATATCCAAAAGTGTTTAATTTTTTTAAACTAAGTTATTCATAACGTAAAGGTCCTCTACAATCGGATTCTTAATCTCATGGTTGTTAGACTGGAAATGAAGCTGCAGTCTTCAAGAGATTTGAAAGCATACAGGCAACTGAACCGTCAGATCTCCAAATACATGCGGCGAGACTTTAATACTCCTTGTATTGAAAAAGCGATCGAGCGGAACCAGGGCTCCAAAATTTTTGCCAGAGATCTGTCTGCCAGTAATACTCTACTACTGTCAAAGCTGAAGACTGAGTGTGGCAGCATCGTTTCCGGAACATCTGAGATTTTAAGCGAGATTGAGAGGTTCTATGGGCAGCTGTAAAAATCACCTTTAGAGCCACACTCAAGTGTGAATAATGATCCAAGAACAAGTCATATCCGATACTATTCCGATGATATCCCTGACGTCAGTCTGAGCGAGATTAGAATGGCTGTCCAGCACCTAAAAACGGCAAGGTCCCAGGCGAGGATGGAATTACTTTACTTACTTCTGAAAGCGGGTGGAACACCGGTGTTTAAAGTCCATCAAAAACTCTGCAATTCCGTCCTCCATGGTGGTACTACTCTGGAGGCTTGGAGCAGAAGTGCGATGGTCTTGTTCTTCAAGAAAGGCGATAATGCTCTCTTGAAGAACAACAGATCAATATCCCTTCTGAACCTCGTCTACGTGCTGTTTTCGAGAGTCAGTCAGTTATTTCTTAAAAAAAAATTATATAACGAAATAATAGATGGCGTTAGTAGTCATTATTTATCAGTTTTAGCGACATTTTAATACAAATATTGACAATCCAACATATCAAAATAAAAGTAAATACTTTAGAGATTAATACACAGAAATAAGGAAATTCATAAACTTATAATGTTTTAAGTGACATAGACCTTTTGTCAGTATGTCAGCAGGCACTTCCTCACGAGGTTAAGTGCCTGCTGACATACTGCAGTTAATAATATCTAAATATTTCTATTTTTATCTAAATTCATCCTCATATCCAGATATTGTCTAACGAGCCCTAGATCTTTTTTAACTTTAAATCTGAACCTAATAAATTTTTTATTTTAATATTTTCAGTGTCACTGTTCAAAAATTATAGGATAGGTTGACAAACAAGCACACAGTCCATCTGATGGTAAGTGATTGCTGTGGCCCATAGACACCTACATGTATCCTCGATTACGAATCAAAATGCAGATGCGTTGTTACCCGTGAAAACTGCGATAGAATGCCTCATTTCCATTTAATAGGGTCTCTGATTCTCTACAATCACCATACGAAATACAGCAGCATTAAGCTACTATTTTACGCTGGTATTTTATGAGCCGACCCATTCGTGCTACAACTATACTACTAATATAACTGCAGCATGTTTCTACCACTGTGACTCTTTTTAAAATCTAATTTAATATTCTATTATTATCTATTATTATTTTCTAATTTACTTTAATAACTTCTTTAACTCTTTCATATCATGCCAATGAAGACGGTTGTGATATATATATATATATATATATATATATATATATATATATATATATATATATATATATATTCTGAAAAGTTTATATATATATATATATATATATATATATATATATATATATATATATATATATATATAAACTTTTCAGAAAAACCATTCAGAAATGCAACATCTAAATGAGTAATACTCATTCTCATTCTTACACTAACGGCAAATAATAATTTTGATCTTGGGATAGAATGTCGCACTACTGGTGAAAAAGTATCTGTATAGTCAACAGCAAGTTTCTGCGAAAAACGTTTTGCCACGAGCCGACCTCTATAACGCACATTATTTTCAATATCAAACTTTTATTAAACACCCACCTGAACTCCACTATTGTCACATCACCTGGATTGTCACGCACCACGCCTCATTTTCCTAAAATGAGTGCAACTCCTCAGCCACTTCTCCCTATTTGGCCCCTCAAAAGCTTCTAAAAAATATCTCCACATGCTGGAACAGTATTGGAAACATATATTTTATTAAAACCATGCCGCTCAGATTTCTTTTTCAGTCGCTTGTTATACATATCTGTCACTTTTTTTTTGGGTATTGATGTTGTTTGGCCTGCATGTTCTGGGATATTGTGTGTTATAATTTCAGTTAATGTTTCATTACCATCAACATACACTGAAAAATTTGAAAAGTTATCAAAATGATACCCAGTATCTGGAATATTCTTAAACAAATCCTCTACTGTATTATTATTCTCATCCACCATATTGTCTGGTGGCTTCTCTTCGTTAGGAACCCAGATGACTAAATCGTCATTAGTTTCCCTGACTTCTGTCTCATCCTCCACTTCTATGACATATCTGCTGATGACAAAAGTGTTTTTGGTAGGATTATACACACGATGACCTTTTACATCCTTACCATAACCAATTAAATGTGTTGTGTGGCTTTTTTATCCCATCTTAAACGTTTATGTTTGGGTCATGTACCATGACTTTCCTGCCAAACAAACGTAGCTAACTCAAGTCTGGTTTTGATTCATACCACAATTCATATGCAATTTTATCAAATCCCGATGCAATAGACCTGTTTTTTAAATATACAGCAGTATTGCCTGCCTCTTTTTTGTCTAACTTTGCATCGTGTAATAATCATTTAGCTTTCTCAATCACTGTACAGTTAGCCCTTTCACAAAGTCCATTTTGTTCAGGGGTATAATAATAAGATTTTTGATGTATTATAACAGCATTTTTTAGGTAACTTTCAAACTCCTTATTGCAAAATTCTGGTCCATTGTCTGTTCTCAGTATCTTAATTTTCTTACTTTGTTAGTTTTCAACAACTGATTTGAACTCTTTGAATCTGTTGAAAACATCACTCTTCTGCTAAAGAAAATATATGAAAGTCATTTGACTACAATCATCAATAAATAACAGGAAATATCGAGCAATATTTAAGGAACTTCTTTCCATCGGGCCACAGATATCACTGTGAGCTCTGTGTAGCGTTTCTGTACTTCACTCACCTACATGAGAAAAGGGATTTGTTTTCCCTCACATTAAGTGATACATTGAGATTTGGTTATATCAAAAGTGCTGTCATAAGAGAAACCATCCACAATAACGTTACTCATTTTATGCATGTCTTGACTGTTTATATGTGCTAATCTTCTGTGTCATAGCTTTTCACTAACTGCTGGAGAGGTAAATAAACAACTTTGTGTTTGTAACCTCAACTTATAAACACCTACTGACAAATCCGCAGTCGTAACCAAAACTCAGTTCTTGTTTCGAATATAACAGTGCGTCTCTTTAAATATGGCATTATTTCCATTCTTAATAAGCTCACTTACGGATTATGAGTTGGTTATTTTTTATTATTGAACTGGGTACACATAGCACATTTTTAACTATTATGAGACATTCTAGTTCCGAAAAAATCTACGTCTCCGGAACAAACAACTGGCACTTTTTATTCATTGACGACAAGTATTTCTGTTAAACACGACGATAAACTCATGTTCTTTTTTTTTCATTACAGCCCTTCACAAGTCCACTGCTGAACATAGGCCTCCCCCAAGTAATGTCACAAAGCACGGTCCTGAGCCACCTGCATCCATCGACTTCCTACGTGTCTTACCAGGTCGTCACTGCATCTAGTGGGGGGTCACCCTATACTACGCCTACCAGTACGAAGCTGCCACTTGAGAACCTTTTTTCCCCATCGGTTATCGATTCTTCGAGCTATATGGCCAGCCCATTACCACTTCAGCTTACTTATCCGTTGGGCTACGTCGGTCACTCTAGTTCTAACGCGGATATCCTCATTTCTGAGTTTATCACGCAGAAAAACTCCGAGCATAGCCTTCTCTATAGCTCGCTGAGCGACCTTGAGCGTCCTCATACGGCCAGCAGTGAAGGACCACGTCTCAGATCCGTAAGTCATCACTGGCAACACTGGTTGTACAATCTAGTTTACAAAGTTTGAGGTATACCTGACGAGAAGATCTCTACTCTATATATTCTTATAACATTCAACTTTACGCACAATATTAGTATATTTAGCTTCTCAGTAAGCAAATTATTGTTAATTCTTAATGAGAAATAAAGTTGTTAAACTACAAACAAAGAATAAAATATGTTCCATAAGAAGAGTTCTGTATTATCTCTAAACTCTTTCATTTCACGTTTCTATGCAATTTTGATAATTAATTGATTCGGTCATTCATCGAAATATAAATATTTTATATTTTAGCAAAAATATGTGAAAAATTAATGGAGTAATTTCATCTATCGGCATGATATATCCGTTAAGCCGTGTTAACTCTATATCCAGTTAAACAGAAAAAAGATTTTCTCAGCTAGATATTTTCTCAAACTCCTTAACACAATTTAAAAATTTTGCAGCTCAAGTAATAACAGAATAATTGGATTATTATGTACGATAGGTAATTTTAATTTGAATATGTGTGAGCGTTATTTTTAAATTTATTTTTATTTTTCTTTCAATTTTTAATTTTGACTTATAATATAAATTTTTACTTTAATCACATTTCGGCTTGTTTAAAATTTAATTTATGTTTTTTTTTCTTTACTAGTTTCAAATGATATATTGCTCTTGACATAGTTAAGTGTAATGAATTGATAAAGTTTTATTATTGTTGTTGTTAAGAGTACTAATAAGTTAATTAATTGTAGTAAGCTCCTTATAATAATGTATACATTTTAATATAAATAAATTATAATTCTTCACAACATAAGTTAATGTTCCAGACTTTCCAAGAATGCTATTTGCGCCTATAATTATTGAAGTAGCACTTTATATGTTTCTTTTTCTATTTTTCTGATATTTTTGTATGTAATAGTGTGTGCTTTGTTGGTGCAATAAATAAAATAAAAAAGTAGCTCAGGGGCTTATCGCTCGCTGTAAACTTCATAGAACACGGGCAACCTGGGTTCAATCCCCAACGGTACTAACGAAATTGTTAATTGCAATTTTAAGTGCTGATTTACTACGTGTTCGGTGGTGAAGGAAACCTGCATGTAATGTAAAAAATAAAAAGTATAAAAAATATTTAGAAGATATGTGAAGCCCGCCAACACGCATTGGAGCAGCACGGCGGACACTTCCTTGCCCTAAAATCAACAACAAACATTTTTTCCAATTTTAAAGAAAACGCAATACTTGAAAAATGTGTAGTGTCTCTCTCAATATAATAAAAAATAAAATATTTCTTCACTCTATAACGTACATATATACATATATATATGATAGATACAAGTAATCCATTAATTTTGACAATTTTTATACATTGCTTTCTGAAATGCTTGAAAAAACGATATACGCAGGCGAAACCGTGGGGCACAGCTCGTAAGTTAATATACGCGATATAATCTGTAATAACTAGTTTCATTTAAATAGGTATATACCTAAGAAATTACCGTTCTGCAGTATTGGCCATTTCAAATCAAAATCATAACTTTTTGGCTAAGAATTCTAATTTCAAATTAATTTTATTTAAACACATGAAAATCTTATTTCAAAATTTGTCTCTTCAAAAAATTCTTGATTACAGTCAAAAAAGCCCCAGTGAATTAAAAATCGTTACACATATGCCGTGTGGCAAAAACTCACACAAAAGTGATATTATACTCGTAATCTTTCTCATCAAGTCACTGAGTTTTTAAACTGATCTGAATTTAGAAATGGTATTTTGATTTATTAATAATTCCCTCTAAGTTGTAACAGTTAAAATGCAAGTCATTCATTACAGATTTTCAAAAGTGTAGTGTATTACATACTTTCAAAAGTAGTTCGTTGAACAGACTCCCCAATATATTGCCTCATATGGGGATAATTTTCGTAGTTCGGTTGACAACCGTATTTCTTAAATTATTTTTGAGTTGTTACTTACAAGATACTACAATCCATCTTCTGTTTCAGTTTCTTATTTGTCATTTCGTTCCCACGAGATGATATGGCGTAGTAGATTTTCTTACGCCGCCTTTAGATGGCTAATACGCAAGTATATTAGCTAAATAGTTCTTTCGTATTTTTAGTATCATAAGTAAATCAATTGATATTTACCAAATAATATTCACTTCACAATTATAGTACTTATTACATGGAATTCATCAATGTTTTTCAGAATTCACTTACGTTAAAATATTAGATTGGTCGTGACATTTGCAGTGAGTAGCAATTTGGAATAAATTTAAATTTATACGATCTGAGTTATTAAGTAGAACATTAGCGATTATAATAATATATTCAACATAACTCTAAAAAGTTCCGAATTTACCAAGGCAGTTCAGTGTATTTTTGTAATTAAAAACACAATATAGTTACATGTCGAAATATATTACACAAATATTATTAAGTCCATACTTAAAACTATCAGTTTGCATAAATATATGTTTTAATTTTGCTACCTCGCTAAAAACTTTGGATTTGTCAATGGAAACATCTAGAAAAACCATCATCATCGTTTCACCACGTGGTGGAGCCACACTGCAGCTACATTATGGTTGTAACACGAATGGGTCGACTCGCCCGGTGTGGAATGATGCTCTCACAGAATAACATTGGAATTTTTTATATTATGAGGATGACAAACGAGCACATAGTCCACGTGATGATAAGTGGATGCTCTGGCCCATAGACATCTACATTTATCCTCGATTAAGAATCAAAACGCAGTTGCGTTGTCACCCCTGAGGACTAAGATGGAATGTCTCGTTTCCCGTAAAAAAGGGTCTCCGGATCACTACACTCACCATAAAAAACACAGCAGTATTACGCTGCTATTTGACGCTGGTATTCTGTGAGAGCGTGATGCTTCCCCGGTCGAGCCGACCTATTAATGCTACAACCATGATATAGCTGCAATTAATTTTAATAATATAAAAAGGTTTTCCTTTCACTGCAGATTTTACATTTTTTTAATTACCTGTAAATGTTAACTAGTTCTCAGTGTTAAAGACGCAGGTACCTTTGACACATTTAATACCAGTGTGCTTTTTTTTGTTTGTTGTCGATGGATCCCTCGTTTACTCTACGAAAGTGAAAAACAGACTCGTGTGAATTTGTGCCATGAAATGCGTTTACGTTTTGAAAACGGGGCATCTAGGCGTGTTTCAGAAATCGTTACTGGTGACGAGACATGGTTCTATTAATATGATCTGAAAAATAAAAAGCAATCATCGGTATGGGTCTACTCCGAAGGACAGTTACCGACAGTACTGCAAAGATCTCGCAACGTTGGCAAAAAAAATGGTGGCTATTTTTTTCGAGGAGTGGACATTTGTCGACGTCAATTCTGGAAAATTGTATGTCAGTAAACTCTGAATTATATTCTACAGTTGCATTAACTAAAGATTTTCAAACTGTGCGGGAGAGAAGACCAATGGCCGGGCTTCGTGGAGTCATGTTGCATTACGATAACGCCTCTTCCCATACCTCCCGTAGAACAAAATAATTTATTGATTAATCTAGTGTTGAAATTCTAAGTCATCCTAATTAATCTTGCAATTTCTTTTTGTTCCCGTGAGTCAAACAAAAAAAACAAGTTTTTTTCAACACAAAACCGTGCTGCCTACGAATAAGCGATTTCCGACCAGTCAGACTGGCAAAAGTGTTTTCAGAGTTGGTTTAGACGAATGGAACTTTGTATAGAGCATGATAGAGAATATTTTGAAAAGATGTAAAATAAATATTAATAGTATATAGAATATTTTTTGTATATATCAAAACTTATCCACGTATTCATCTGCCAAATATAGGTTTCCCCTTTATATTGCCTTATGGGATATTGGCTTCTCCTACGTCATTCTGAATCCGTTAAATAAATCAAAACGAAGTACTTAACACATAAGTATTTCATTCTTGAACGTAGTGCTTTGTATGCTTAGGGGAATACTGTACATTGAATACAAATCATTTTACAGCGTAAAAATTCACTACGGTATATCTTCCCGTAGGTAACATAAGAGACGTTACAGGAAAAAAATCAGAAAATGAATAGTAGTGTAGTGCCTTTTTCACAACAACTAAAAACAACCTGCGTTTTCCATTCGGCCGAGATACATCCATGTATATAAATAAAATTTAAGTGTATGTCTGTAATAGCGAATTATAATAAGATAACATAAACACTCACGCCTGTCACCCAAAGGAGTAGGCAGAGACTACGGACTTCCATTTGGCACGATCCTATCGTCACTCTTTCGCCTCTTACCCCTTACATTCATACATCTCGTTGGTTGAGGGTACTTCTAATGTTGCCTATTTTCAAAATATCGCCAATTTGGTCAATAAACTTTCTTCTAGGGCGTTCCTTCCGGACTCTGCCGTTCATATCAGAAATATAAAATTTGCTTTGTCACTCTTTCCTTATTCATTCTTTCCACGTGACCAAACCAATGAAGCATTCTTTTCTTAACCTGGTCCCAATCGTCTTTGATACCACAGTTTTCTCTTATCACACAATTTTTCACCCTGTCATTTATATTAAACCCTAACATACTCGAATTATAACACTTCTCTCTAAATATCAATTTTCAAGCGAATTAGTACTTATGCGAGAATAATTTAAAATAACCGTTTAGTTCTTTCAAAAGATAAATATTAAATTGAATATATAAAACGTGTTCATAACATTCTAAAAAAACAGTCTATTTATCCCATACAAATGAAATCAGAAGTGTTTGTGGTATCAAACAACAGTCCGCAATTTAAATAGCCCACCACAACCGGTTACCCGTTACCGGAACTGACAATTGTTTCCGGTAACCGTTAAGCAAGCTCAGGTTTTGTGGTATACTAATTGTGAGGAATAAGTTCAGTAGTGAACATGTAAAGGGCTGTAATGATAATGACGTTTAACTTAAACACTATATTGTAAAGAGTTATTTAGGCTAAATTGTATCGAATATTTTGAAAGATTTTTTGTAAAATCGAAAAATTGATAAAATACATGTTTGATGACGATCAGTATAAATTTTAATAACGCCGTATTAATGGATCTAACTCGAGCGAAGTCAGAGCGGGTTGATTCTAATTTGATAAATTTAACGAGATAATACCCGTTTAGTTTTTTTTCTTAATCTGTCAAAATGAATATAAGTTTTCTTGCTATCGTGTAAATAATCGCGTCTCAAGAGTGTCTTGTTATTCAAAATTGAACAATTCTAAATATTTTAATTTAAACGGTAACAATATCACCACTAATAATGTCCAAAACCGCCAGTACATCCACAGTTTTAACCGCTTACCATGGACATGTTACTCCTCTTTTAATGTATGCTGTTATATTTTGGGGCAACTCTGTGGGAAAAGAGTTGGTCTTTAGGGCGCAAAAGAGATGCGTTCGGGCTATATACAGAATGAAACAAACCGAGAGCTGTAGGTCGATATTTCCAAAGATTAAAATATTGACACTACCGTGTATTTATATACTGGATATGGTACTATTTGTAAGAAATAATAGTAACTTATTTGTTAAATTAAAAAGCAAGAGATACCCTTTCCAAATAAGCTTCATGTCTAACAAAACTAAACTTTTAAACAGCAGTGTATTTTGTATGATTCCTAGAGTGTATAATCATTTACCCAACTATTTGCTTGAAATTTCAAATAATAATTTATTTAAAAAAAAAAGTGAAGACACTACTTTTAGAAAAATCATATTATTCGGTAAGGGAATTTCTTGAAGACAAATTATTAGATGTGGTATTGTAACCGGCTTAGTGGTACTGTGACATTAATTAGACATTTTATATGACATTTATTTTACAAAGTTAACATTGTGTATTTATTAGGTAATCTCATTTGGCATTATTTTAATAATTATTTAAACACTGTAATTTGATATGTAATAATTTTAATTTAAACTATAGCATATAATTAAGAATTTTTGCATGGCATAAGCCAATATGGCTAATGGCTTATGGCGATCAACAATGTAAATTGACCACTGTAACTCCATCTGTACCCATATTGCGCAAATAAAGAATTAAATATATAAATAAATAAACTACTTCACAATCAAAGGAAAAATGAAATTTTTTATTGAAATTAATTTCTGCGAGGCCCTTCTAAGCGTTCAAATTGAAAAAAGTTTGTTAGCAGACGATTGAAATAATTGATCAGCTGTGAATATAGATTCACGATCCTTAGTTATACGCAAGATATTAACGAAGTCTCAATTGACATCAAGGTTTAAACATAATCAAGGAATAACTTTTTTTTATAGAATCAGATTGACATACGAGCACACAGACCGCCTGATGGTAAGTGGTTGTTTTGGCCCATGAATATCTCTATCTATCCTAGATAAAGAACCGTAACGCAGGTACATTGTCACCCCTGAGAAAGATAAAATGCCTCATTTCCAGTAAAAAGAACCAAACAGCAATATTAAACTGCTATTTTACTCTCATATTGAGTAAAATAGCAGTTTAAAAATTATTCATTATTTTTAGGCGAGAGCCGATTAGCCAACACTAAAGATGTTAAAAATATTTACATTCGAATAGGATGATTTATGTTTGCCAACTTGCTTGCCAAGCGTGGCAACTTTGGCAAACATTCCCCTGAATCTATGAGGCAACTTATGAGTGAGGCAGTGGAGTTAAATAAGATGTAACGGTAAACGTATTTAACTCTCTTGATTTCGCTTTATTTTAAAATCAAGCAGCAAGAGTCCTCGAAATATTTCTGCAATTTAAAATCGAGACAAAGAAAATGTCAAAGCAATGTAAAATACCATTTTATTTTAAAACATAAAATTAGAAGAACTCGTTCTTGTAGAACATGATAAATGTGGTAGTTGAACTTAAAAGTCTCTCTACTGCATGTGATATATTCCGTACTCGATTCGTTTTCATTCAGTTTACAATGAAAATGGATGGTTCCGCTTCCGTACAAATGTAGCAGTTATGTTACACGTTGAATGTGCTTAGAGTGGAAAATTGATACTATTTCTAAGGCTTTCAGTATAATTAACTTATTGTTATTGTGTTGAATTTTATGTGCAATATGATATTTAATACTTGCATTAAATGGATGGATGCATGAAGTTCGTTTTCAGTGCTTAAATGACTGTAATACACTGGACTGTATGAATGACAACCGCGTAGTAACTGTCAATGCGATCGGAGCTAAGTTCCGCAAGACATGTTGCAGAAGAACCCAAAAACGCTCCGATCACTCATTTAATCTCATGGATATTAGACATCAGAATCAACTATACAGACAGTTTACCAGATGCATGCGACGGTACTTACACAACTTCAATACAGCTAGTATTAATTTTGGGTGCCCTGCTATTTATTTTATTCGCAAATAACTGTAAAGTCTGTTCCAATCAGATCGTTCACATTTTTAGTATTCGATGGCATTAAAAACATAAGAATCACGCCAAAACATTCACTTCATCAAAAAGATCTTGACATACATACTCAATACTGCAGGGATAAAAATTATTACGTAAGTTTGTTCAAATGTATTGTAATATCTTTAAAAAATATATATACTGCTATCTTAACAGCCTACTGCTGAACATGATCCCCGTCAAAGATTTCCTCATAGGGGCCAATATTTGCCAAATATACTTGGCAGGTGCTGCTGCACATCTACAGATTTGTTTCCTGCTGTGGGTGCTCTATGATGCTCGAAATTACACTTACATCACATTGGTGACATAATCAATGATCATTGATTATTACAACCCTTCACAGTCCTCTGCTGAACATAGGTGTCAAGTCTACTGCTGAGCATAAGCCCTAGAAATGCCACAAAGAACGGCCAATTGCCATGGCCATTTCTTAACAAATTGTTACTGGAAGCTCAAAGTAACATCAAATAAGTAAATTTAGGTATATCTAGATTTAATTATACGCTTGCAATGAAAAGTAAATCGTTTTGGCAAAAAATGCAGGTAGGTAAAAAAAGCAATCAGCTAACCTTAAAAATTTGTTTTATGGAAAATGGTCCATTGCCACTTTAGCTCATTAATCCGTTTGACTATGTCGGTTACGCTGGTCCCACTGTGGGTATCCTTATTTCTAAATCTATCATGCAGAAAAAATACATACACTTCACTCCATAACTTATAAAGCCAGCAGTGAGGCACTTCTCAGATCCATAAATCATCACTGGCAACATCCAATGATTGTACAAGCTTGTTTTCGAGTTTTGTGGTATACTTGACGAACAGATGTGTCGTAATTACCCAAATGCTACTCAGCCGAATTAAATCCGTCAATTAAAATCTTGGTCGTAGTTGAACTTACCTAATCCTACTATTCTCATTTGTTATGTGTTGTTAAATATAACATACATGATTGTAAGCGGTTTTTTTTAAAGTCCCGCTGGGTTTCTTGTTGGAGGTACCAGTGGTAAATAGTAAGTGGTAAATCTATATTGAATAAAAAAGATTCTGTTTCAATCAATAACCTTTTAATTTTATGGTTTTATTTAGAGATCCTTTAAAGAATTTAATCAAACATTTGCCTTCATAATTGTCAAATCAGAAACAATCAGAAAACGCTATTTTAATTTGGAGTCTATTTTACAAAACTAATTATAAATTGGAAATAGTGTGGACAAAAGTTAAATTCAATGTTTATTTTAATTTTAACTATTCAAGAATTCCTTATTACTTATTTTACAAAATAGTTACACACAACACATACATAGGCTGAAACCTGCTTTATCATCCACAAATACAAAATAATAATAAACCAGTTAGTATGCTGAAGTGGCAATGGGCCGGCCGTATAGCTCGAAGAACCGATAACCGATGGGGAAGAAAGGTTCTCGATTGGCAGCCTCGTACCGGTAGGCGTAGTGTAGGGCGACCCCCCACTAGATGGAGTGACGACCTGGTAAGACATGCAGGAAGTCGATGGATGCAGGTGGCTCAGGACCGTGCTTTGTGGCGTTACTTGGGGGAGGCCTATGTTCAGCAGTGGACTTGTGAAGGGCTGTAATAATAATGATGATGAATAAACCAGTTGCTAACTGTCTAACTATGTATAATATATAATTCATACATCAATCATTAATACAACACACTAATAACAGGTTTAACTGCAGTTACCTTATAAAAAGTTATGTTTTTTTTTTCTCTTTATTTGGATCCCCAACAAATGACACACAACACAGAGAATAAATTATAATTTTGCAAGCGAGATTGGAGATGCATTGATTTACACCATGAGGTGAAAACAAACGCTGAAGCGTAAGCATCTCTTCGCCGCCTTTTAGGTAATTGTAACACACACTACATACATAGACCGAAACCTGCTCTATCATAGACAAACTAAAAATAATAATAAAGCAGTTTTTAACTTAATAATTATGTGTTAATTCATACGTTAGTCATTAATACTTATCTCCATTTTTTACAGAACTGTAATCAGTGCAGAGAACATAGACTGCGTACCAAGAGGGAGGTATAAGGGCATAACTACAATTTTTTCCCTATTTGTAATCCGGAAGATGCTACTACCCATCTCCTGTTTCAATTGTAGCTGTTGCCTTTTACGACATCCACGGAAATATATGGGGTAGTGAATTTTAGCCTATAAGGGACGGACGACGTAGGTACGGACTGTGAAACTAAATTTTTTTTATTCCACGGTTTACCTATTCCCATAGGTTTGGGATACCATATATCCGTATTTTCAGTAGTATCAACCATATTATTTCTAATAGATTTTTTGTTTAAAAAAGGTAAAACATAAAATAACTTCTTTTGAAGCTCTTTGTAACAAACAAAGCAATAAAAAATAATTTATCACAAACAGTAAGTAAGGCTTACACTTGTGAACCGAATTTATCACCCTATTACATTGCCCTATAATATTGCATATTGGAGCTATTGTATCACTAAATAAAATAAATATGCGTTGTTATGGTGAGATAACGTTATAGAATCTGACTGTAGAAACCATAGTCACAGCGAAATTAGAACTATCATCACATAAGACATTTACGACTATGTAAATGTCTTATGTGACCTTACTTTCCTCTGTGAGCCTACATGTACTTTGTCATCCTTTTTGATTAATAAAATATATGTTAAACCATATACTTATAGTTCTTCCTTTAACTTTAAAAGCTGTTTTTATATTATACTTGATTTTTTTTTAAAACGAAAGCTCCACATTAAGATTCTCTCATGTATCATGAGTGCACTTTTAATACGAATACATAAGTTTCACAAAGACTACCAGACCCGGAGAAATTATTTGGAGGATATACAAATACTTGTTCCGTGCGGGGTTTGAACCCGCGGCTTTAAGCGCCGCAATTCTTTGCTATACCACTGCGCCAAGTAATTTTTAATAAAAACCCTAAAATAATTGTTACGGGTCTGAATCTTTGTCCTTGTGAATGTTGTGTATATAAACCGCCTCCACAATACAAAAGAAAATCCTAGTATAGAGGTAACGTTTTGAGAGATGTAATAAAAAATGTTTTTTTTTTTTAATTTTAAGTGAAGTTTAATAAAGCAGTAGAATATATAACCCAAATATAATACACACGTTACGTAAACGCTACACATATTTAAATGATACTAAGTTGCGAGAATAACTTACTTAAATAAATCAGATCTCACGATTATCCGCGCAGTTAAGGGAGATGCTACATTATTATTAAAAAATACAAGAACTTTCGTCAGATGTAAGCCAACAAATTGGCTCAACACTTAGCGATAACAATCACACCACTCTAGGGACACACAAGAGCGCACACAAAGAATTCCTTCCATTTTGTCAGCGATATTAAAGACCTACATCTAGCAGACAATAAAACTATGGTCAGTTTTCATATACAGTCACTGTTGACATTGTTACCTAATGAAGACTGCATCTCAATTGTAACTAGAAAGCTGGAAGAATACATCATGCCCGTAGAATATACATTATTAGTTAGACATTTTCTTACATCTGGCTACCTATAGTGGTAAGAGGAGTACTGCAAGAAAGTAGATCGAGTGGGCTCACCTGTATCTCCCAATTGCCACCGATATATTCATGGAAAACTTTGAGAAGAAAGCCCTTCTTACTTCTCACGTTAATCTAAGATTCTACTAGCGTTACGTAGATGACACTTTCACAGTTCTACCTTTAGATAAATTGTACAATAACTTTAGACCACTTTTACTCCATAAATTCTAAACTTAAGTTCACAACGGAATTAGAGGCAAATATTCTTTTGCATTTATAGATTTATTAGTAATTAGGAATCCTGATAGCACCTTGAGTCAAACTGTGTATATAAGATAGAACTATACCAATAGATATTTAAAGGATGATTCTCACCATCATCTTTCACAGTTAGCTACCGGGAGAAATCGTTAATTTAGAGAGTACAAGAGATCTGTGACATTAAGCACCTGGCTGCCGAACTTCAACAAGTCAAGCAAGTTTTGCACCACAACAAGCAGCTCCCACGTCTACGTCACAGTAAACGAGTGAAGCCGGCCACAGTCGAGCGTGTGCCTGCTGTACTACCATATTATATCAGAGGTGTCACTGACAAGATTGGCTACATCTTTAAGCGAGTTTCCATCAAAAAACTACTTTACTTCAAACCACCGAAGTAGATAAGTCAGTTTATACCATCAGTCAAGTTTAATATCCACCAACAAGATGCAGGAGTGTACAAGCATGATTGTGAATGTAGACCACACTCTTACATAGGATAAACTAAAAGTTCAATTAATACCGGTGAAAAAAGTGAAGAATAGATGCTCCAGGAAGTCTGCAGTCTGTGAACACGTACAAGATCACCCCCATCACTATAACAGATTTGATAGACCACAAATCCTCTCTAAAGAATACTGATTATCTCCAAGGAGGATTCACGAGGCTATTGAAATCAACAAAACATCGTATATTTCTAAAATAATCTTTTTCAATCGTGCAATGATTATTTAGTTAGGAAAATTAAATCCCAATCCAAGCACACAACCGCAAGACTTCAAGATAATATAAGCTGCGTAGATCGGACCAAAATCAATAATTTTGAACTGAAAGTAGCCATGGTTATAGTTAATGTTATTTGGGCATCAAACACTTTATCCTCCCGTTATCATAAGTGCTGTAGATTACTAGAAACTTCAGGAATTTAAAATCCGTAAAACTTCATTTCATTTAAACTCAAATATATTCTTTCAATTATTTCTTATTATGTACTACTTGATCCCAAAAACCGAGGTATCTTAAAGAAAAATTTGAGTTCGTGGGCGCAGATAAAGGTCAATCAAGATTAGCTGACAACCTTATTTTACGGATGCCAACAAAAATTTTCCTATTCCTCCTTTTGTGTGAAAGCTATCGAATTATAAATCTCTTCCTTTAACAACTAGGAAAGCTCAAAGGATTGAGTCTTTCAAAAAAGTAATTAAAAATTATCATTTAAATATGTGCCCTACTTAATATATTTTATTGTCTTATTTGCTTTCTATAATATTATGCAAATGATAAATTTATTCCATTTTTATATAGGACGGTGTAACAAATGAGCACACAGTCCACCTGATGGTAAGTGGTTGCTGTGACCCATAGACATCTACATCTATCCTCGATTACGAATCAAAATGCGGATGCGTTGTCACTCGTGAGGACTAAGATGGAATGCCTCGTTTTCAGTAAAAACGGTCTACGGTTCTCTACACTCATCATACGAAGTACAGCATCATTAAGTTACTATTTTACGCTGGTATTCTGTGGGAGAGTGGTTTTTCCTCAGTCTTGTGCTACAACAATACTTCTAAAATAACTGCAGCATGGCTCTACCACGTTCAAAATATGAAATATAGCATTATCATATATATATATATATATATATATATATATATATATATATATATAAATTATGTATTATATACTTTTTCATCTTCATTTAGCGGTAAAGCCACCTATAGTTTTTGCTTTGCTTTGTGTATCGATAATCGCCTTTTTAAAATCGATTTAACATTGTTCCATCTCTAGACACGCCAAAATGTAAGCTATAACGGCACTATGCTATAACGCAAAGACTATAGTTGTATATTTATATACAAATTAAAGTTTGTTGTGCGTTTAAATTATTGCACATACATTACAAAAACACATAATATTATTACATTTTACACAAAGAGTATAAATAAAGATAAAACAGTATATCATGTACGTGGTTTAAAAGTCCACCGATGAACATAGGCCTCCTCCAAGGATATCCACAAAGCACGGTCCAGAGCCATCTGCATCCACTGACTACCTGCAGATCTTACCAGGGCGTCTCTCCTTCTACTGGGGGGGGGGGGAGGCGCCCTACACTTCGTGTACTGTTATGAGGCTGCTAATCGAAAACCTTTCTTCCTCATCGGTTGTCGGTTCTTCGAGGTAGATACATGACCGGCCCATTGTCACTTCAGATTACTTATCCGTTGGGCTATGTCGATTACGCAGAGAAATTTCACACATACAGTTTCCATCACGAGTACCATTGAGTTATAATGTACTACGTACAGTACATTATAACTCAATGATGAGTACTTGGGAATACATTGTACTTAGATATTAAATAAACGCATTTGTAAAGATATTGAGTTTGCGTTCACATTATTAATTAGCGCTGATGCGTAGTCTTTCATTGTTCTGTATTCGCTGTCGTGCTTAAATATTTAAAATTGTATATTTCTAAATAATTATTTAAACGAAAATATTAGTAATGTTCTGCTTGTCTTGCACGTAATTAAATTCAGCAGAATTTTTTTACTAGTTGGTAGGAATCTTTCCCTGCCTAAGAGTCCGTCTGGAAACTAACCTTCTTACCTATTTCTGCAGCCAAAAAGCATTGGTTAAACTGCGGTGTTCTCGTCTGAAGAGAATAGAGAGCTAGTATAATTACAGGCTGTGAGGCATTCCATCTTAACTCACAGAGGTGACAACGCATGTGTAGCGTTCTTTGTCTTTTTTGGTTGCAGTATCCATAGGCAACAGTAGCCATTGACCGTCACGTGTGCTCTAATGTCACTTCAGTTAAAAATAATCCCGAAACAAAATCTTCGGGACATGCTTCTGATAAATCAAAGAGAGAGAATAGCCCCAGTTGCTTTGCGAACGAAGATCCCGCAATCTTTCGCATTCGAAGATGAATACTGCCGAAGGTATTCGTGAGGATTTTCATACGATATTAAGCCACATACCATTAAGACTTTAAGTTCTATTTACACTTGTTTTATAAAAAAAATTTACTGCTAGTTGAGTAAATATGTAGTAACTTACCCCCTTTCAGCTTTGCCATTTTTCTAAATCTTACCTATAAAAGAAAAGAGTATATTGTAGATTTTTGTCAATATGTGTTTTCAAGAGAGGTTTTTGTATTACATATTACGTTTAATATTAGTGTAATAAAATTTAGATTATCTGACAAAATTTACGTCAAAAGAAATCGTCTAAAAGAAAGCATAATGACCAACTTCTCAGCTAAAAATTTAGAAGAAAATTAAATTTAAAGAAATATGATAATAAAAATAATATTTTTATTTAATTTCCAATTACGCATGTTTAAATACAGGAAAAAATATGAGTAACAATCTAAAGTAACAATCTATCTTATAAAAATAACAATCAATAATGAAAATTAAAACTATGTGTAGTTTAAATAATATAAAATCTACAAAAGAAAAATTGAAAAATCACGTTTATAATATTAGCCACCTGTCTGAACTAGGTTGAGTACCTGTGTTTCAGACCATCCCTTACACTATGTTAAATAATGTAGGACACTAGATAAATAAATAAATGAAATAACTAAATAACAATAATTTGTGACCTCCAATTAACACAAACTATTTTAAAATTTCTAACAACTTCTCTGTGTCTTCGTTAATTTATTCAGATATTCCCTTACATTTTTTACAACTCCATTACATTTCTCATAACTTACGCTGTATATCTTTAGTGACTTATTGAGTTCGATATATAGAAATTGGTCCTAAAATATGTAAAATCTGTTTACAAATGCGTGTTTGTTTTGTGGGTTTACATAAACTAAGTCCATTCTTCTCCTGTCTATGGATTTTAAGTAAAATGGAAGTTCGGTATGCTGTTTTAATATGATGCTGAGGATAAGCAACTGACGGACTAGTACATGCCAAGTAAAGTTGATTAATAATTATGAATAGATGGCAAGTGGCTACCTATAGAACTGCTCTCTGAGCACGTTCTTTAGTTTAGCAATATTGTTGTAGAAGCATCACCCCAGAAAGTACTGCCATAAGTGAGTATGTATTGAAACAAAGCTAAATAGACCTGTCTTATCAATTTAAAGTCAGGATTGTCTATTTGACAGCAAATTGTTAGTTTCCAGGTATTTTATTAACCTGGTATTTATGATTTTTTATAATATTTTAGATAAACCAGATAAAACTGAAATCGGCCTATGTATTATGTAGTATAGTTACTAAGTTTCTATCGCCTGCTTTATATATAGGAGAAACCACAGCTTTTTTAAGCACTTTCGGGAAAATACCTTTAGATAGGCATAATTGAAAGATTTCTTTATTCTTTATTCTTTATTGTACACACAATAAGTTGGTAACAATTATTAAATATTTAAATAAATGTACAAAGGCGAGCTTAACCCTAATAAGAGTTCTCTTCCAGCAAACCTATTGGGAAAGAGAAATAGTTTTATATATAAAGCAAGTAGGTAGCAGCGTGCGTACTCAATAATTAACATAACGCTACTTAATAGAAATTGGCTATAAGTTACAGTTAACAATTAACATATAAGTGTATAACATATAAGTATAATTTATTTTCTTATTCCTTTTATTCTTATTTCTATTAATTTACATACATATATACCAATAAAGATAATAAATATAAACATATATACACATATACACACACACACATATATATACATATATATACATACACACATACATATATATACAATTATACATATAAATACATAAAATATGTAAATATTTATAATTCTAGCACAAGAGAAGAGCTAGCGCGTATGTCATGTGGAAGTGAGTTCCATAGCTTGACCGCCCTTACAGTAAAGGATCCACCACAACGGCTTGTGAAATGAAAAGGAGTTTTGAGAAGTAGTTGTTTAGTGGTCCGGCACTGAGTTTCACGAGGTACAAGATACTCAAAACGCTCGCGGAGATATGGAGGTGCAAAAGGATTAAAGAGTAGAAAGTATAGAAATGATAACACATGTAAGTCTCGACGTTTACGGATAGGAAGCCATTTTAATTGAGCCCTGTACACTGAAACATGATCAAACTTACGAAGACCGAAAATAAAACGTATACACAAATTTTGAACTCGTTCCAGTTTGTTCAACAGCTCCTCTGAAGCATCCAAAAAACTAACATCAGCGTAGTCAATGAGAGGAAGAAGAAGTGCTTGAGCTAAGGTTATCTTAGTTTTTAACGGTAAAAACATCTGGAGACGCTTGAGAGATTGAAAAGAGTAGTTCACTTTTCTGCTAATCATATTAATGTGAGCGACCCAAGACAAATTATTATCAAAAATAACACCTAAGTTCTTAGCGGTCTCTGTATATGGAATTTGAGTATTATCATACGTTACTGCAGGGATCTTCGAACGATCTAATAAATTAAGCATATATGAGCTGCCGATAATCATTACTTGGGATTTAGCAGGGTTAACAAGAAGACCAAACGATTTTGCCCAACTGCTTATGCTACTTAAGTCAGCATTCAGCTTATTAATAGCCTCATCTATATCTTGGACTTTGAAATGACGGTATAATTGCAAGTCATCAGCATAGAGATGATAATGAGAGGAGAGAACAGTAGTGAGAGCATTGATAAAAATAGAGAAGAGAAGTGGGGAAAGAACACCACCCTGAGGAACACCCGCCGTAAGATCACACCACTCGGAGAAATCCTCCTCATGGCGGACACACTGCGAGCGACCCCTAAGGTAAGAATTAAACCAAGAGATTACTGATGGTGAAATGTTTAAGGACGCAAGAATACCAAGAAGTATGTCATAATCAACTGAATTAAATGCACTGCTGAAATCCAATAATGTTAGAACAGTGAGAAGTCTTTTGTCCATGGCCCAGCGAATATCATCAGACACTTTAATCAGAGCGCTGACTGTGCTATGGCCTGGACGAAAACCAGATTGAAAAGGACTCAGCAGGCTGTGAACAGTTAGGAATTGAGATAGTTGCCTCTGAACTATATTTTCTAGTACTTTAGATAAGATCGGAAGAATGGAAATAGGGCGGAATTGGGATAAAGATGTAGGATTAGAAGTTTTTGGAAGGGGAATGACGAATGCTTTTTTCCAGCAAGTCGGAAAGGAGCTCGTCTCAAGCGAAGAAGAGATAATGTGAGTGATAATAGGGACAAGTTCATTAGTGATAGGTTTAATCATTTGCATACAAAGATTGTCATAGCCAATAGCTTTAGTGGAAATAGATAAAAGGCATTTTTTTATGTCACCATCAGTAACTTTACTGAAATTAAAAGGGGAACACAGCGGTTTAGGAATATTGGAGAGAAGATTAAGTGTAGTAGACTTAATAGAGTCATCAATAGAAATCGGAGGCTCAGAAAAGTGCCGGTTGAGTGCAGTCAAATCAAACGAGATATTAGGATCAATATATGATTTGCCTATACCCAGGGTTCTAAAAAATTTCCACATCTGAGCGGAATGAGAATTTTCAACCTCATCATAAATATGTCTCCTCTTAGCATCACGACACATCTTACTACAGCGATTACGCAGTTTTTTATATGTGAATAAATTTTCATTAGTAGGGTGCTTCTTATAACGCCTCTTAGCTTTATCTCTTTTGGCCATTACTGCTTTTATAGACTCTGAAAGCCAGGGAGCTGGAAAGTGTTTAACCCTGACTCGCTTAAGTGGTGCATGTGTATCGAATAGTTTTAAAATGAGGTGATTAAAAGCATAAACCTTATGATTAACATCTTCGGAATTTAGAACAGGGGACCAGTCAATATTATTTACATCATCTCTCAAACGCTCCAGGTTAATTGATTTAAAGCTTCTTAGGAATAAGAATTTCGATTTACGCCTAGGACGTTGAATTTTATAGGAGAGGAAGATAAGATCGTGGTAAGAGAAAGACGCAGATAGTTGTCCATGCGAAGCAACCCGGTCAGCATCAGAAACAAGAATAAGGTCTAAAAGAGAAGGGGTATTATTAGGCGAATTGTGAGTAGCAGAAAGAGGAAGAATATGTAAATTAAAAAGATGACACCAGGGAGAGCAGTTTTTTGCTACGAAAATCATAAAGCGGAGTTAGATTAACAAGTTTTTCTTCCAAAGAAGAAAAATAATTTATATTGCGAGAGGGGGGGATAATAGACCCCAAGCAAAGTCCTAGAATGATTAATAGTAATTTCAATAAATAAATGTTCAGCAAAATTTGTGTATATATTGGGTGAATGATCAACTATTTTATAAGGAATGTCAGCTCTCAAATAGATTGCCACTCCACCATAACCTTTGCCGACCCTGTCATTACGTATAAGTTGAAAACCAGGGAGACAATACTGTATCGACGGAAGTTCAGGCTTTAGAAAAGTTTCAGAAACAAGTATGGCATCAACATATTTAGAATCGAAGGTTGATAAAAGATCAGCGTAATGAGCATGAATGCTTTGAGCGTTAATATGGACTATATTAAGATTTTTACTATAATTACAGAATACGGCTACTAGTTGATCATGTAAATGAGTGGAATCATCGCTTAAGGCGCTTTTATAAGTCTTATCGGATGAACTAGAAGAAGAGCAAGAAAAATAACTATCATCAAATTCCAAAATATCACACATGCTAATCAAAACTATAACATAAACTAAGCTTATAACAAAATCAATAAAAATTAAATATATACTTGTATAATGTAAAGCAAATAAATATTATATAAGTCTGGATATAATATCTACAAAATAAATAATAATATGTTATGAAATATTATGAAACTGTAAATATATTAAAATTAAAATAAAATTGCCAACAATTATGCACTTAACAAAACATTTCTTTCATACCTGCCGGCAGTGGCATCGGTAGAATTTTATATTTAGATAACTTACTATAATAAAAAAAATATATAGAAAAAGCACAGTCTTACCATAAATAATAAGACGGACAAATATTATCTACGGATCTTGTCTGGCTAAAAGACTAGTAGTATAAGCAATCGAATGACAGCATGACAGATATTAATAGCTGTCACTATGATTTATTTAATCACTAATGTCATTGTGTCACATAGTAAACAAAATTATGAAGGTAAATTATTATAATATTAGAGATAACTACCAACTACAATGTTTCAGTTAACACACAAAATTGAAGAGATGCAACACTATGGAAATGGAGACTACACAAAAATACAAATAAATTGTGGTAAATAAACACTAAGTTAATGCGAAGACACTATCTCTTGCCTGCGGTGCCAGTACGTCGACTTTTGGAAGCTCCAGCTGGTTCCCTGACCGCGGTCGTTGTCTTCGACTTCGACACAGGAGGCTCAGCAATTTTATCGAGTTCGATCACAGAGCTAATGCGATGTCGAACACCACCGCTACCCAGTATAAAAACAAAGCCTTCACGTGTCCAGCAATTCGATATTCCATATCTCCGTCGAGCTGCCATAAAGGCTTCATGTCGAGTTTTAGTTAAAAACTCCGACAGAGTGATACCAGTGCCCTTCAAACACGTCTTAGCTTGCCAGATTTTGTTCTTCACCTCTAACTCACACAACTTAAACAAGATAGGTCTTGGTTTGTCAGAAGAAGAAGTATGGCCCATGCGATGGCAGCGAGATATATCTTTGTCCGAGAAACCAGACAACTTGAAACGGTCAGCAAAAGTCTTCACTAATACCTGTACAGTATCCTCGTTCTTTTCCTCTGGAAGTCCATGAAGTAATAGAATTTTCCGCCGGCTCCGCATCTCCATATTATCCACCTGGTGCATCAACAGGCCTACCTGGTCTTGAAGATTGCGTAGGGCTGTCATGATAAATAATCTGAATGAGGAGAACTCGGATGTCAAATTGGCAATGGAGGCTGAAGGTGCTGCAGCTTGAAGCTCACTTTGATAGATATCCATGCGCTGAGTAAACATCTTCTGGAGTTGTGTTATTGAGTCTTGAATGGCATCCATTTTGAAAATATCTTGTGCAGTGATAATGTAAGAAAATTGTGAGACAGATTTTTATTGACTAAGTTTGTAAAAAGCAAGGATTTTACTGCCTGGCAGGTATAATGGTTAGTACATTAGTTTCCCATATAGTAACAACACTATTGTAATGTTTTATATATTAAAAATTATATTAAATTGGGAGACTTCACTAAAGCAATGTACTTATTGCACCTACCCACACAAGAAAAACTATGTAAAGATATGTGTAACGGGGCAGCCAGTAAATGTTTAAATCTTTTGAGTATATACTATTAGGTATATTGTCCCATCCAACTGCACAATCTTCTTTTAAGCCAGTTATTATACTTAAAATCTCATCAATTTTGGTATTTAACAATACAAAAGAATTTAATTTAGAAAAGGATGTGGGCATAAAATTGGATTTCGAGTGTTGCTTAATTTCAAACTTTTCCTGCTATTTTTTGCCTACATTAATAAAAAAATATTTAATTTAATAGTCGCTTCATTTGGGCTTTTGTCTAATGACAGTAGTTCAAGTGGGGGTCCAAGGGTTTTTGAACTGAAGGTATTATTTTTTATGAACTTCCATACAAGTTTACTGTTTTTATCGGCGTTTTGTAAAACATTTTTAACATACTGTATTTAGAGCTTTTTTTAATAGTTTATTGCAAAAATTTCTATATCTTTTTATAAGTAGCAGAAAATATAAAAAATTTCGGAGAAAGTTTTGATTGTAAATGTTGTTTGTCTCATTTTCTTATAAAACGGACGAGACCAGGTGTTATCCAAGGTTTAATATTGTTGCAAGCCATAATTGATTCCCCGAGCGTCATCTAGTGTCGGAGAGTAGAGTGAGGAGAGCTTTCTAGAAAATGCCATACCTGAAATTTCCACCAACAGCGCCATCTAATATCTAATAGAAGAATTAAGCTTTCTGTAAAAGTCCACACTCGAATTTTCTACATCTAGTTGTTCTACATGTTTCGGTGGAAAAGGCTTATATAAAGCTGTTACGCCACGACCGGGGCAGTATTGAATTGGCGACACAAGCGAAGATTTCGGAGTGAAATAAAGTGGTAAGTGTGATTAATTGTTAGTGTGATTTAAGTTTAATTGGTGTTCAGTAATAAATGTGTCAATTTTGGTAATTCAATCGGCACTTTTTATTGTCACGAAACCTAAGTTTGTAGCAACATTATAATACTTACGTGACAGTTTTATTGTTGATGTATTATTCTTTATTGCGTATTGTAAAGAATTTATAAAGTAACGCAAGGACACTAATGCTACAAATATCATTTTCAAAGTTCGTTATATGGACGTTAGTGTAGCTGCGTATGCAGTTTTTTCTAGGTAAAGTTAATTGTAATGTTAGTAAAATTGTTTGATGATCAGTTAGAGTGGTATTAGTAACCAATGTTAATGAAGGTTTAGTTGATTTAATCACAAAATGGTCTTAACACGAGCCACGATGTGTAGGGTGGTAATATTTTGGTAATAGTCCGTGAAAAGAGCAGATATTTAGGTATATATGTGCACGGTTATCTGTTTACCCAGGGATAATGTTAATATTTATGTCACCAGTTACGATATTTTTATGTGCTGAGTTTGTTTAATGTAATATCATGGGACTCTAGAAATCTATCAATATTTGAGAAGGAGGTCTGTAAATTGCAAGAATAATCGTCTCGGAATTAATTCGAATGATTAGTAATTTAGTCTCTGTGTTACATAGTTACTTTTAAATTATTTTTAGCATATTATAAAAGCGTAATTTTGATTAATGTTTTTCTCAGTTTTGTGTAAAGAATAGTTGAACAGGAGTGGTAGGTGGTGTGAGAGGTTTAACATCCAACATTCTGTAAAGACAATAATATCACATTTTATATTCAGTCTATGCAAACTTCAAACCCGGTTATGTTCCGATTTATAATTCTAATGTTTTGTGTAAGTAAGATTAACTTATTTTCAATACGAGGGAGGAAGTGTCTACAGTCTTCAACATTACATGTTTTAGCGTCAGACACAGAAAAGTAGTCTAGGTAATTGAGTAATTGATTCGTCGTAATAAAGCTTAGAGATAAACTAAAACTAGTGTTTAAGAGCTTAGTAAAAAAACAATACGCGGCGCTCTTAGGCGCCCTCATAGTCTATGGAGTTGATATATTTATCCTCTGCGAATTCACGTGCTGGACAGCTTTCATCACCAATTTTGTGGTCTTTCTTTTCTCTTAAAACGTTTGCACGTCGCGCAAACGGGTCATGAGATTTGCTATTACATTCTTTAAAGGAATGCCCGAGCTCTCTACAGTAGTTACACGTGGGGCTACTTTCTCGACAAAATTTTGCTGAATGACTATACTGCTGGTAGTTGAAGCATCTTGTTACTATTGTAAAGTCTCTAACTGGGCATGAGGTCTTATTAATATATGGCACTGTGTAACACTTCGACAATATAATTGCAAGTAGGAAGGTTTTTTTAACCTGATTTATAGCTCAGTCTGACTATTTCCAGGAAGGACTCACGCGTGGAATTGGAAAATGTATCAGGAACGTTTTGCTCGAAGATGCACTTGAACACTTCTTTATCAGTAAGGGCTACAGGGACACTAACAATCGCAATCCTCGGACGTCGTTTAGTCGGTTCTTCAATGGTAAGGCCAGAAGATGCAAGTAGTTCTCAGTGTACTTTAATTTGTCGATATCTCCTTTTCTCTGAGCGCTAATTATAACTTCCCCATTTTTTACCTCCCTCATGCCGTGGACTTGAGTTATTCTGGGGGTATTATCTTTTATAATTAGCACTTCGTGTCATCACTGGTTTAGGACTTGTCCCTCGGATAAATTGATAGGGTACTAAGATTATTTGGGCAAATGAGATTGGCCATATTTTTTGATCTTGTTCGCAAAAGTGGTTACAGAATCTGGTTTTGACGAATCTTCGATACTAGTCTTGAGGTCCTGCAGCTTTTAGGATAGGTCAAGTTGGTTTTGTAGAGATACGATGGAGGTCTGGACTTTAGTATCATCCATCATTTGAGGGACATGTACTGGACTACCAATTGTGATATACCGTGGCTCACTTTTTGACAAAGCTGATGCGCATTTTTTGGTCGGAATTAAGTTTTCCATCTGTAGCGAAGAAGCACATCTCGTTAAGGCATTGTTCAATAGTGGTCACCCAGTGCTGTAAATCAGGAGTTGGAATTGCTTTGATTTTTTAACTTGAAGTGGGCCCTGCAAGAGTGGGGTTAATGGAGGCGGGGTGTTAGTGGTTCTGGCATTCCGTTTAAAGGGGATGTTCTCCATTTTATTACTTGTTCTGGTGTTTTAATAGTTAAAGCTAAACATTTCCACAAAAACACTAATATTGAAGATCGATATGGATGAAGGCCAGTGCTTCCAAGCTCAAGTGGAGCAACGTCTTAGCAATGAGTTTGAACACGAAAATCTGTTGAGCCCAATGGGATAGTTTGCTGTTTCAGGATGGAGTTCTGTAAATGGGAAAATATTTGGGGAGACAACTGTCATTTGCAAATGGTTGTTCCTAAAGCTAAGGTACCGGATGTTCTACAGCTGTACTATAATGGTTGTTCAGGAGGCCATGTGGGAGTTAAAGGAAATCTACTGAAGATCTGAGAACAGTATTACTTGGTCCACTGTCGTGACGATGTCGAGGATTAGTGTCGCAAATGTACAAGTTGTGCGGTTGTTAAAGGACCTCAGACTCGTACTAGAGGTGCATTGAAATTGTACAATGTTGGTGAACCATGGGAAAGGATAGCCCTTTCCGAAGCCGCTTCAGAAAGGTGCAAGAAGTACTCCTAAGATCATCCATGTGGATCGACTGGCGCGTTAATATGGGGCCGATAATGCTCGGGAGAAGCATGTCTTAGCATGGGGCAGTGTTGCGCATACTAAATGCCACTAGCGACATTTGGTATCGAGTAGCAGAAATTAAGAGAGTTTTCTATAAAATGCCATGCTAGAACTTTCCCGCTAGCGCCATCTATTATCGAGTGGCAGAACTAGGAGATAACTTTCTACACTTAGTCGGTGGGGACCGGTATGTGCTTGAACATTCGGGATGTTTCACTGGAAAAGGTCCTAGGTCGCGTTAAGACCGTGACTGAGCGAGTATCGAATTGGCGATACGAGCGAAGACTTATGAAGCGATATAACAGTGAACTAAAATGCTAAGTGTGTTTAATTATTATTCCGTTTTAAGTTTTTATTGGTGTTCTGTAATGAAAGTGTCAATTTTGGTAATTCAATCGGAAGTTTTTATTGTCTAGAACCCTAAACTCGTAACATTTTGTAAAATAGAAACAGTACAGGGTTACATTTTTTTTGCGAAAATTTTTAATACTTTTTTAGCATTGATAGCACATAATTTATAGTGCAAGATACGTATTAAATGAGAATATCATATGCTTTTTATAAATTTTTGGTTGCAACATTGGGGTCGTCACAAAGGAAAAATGTATAGATAAAATTCTGTGTTAACATAAAAGACCGTGTAGAGTCAGTGTATGGATATCCACTACCCCATATCATCACGAGAGGCGACAGAGGGAAACTAATCAGGAGATTGGCAGAAACGTCTTCCTTATAACGACTAAAGAGGACTGCGTTTGCCAACCCATTTTCCAAGCGTGGCAACTATGGCAAATATTCCTTCTATGAGATAATCTATGGGGGTGGACTTTAATCGGCTGTAATACGAGTAGTAACGAATTGGAGTAAACTTTTTCATAGTAAACAAATTCTACAGTATTCGATACATTTTATTTGTTTACTACTTGAATTACAACCCTTATAACCCTTTGTTAAGTACTCGACTTTATTGGGTCTAAGTAAGTACTAATAAAGTCGATAAAATTTATTGCAGTTGGCTTCAACGACGAACGATAAAAACATAAAACTCTACGGTCAAAATATTTATCTGTGTACGGAACGCATGATCCAATTTCACCTTTTTTAAACCTTAAGATTATTTTAACATTAACCACTATACCATTTGAATTAAATTAAATTTTATTGCTCGACAATGGTGATTACTTACAAATTTTAATGTTATACCGTTCAAAATTCAGAAGTTTTCAACATCCACAGCAGTCCACAGATAGCCATAGTCCTTACTCAAGATGAATCAATTCAGAAACTTCAGCTTCAGTCCCAGTTTCAGCATTCATTTCTTGTCTACCTGACCTTCTAGTACCTGACTCATAGATGAGCGGAGTTAGTAGAGTCTAAGAGAGAGGCATTGGCCGTTAGTTTGGACATTGCCAAGGTCTTCGATCGGGTTTAGCACAAAGCGCTTCTTTCGAAACTTCGTTCCTATGGGTATCCCGAGAAATTGCGCAATTGGATCAGCAGCTTTTTTTGCAGTTATCTGTACTTTTCACTAGGAGTTTTTTTCCGCGTACGACCTCCCTGCGGAATAGTTTACCACTGGCAATTTTTTCGGATCGATACGACCTAGAACCTTGAAGAAAAGAGCAGGAGTAAGCTCTTTTCTTCTTAAGGGCCGGCAACGCAGCTGCAATTCCCCTGGTGTTGCGGTTGTTAATGGGCGGTGGTAGTCACTTAACATCAGGTGAACCGTATACACGTTTGCAACCTTTTCTATAAAAAAACGGGTGTATGACTCATCCTAAGGTAAGTGACAATTGCTACCCATAAATAACTGCACGGCTTTCTTTTCTTTTCTGCCTACACGGCTCCGTGGCTCAGTGGCTTAATAATGAGTTGCAGAGCATAGGGCCGTGGGTTCAAATTCCACACGGTACAAGCATTTTTATGGCCTAAAAATAATTGATCCGTCCTGGATGTTTCTTCTTTTTAAATTATGCTTGTAAACGGCCTCCACGATACAGTGTAGTGTATTTATAAAAAACGAAATAGAAAATCTATGGGATGAAAAATTTATCAAATATTGCTGCTTACGCAAACTGTTAGCTGCACGTATATTTTTGCGGTCTACACAAACTAATTCACTTGGTAGTTTATAGACTAAAGGTCTAGAAATTAATAAATTACTTATCCAAAGGTCTAGAAATTACTCAGAGAATTATTTTACGTTAACAACAACAGAAATTTGATTATACTCCGAAAACAACTCAAAGAATAATTCAAAGCAAAAGTTGCTATGAAAATTTTAATAATTAAAATGAGCGATGTTTTAACTATAACGATAAGACAGCAAGAAACGGATTTATTACGAAAAGTTACAGTACATTTGTCTCAATTAACGCTTCTTATAAAGCAATAAAATTAATTTTTGTACAGAAGAACTCGCCAACTGGAAAAACATTGGATGAATTGTACCTAAACAGGCGTTTAACATGTATTTGTTTTTAATCCATTACATAATTTACGAAAATCAAATAAAACGATCATATAATGAGAATCAAATAAAAGATTCCATTTTTCGTACTCGTATGTACAATATTTTGTTTTCTGCTCTGCTTTTCATTGATTCATACACCTGAAAAGCATTTCACCTACATAGCTGTGATAGTTCTGGAACTAAAAGCTCGCTGTAAATTTCATAACGTGCTAATAAAACTAACTAAAACTGGGTTTAATGCATGGTAGCTGGTATCAAAGAATCCGTCAGTTCATTGCAACAATCAGTGAGTACTTACCACGTACTTCAGCGAATAAGATAAATATCATAAGGAAGCCTACATGCATATGTAACAATATATTTCTATAGAGTATGAAGTTTGCTGACAATAAGCTGAAGCTCAATAACACTATCATAAATTGGAGACCGCTTGTACCCAGTAGTGGGCATATATTATAGGCCTAACGTTTTTTCATATCCTTACCAGTTTGTGAAAGTTCACTGGTAAATATGAACCTTTGCGGTTGTAGGAAGGATATCCCTTAATCGTCGTGCTTTATGGGCGAGTAAATATCTTGCGGCGTTGACACTTCTTTACCATTTTATATTTCTTTTTGTCGTACACATACTGATTATAAATTATTATTTCAATTTCTTGCACAAAATATTATGTGCAAAGCAACGCTGTATATATATGGTTGTAGCATAAATGGGTCGACTTGACCAGTAGAGGACCGCTTTCACAGAATACCAGTATAAAATATAATAGCACTTTCATGCTGCCGCATTTTGAAGGTAGGTAGGTGTAGAGAACCAGATACTGTTTTAATGGAAACGATGTATTCTGCATAAATATCCAGGGGTGACAAAGCATTTTTATTTTTTTTATTGAGGATAGGTTGTAGGTGTCTGTCATAGGGTATCATTTACCACAAGGTGAACTGCGTGACGGTTTTGCATGCTAATTATATAAAAAAGTATCCCTTTAATAATTTTCCAATTCCAAGAAGGTGCAAAGTTAACACCGTGTATAATAATTTTACCAAAGCATTTGATGACATTACCCATAGAATCCTCATCTCAAAGCTAGTAAAGTTTCTGATACACGGTTATCATCTCAGGTGGATTAAATCATACATTAGTAATCTCTCAAGGCTCTAACGTGGTTGAGCCACGCTGCAGCTTTACTAGAGTTGCAGCACAAATGCATCGGCTCGACCGGGGAAGGATCACGTTCTCACTGAATAAGTAACATAGTGTGAAACAGCAGAATGATACTAAATTTAATGTTTAATTTTACAGTGAACAAATAAAAGGAGGATTATATCAGGGACGTAAGGCTCATGCTTGTTTATAAGCTTCGTTTCTGACACTGCACCAATAAATTTGACGTCATTTATTTCTTATAGTTTAAAAACAATGTAGACAAAAATCGCTTAGATAAATTTATATAATAAACTAAATCATTATTTATAAAATTACCCCTAAATATCACTAATTAGCTTCTCTGTGAAGTCATTAAGATACCACGTCTTATTAATTAAACTGAAACTCAAATTCAAACATTTTATTGCGTTCATGTAGTTAGATATATTAGAGCCAAACATGAGCCCTGATAGAGCGTAGCAATATTATATTATATTATGTTATATATCAATTTAATCTAATCAGTTTAAAAGACGAATTTTATTTTATTTACTAAACATTACTTTTAGGTATAATAAACATTTGCAATATTAGTATATATAATATAGTATACATATTCAAATTAAACAATTATTATTTTTCACCGAAAAACTCTGACAACGAATATAAACTTTTTTCAATAAAATATTTTTTAAGCTCTCTTTGAAATTTATATAACGATTCTTCTTTTTGTAGACGTTTAGGAATTTTATTATAAATTTTACACACATACCACGGGGTCCTGATTTAACTGTTTGTAATTTTGTGATAGGTGGAACTAATTTTTTACTGGGACGTAAAAAATGAGGCCGGGAGTGTATTGAAAAAAGGTGCATATTCTTTTTAACAAATGTGCATACTTCTAGTATACATATATGAATGTAATTGTTAATATTTTTAATGGAATAAAGTAGGGTTTACAGCTGTCAGTGCTATCTATGTTTGTAATTATTCGGATATATTTTTTTTGTAAAATAAACTATTTATTTACGTCTGTGCTGTTTCCCCACAGTAAGATGCCGTACTTGAGCCATGCATGGGCATAAGCATAGTATATATACACACGTAGCTGTTCTTGAATCTGTAACTTTTTTTAAGTTCGTATAGTGCATACGAGAAACGTGAAAGTTTAGATGATACATTCTTTATGTGTTCTTTCCAATTTATACCTGAATCTATGTTTATACCTAATAATGTATATGAATCAACACATTCTAGTTTAGTATCGGTGTAAGAATAATTTATAGATAGGGGGTATTTTTGATACGGCTTAATTTGTATTATCTTAGTTTTTTAACGATTGTGATTTTTTAACCATTTAGAGATATCTGTAAGTACACTATCTAGACAGTTATTAAGATTGTTGTTAGTATTATTGTCGAAAGGTATGACTACAGAAAGATCATCGGCAAACAAGGTACAGGGGGCTTTAATTATTTTCGGCAAATCATTATAAATTAAAAATAATAAACAACCGTGTTATCGGTTCCTGTGGTATTGATTTAGTGACCGGTGCAAATTGAGACTTGACTTTAATCACATTACCACTGGCTAGGTTATGGTGTTCTATCTCTACACACTGCTTTCGATTAGTTATAATATTTGTCGAAATGTTAGTTATGGATTTGAGCTTTTCATGCTATGTATGCATGTATAGAATGGTCTATGCGATCGAATGCTTTGCTGTAGTCCGTGAAAATGGCATTAATTTGGTTTCCTTTATCCATGTTATAAGTAATAAAGTCCGTGAATAGCAAAAGATTAGACGTAGTTGATCTTTTCTGAAGAAAACCGTGCTATTGAGGTATAAAGGTATGTTTAATTGCTGGATACAACTGGTTATATACAATTCTTTCAAATACTTTGGCGATTAGACTTAATTTTGATATAGAACGGTAGTTTTCAATTTGATTTTTAGCACCTTTTTTATGAATGGGAGTTATAAATGCGGATTTCCATCTTGCAGGCATTGAACCCTCAGAAATAGATCTTTTAAAAATAAATGATAAAGGTTTAGATATAGTTTCGGCACACTTAGTTAGGAAAATAGCCGGAATCCCGTCAGGACCAGCTGATTTGTTTAAGTCAGCAAAATAGAACAAAATCGTTTTATAAATAGAACAAACTAAAATATAAAGTCAATTTTATTATCTTGAATGTAAGAAATTGATTAAAAAATTTTTAACTTCCTTAAATTATAAACAAACAGCTGCAGCTATTAAATGAAAATATGCGCATACATACGCCCATATATATATATATATATATATATATATATATATATATATATATATATATATATATATATATATATATACATACATATATTTAACATACATAAACATAAACACTCACGCCTGTCACCCAGAGGGGTAGGCAGAGACTACAGACTTCCATTTGGCACGACCCTGACACAACTCTCTCGCCTCCTTCCCTACACTACGCATACATGCTCGTCGGTTAAGGGTACTCCTAATTTGGCCCGTTTTCAATAAATCGCCAATTTGGTCGATAAATTTTCGCCTAGGACGTCCCTTTCCGACTCTGCCATTCACTCTGCAACATAAATTTTCTTTGTCACTCTATCCTCATTCATTCTTTCCACATGACCAAACCAACGAAGCATTCCTTTCTTAATCCTGTTCACAACATCATATTGCAAACCACACTCTTCTCTTATTACACAATTTCTTACCTTGTCGTTCAGATTCAGCCCTAACATACTCCTTAACGACCGCATTTCTACTGCGTTGATTCTACTCTCGTGCTTGTTCTGCCACACCCAACTTTCACTACTATACGTTAAAGTAGGGACCAACACAGCATTGTGAATTGCCATACGTGCCTTTTTTGACACATTTTGACTCTTCACAATAGAGTGCAGGGCCCCATTTACTCTATTTCCCGCATTCACTCGTCGTTCTATATCCTTATGAAATCTCCCATCCCTGCTAAATACGCAGCCCAAATATACAAACTCATCTACTTGCTCGATCAACTCCCCTTCTATTCTTATTTCACAAATCGTTTTACTTTCTTCTCTTTCAAAAACCATAACCTTCGTCTTACTTGCGTTCACTTTCATACCTCTTTCTTTTAATGATCTGTTCATTAATGTAACCATCATTTGCAACTCGGACGCCGACGACGCAAGGATAACTTGATCATCGGCGTACAAAAGGCATTTGACGGTTAACTCACCCATTCTTAATCCGCATTCTTCAACTTTCAAATTTTGCAAACAACTGTCCATAAATAGGTTGAACAGCCACGGGGAAGCCACACAGCCCTGTCTGACACCTTTATGGATGTCAAACCAGTCCGAGTAGACCCCGTTGATCCTAACACAAGCACTAGAGTCCCTATAAAGAGACTCCAATGCCTGTATCAAGCCAGCGCTCAACCCAAATGAGTTCAGTGTTTCCCATAGCACATCCCTATCTACTGTATCTAAATATATATTTAGATACAAATTACATGAATAATATTTTTTGATCGTATTGACATAATAGATAAAACTGAACTGGTTATTTGAATAAAATTGTAATTTGATATTCAAATTAATCACCCATACAATCTGTGTGATTCATCTTTGCCAGCGCAGTGGTAGTTTATTGATGCCGTCCTTAAAGAAATCAACTGGACGGGTAAAGAACGGAAGTGTTGGCGCAAGGTCTAGTCAGTAGGGCCAATGACGGAGAACTTCCTACCCCAGCTCTTGTAACTTAAAGACCGTCTGTTATGCGGTATGAGGTCATACTGGGACGAGCGATTGGCCGGAGCTGGTTGGAGACATGCAAGCTTCTCCATCACTGTGTACAGTTCTTCACAGTTGACAGATTTTATTTTCTATGGAAACACTATTTTTCATTAATATTTTGCACTTTCCCATTTTTTCAATAATTGGGTAATATATATATATATATATATATATATATATATATATATATATATACAGAATACATATATGAGTACAGAACAGCAATTTTTAGGATATTTATGTAAAACATAAAGGTTATATTATGTTCTAACTACGTTTACGCTTGCGCATATAAAACAGCGGAATTTGAAAGAGAGAAAAGTGAAATTCCGCTGTTTTATCAAAATAATAATTGACAACCCTACTCTAAGTTTGCCTTGATTTTACCAACTCAAACTCGTTTTAGAAGATCAAAACATAGAGAGAAAGATAGGAGACTATTTTTTATTTAATATGGTTCATCAAATCCGTAAAAATAGTTTAAAATACTCACACAATAAAATTTTGAAGTGCAGGAAAAGAAAAAATCTGCGACCAACATTTGCACAATTCTGACGTTCACAGACGTTTCACAACTTTTTGCCAGAACCAAAAGTAAGCGCTGGCATGCAACAAAAATCGTACCATAAGTAAAATAAAGTCTCTAGCTCGAGGGGAGAGGGGCCATGGTTGCTCAGATGGTTAGCGCTCGCTGAAATTTTCACAGTGCGCGAGCAAACCGGGTTCGATCCCCGCCGGCACTAATGAAATTGTAATTACAATTTTAAGTGTTGATTTACCACGTGCTCAGCGGTGAAGGAAAACATTGTGAGGAAACTTGCATGTCTGAGAAATAAGAGAAAAAATATAATGATTTCTTAAATTTACGCGAACACTACACATTGAATAAAACTAAATTTACGGATTTTATCGCGTTTATTTCACTACTTTTACTTATTTTTAATTCCCGACGTTTCGGGTGCTTTACAGCAACCATGGTCACGGGGGGGGACTGAGATGTTTGACGTCCCAATGTCATAGTTAGTCCGGCTACCTTCAGTTTTTTAATATTAATTTTTGGTCCGATTTACGCAAAACGAGCTTATAGTATCATGAAATCTTGCAGTGGTATGCTTAGGTTTGGGTTTAATTTTGTTAATTATAGGATCCCAAGCAGGTGGCAGCACCCATCCATCTTCTCTATTGAAATTTGGATGTTTTTTAATTTCAATAGCCTCGCGTATCATCCTTGGTAGGAATCGGTGTTCTTTTGCGAGAATTTGTGGTTTATCAAAACGAATGTAATGGTGGGGACGATCTTGAACATGATCGCAGACTGCAGACTTCCCGGAGCGTCGGTGCTTCACGTCAGCTATATGCCTGCTTATATTATACCTTTATACCTGCTTGGAATCCTATAATTAACAAAATTAAACCCAAACCTAAGCATACCACTGCAAGACTTCATGATACTATAAGCTCGTTTTGCGTAAATCGGACCAAAAAAAAATTAATATTCAAAAACTGAAGGTAGCCGGACTAACTATGACATTGGGACGTCAAACATCTCAGTCCCCCCCGTGACCATGGTTGCTGTAAAGCACCCGAAACGTCGGAAATTAAAAATAAGTAAAAGTAGTGAAATAAACGCGATAAAATCCGTAAATTTAGTTTTATTCAAGAAAAAAAATATTTCGAAGACATGCGAAGTTCGCCAACACGCATTGGGGCAGCGCGGTGGACAATTCCTTGCCCTAAGACTCTTTCAGAAATGAGCGGAGGCCTGTGCCCAGGTGTGGGACGTATATAGGCTATAACTTTAGCCTACTAATGAAATGTTGAATAGCCTACTAATGAAATCAAATGATCGGTTCAGGCAAAGTAAGGCTAGGTAAGTCAAATTAGGGCATTTTACAGTACTTACTTAGATATCTTTTACCTAATCACAAGCACAAGTGTGTACCTAATCACAATACCTTCTAAAGTATTTTGATTAGGTAAGTACACATTTGTGCACCATAATATTGACAAACCAAAAAATTAAATAAACAAATCTTTACATCTTCAACCATTTCAGCTGAACCAAGACAGTTATACTGTAATTCTATGGTTTCTTGACTCAAGTTGTTTACTGCCGTATCGTCATTGTTCGTATTTAGCCTGCAATAAAGAATAAATTATATTAGATCTTGCATGAAAACAAAACGGAATTACTTGTAATAAATCATTTAGATACATATTTTAGCTATATATTTGAAAAGGTTCATATTATTTATAATATGGTAACAACAAAAAATATCACATCAAATTTCATAAATTCTGGTTATAATTTCATAATTCTGTGGACTCAAAAGTGCGCCCGACTTACCCATTATCATTTTCAATTATTGGTAAATTGAATATTTATTTTTGTCGTCAAATTCGCATTCAGGTATTTTTCTTCTCCTCCTAAAATAAAAATATACTATGTAATAACACGTAGGAGTTAAAAGTAAGTGAACTTTGCATAATACATCAAATTACTTACAGAATTTCATTCATCTTTTTTCATTCATCATTCAGCATTTTGAAGTCGTTGACGTTTATTCTTCTTGAATTTAAGCATTTGCAAAAATCAATCCACAAAATTATATTTTCATAATCGTAGCGTCTTTTTGTAGTAAAAAACACGAAAGCGCATCGGTTGGTAGGTACTCAAATAATATTATGTTTGCGGTGAAATACGGAACGTCGACGACGGCGACGAGCGACACAGCTACCTCTTACGAGCGCATACAGGGTAATACCGCCCGCACTCTGCGCATGCCCCTTTGTCATAGAATTCACACAATTTTCGAAATTATTTCAATTAAAAAACAAAAACGAATAAACATTTTTGAATTATCTATCCATTTGTGTAATTCTCAAATGATAAGAGCGTTGCGTTTAGCAACAGATGCATGTAATCAAGAATTTTAGTCATTTTTTAAAAGTTGATTTTAAATGTATTTATAGCACATAAAATAAATTAGAACGTGGAATGTGATGATAAGATTTCGAACATTAAAAATAATGAGATAATAGAGTCCGAAAAACGCTTTTTCGCAACATTTTAGTCAGGGATACACCTTAAATAAAAAGCTTTATGTATTTTTAATTATTATAAGACTTACATGTTTGACAATAATCAGAACTGACTGTTAGTGGTGGTGAAGCCCCAGATTATAAATCACACTGTCTTTACGTATCAAAAGCGTATTCACACTCGTCTCTAACGCGCTCAGATTCTTATTGAACGGAAAGACAGACGCCGGCATAATATTTCACTCTAGGCATTAGAAAGTCAGAGGAAACGGTTTCGTTCCAATGTGTATATTTCAAAACAAATCAACTATAAAAAACAAATAAGAGTAATTTTATAGTTGTGTTTTGAAATACATTATTTAGTACTTAAATAACATTGGCTATAAAGTCAAATGTGTAAATTATAGTAAAGTTTAAACATTAAAAAATATCAGCTGTGTAAAATAAACTCATACCAATAGAAGTTTGCACTCGATTCAACCACTAAGTTATAATTTCCGAAAATCTCTGAATATTTCAAAGAAATGTCTCGACGCTATATTAAGAGGGCCGAGACACATCACAACCCCCTAGTGTTAAACGCAGTCGTCAACGCCCCGAAGACAAACGTCACGGAAAATCTTTGGAAGCCCCGTAACGTTCTAATAGATCCCCAACTTCGCTAGATTTCTACGACTCAAATGTTGCCGGCCCGTCACAAACGAACACCACACATTCATCTAGTGAAACAAACACTGCTGGGACAGCGGACGGAATGTAGCGAGTCCTGAGAAGGACGCGCCGCATACTCCTCTACACCGCGTACATACCGTATAGCCGCGTCCCTGGGCGGTTATTACAGCACAGACCATCAAACGATACGAGTAAGCTCGAGTCGGGACCCGCCACTCCTACTCGGATGGATAGATACCGTTAAATAACTCAATAGGAGTCATCGTTACGCAAGAAACGATGCAGAATGATTTAAATTCACCCTTTTACAGCCAACGATATGAAAGGCTGTTGAAACTGTAAAAGCTAAAAGGCTAAGAGTATTAATATATTTCATGCGCCCTCCTTTCTGCCAAGGAGGGTCGCGTCAATCTACGGCCTAAAGATCTCTTATCAGATCGGTAAGCCAAACCCAAAAGCTGGAGTTTAGTGGGTAAAAGTCTCCACATAACCACGCAGCCGGCTACGTGGTATGCTATGAGCATTCTCCACCTCCCTCCCCGTTACCGGAGAGTTGCCCATAATTACTTCGGGCGCAAAAAAAAGAGTATTAATATCATCAGAAACCAGACAACACATGAAGCGTTGACTGATCCCCGGGCTTAGCATCTTGCCCGGTGGGATATCTTCTTTTCTCTTTGACGGTTAAAGTTCAATGACTTTTGACGTTCTGATAACAATCTCACTGCTTATTATCTGTGTAAGGGACGTCCATTAAAAGCACTTACTGAAAAAAACTAAAATAAAAAATTACGTCGGTGGTAAGATTCCAGATTTCTAATCCAGGATTGTATGTACTGGATGGGTACTCCATGACTGAGGATTAAAAACGCCGTTACTTGGGTTCAACTAGTGATTCACTAGTGGGATAAACAAAGTATGTACACTTTGTCTTTACGACGTTGGGACCCGGGTTATTTTCGTACTGTGAAAATTACGGCGAACGTGGAATACTAAGTTACCCCGTCAATAATATATAAAATAATTTTATAGAGGTAAGGGTGATAAGCCAGCACAAAGTTAACCTGATGGTAAGTTAATACTGTAGCTCTGAGAACTAAAATGAACTGCCTCGTTATTAATAATAAAGAAAAAACTATTTTTTATATGAAGAATTGAACAGTGTGAGTGTGCATACTTTCTCTTTACGGACTTTTGTAATTTCAATAATGAAAATCGTATTGTGTTGTAATACTGCGTGCAGAGTATAGAGCTGCCTCACACTAAGAGTAACGTATTTTTGGAATAGTTGGAAATAACGTTATGTTAAAAGTTACAATTTCAAGTGGATTTAATATTGTCTTCACAGCACCTCCCCAGTGAGAATGTCGCTGTAGTCGTAGTAATTGTAGCAGGAATGGGTCGATTTGATCAGGGGTAGACCACGCTCTCACAGAATACCAGCGTAAAATAACAGCTTAATGCTGCCATATTTTGTATGATAAGTGTAAAGAACTATACAACTATAAAAGATGCAAGTTCGCTCAATATTTTTAAAGAAAAATTATTAGACCACATTAAAAAACAAGACATTATCACATTAACTTTCAACTTATATTTAATTTTGATCTACTCTAATTTATATTTACTATTTTAGTATTTGTTCTGTGTGTGTGTGTAAGTGACATTAGTCTTAATTAGTAAATAAAGATCTTTAAACTGAAAGAACTGGAGCCCCTTTAACTGTAAATTAAGTATTCCGTCTTAGTCTTCACGGATGACAACGCATCTGCGCTGTGATTTTAATTGAGAATAGATGTAGATATTTAGGGGCCACAGCAGCTACTTACTACCAGGTGGACTGAGTGCTAGTTGACCACCCTCGCTCTATAAAAAAACGTAATTATGGAATGAAACTATTTAAAAAAGGAGTTCTACCTCGTACAGAAACGCGCATTTACATGGTTTTCTAAAAACATATCATCCACGTTTATATTTTTTCATCATCAAATGAGTGAGGTATTTAAACATAAATAAAACTAAAAATACTAGACTATGACGATATCCATTAATGTTTTAAAATAAAAAGAGGGCTGTGTCCTGAGAAGGATAATTATAAACTTTACTATACAAAGGATTATATAACTTGTATGAAAATACGAGGCACATTGTTGCAGTGATAATCAGGCGACTAAAATCAGCTGCTAGACAATAATAAAGAACGACATGACTTTAGTGCTACATTCTTTGCGTCTTTTTTAAAACATAAAAAAACATAAACACTCACGCCTGTCACGCAGAGGGGTAGGCAGAGACTACAGACTTCCATTTAGCCGACACATATCTTTCTCGCCTCTTCCACATCTATATACCTACGCATACATGCTCGTCGGTTAAGGGTACTCTTAATTTGGCCCATTTTTAGTATATCGCCAATTTGGTCGACAAACTTCCGCCTAGGACGTCCCTTTCCGACTCTTCCATTCGCTTCTGCAACATATATTTGCTTTGTCAGTCTTTCCGCATTCATTATTTCTACATGACCAAACCACCGAAGCATTCCTTTCTTAATCCTGGTCACCGCATCATCTTGCAAACCACGCTCTTCTTTTATCACACAGTTTCTCACCCTATCACTCAGATTCAGCCCTAACATATTCCTTAACGACCGCATTTCTACTGCATTTATTCTACTCTCGTGCTTCTTCTGCCACTCCCAACTTTCACTACCATACGTTAAAGTAGGGACTAATACAGCACTGTGAATCGCCATACGTGCCTTTTTTGACGCATCCTGACTTTTCACAATAGAGTGTAGAGCCCCATTTACTTTATTTCCTGCATTCGCGTCTTTTTTGTTTTTAAAAATCTCAGATTTTATAAAAAACTGTGATGTATTTTTATTTTTAGAATTGAATATGTTTCTTATATAATTTTAGCACATATATATTTTAACATATATTAATAGCAAGTCATCATCTTTACATCTCTTCACAAGTCTACTGCTAAACATAGGCCTCCTCCAAGGAATGCTAAGAAGCACAGTCCTGAGGCAATTGCATCCATCAACTTCCGGTATATCTTACCTGCGGATATCTTCTATTATAAGTGTATCACGCAGAGAAACCCCGAGCATAACCCTCTCCATAGCTCCTAGCGCAAGCAGTGTAGGACCACGTCTCTGATTTTCTCTACGAAATGTCATTGTTCTTTTATTTTATATTAAACATAAGTAGGTCAAATAATAGTATACTCATGCATCCCCGGCGGTGAAACGTTACAAGAAAATTGAAGTTTTTTTTTAATACCGTACTAAATTTCTCTACTGCGTCGATAAAAAAGTTTCACATTAATAATCACACATAAGGAAAAATTAGAAAAGTAACAGCCGTGTTCCCGTGTATTGGCGACGTAAGAGAATCTGCTACGCCATATCATCAAGTCTCTGTCGTAAGAGGCGACAGAAAACTTAAACAGGTGATGGGCTATCATTTTGCTGATACCAAATCAAAATAATAGGATACTGCAGTTGCCAACCTGCAGATAACGTTTGCCACAACTGCAAATATCTTATGAATATCTTATGAAGCAAGCTATGGGAGAGGCATATGCTCAGCTGTGGACTTTTGATTGGATTTAATGAATGAAAAGTACAGCCTATAAACGTAGCACTGCAAGGCCCAGACGCACTCTTATTTCGTTGATATAGTATTAAACTTTATTCTTCATCTAGTTTTAAAATTAATCTATTTCAATTGTTAATCCCACAAGGTGCGATCGTAACAAAAAATTACAAGATACGTGCGAAATAAATTTAGTGTTTAAAATAGCTGAAAATAAATCTGAGCGAGCAACGCGACGGACATGATCCGCTTTACGTTGTTTTCATTGCAGCAAATGGCATTTTATATCTGAATAACACGATTTTCATTGCAAGGAATAAGCCAGTGAAGGAAAATAGACTTTATTATTACTATTCTTTGCTTGTACTTAATGGCTCTGTAAAAATAGAACTTTCAGTAAAAAAATCAAATAAATAAATAATAATAAGCTGAAATAACCGCCTCAGACTTCTCGTATCTTTAACGTTACTTTCCATAGGATAGGATAGGATAGGATACTGATCATTATTCATTTATTAATTCATTCGGAAACACGTGTCGTACTATCGACGGTGGTGTGTCTGCTTGTGTAGAGGTGATGGGAGTAGGGGTGCTGGGAGTAGTGGTGCACACAATTGAGAGTGGGCTCAGGTGCTCTTCAAACTAAGTAAAACACATCATATTATTTAATTAGGCTGATCTAGTCTAGTTAATTGTAACATATTCGATATAATGGATATCGGCCAAGAAACGCCTGATTCTATTAATTATATTAATAAATCTATAAATACTATGTACATACTTACTATCAATTATACATAATTGCCACCCGTAAAGAAGGGTGCACATAATTGACAAGACACATAATATACAAATAAAGAAACGAGTAAATAACTTTTTTTTAATTTGTGCTTAATTTGGTGGGTGTGGTTAATCATATGACATATTAGGCATTATTTGTTAAATGCATGTTTGGAAAAATCTATACATATCTATAATATAATCTATAATACATACATACTATCGATAATACATAATTGCCACGCGTAAAGTAGGGTGCACATAATCGATAATACACAAATGACTAAACGAGAACTTTTTTAATTTTTTGCGAAATTGTCGTGTTAACCATTTGACACATAAGAACACAAATTGTTAAATGTATGTTTGGCAAAGCGTCACGTTAGGAGTTTGTTTGAACACTTTTTGTAAATGTCAAAATGAACGAAAGATATATACTGTCATAATACAGTACTTTGTTTAAAACGAATATGAGTCACAAACGAGCACACAGTCCACCTGACGGTAAGTGAATGTTGTGGCCCAAAGATGTCTACTTGTACTATATACATAAACTATATATATATATATATATATATATATATATATATATATATATATATATATATATATATAGTTTATGTACATAGTACAAGTGTAAGTAGTAGTGGAGTACATAAAGTTTGACCGGCCGAACTTCTTCGGGGCCGTCTGAAAATCAGCGCTGCAAGCTCGCAGATTATGCTGAGATGGTCCCTTCCAGCACTTCATCATAGCACATTGTATACATATGTAATGGACGCACTTCTTTCCTTGAGTCTAATTTCCGGTTTTTTTTGTTTGTGTGTTAATAATTTACTGTACATATATCTTCAATTAAGAAGTTGTTCTCACGTGATACCTGCGTAAAATAGCAGGATGATGATGCTGTGTTTCGTATGGTGAGTTTAGAGCACCAGAGAACCTTTCTATTGGAAACGAGGCAATTAATATTAGTTCGTATGGGTGGCAACGCATCTGCATTTTGAATCTCAATCAAAGATATTTCTTTCTATAGGCTACAACATCCACTTACCATCAGGTGGACTGTGTGCTCATTTGTCACCCTAATTTAAAAAAAAATTGTATCTTATTTCTGCCATTGGTAGTACAGAGAAACACGCTTTTTTATTTTCTTCTGCTAGTTCATGCAAAAAAACTGCACTTGAGTTGCAGTTGAGCCTTTTAGGTACTTTCACTTTCCTGACTATTTCATCCACTATTTTGTTCAAAATCCCACTGCGAATTATATCACTGATTTTATGTCAGTAATGTGTTATAGTACATTTTAACTAAACTAAAGAATTTTACAAATATTTAGTGTTGATAACGTATAAACGCTTTACTTCAGATAAATGACGAAGTGACAGTAGGCTAATGGTAGGGTACGAACCGCGAACTCAAAAGGTCGTGAGTTCGAATCCACTATTCGACAATTGTCGTGGACCACTCCTAACACAAACATTTGTAGCTTACCGGGAGTGGTTAAAGGATATATTAGTAATGTTAATAACATCGCTATTATATTTTAAATAAAAAAATTAAGTCGCATAAAATTGAATTTTTTTTTTATAGGATAGGGTGACAAACGAGCACACAGTCCACCTGATGGTAAGTGGTTGCTGCGGCCCATAGACATCTACATCTATCTTCCATTACAAATCAAAATGCAGATGCGTTGTCACCCGTGAGGACTGAGATGGAATGCCTCATTTCCAGTAAAAAGGGTCTCCGGTTCTCTACACTCACCATACGAAACACAGCAGCATTAAGCTACTATTTCACGCTGGTATTCTGTGAGAGCGTGGTCCTTCCCCGGTCGAGCCGACCCATTCGTGCTACAACTATACTACTAATATAATTGCAGCATGGCTCTACCACGTCAAATAATTAAAAATTAGTTAATTACTTAAATAATTAATGCGTGTAAATCAGCCTTTACGATGAATGGCTATTTAACTCGAGATTTATTAATTCCAATAAATACGAGCCAAGAGTCTAATCCTGGTTTTGTGAGTAACACTTGAATACTTTTAAAATATGGGTTATGTATTGAACAGAACGTAAATATCTATGACTGTATTTCGGTTTACAAAGTTAAGATGAATGGGAGTTTGCTACTGCAGTTGGTTACACAAACAAACTATCGCAAAGAAGTATTACAGCTGTGTTTTGAAATTTACTTCCCAGTACTCGTATTTCAATAACGTTAGCTTTTAAATTAAATTATTGCAAATCTAATATCATTTCAACTATTATTTTATTTATATAAATCAAATATTAGAGAAGAAACCTCAAACTTAAAAAACCCCAAACAACACTTATTAATCATGAGCTGTGATGATGCCAGTGAGGATTCAAAGTTATGCTATGAATATACTACGATTTTTTTACACTGTCATGAATTTTCAATACGTCTGCAAAATTTCAGATTATTCCGAATTCCAGACGTGGTGGAATACTTATTTATTAATACCATTACATTATTATCTTATAAATACATATTACCTTACTTCATACAAAAAATGCAGATCAGGATAACAAAAGTGTGATTCAATGAAAGAAAACGCTATAGAAAATTTTTGTTTTTTTAAAATTTGTATTTCTAATATTACATAGAAGGACTACTTCTCGTTAGAATAGGATTCCTCTTCTCCCCGAAAATAAAAACTATTTCTTAGCCTTTCTATGCAGCGTCGATAAATATAATCGAGATATGTTATATATATATATATATATATATATATATATATATATATATATATATATATATATATATATATATATTATAGAACTACGAAATAATAAATATTATGTTTTTTATTCGCTAAGATACCTAAGATAAACAATCTTAGTAAATTGTATTATTGCCTACAAATTTAATTCTATGCGCGAACCAATTATTGTATCGCAACTAATAACAGTGTGATGGCGGCGTAAGGAAGTGCATTGCCTTATTTCGTCCCATCCTGTGGGTGCTGTAAGAGACGAGAAGCCTTCAAAGATGTTAAGGCTTCTGATAGATGGCTATCTATCTCGTTAACTCTAGACTGGAGACTGGGATCAGTGTTAAAAGTGCGAGACGTTTGGTACTACAATCGCCAACCCTCCTGTTAATGAAGCATGCTTTATTATTCACCAATGAAAATGAAAACTAAAGTAAAAGGGAAACAAAAGTTATAAAAAAGGCACAACTATCGGCTTTGTTTCTTAGTATATAGTGACACATAAACAGACTTTTAAAAGCGTGATTAGTTTAAATTGTATATTATAAAATTAAAATTGATAGTCTGGAGTATAAGCTAGTGTTCAAGGAGAGGTTTTCTAAATAATAAAGTTTTTCACATACAGGCCACAGTTTTATGGAATTTAATATTTGTTAATAAAGTCTATGCTTTACAGTTTTTTAAGGTTCGCGTATTTCCGCGGGAATCCTTGCTTATGATTGCCTCTAGTTTAAAGTGAGACTAATTATAAATAAATTTTCGTAATGATCTCTTATATTTACGCGAACACTACACATTGATTAAAACTACTTTTACGGATTTTATCGCGTTTATTTTACTTTTACTCTTATTTATTTTTATTACTTTTATTTTTAATTCCCGACGTTTCGGGTACTTTCCAGCACCCATGGTCACGGGGGACTGAAATGACTGACGTCCCGATGTCATTGTTAAGCCCGGAGTACCTTCAGCTTTTTTAATTATCGTTTATGGTCCGATCTATGCAAAATGAACTATGTATCTAAAATTTGTAATAATAATCTTTACATAATATAAATAAAAATCACCCGCCGATTCTGTCTATATAAATTTTATTTCTTATCTCCGAAACCACTTTGGGATTCAGGAATATTCAGTCTTCACCAGTAGATAGAATATTTTATTGGGTAGCTTCGAGCCTATAATTTATATTAAATCTTTTTTTTTTTTTGTAAAATAGATATGATATTTGACGACTAAATTGAAAAAAAGGTGCTTCCTGAGACGTTCCATGGCATACGCTGTGTAAGTCGATAAATTTAGACGAAAATAATGTATGGTGGAATTTCCCTTTAGGTATATGATTTCCGGCTGACTTCTTCTGTATAGGATAATAAGACGGTATGTGTTCATATATTAAGATTATGACACAAATAATAAAGTTTTAAAAGCACACGTATTGAAACTTTAATATAATTAGATATGTGAGTCGTTTGTACAACGAAGTAAAAAATCTAATTTATTTATTATAAGGACAAAAAAAAAACAGATAACAATCAAATTAAATTAAAACAAAACACTTATTTAACAGTTCTCCACCAGACTGACGTTCTAAATATGATGACACGTCGATTTTATACTACAGGAGAGATTAACTCTTCGGTAGACAACATTTATGACATACACTACATACGTATACTTTCATCACACATTTCGGATAAACATACTTTATCCTAAATATGATTAGTTTAATTTTATGTGCAGTATATATAATACTTTTTTCGTTCGTTTTTGTACATGACAGAACACCAGCATAAAATAGTTGTTTAACGCTGCTGTGTTATTTATTAAAGCTGAGTGTAGAGATCCGGAGACCATTTTTACTGGAAACGAGGCATTCCATCTTAGTATTCAGGGGTGACAATGCATCTGCGTTTTAATTAATCTTATCTAGGAGATATGTAGTTGTCTATCGGCTACAGTATCCATTTACCATCATGTGATCTGTGTGCTATGTTAAAAATATACTCCATAATAAAAAAAAAAAAAAACTTAGTGGCTTAAAGTGATTACTTACTTACAATTTATTATGTTCATATGTGAAAATTAACTTCTTGATAAAACGTTACATTACGTTTTTACATAGCTCGCGTACGATTTTTACGTCTATACGTGGTAGAACCACGCTACAGCTACTATGGTTGTAGCACGAATGTGTCGGCTCGACCGGGGAAGGACCACGCTCTCACAGAATAGGTACCAGCGTAAAATAGCAGCTTAATACTGCTCTGTTTCAAATGGTGAGTGTAGAGATCCGGAGACCCTTTTTTTAGAAACGAGGCATTCCATCGTAGTGCTCAGGGTGCAACGCATCTGTATTTTGATTCTTGATCGAGGTTAAATGTAGATGTCTACGGGCCACAGTATCCAGTTACCATCAGGTGGACTGTGTGCTCGTTTGTCACCCTAATTGTGTTAAAAAAATTAAAGTAAATTTTTATTAAAAATAATACAAATAAACAATTTGTAGAATTAAAATGTCGAAGTAACGTTTTTGTTTAATTGAAATATGAATATTATATTCATTATTAAATTAGTCGTTAACGTTACTAAACTAATAATAATAGATAGATAAATAGATAATTATGATAAAAATAAAAATATAAATTTCTTCGCAACCTTCAGCTAAATAAACACAATGATGTGTCTTACCTGGATTGAAGAGCACCTCCCGCCCTCCCTCAATTGCATGCACTAACTCCGTCACCACTAGTCCCAGCACCACTACTCCCAACACCACTATTCCAGGTAAGACACACCATCGACGACAATACGACACGTGTTTCGCCTCTACACGAGGCATCCTCAGGTAATGTAGACTCTACGGCGGCTGACCGCTTTGTAGATAATTCTTTATTGTACACCAAATCAATAAATAAACGAAAGAAGAAGAAAAAATAATAATACTAACTAATAATAAAAGCGACAGTAGCCTAATGGCAGCGAACTCAAAAAGTCGTGGGTTCGAATCCGCTATTCGACTACTGGCGTGAACCACTCGTAACACAAGCATTTTAAGCTTACCACGAGTGGTTAAGGAGAATATTAGTAATGTTTATAGCATTGTTAATATTCTTTAAAAAATAAGCATGAATTTCATTTGTTCATTAATGACGTTAAGTATGTGAAACACTCAGAATTTGTGCGACATCCAAGTCGAAACTATCCTCCTGCTGCTAACTGGTTCGTGAAAAAAGAAACGTTTAAAAAGGACATCATATTAATAAGAAAGGAACACTTCATAAACTTTATAAGAAATTTGACAAAAATATAGAAGAGGGTTTTAAAAACTTACTAAATAATGTCGAAAGTCAACTGCGGCCAAAAGCGGAACTGTAATGTGAAACTCTTCAGAAAATTAATTAAAAGAAATAGAGCAAGTGAAAATATATTTGAATCTATGACTTATGGATCTATTAATACTGCAAACAAACCGATGGACATCTGAGAACTACATATTTTTACCTGTGTACGACAAACCGGATAGCAATTAATCTGCGTCGTTTACAATTCCACCAAAACATCATCTTACTTTATCTGATATACGTATCTCAACCAAGATAATATTTCAACGTTTGTATTAAGGCACAACATGATTTTATATTCACCATTATTCGAATTATTATGTTATTTTATAACTGTGTCCTGTAAAAAGTAGGAAATATAATGACTTAAAGAGGTTTAATAGTAACGTTACTTAACAAAATTTCGATTGTATTGAGTGTAATACGATTTTAGTGTAGAATATGTCCCAGATCGAAATAATGCAAATGCAGATGCGTTAGGTCGTATCTCAGTGACATCGCAAGATTTAAAAAAATATACATGAAACAGTTGTCTTAGTTTTCCGAACTCAAAGTAAGTTGTTCAGAACTCAAAGTAGATACCTATATAAAAAATTGATAAATCTTTAGTCGATATTTCAACAACCCGCAGGTCTGATCAACCTGCGGCTGTGGAAATCTCAAAAACGAAATGACATCTTGAGTTACGTTTTTCGGAACACTTGAACACAAAATATAATATGGATATTCTTATAGACGCTCGATTCTTCACATACGTACCGCCAATTCTTGATCATTATCAGCCTCAGAGGAGTTAGTCATAGATTTAGAAAGCATGCGCTCAAAGCTAGAAATAAATCAATTACTCATCATAAAAAATAAGAGTAATGTTAGACACATTAAATGTTTGCTGCACAGTATAAAGAAGTGTGAAGTAGCGTCACATCGTTTATTAATTACTAGAGGCGTAACATGAGTTATCCTTAATATTTATTATACAATGTGTCCGGTTTCCGATGTCCGATACTTTAAGGGGTTAAAATACAATTAATTTTATCGACAAATCAGGGATCAATGATTTTTTTTCGCCATCAATAAAAAAATGGCAGCACTTTAAAAAAATTGTTGGCGAAGCATAGATGCTTGTATTAATTTAACAATATCTACCCAAGTAGAAGACTTTCAAAGACAAAATTGGTCTCAAATGTTAGTTAATAGTGTAGACAATAAATCTAGATTCAAAATATTATTTTTTAATTTTTCAGTATTAGTAAAAAACATTTTTGAAAAAATAAATTAGACAACAAATTGATGTTGTTTTTCAGATTCTTAGCTTTAAAAAAACCATCGTGTTAACCAATTTTTTTTACTTGTTTTTATTATAATACAGGATATTTGCTATAAATTACAGCGATATGCTGGCTTGAGTACTCGTTCATTGTAATAAACAAAAAGTAACAGTTCAACAACAAAACAAAAATGTAACAAAGTCTAACAACAAACAATAATTATGTACAGTAAGTAGATTTACTTAAAACCAGGAATGTTATCACAACGCAGAGCGAGGGACGACTGCTCGACGGCACAAGCGCACACTGCACCCTTTTTACCTGGAGACAGCCGTTATTCTGTCTCGCTCGCACAGCGTTTTTTACCTGCTCACACAAAGGATGCTATTATGCTTGCTTACAATTCCTTGAATTATTGAAGAATTTTATCTTACTCACTGGAATGGGTGTTTAGTTATCTAATATCGGGGTAGAGGCACTTTGAACAGTTACATTCAAATTATCATAGCTCCTAAACTATCCAACTCAGAGTTAAGATTAAGATTAAATGTGAATTTATAGCAAATATCCTGTATTATAATAAAAATAAGTAAAAAAAATTGGTTAACACGATGGTTTTTTTTTTAAAGCTAAGAATCTGAAAAACAACATCAATTTGTTGTCTAATTTATTTTTTCAAAAATGTTTTTTACTAATACTGAAAAATTAAAAAATAATATTTTGAATCCAGATTTATTGTCTACACTATTAACTAACATTTGAGACCAATTTTGTTTTCGAAAGTCTTCTACTTGGGTAGATATTGTTAAATTAATACAAGCATCTATGCTTCGCCAACAATTTTTTTTAAAGTGCTGCCATTTTTTTATTGATGGCGAAAAAAAAATCATTGATCCCTGATTCGTCGATAAAATTAATTGTATTTTAACCCCTTAAAGTATCGGACATCGGAAACCGGACACCCTGTATACATAGTTATACATTGAGGTCATGTCGTTCGTTAGATCATAGTGCGAACTTAGTTTTCCTTCGTGAAAATTGTTGGACTTTTAAAAGTGACAACATTGACATAGTAAAAAAAGTTTATGTACCAATAAAATAAAATGAATATAATACCCAAGTAAATGGGGGGAGACATATATGTATATAATATAAAGAACCCGTGTGATAAATATGATGAAGTGAAATAATACTCCGATTCACAATACCTAATTTATAAAGCGAGCTAAGGTCAAAATATTAAGAATGAAATAAAGTACGTACAAGAATTATGAAAAAATAGGCCTGACAATCGAATAACAGTTAGAGTAGTGTTAGCAATAAAATAATTAACATACAAGTACATTAGAACAATTAAAATGAGGTAATAAGAGAATCCCCGGTCAAAACTAAAAAACGATTTATGGAGTATTTTTCATTTCCGCGTTCAGATGCTACCCAAAATGCTACTCACAAGTTACACATATAGTAACTATAGGATCAACCTTACAACCACACGTGAAAAAAATGCCTAATTAAATATGACAAAAACATGGGCAAAATTCATGTACATTTATTTTATATGAATTAAGAAGATTTTTTATTGTGCATTGCTCCATATTTACAATAACGACTTAAATTTTTTTCTTGATGCATATTATAGAATTTTTACAATTTTCGACTAAAAATCAGCAGCTTTTTTTTGTTTTAAAAGGCGTACTTGTATTAAGCTACTTAAAAATTAAAATTGTTTTTTAGAATTTTTAAATAAATTAATGACTTGTTATGAAAAAAAGGGAATGGGGTGTACAGATCAAGTCTTTTCCATGCGCATGATCGCGGAGAATTTTTTGGCGAAAAACCAAAAAGTTTTTTGTGCGTTCACGGACTTGGAAAAGGCTTACGACAGAGTGGACAGGGATGTGTTATGGCAAACGCTGAACGCATTTAGGTTGAGCGCTGGTTTGATACAGGCATTAAAGTGTCTCTGTATAGGGACTCGAGTGCTTGTGTTAGAATCAACGGGGTCTACTCGGACTGGTTTGGCATCCATAAAGGTGTCAGACAGGGCTGTGTAGCTTCCCCGTGGCTGTTCAACCTATTTATGGACAGCTGTTTGGAAAATTTGTAAGTTGAAAAATGCGGGTTAAGAATGGGTGAGTTAACCATCAAATGCCTTTTGCACGCCGATGATTAAGTCATACTTGCGTCGTTGACGGCAGAGTTGCAAATGATGGTTACATTAATGAACAGGTCATTAAAAGAAAGGGGAATGAAAGTGAAGGCAAGTAAGACGAAAGTGATGGTTTTTGAAAGAGATGAAAGCAAAGCGGTATGTGAAATAAGAATAGAAGGAGAGTTAATTGAGCAAGTGGATGAGTTCGTATATTTGGGATGTGTATTCAGCAGGGATGGGAGATATGATAAGGATATTGAACGACGAGTGAATGCAGAAAATAAAGTAAATGGGGCTCTACACTCTATTGTGAAAAGTCAGAATGTGTCAAAAAAGGTACGTATGGCGATTCACAGTGCTGTATTAGTCCCTACTTTAACGTATGGTAGTGAAAGTTCGGTGTGGCAGAAGAAGCACGAGAGTAGAATAAATACAGTAGAAATGCGGTCGCTAAGGAGTATGTTAGGGCTGAATCTGAGTGACAGGGTGGGAAACTGTGTGATAAAAGAAGAGTGTGGTTTACAAGACGATGCTGTGACCAGGATTAAGAAAGGAATGCTCCGGTGGTTTGGTCATGTAGAAATAATGAATGAGAAAAGACTGACAAAGCAAATATATGTTGCAGAATTGAATGGAAGAGTCAGAAAGGGACGTCCTAGGCGGAATTTTGTCGACCAAATTGGCGATATACTAAAAATGGGCCAATTAAGAGTACCCTTAACCGACGAGCATGTATGCGTAGGTATATGGATGTGGAAGAGGCGAGAAAGGTATGTCAGGATCGTGCTAAATGGAAGTGTGTAGTCTCTGCCTACCCCTCTGGATGACAGGCGTGAGTGTTTATGTTATGTTAAGTATGGTAATGTCAATCCCAATTTCATTCCCTACTTATATGGGGCAAGATTGTGTGCCTTCAAAAAAAAAAGGATAACGGTGTCCGTCCTATTGCCGTTGGTTCTACATTTCGACGCTTAACTTCAAAATTAGCTTGCAGGCACATAATCTCAAACCTTAAGACAAAATTTCAACCTACTCAACTAGGCTTTGGCACCAAAGGTGGCTGTGAGGCGGCGGTACATTCGGTACGTACTTTCTTAACTAATTCCAATGCAGATGTTCTTCTGAAGGTTGATCTTAGAAATGCTTTTAACTCTATTGATAGGATAACCCTGCTGAAAGAGTGGCTAACAATACCCTCGAAATATATCATTACGTTTGGCAACGTTACAGTCAAAATTCAAACTTGTTTTATCAAAACCATATTATTGAGTCTGCTGTCGGTGTTCAGCAGAGGGTGATCCATTAGGTCCAGCTCTTTTCAGTTTGGGGATTCAACCTATTATTTCAAATTTAAAATCCAAGCTGAATGTCTGGTATCTGGACGACGGTACACTGGGAGGTAAAGCAGATGACGTCCTCAATGATCTTACTCATATTTTTCAAAATTTTTAAAATATTGGTCCTGAACCAAAATACAAATAAATGTGAAATATTTATTCTAATAATTTATATTATTCTAACAGAGATAGCTTAATTCAAAATTTCAATCAGATTTCTCCAGGAATAAAAACTGTCAATTCGGAATCGCTTTACCTGCTTGGTGCTCCGTTGTTTTTCGATAGTATTAAACCTGTTTTAAAAACAAAATTTGATCAATTTTTAAATACGTTGATAAATTATATATTTTAAACCCCCATATTGCCCTTACCATTTTAAAATATTGTCTCCTTGTACCTAAATTTACATACTTGTTACCCTCAAGCCCAGTCTGGAAATGTTCGGATATTTTAAAAGATATTGATAGTAATCTTAAAATTGCTTTAGAAAACATTCTAAATTTGAGATTAAATACGCCTGGAATCAAGCCACTTTACCTATCAAATTTGGTGGAATTGGTGTAAGAAATATTTCTAGCGTCGCATTGCCTGCTTTCCTTGCTTCCGTGCATAGTGTCAATGACCTATGTTACACAATTTTAAATAATAAAGTAGACCTGTGCTTTGCTGCGGAAGCAAAGCAAACAAGGCTAACGCTCTGTCCCGGCGAAAATGTCTCACTGGAAGTTAACCAACAAAAAGAGTGGGATATTGCGTTGGTACGGAGTGTCTAGAAAAATTTATTTCAAAATTTCCATATTCAACAAGATCAGGCTCGCCTTCTAGCTGTTTCGACTAAGGAATCTGGCCACTGGTTACATGCTCTACCATCAAGTAATCTCGGCACATTGCTTGATGGGGAAAGTTTGCGCATCGCCGTAGGAATCCGGCTAGGAGTGGCTATTTGTCAACCTCACCAGTGCCCCTGTGGTAGCAGCGTCGATGAGTTTGGGCTCCACGGACTTTCATGCTAGAAAAGTGCAGGTAGGTTTTTCCCGTCACGGTTCTTTGAACGAAATCATCCGAAGGGCTCTTGTCTCTATAAATATTTATTTATTTATTTATTTATTTAATCATCATTATACACCTTATATACTAAGGGATATAAAGGGCGGACTTAATGCTTTATGGCATTCTCTGCCAGTCAACCCTGGATGATTTGAGAGACTGTGGCAGGTGTAATAAATCACTTCATAAATAAATAATAATGATATAAAACAAAATAAAATGCAAATGAATAGAATAAATATATAGTTAGTAAAATATACATACTTACTTAATATATAATATAGGATAAATAATAAATATATAAACGGGTACTTCTATACAAAACTACAAGTAAATAAAATATTATGATACAAAAAATAAAATAACACAATACATATTAAAATACATTATACAAAATATTACTTAAATATCCCCTCGGTTTTAGAGCCTTGCAGGATGTTTAGAGACGATGGCAAAAGACCCGACGGTATAACTTTGGTCCCTTAGGAGAGAGGTAAAGCCCTTGTGTGGGATGCTACTTGCGTTGATACTTTGGCAGCCTCTCATCTCAAGGGTACCTATTTTAGAGCCGGGGCGGCATCAAAGGCAGCCGAATTTAGTAAATGGCGCAAATATGAGTCTTTGAGAAATGACTACATATTTGTGCCATTTGCTGTGACTATCGGTCCTTGGGGTCCACGGGCAATGAAGTTTCTAAAGGAATTGTATCCACGACTGGTCGTCGCTGCTGGTGATAAAAGGGCTGGTTCTTTCCTCGCTCAAAGGCTAAGTATAGCTATTCAGCGTGGAAACGCAGCTATCGTCCTTGGCACTATACCACGGGGAGCAGGTCTTTTTGACGATTTAAATTTTTAGTTTTAGATTTTCTATATTATAGTTTCTTCTTTTATATCGTATATCATTAGTTTTAATCGTAAATATTAATAATTTTAATTATTATTCTAGTTAAGTTATTTTTTAATGTAAAATAAATATAATTGTAAAAAAAATTAATTGAAAAAAAGAAGAAGAATATACTTAATGTAAAATATATATAATTAATAATACTTAATTGAAGAATTGAGGGTTCAACTTTGCGAGTCATCAATACTCTCGAAGCTAAATTATACTGATATTGTCATGGGAGAGTGTTTTATGAGGGACGCCTTTTTAGTTCTATTCCTTTGAATTACAATATTATGTTAATTTGTGTTTATATTTTGAACTTAATAAACTATATTATTACTATCTTTGGGGCATCTATATAGTTTTCTCATCTGGTTGGGCTCCATGAACATGTAATTGTAAATGGAAATGATAAATATAGATATATATCAATAAAATAAAATAAATACATGAAAATACATTAATAAATAAAATCCCAACTAGATGGAAGCCCTTGGCATGGGAGACCAAACGGCCGAGGGTTAGGGGGAAAGGGAAAGAAATTGACGGACGATGCGGGCGGTATCGAGGAGCACCGCCTTTTGCATTTGAGCCCGGAGCGGCTCATCACGGAGTCCTAGTGGCCTCATAGTACCTGAGAGGCTGACTGTGATTAGCCCATTCGCAGAGATGATCACAGGAATCATTTCGGTCGGATATTTTGAGTTTGAGTTTTTCTATCTGATTCGGTTTTCACTAGGTTCTCGTCATGTGAAATGGTAACATCGACCAAAAATATCGTATAATATTATATATTGTATATAAATATAATTATTATTTGGGGTATCTACTTATATAGTTTTCTCATCTGGTTGGGTTCCATAAATATTTTTTGTTTTAAAATGTACATTTAAAGATAGAAAGAAAATGAGTATATTTATACAACTGACACCTTCCAGTGCATATACTAAAAGAATATTTTACAAGAATATAACGAACAGACGATTCAGGTCCATGTTTATTTACAAATCGACGTAAAAATTTACTGTACAAAATCTTCTTCCGATTGATTCCGATTTTGATAAAACTTTGTGTGCGTTATTAATTGGATTCGAGGATGGTTTACATTTACAATTCGACCTAGTAGGGGGCGCTGTTGTAGAGATCCACAAATCAACCGTGTAAAGTAGGAGCGGATCGCTAGTATATTAATATATTAGGTCTTAACCTACGAAATTACTTTTTTAACTTTTTTTTCTACATTTATTATTTCTATTAATGAAATTAATCACCCATGTAATCATTTGATCTCTGCACTGGCAGTAGCAGTATAATGATACCCTTCTTGGAGAAATCAGCTGAACGGGAGGCAACAAACCTCTTAAACTCCTTACCCTTAATAATACCCCTATACAACCATATTGTTGTATATGGGTGTTATTAAGGTTAAAATATAGCATACGAAACACCGGAAATGTTTCTGTTCTTTTAATAAGCAGACGACACATTTTTCCAGGCTGTCCAGTTCATCCACAAATTTTTGTCGTTGGCCTAAATCCCGTCGCTCCATTTAATTTACAAAGTAGGCTTATGTTTACTAATTAAAGTTGGCATACGGCTACTTTAACAGTGAAGCCAGTTAAATTAAACAACTTTCGATTTTTCTGCAAAATGTTTATTTTATAAAATATTTTTTAGTCCAAAAGTAATTATAACATTTAAAAACTTTTTAATTTACTCCTTTTATATTAAAACAAAATGGCTCAACAATTTTTTCCAAGTTTACAAAAACTGTTAACCTGAATAAAAACTGACTTTAAATATTTATTGATATCTGATATTAAAAAATATAAACACTTATGAATCAGGTCAGCTGTAAAATTGCCGTTTTGTATAGGAAAATCTAAATTTAAAATGTTCAAAAAACTGTAAATATAGGAGCAGTGTATTAATTGTTGTATGGATTAAATTATTGACTAATTCTTGACATTTTGTAGTTAGTTTGTTTATATCCTAATTATAAAAGTATAGTACATGAGTATCGCTTTTCTCTTTAAAGGCATTTCTTACTGCTTCTTTGGGATTATAATTATTGACCATAAAAAGCTATCTGAGCATTTTTGGTATCGAAAATGTTTATGATCTACGATCATGATCATTACCATCAGGTTAGCCATATGTTACTTTGCCTCCTCTTTCATAAAAAATTAAACTTCGAAAAACTTAGCGATTCTACTTAAAATGTAAAAACTATTTTAACACGTGGTAGAAGCACGCTGCAGATATATTATGGTTGTGGCAAGAATAAATCGGCTCGAACAAGCCAGGACCATGTTCTCACAGAATACCGTCGTAAAATAGCGGCTTAAATCTGCTGTGTTTCATATGGTGAGTGTAAAGAATCGGAGATCTTTTTATTAGAAACGACGCATTCCGTATTAGTCCTTAGGGGCGACAATGCATCTGTATTTTGATTCTCAATTGAAGATAATGGTAGATTTTTATGGGACGCAGCATCCATTTACCATCAAGTGAACTGTGTCCTTGCCATTATTCTATAAAAAATCTCTCCTTTCAATGCCGATTCAGCAATATAATACAAACTTGAACGCTGGCCTCTAGCTGAGCATCATTCACTTACATAAAAATCCAACGATAGCTCAGTCGTAGGTAGAGAAGGATTCGATTCTACTATCGCCTTTAGTTCATCATTATCAAACTTCTTCTTCGAAGGCCTATGATTTGTTAGGTCATAATTTCCAGAACTAAATCGCTTGAAACAATAATGCACAGATTGTTAGTAGTGCTAGGTCCATTAACGTCATTGATATTGCGCGCCATTTAAAACGCATTATTTCCAACTCAGAACTAATATTTAAAAATTTCACATATTTACTCAGAGTCTATGGCTAGTATATAAATATAGTGAGACCGAAATAACATCATTATCCTTGAAAAATCCAAAGTAATTATTGATTTTGAAACAAGAAAAACAAGTTTTTGTTACAAAATTGAAATGAATTAAAAAATTCTTGTAAAAATATTTATTACGAGGGATAGTGGCCATTTCAAATAAACGGAAATTTTATAGGTAAGTGGCATAATATAAGACGTAGAAGATCACTCCTGGTACTGCCCCCCTGTGCTCAATTTTGTTTTAAACTTTTATCTGTCAAGTTTCGTTGTAATCGGGTCAGCTATTCCAAAGATCAGCCCGGACAGACAAACAAAAAGACAGAGAGACAAACTGACAGAAAAACAAAAACTATTAAAATGTATACTCGTATATTAATATCATGCAATAACACCCTCAGCTCGATAATTTTTACTAAGATTTTATTTATAAATATATTTATATAATATGAACGCCTTTGCCATTATGCATACAATCAAACAAAAAATTATTAGCATAGTCAACAAGCTTGTTAATTTAACTTGTAATTTTGTCAAATTTTAAAGTTAATAATAATAACAATAATAAACATTTTTTTCTCCCACTTTTTACACAGTTACATTTGTTTCATAAATAGTTTAAAAGTTGTGAGTTGTTGTGGGAGACAAGAGCACAAACTAGGTTACCCTGTGCTATAGGTCTCCTGGCTCCCCCTCTTGGCATTATTACAAACAATTCGATGATAATGCACTTAGACATGAAGTGATTGTTGCATGTGGAGAGCGAATATAAGATTTCTAAAGTGTAATTAACAAAAAAAGACACATAAAATACATATAACATGCAATATGTTTTAAATATTTGTTTTGGAGTCATAGAACTCACAAAGTATTAATAATATATTTAAAGTAGAATGCCACTTATTAGAAAATACTACAGTGTAAGTAATAATGTATTACCTAACGCGGCATATCGGCGTGTATTTCCGATGTTCTGTGCGGCTACGTCTTGTGTGAAAGAACTTATGTATGTCTACGTCCAGGTCTACGGTATGAAGTACTCATACGATTGTGTAGGATGGGAGAATCTATGATCTATAGTATAATTTTAAATGTGTCCACGGTTTATACGTTTACACGAGTTTTTATCCGTAAGCATATAAATTCGTAAGAAAACATTTGTATTTTTTACCTTGACTTAAAGTTTAATGTCATGCTTGTAACTTCATGTTGTACTGTACATGACTGCAATAAATAAATTAATACCAAAAAAATGATTGAAACAGTAATTTAAGAAACCCGACTTAAAAACATTTCACTGACTTTTTCCACTCCCACAATTAAGACAAATCTAACTGCACCTCATATTTTAAAATACATCAAAGTTCGTCACAATATTAACGTAATTAGAACGTACGTACGTAATTACGAACGTAATTCAGAAATATTATTATATTAGATACAAGTAACTTACGTAATCTGAATTCGGAAAGAGTTACTTATTTTATACCAAATATATGAATTACTGGAATTATTCTTGAAGTTGTTTATAAGCTTCGCAAGTATTACAGCTTTTTGACAATTTAATACTGACTTTGCGATAATTCCTCCACAAAACTTGGTAAAGTGCCAAACGGCTGCTACAGTATTATGCAGATAGATTTTTTTAGCACGATGAATGGTTTCGATTCGCGTTTCTGTATATATTGATTATTCATTTATTTTCTACAACCTATCATAAATCCACTGCTTAACATATGGGGTGCCTACCTAATATAGGCACCCCTAATAGGGGGGTTATAGGGCATAGTTTCTATGCGCAGAAGGCGGGTAAGCAAACGCAGATATTTTATTATTATAAATTATTATCAGGAAAATACTACCAACTTTTTCCTGTTTCATTTCTCTCTATCGCCTCTTACAACACCCACGTGAAGATATAATATGCAGTATTAGATATTTCAAAATGTAAATCTTGTAATTCTTAGGTTGAACTAGTAAAGTTGAGTAGATAATGAATGTCGAGTGTAGTTACCGATTCTCTTAGGCCACACACGCATTACACGGCTCATTCGTACGGGAATCAATACCGTATTGTGTACCGTGTGTGTCGTAAATGGTGACTTCGGAAATCAACAAAAAATTAATGACTTAAAAAATACCCTGACTGGCGGCGAACAGCACTGTCAAAGTGGCGAGGCATCTGATATAGCGGTCGTCAATACGACTATCAAGCGTGACTATTAAGACAAAACCTCCCTATAACAAGGACCCTGTCTGGTCATCATTTGACTTTTACGGGCTGATTATAACGAATATGAAGTAATATAATGAATATTTAAAGTCGTATTCATCATGTTATTTGTAACCACGTAGTCTATTGGTCTTCATCCGTCCGAACCAAACATCCAGAATTTGTTCAAAAACAACAAATTTTCAGGTTTGGTTGTTTTGTGGGACTATGAAATGTCGCTGTTAAGTTAGGCTATATAATATATCAGTCACACTTTTTTATATAGTAAGGGTGATAAATGAGCACACAGTCCACCTAATGGTAAGTGGATGCTGTGACCCATAGACATTTATATTTAGCCTCGATTAAGAATCAAAACGCAAATGCGTTATTACCCTGATGACTATCAAGTAATAACCCGTTTCCAGGTATTATTGCGTTTCTATTAGTTATTCATTTAAATGAATAATCCAAAATCCCGTGACTAAACTACTCGTGCTTTATTCCCCGGTACCGGTCACTATCCCGAATATTATATTTTACTAAGCAAAATTAAAGTTGTTTATCTTCCGTCACACCGAATGATTTTATTTAAAATTCCCTTGTGCGCAGGTTATAAGAGTCTTCAAGATCCTCGGAAAATCATATGAAGCATCTTTAACACCGCCAATGCACATCGAGTTAGTAAATCTCCCACCTTTGACCTTTGTACCCGTCGCCGGTCTTGGTATTTTACGTCCGTCGTAAACAAGATAATAATGTGTACGTACCGTAAGTCAAAATTATAAAATTTCATATCAACATCTTTGAATTTATTAGGATGGTGAGAAATTTGTTTCAATTTCAAGTAGATCAATTTTACTACTTAATTTATCCTTAGATTAGTAAATTAACCAAAAACAATACTTATATTTGCGTTATGGATTGATGAACTATAGAAACAGAGTTACTTTTATGTGTCATGTGGTAGAGACACGCTATAATTGTATTACTGTTGTGGCACGAATAGGTTGGCTCGATCGGAGAAGGTCTATGTTTTCACGGAATACCAGAGTAAAATGCAGCTTAATACTGCTGTGTTTTAAATGGTTATGGTAGAAAAACCGGAGACCTTTTTTACTGGTAACGAGTCATCGCAACTTAGTACTCGTGGTTAGCAACGCATTCATATTTTTATTCTTAATTGATAATTGATCTCGGTGACTGTGTGCTCGTTTGTAAACCTTATTTCTATAAACAAAAAATTCTTCTTAAGTTACTTATTAAATATGTCACTATCTTAAGCTTACGCTGTAATCTTTTTATAGAATTAGAATAAAAAACGAGTACACAGCCTGCCGAATTGTAAGTGGATGCTTTAGCCCAAAGAAAACTACATCTATCCCCTATTCTAATCTAGAAAAATGCATTGTTACCCCTGAGAACTAAGATGGAATGCTTTGCTTCTAGCGAAAATAGGAGAGTCTTTTCACCAGAAGCTAGAAGGTTTTCATCTCTCACCACAATACGAAAGACAGAAGCGTTAAGCTGCTATTTCTTGCTGATATTTTGTGAGAGCGAGGTACTTTCCCGGTCGAGCCGTTCTATTCGTGCTACAACATAATATAACTGCAGTGTAGCTCTATGGTTAGTTAGTTATTGAAGGTCCTTATTTTTTAAACAATAATTAGTGTGATTACCAATATCAAGAACAAGCTATAAGTCGTTGACCTACGTCACCTTCGAGAAGGTTATTGATGATTTTACTTCATCACTTGGTTCAAGTAACTACTCGTAGACTCGTAGTTATTAACTTAATTCAACTGAAATAGTTGACTTAACTTATATTCTATAGTTTAACAAAAGACTACAGAATGTGAAGTTTAAGCTATTGTTTAAATTTAGGATTTTAATAAAATAACTTTAATGTTGTTACTTTTATATTATTGAATTATATCGCAATTTAGTTTCGATAGTTGAAAATAAAAAAAATACTTTAAAATAATTAAAATTTAAGTAAAATCAGAATTTCGATTTTACTTTGCTAGGCAAGGGCCCCTCGTTTTCTATGAGGGTTCTAGATAACTTGATCATATGTCCCACTTTTGGCAGATTGGTCTCGGCTTAGGCTGTCTGTCCAACTTTCCGTAGCGCGGGCAAAAATGTTCCGCTTTCGCATACAGAACAAACGATAGTTTACGGGTATACCCTATTAAAGTACTGCTGAACGTAGGCCTCTAACAGATTGTCTCATAGTTGGAATATTTGTTAAAGTTGCCACGCTTGACAAGCGCGTTAGTACAGCAGTTTTTTGTTTTTCATCGTTATTTGGAAGATGCCCACGAGATGATACAGACAATTAAATAACTAGTCCGCAATAATTCTACCGCACTGCTCCAGAGCGTAATGGTGAAGTTCACATGTTCTTGAAATATTTTGATTTAAATTCTCAAACATTCAGGTTTATTTGCGATATTTTCCGGGTGGCTCACATAATTTCATATTGACGTCGAGTTTACCAAAGTTAGTATGTTAAAAAAAACAGCTCTAAATGACCTAACTCGGCTCTACCTGCCTTCATGCTGTTCGAAACTCGATTAAAAATATAAAAGGATATTTCAAATTAATTCTATAACTGTCAAAAAATTCAAAAGTCAATAAATTGATATTTATATAAAGTACTCCGCATAAGAAAAATTCAATAAGTGTCTGGCAACGAGCTCCTTTAAAGTAGGGACTCTAAACGTGTTAGTTGGTGTCTGGCTATGGCAGCTCGCTGTATTCAAAAGTATTTTCTTTATGATTATAATTAAATAACTTTAGGTGTTCATATTTAAATTTTGCAAAATAATAAAATACAGCCCACTAAATAAAAATATTTAAGTCGTTTAAATTACCAACACTTGTAAAATAATACAATGCATTTTTATTAGCCGGCGGTGATCGAACCCGGGTTGCTCGCGTACGATGACGTTTACTGCGAACGCTTAGCTACTGAGTTTTCACGACTCACGACGAAATATAATAAATTTTAATCAAGCAATTTTCTTCACGTTAATGGCTGCATGAGCAAAGATTTATCTGCCTTCTCTGCATGGAAAAAAAAAACAAAAAATTTATGCAGAAATAAATTTGTTATCTAGAAATAATTAGTTCGTATACAATTGGTCGAATATCAACCACAGACGATGCCATAAAATAATTTGTCTCGGGTGTAATTAGCGTAGAAGCTGTCACTAAGTCAACACTTTAATTAACAAATACAAACATAAACGTCTCGGTACCTTTGTGACTACAGTTTGGCCACTATGCAGAGGGTAGCTGTTTAAATTATATTCTGATAGCTGCTATACGTGATATAGCCATGGTGCAGTTATATTATGATTGCAGCACGAATTTGTTTGCTCGAGACAGAATCATGTCCTGACAGAAATAACAGCGTAAAATAACAGCTTAATGCTGCTCTGCTTTCAATGGTGAGTGTTGAGAAACGGAGACCCTTTTTACTAGAAACGAGACACTACATCTTAATTTTTAATTCTTAATCAAGGATAGCTATAGGTGCTTATGGGCCACAGCATTCACTTATAATCAGGTGGACCGTGTGCTGTTTTCCACCATTATTCTAATTAAAAAAATATTTGCGGATTTTGAGTGTTATACTTCAACTTCGCAGTCACACCACAATCTTGAGATTGTCGCTGAACACTGGCCTTGGTGTTTTACGTCTGACGTAAATGGGACAGTTAAAATGGGAGTCATTATTAAAATATTTTGGCAATTTCTATGTCTTACGACACTCACGGGACGACATAAGTTTCCACGATAAGACTATTTGATGGTTTTGTGGCGCATTGACTTAGCCATGACTTGCAGCGTTAAGGACCGCGGGTTCGATTTCCGCATGGAACAAATAATTGTATATCCTACAAATAATTGTTCCGTTTCTGAATATTTGTTCCTGTGAAATGTATGTATGTAAACTACACCTACGAAAAGTTATTGCTAAAAATGAATGTAAAACCTTCCCAAGAACGAACGTTATTTACAATTTTTTTTAATAAACCACTTACCTTCTCATATACTGGAATTTGATGACGATAAAAATCAGCAATGTGTTCGCAGAGAGTGACGCCGTCATCACTGCCACGTACAACACTATTATCACTACATCAGGTCTGTAGAACACTTCCAAATCCATGGGTGTAAAACCCCACTGCTCCGTCCCATTCCACGTAATGTCTTTGAAGGAAGTATTAAATGTTTTGAAAGGCATTTTTGTATGAATCGTTTCTTTAACTTTAAAACATAGCGCTTACCACTATTTTAATAGTTGTGTTCAATATTTGGAAAACTACTAATTAAAAATAGATAATAATTTAAATAAAATTTAGTTAAATGTATTTATAGTTATAGAAACAATATATATAATTAATATAATGTTGTATAAATTATCTCTACAACGGTAAGAAGATGCTCACTTACAGCAGAAAAATATAGCAAGCTGATGAAAAATAAATATTCTGGTTTTTAAGGGTAAAATAGCCGTGCTGCAAATATAATCGCAAACTCTTAGGCGATCCAGCATAACTTTTCCGTATCTAAAGTCCGCATTTGAAATAATCTCGATAAAGGGATGATATTTCGTGTAAAAATAATCACATACACAATAATAACTGGAACCGGAAACCCAATAACTTTTGTTTCCTTCAAATATTTGCTTATATTATAAATAAAAACGTAAGTGACGAACGATTTTACAGTCCACAACGTCTACTGCATTCCATGGACTTCAGCTAACAGCCAAATTCAAAAAAAAAATTGTTTGCTAAAGATACATTGTCACCTCTGAGAACATATTATTATCATCATTATTCATTATAATCATTACAGCCCTTCACAATTCCACTGCTGAACATAGGAATACTCCAAAAATGCCGCAAAATACGGTCATAAAACTGCATCTATCAACTCCTACATGATGAAGATAAAGATACATTTATTGCATAACTGTGTACAATATGATCTTAGTACAAATGTTTTTCTTTGTATCAGATTTCAAATTAAAATATTGCATATTGTTTTTAACACATAGACATAATTCTAGGATAAAGATTCCAGTCAGTGTTAGGAACCCCATCTCTTACCAGGACGTTACTACATCTAGTGGGAGATCGCCCTACACGGTATGAAGCTACCAGTTAAGAGTCACGTCGGTAGTTGGTTCTTAAGTAATATAACCAGCCCATTGCCACGTTAGCTTACAAATCTGTGAGATTTCGTCATTTACTCTGATTCTACTGCGGATATCCTCATTTCGAAGTCTATCACGCAGAGAAACTCTAAGTATAGCCAGCTCCACAGCTCGATAAGCGACCTTGAGCTTTCTAATATGGCCAGCACTAAAGGACCACTTCTCTGATCACACGACAAGAAGTTGATGTGTAATTGTAATCTACACTGTCTAACTGCCCTTTTTTACACGGACTAATGGTGTTCCACTTTTGCTGCATATTTCTACAAATATCCACGGGATTGCTTTTGAATACTTTTGCGGCCTCTAACTTCATAAGGCAACGGACCCCCATACCTCTCGAGTTCAATACGTGGAGGCCATGGTTCTAGGAAAATCGTACATTAAGAAGCACTGGCCTTCCTCAGTCGCAATTTTTGACCTCAAAGCATAGGGAAGCGCCTCTTCGCAAAACCAGCCCTCGTTTTTCCCCGTAGTCATTCACCACTGCGCATCAGCAATGCGATCCCGCCAGAGTCTCAGAGGATGGGGTGAGTGTCGTATTGCCATACCAACACTTCTCTATCCCGAATCCACCTCAGCTGCAGCAGTAAGAGAGAGAGGACATCCTACACACTGTCCGCCAACACGCATTCAGAGATCCAAGACAATAAAATAATGACTATATACGCGTACTATGTGAATGATGTCTTTATCTTTGATGCGGATACCATATTCTTTCCAGCCTAATACCTTGAAATTGTATTCGAATGCAGCGGTTCAGAGTTTAGGTAATAAAAGGGGTAATTGTTGTAGCGCTGCAGTGGTCACAGTAGGGCTAAGTTGATCGTAGTAGGACTACGAAGACTAATCGAGTACAGAACAACTTTAAAAATACTTCAGCACTTCGATATATCGACAGTCAACCTGCTGCTACTGGGGTTGTAGCACTTGAACATTTTTCAACGGAGTTAAAGGCTTGCAAGGTAAAACCCAGGACTTGAGCTAATTTATACTATACTTTCTTAATGCTACCGACAGATTTCATATTTCTTATTTGAAAAGTATGAAAACTACGTTTAATAATTTAACTTTCAATATACAAAGTGCAAAAATAGAAATGCATTAAATAAAAAGCTGTATATTCATACACTTTCCTAAGTGTATTGAATATTTATCTACTAATCTCTTTAGAATTAAATGCGTGCCAAGTACTTTGATTAATACAATGCAGTTGGTGACTTTTTTTATGAAAAAATGAAATAATTTTTATTTTTATGGAATAACGCCTAAATTCTACATCAAAGAAAGTAGCAAAGCGTAAAATAAAATAACAGGGGCGAGTATTCAAGTTACTAAGGATTACAGAGCCATAATTGTCCTGCTTGTTATCTTACCATCGTGTCAAAAGCCTTTCTCACTTTATTTCCGTTGCAACTAATATTTGTACATATAAAAAACTACATACGCTACTGATACAGACGGCTTATTATATACTTCTTTATGCTTTATTGCTATCATCTTATATATATAAGAATTACACATCGTGGACTTAATGTCTTGTGGCATTCTCTCCCAGTTAATCGCGGCCGTAGAATATAATAATAAATAAAAAATAATCCACATGCTTCTATTATAATTGTTTCGACTTCAACCTGTCTTTTTGTTCCTAAACTTTACCCTGGAAATTGCCGCATGAAAAGGCTTGCACAGAAACTTTATAAATTTTTTAGCAACAGGGAACACATTTAGACGTCTGCATTATTTATTCAAAATGCCACATCAAACTAGGTATTCATATTCTAATTATTTCAAACAATTGTCATTGTCAATTTATTTATTTTGAATCTCGTATGTTTGCAATATTACCGTTACAGACTTTAAAAAGTCCACTGCTGAAGATAGGATTTCTCCATAGATTACCTAATAGGAGGGATAGTTTCTACAGTTACTACTCTGGATAGGCGCGGGATAGCAATCGAATTTATTGGATTTTTTTAGTTGTTATTAGGTAGCCAGTATGAGGCTGCCGTGTGAAATCCTTTCTACCCTAATGGTTGTCGGTGTGTGAGCTATATGGCCGTATCATTGCCACTTCAGCATAATTTTCTGTTAGGCTATGTCTGTTACTCTGGTTCTACAACAGATATCATCATTTCTTTATCATTCAAGTCTATAACACAAATAAATTCCGAGCATAGTCCTCTCAAGGAAAGGTTTCTTTAACCCACAGACATCTTAATTTCTAAACTATATCTTAAGCCTTAGAGACCATTGATTTCGCTGGGGAATGAAAATTCACCCGTCCTTCTGCCTTTTTTGTTTGAAGCTGTTGACAAGCGTTAAAAGGTTGCAACCACTTACTATCAAGTAAATCGTCAATTTGTTGAGTTTGTTTAATCAGACAGTTGTAATAATTTATTACATGGTTATTTATCTAAAATAATTAGACACCTGTAGAAAATTTTACAGTTTCATAAAGTTGTTCTTCAGGGAGCAAAATTACCAAAGTAAAGGTTACATCTATACTAGACAATCTTTTCAAGAAATATTTGCCTGCTGATGCCACCTTGAAAAGGCCAGTTTTATACTGCTACGTTGTAGATCCTATGTTTAAATCTCAGTTGCTGCAAACATTCTGGACAAAATATATTGTTTATCAGGTTCCAGTTGTATTAATTATTTCTTTTTCGGATTTCTATAATCTTTTTACTTTATTGGAGCTTGTTTTAAGTTATAATTAACATCAAAATTCACATCAGTTCCAAATATGAAACCTCAGAAAAAAGTCGCCGAGCAACCCTCAGGTGTTCTTTAAAGCTATACTACAATGATTTTAATAATAACTTAGAAAAAAATCAAATCATATATACAATATCAAATTTACTTTTTGATATTGGATCCTAACCTACTCGCTACATTTTTAGCGTGTATGCTTATAATTTAATGTGTTCTTCACATTTGTTATGTGAAACTGACATAAGTTTTCTTTGTGATAAAAATTTTTAACACATCATTACCGTCATTATTCACATAGATGTTGAAGCCTGACCAAAAGTAATACGATAACTCCGCTTTAATTGCTAAGGTTCTGCAATCATCCGCATTTTTTAATCTGCCTGCGATAACATCACGGGAACCAATATATATTAAACATTACTTTTAAATAAATTACTTCTAAATTTCAAAAGGACAAAAATCCACACCCGGAACAATAACTTGTAGACCATACAAATACTCCGTGTGGGAGTCGAACCCGCGGCTACTTGCGCTGCAAATCATTGCTAAGCCACTACGCCACGGAACCGTCAATTGCTTTCTGGCCTTCATTTCTATAAAACTAAAATATTTCAAAGGTATGTGAAGTCTGCCAACACGTACTGGAGCAGCGCGAAGGACAAATTGCTTCATAGCCTTCTCAGAAATGAAAATAGGCCTGTGCCCTGTGACTTACGTAGGCTGTAGATTTACTTTTTTACTTTAATGACATTACGAAGAAAACTTATTAGGGTTAAGCTCGCCTTTGTACATCGTATATAAATATTTCAAATTGTTAACATCAGATATTGTGTACAGTAAAGAATAAGGAAATAAAATCTTTACGCAGATAACATACGAGTATTGTACAAAAGTTTCTTATTTTGAACTCTTTTTCATTGTAACTCAAAATATTAGTACTAGGCGCTTTTATTCAATTCAATTTTAAAAGAGCGTATTTCTTCAGCGAGCTTTTATTTAATTATAAAAGATCATATTAGTAATATTTTTAATATATTCTTTTATACCCAATATAAGAATTTGTTTAACAATCGTTTGTATACAAATTTTTACGCAGTTTTTGAGTAAATTTAGTCAACTAAAATTATAAAATTTATAAAAATATTATTTTTTGTATTTATAATTAAACATTTAATACGTTTTATCAAAGTAATATTTATATTGAATTGTTTACGAAATTTTAATTATTTATTTATATTTCTAATTCTTACAATTAAAAAAAATAAAAGTTCTAAAATTTATATAGTTATAATGAGAGATGAAAATTAAACTAATGTTTAAGATATCAATAATACAAACACTTATACTTTTTATTTTTTAAATATTAATCAAGTTTTAAAGGGCCATTTAATTCATTTTGTTTTCCATTTTCACTGCTAAATAGTCCGACTAGGTATGTCCAACTTCGACCGAGAGGTCAATCGACGGATTCAACTCGGCTGGGCAGCGTTCGGGAAATTACGACACATCTTCTCGTCAGGTATACCTCAATCTCTGAAAACTAAAGTGTACAACCAGTGCGTGTTGCCAGTGATGACTTACGGATCAGAGACGTGGTCCTTCACTGCTGGCCGTATGAGGACGCTCAAGGTCGCTCAGCGAGCTATGGAGAGGGCTATGCTCGGAGTTTCTCTGCGTGATAGACTCAGAAATGAGGATATCCGCAGTAGAACCAGAGTGACCGACATAGCCCAACGGATTAGTAAGCTGAAGTGGCAATGGGCCGGCCATATAGCTCGAAGAACCGATAACCGATGGGGAAGAAAGGTTCTCGAGTGGCAGCCTCGTACCGGTAGGCGTAGTGTAGGGTGACCCCCCACTAGATGGAGTGACGACCTGGTAAGACATGCAGGAAGTCGATGGATGCAGGTGGCTCAGGACCGTGCTTTGTGGCATTACTTGGGGGAGGCCTATGTTCAGCAGTGGACTTGTGAAGGGCTGTAATGATGATGATGATGATGATTTCACTGCTTAAATCTTATTATAAAATAAATACAAGCGATGTTACCGAAAAACCATCTAATTAAAGCACATTGATCCATAAATGGGAAAATTTACTGCCCTTAAATGAACGGCTGGTTTCTCAAACGGCTAATAAATGTATCGCCTTTTTTTGTAACATTGCTACTGTTTTACTATTATTTTTTAATATTTAAAACTGTGAATCTTCATCACCTTATTTACTCATTTTAAAGGGAAGTTGGTTGGTATGATAGAATTGTTCAATCAATAATTTTTATGATTTTTTTCTTTAAAATATAATACTGAATGTTTAGTTTCGAGGTTAAAGGTTTATGGGTTTATTAGATTATTTGTCAAATTTATTGGTGACTTTATTGGGTAATATTAAGACTAAAAATGGTAAAATACATTGGAATATACTTTTTCTTTAACCACTTTCACATAAGAATACAATAAATTCACACGAATTGACTAAAAGCTTAAATGTTTCTTAGTTACGAACATGCGAACTTATGTTCAAACGTCGAAATCTTCGCTACGCCGGAGCAAAGGCTACGCGTCCCGACCGGCAAAGCGTTGGAACGCAACTGAAAGCCGTGAACTGAAAGCGATGATTTGCGTAAAATAAATAACCCTGATTTATCTTTTAACTTTTTTACAGTTTACGATCAACAGTTTGAGTCAAATAATTTCAGCGTAATTTAGCTAAGAACAAAATTAAATAGATTTTCAGAAGCGTCAATTTGTCAATGTGTCGATACTCGTTGCTCGTAAAAAATAACTGATAAAATGTCATTGAGGAAGAAAGATTTCGAATGCCTTGAATGCCTGGACGAGCTACAAGATAGAATGCTGACCTAGTAATATATGCAGGAATTTTATATCAATCTTACAACGTGGTAAGGGCGTGCTGCATCTTTATCATGTTGGTATGCACAAAACCATCGCATTAACACCAAAAAAAAAACAATACAGCATTTTTTGCATTTAATTAGTTTGTTATTTTTTGTTGCGTTTGAAATTATATTCATATTCTCATAATAATAGTTTCATATTAAAATTCGATTTACCAGGTTCTCGAGGGTAAAGGAAAACATGGCGAAGAAACCTGCATATCTGAAAAGATTTTTCCATGACTGCCGAGCAGGGATTGAATAACCGAAAAAATTATGGTACAGACGGTAAGCGGTATGACGTCATACCTTTAAATTTCGATACCTTAAAATAAAGGTACCTTTAAATTACTATACCTTAAAGTAACTGTACCATTACTTTTTCAAGTATCTAAATTATAAAATAAAGGTATAAACAAATAAATTGTACGCCGCCGCTCGCGCCGAGGCGTCGCGCAACGTGTCGGCCTGTCGGCCGCATTGGTAAGAGAGTAGGCACTTGATCGAAAATTTAGCGATATTCATGCCTCGGCACCTCGGCAGCTAAACAAAGTAGGTAGATTGTTTTGCCATTTTGCGGCCATTCATATTTTTATTGTCAACTAAATCACAAGTGTGCTTTGTTAAAACTTTACAATTAGATTGTCGTAAAGATAGATAAAAGTAAGTATAAACTAATTAAGCATGTCATAACGATATTATACAAATTAGCATATCTTTATACTTTTTTTAGAGTGAGGCCGAACGAACGTAATTTTTCGAGTATATATAGTCATCATGTGTTAGAATAAGCACCATCATTCCACAGATATTTTTGTGGATTTGGAACGACGAAGGTCTCCTTCTGGTCCACGACTTAAAATAGAAAAACACCCGGAGAAAAACATCGCCCTGAATGTTTCCCCTGCATGGCTATCCAACGAGAAGAAAAGGATCAAAGGAATAACATTTTTAGCTTCATCATTATCATCATTACATCCCTTCATAAGTCCACTGCTGCTGCATAGGCCTTCCCCAAGGTTTGCCACAAAGCACGGTCCTGAGCCACCTGCATCCATCGACTTCCTGCATGTTTTACCAGGTCATCATTCCGTCTAGTGGGCCTACACTACGCCTACCGGTACGAGACTGCCACTCGAAAACCTTTTTTCCCCATCAGTTATCGGTTCTTCGGGCCATATGGCCGGCCCATTGCCACTTCAGCTTACTAATACGTTGGGCTACGTCGATTACCCTAGTTCTACTGCGGATATTCTCATTTCTAAGTTTATCACGCAGAGAAACCCCGAGAAAAGCCCTCTCCATAGCTCGCTGAGCGACCATGATTGTTCTCATACGGCCAGCAGTTATAGGACCATGTCTCAGATCCGTAAGTCAGCACTGGCAACACGCACTGGTTGTACAATCTAGTTTTTAGATATTGAGGTATACCTCACGAGAAGATGTGTCGTAATTTCCCGAACGCTGCCCAGTCGAGTTGAATCCGTCGATTGACCTCTCGATCGAAGTTAGACTTACCTAGTCGGACTATTTGTCCCAGGCAAACGTACTCGTCAACAACTTCGAGCTTAGTGCTCCCAACAACTACCAGTATAGGCGTGACATGGACATTACACATGATCTTTGTTTTGTCCATGTTCATCTTAAAACCTATACGTTGGGATACACTATTGAGGTCATTGAGCATATTGCTTAGATCCTTCAGCGATCCCACCATAAAGACTATATCGAAGGTGAGTAATGTACTCGCCATTGATGATAATACCTTTCCAATTCAGTAGCTTGAAAACATCTTCCAATGCAGCGGTGAAGAGTATGGGTGATATAACGTCAACCTGTCTTACACCTCTCTGCAGTTGAATATGATTCGTAATGACTCGAAAACAGCACTTAGACGCAGCTCATAAGGGAAATATATCTGTAGTTCTTCAAGAGAGCGTAATCGCTTTTCTTGAAAAATAAGACCACTGCACTTCTGCACCAAGCCTCCGGAGTAGTGCCACCGTAAATGACGAAATTGAAGAGATTCTGAAGCACTTTAAGTACCGGTTTTCCGCCTGCTTTGAAAAATTCCGTTGTAATTCCATCTTCACCTGGGGCCTTGCCATTTTTAACAAGATAGAGAGCCTTCTTTTCTTGCTCAGACTGACTTCCGGGATATCATAGTGTCGGAATAGACTTGTTCTTGGATCGTTACTCACACTTGCGTGTGGCTCCAACGATAATGTGTTCAGCTGCTCATAGAACCTCTCAATCTCACTCAAAATCTCAGGTGTCCCAGAAACAATGCTGCCACACTCATTCTTCAGCTTTGAAAATTGGCTCTCTCTGGCAGACAGATCTCTGGTAAAGACTTTGGAGCCCTGGTTCCGTTCGATTGCTTCTTCAATATGAGCAGTATTAAATTTTCGTAAGTCCTGGCGCATGCATTTGGAGATCTGTCTGTTCAGTTGCCTGTATGCTGTCAAATCTGTTGAAGACTGCAGATTAATTTTCCGTCTAACAGCCATGAGATTAAAAGTGTGATCGGAGAGTTTTTGTGTTCTTCTGCGGCGAGTCTTGCAAAACTTAGCTCCGACCGCGTGGACAGTTTTCACTAGCTTATCATTCATATCGTCCACTACATTTCAGTCTTTTAGGCACTGAAAACGGTTTTGTGACTCGAGCTGAAAGGTTTCGGGACTTTGGATTATAGCACGAGGAGGACGGAGCGTTGTCTTCTTTAGACGAGACCTCTCCAACATAACGTCAGTGTGCCTTTAATATTCGGTGATCGCTGCCAGTTTTCACCCTTGCGATGACTGAGACATCACTGAACAGTTGCCGTCTCGTCGTCATAATGAAGTCAATCTCATTTTTTATCGTACCGTCGGGGCTCGACCAGGTCCACTTTCTGTGGAGCCGCTTCTGGAAAAAAGAGTTCATCATAAACAGTCCCTCTTTCTCCATGAAGTCAGCCGGCTGCTGGCCCCTTGTGTACACACCGTATAGTGGGTTTTATAAGAATGCATGGCTCTAGAAATATCATAGAGAATATCTAGAAATGTATTAGATGTTGGTGCGGTAGACCTGTATGACCTTGGATACCGTTTGCTGATTCTGAATATGAGGTAGGCATGCAACCGTCGTCTACACACTACCAATCTTTACAATGCTGTTAAGGAGAGACTTGTGGACGATAAATTCAACACCTCCTTGGGACAGATGGTCGCCTTCCCGGTAATAGAACAAGTTGCCGGATTCGAGAATCACCGTGTCCTCCCCCTCTCTTCAGACCTCGGATGATCCTATAATATTCAAGCGCAACTTGTTTATCTCTTCTTCCAGCTCCAGGATCTTCTTGGTAGTCCCCAGGGTGCGTCCGTTGTTTGTTGCCAAGTTGAATCGTCTTAGGTGGCAACCAACCATCCAGCGGAGATTCTTAGCATCCCCTATCCCGCCTTTACCATAGTCGCCACCTAGCCAGGAATAGCGCGGCCGCCGTAGGACTGGGGGCCGTTTACTTGTGTCATTGCTCATGGGGGTATTTCCATAGTTGCTACGCTTTACGAGTGGGTTGGCAACTGCAGTTTTTTATTGTGTAATTGTTGTTATCAGGAAGATGCTCATCCATACCATCCCATCTCCTGCCGCCTTCCCTCTGTCGCCTTTTACGACACCCACAGGGATTCTTAACCGCCACTACACGGCAGTAATTTTTAGCTTACTTATAAAAAAGGGATGCAAAATATAAAAACTTGTATGCGAGCCCGTGTGTACTCAAAAATATTAGTATTCCTACATCCCTTGGAAGGGAAGCACTTTAAAGATGTTCCTTTAACTGATTCTGAAGAGCTAGGTTAAGTAAGAATTGGTACCCACATGTTAAACATAATATTACGTTTTTAATTAAATACTTGACTAATAATAAATAACAATACAAATATGATAAAGATGTTTAATTTTTCCGAACATAAAATACAGTAACATAGGAAATCCAAATCGAACGAAAGTCTCATAACGTTAAGCAAGGTCCGAGACACAATACATATAAATAAGCCTAAAATACTCATTTTTTTCGGTACCGAAATTATTTCGGTAAAGGTATTAGTAAAATAAAGGTATAACGATACCGTAAAAAAAAGTATAATTCTTTTTTTTAACGGTACCACAACCGTAATTCTCAACCGTTTTGGTTCTACCTTTAAATTGAAGTTGTATCGTAATTCTATACCGGTACCATATCCTTATACCTTTACCGCTTTCAACCCCTGCTGCCGAGCAAGTAAATTGGCACTTAAAATTGCAATAAATTCGTGCCCTGCTTTCGGGAATCGAATCCATGTTGCTCAAGTACTGCTGTATAATGTCACGCTGTGAGAAACAAAAAAAAAATATTTTGAAGGCATGTGAAGTTCGCCAACACGCGTAAGAATAGCTCGGCGGACTAGTGTTAAATAAATTCTCCATGTCTATACTCACAAAAATTAAAGGAGGTCTATTCCCAGCTGTGGGATGTATAAAATAGGCTCTAATGTTTTATTTCACTTTCCATAAATGGCGTTAGGTTATATTTAATTAAAAAGTTTGTTAAAGACAACATTTAATAAGTTACACCTGTAATTTATATATTGAGTAAAAATTATTCTATTCATTTATTGTGGTATTAGCTAGAAGGCTTTGGAGATATTTATTTATAAAGATTACGTACACGTGTACAAGATTTGCCAATAACTTAACTAGCACTCGACAAATCAATCGGGTAAATAAATTGGACAACGATACAATCATCCTATTAGAAGCTAATCATAATAAACGGAGTACAGCAAACACATAAAAGCGAATGTCGTCTCTCGGAATAAATTACATTCAGCACCTAACTGTAGTGTTGGCAAATTTATTTCATTATTTTTTCCTAAAGAATGGAAAAGAAAATAGGTGCGTTTGGCAGAAAAAAGCGCTAGCAAGCGCTTATAAGCGCTAAAATAGTTTTCGGCCAGGACACGATTGCTACTTCAGTAGCGCTGACACAATCCGCCATTTTGCTTATTTAATTTGTTTGTTTTGAAGTAGAGTTTATAAGTTGTTTTGTGCAATATTAGTTTTAAGTAATATAATGACATGAATAAACATATACATGCTATTAAAAACTCATGATTGGTAAGTTTTTAATATGAATACTTTACAAACATATATTTAAATTAGGTTAGATTCCCCGGTTAAAACTAACATCGTGTCCTGGAGGAAAATAGCTACTTACGATTTGACAGCGCTTACCGCTTACGATCGCCATTTTGCTTACAAGCGCTTGCTAGCGCTTTTTTCTGCCAAACGCACCCAATATGTGATTTTTTACAGACTTCAAAGAAAGGGTCAAGTTCTAAATTCAAATGTATGTCTAATTTTTTGTACCAAGTTTAAAAAAAAATTATTGTAAATATACTAAACTTCTGGGATGGTTCCATACAAATAAGAAAAAAGCGACTTCTATGCACGGGATAATTAGGGAATAAAAATTTAATGGATATTCCTTAGTCCAAAAAGTTAAAACCTGTATGCTCGTAAGGCGACTTTATTCGATTCGCCGGTTGGCTCGCGACGTAAAATGGTGGGAATTACAAATTTATTGCTAACTTGCAAATTTTGCAATATTTTCACTTTAGACAATATTTATGGATAAAAGTTACAGGGATTCTTATTGAATGTATAAACTATCGAATAAAATTATTTTTAGTTGCTAGAAATTGTAATAAAATTCATAAATTACCCTTTATAACATAGTAGTAGTAGATACTTCACTTTTTAGTCTAAAATTACTACTAATTTGAATTTTACATGTTTGTTTTTGGAGAAATCTGTATGAAAATGTTTGGAAATATGTATATTTTTATGTTTTATGTGTTTCTATTCGTTACTCATACCAAAATATAAAAAAAGAAAAAAAAACTAATTTAATTTTTATCTATATGAGATTTCCGTATAATATTTCAAATATTTTTTGTGTGAATTTGAAATAAATACATCGTCAAGTTATTTGAAATATGTTATAAAACTATAATTTAGTTACATGTAAAATTTAACTAAATTATTACTAAAAATTAATGAGAATTGTAAAAATAACACATTTTTGACCCAACCGCTAAAATCGGCCTTCCCGATTTCGAAGTATATTTGGCACTTACTTTTCACTTTTTTATGCCACAAATTATATATCTACGTGTTTGTTTTATTACAAGGAATACACAAAAGTATAAAACTTACATTTTTATTCAAAAAACACACAGAAAAACGTAGAAATCACTCAGAAATAACTCACGCACTACCACGCACTACTGTTGTAAAAAGCCATTAAGTCAGAATGATTTTTATGTCTATTTTTAGAATCGAAATTGAAAGATTATGGTACCAAATTAAAGAGTATGTCTTTTTCTATGTCTACATTATACATTTCAGTATAAATTTGTTATAATTTTTAATGACAAACCTATTTTTGTCGGGTTCGCCCTCATAAATTATGAGTGGTACTAATGTGTATCCTTGTCGAGCGGGCGGAGGGCGTTGTGTTAGTCATATTTGTACCACTGTCGAGCGAACAGGTGCTGACTTCAAAAAACTAAAAATATAATAATTTCTTCTTTATGACTCCTCTACACCAATGTTAATATGGTTTTAGTTTTGAAATAGGTCGGCTCAACCGGGGAAGGACGCTCTCGCAGAATATCATCGTAAAATAGCAGCTTAATGCAGCTGTGTTTCGTATGGTGAGTATAAAGAACCGGAGACCTTTTTTTTTTCTTAAAAACGGGAGATTCCATAGTTCATAAGGGTGACAACGCGTTTTCATTTTTATTTTAAGTAAAGATAGTCTAACCGACGAACACGAACCTTGTACTGGCAGTGTAAGGATACCCACTACCCCATATCACCCCTTAAGGATCGTTAGAGGCGACAGAGAGAAAGAAATTAGGATATGGGCAGCAGCGTCGTAATAACGATTAAAAATGAAAAACTGCGGTTAACAAGCGCTTACCAAGCGTGACAACTAAGGCAAATATCCCCCTATGACGCAATCTATAGCGGAGGCCTATGTTCAGCAGTGGATTCTAATAGGCAGTAACGGTAACGGCAAAGATGTGAATGGGCGACAGAATCCCCTTTTTTATATGTGCGAACAGCTATGCAGGTCTACAAAGAGGTTGATTGTGATCAATGCTATGGCTTTAGTTCACTGCTAAGCCCTACGTCTTCTATGAATGGAAGGAGTTGCTTAGCTGTAAGCAGCCCTACACCATTACAAGACCTTCGTAGAGCTCTTAAAGATAGAAATAAGTTGACGCTAGTAACTCCAATGGTTCTGTTTCACTAGGAGTGAAGTTACCATGTGGCTTTTTGAGTAGCACAATTTGATTAGGTTTAGCTTTCGATAGCATTTTGTGTAATCTTGCACTGCGAGACAAAGACTCAACTTCCTACTAGCTTCGTTCATGATACTCTCTTAGATTTCAGTTAGTTAGGGCTGCATTATAAATATCCCTTCTTTGGTTTTTTAGACCTATTTAATAGTTTTCTGATCAATTCCTTTTTTAGATTAGAGTTCCACTAAGGAACTTTTTGTGTTGAGGTCTTGGTTTTGACATGACAACAGTCTTGGAAGGCTTCACGGATACCGACGGTTAATGTTCATCGCTACCCAATAGTTTTGATGCTTTTATTAAACGTTTCCAAATTACTCCTAAGGCTATCTCTGTAGACATCCCAGGTGTTCACTTTTGGACCCCTAAGAGCAACATTTTCATAATCGGATGATGCTCCAATCACAAACATAATGTGCTTGTGATCAGATATCGAGTTTTCACTAATAATATGCCAGTCTGTTATCTGCCTGGATATGTTATTGTAAACAAAGTTTATATCCAACACTTCTTGCCTAGAACGCGTTACAAAGGTGTACAACCTAATTTTAAGCTTACCAGGAGATATGAGAAATTCATAAAGTAACTCACATCTTTCGTTCCTGTTAGTATTTTCCCAGGCTGTGTGGTGAGCATTAGAATCACATCCCACCACAAGTTCGGCATTGTGTTTTCGGGCGAACTCCACCACTCGCTCTAACTCGATAGCAGGATCTGGGTTCTCTCTTGGAAGATAGGCTGTACAAACGATTACGCTGGGCCCTGTGCATCCTTGATATTTATGAAGGCTGTGACCAGGTCATCATTTCAGTACTCTGAAACAGCTAAAAGTTTTATATTTTAGTTGTAAATAATACAACTTTAGTATTGACTAGTATCTTACCGGCAGCCTACAATCCCAGAACTTGACCGTTGGCCACACAAGGATTTTGTATTAGGGTGAGGTCGGTGTTGTCCTCTGCAAAGCAAACCTCCAGCACGGAAGAAGCAGCTGTTGCAAGGTGAAGGTTTGCCATGTGAAAAAACCCCGGGCCGATACTAGCGGAGGCCCTTGGACCGAGGCGAGATCAGGGCCTTGGGTCTTGGTCACTCTTGCAATGACGTTTTAGTTTCACCCCGAGAGATGGAGAGATGTGAAGATTGGAATTAGGGCGGTTCAGGCTCATCACGCGTCAGGCGTTCCTGACTTAAAAGTTATCATTTGAAAGCCAAGGACGACTCTGCCACCTGTCGGACCTTCCGTCAGAAAAAAGGTTACTAAGAACCCATTCTCCTCGTCCCTACGGTGGAGCATTTCACAGAGCTCAGTATAGAGCTCCTCATTTTGTGCCCTTTAGAGCACAGCCGCCTCATTTAGAGAGTTAGCTTCGCTAAGGGGCAGCATACTGCTTAGGTAATTCGCTCTCGGGTATTATCGAGAGCTCTGCCTACGGCCAGGGTTTTAGTTTTCCGACTTCACCAATAATCCATTCCTGACTTGCTTTGTTCAGGCACGTTATCAGAATCCAACCTGGCTTGTGAGTTAAACCCAAATATTAACCCGTGTTAGTACCAAAGTTGAGCTTCTTCTTCCCCGTTGCCAGCTTCACAGATTTTCTGGGCAGGTCTTTTGGGGACTTTTGGGGGAGAGAGGGCCTATTCGGCCCCTATCTCAGTGGCTATCAGCCTTCGGAGACTCTTCCTTGCTACCCCACTAAGCTTAAAAGGCCTTTTTTTAACACGCGGAAATGCCTACGCATACTTGCCTCTTGGGAGCAAGGACGGGATATGTCGGACTCGCACCGACTAAACCCCTATGGTGTTCCACCTTCGTCGTATATTGACAAGGCCACGGGAACGCTTTCGCAAACACTAACATTGGCCGCTCCATGGTAACCCCTCCTCGGAAGAAGACTACTTCTCCACCATCTCCGTTTCAGGTAAGGCGCACCAGAATACATGGCATACCATCCTCCGCGGCCTCCTACTTCACATACTTAACAGACGCCCCTGATTCCGATGCACGAAGGCCATGATGTCAGAAAAACGCGCACTCAGAAGCACTAGCCTTCCTGACCCCAGCGGCTGATCTGGTCTATTGCCCCGTCGTTAACCAATATTCTGCTGCGGAGGGTAGAGAGAGCGGCGGCTCACAAAACCGACACACCTCTCCCCCCGCATCTCCAACACCACTGCATCAATAAACGGTGCGGTCCCATCAGAGCTGCGGAGGATAGGGAGAGTGGTACATCGTCATACCAACAGTCACACCTTGACTCTCTTCTTGGTTATTTTTTATAAACCAGTCAAAAGTAGGTTAAACGAAGTATACGCCGTGGGCGTGGAGAACAAGTGCCTTGAATTAAACACGAGTTTGTAAAGGCAGTTAGCGTGACAAACCCTTGCGTGTTTCAAGGCAGTAGAGCCTCCTAGTGAACGCAGAAATGGAAATACGCGGGCTGGCCCTGCACGTCGAACCTGCCATGTGGGTTGCTTTTAGTTCACCGCAGGTGATCAAGCCACTGCTATTAAGAAACTGCCATGAATGAATATATGAAAAGTGAATAAGCTTAGGGCAAGGTTATAAAGCCCATTTTGCTTCAATCGTTATCCTGGTAACTCTCATGCCCCGTTATATTAAAGCGTAACAACAAAACACCCTTAAACCTTTTAAGGAATAAGAAGAGACCTGTAAATACGGGTAGTATGTAGTAGCCTGTAACTTTATGTTACTTTACTTTTGTATCGGTTACATAACATGCAATATTGTTTTTTTTTTTCAGATACAAAAGGGTACGTGATTCTGAAAAAATATCATATGGAGGTCAGGAAATCTCAAAACATCTTTGTGACTAGATAAAATTTTCTATTGATTGTCTGTTATTTCATACGCAATATTTTCTATAGAGTATAGAATGTTTGAGATAGGGCAAAATAAATAATAATATGAAATTTTATGGGAATGATTTATTGAAATATTTTAGTAGTTATTTATTTAGCAAAAATAATTTTAACTAAATTTGTAAGGATATCCTATATATTTTTTATAGGTTAAGGGTGACAAACGAGCATACAGTCCACCTGATGGTAAGTGGTTGCTCTGGCCCATAGGTATCTACATCTGTCCTCGACTACGAATCCAAATGCAGTAGCGTTGCCACCCATGAGGACTTATATGGAAAGCCTCGTTTCCAGTAGAATGGATCTCCGGTTCTCTATACGTATCATACGAAGCAGCGAACAGCCGCTATTTTACGCTGGTATTCTGTGAGGGCGTGGACCTTTCCCGTTCGGGCTGACCGGGAAAGGTCCACGCCGTAAAAAATTTTTACGATTGAAACTGGAAATAAAAATAAAATTGTTTTTTTTTTAATTATTACCATTTAAAGACCTTTTTTTTTAGTCTTAAAATTTTTTAAAGAGCTTGTGCCGTATGGGACAAATATTGCAAAATATGACGAGAATTCTAATATAACGAAATTTCTAATAAGTGGATGTCAAAAATACGACTTTATTTATTTTAAAACATTAATCCGATTCTTTTGTGTCATCCTATATTATTATGTTTGAATTAAATTAACAGTTATCGTGATTAATAATGTTCTTACTTAAATATCCAATAATTTTGGCATTTCACCTGCTTTTATAGGTTTAAATAGTTACATCCATATCCTTGTTATACCATTCTTACAGATGGAGTTATTTTTTAAATGTATGCATAAACCTGAAGTATAACCTATTTTATAAATTAAAAATGATTAAAATTGGTGATCAACGAAAGCTAATCTTACGCCCACCAGATGTTGCTAGTTGGGACAGAGGTGAACTTATTTGTTACTTACATCGTCAAAAATATATCATCATTGTTAAATTGTGTTTAAAATTAAAATTTTAAGGCTTTTAGTATATATATGTATTTATACAAAACAATGCCGCGGTTTATTCATTTTTAATATAATTAATATAAACATAACTAATATTTCATAAAACAAACTCTGTCAAATATTTCACCTCATTCTTAAATAGCGCCACCCTGGTGTTGGAAAAAATCGTTGGTGCCTTCATTCATTGACTGAGATATCGCATAACATAGGTACAATAAAAAAATTTAGTCACTTGAGAAATACCACTTTTTTGGGCCCGTTACAAAGAAATGTAAGTTATTGTGTTGAAAACAGATACCCTTTTTATCAAAAGAGTATAAAAGTTTTTTGGTGAGTGGGTGTGTAAAAGTCAACAGTTGATTTGTTAGCTCCGTTTTATTTATTCAAATAAAAATAGTTTAATATCTAATTTAAGTTCAATTACTTTCAAATCAGTGACTTAACACATTTTTGTTTACATTGTTATTATAAACATATGTGTTTAAAGAAGATTTAAGAACTTACTTGCATCACCCTACAGCTCCATTTAGCTTACAAGCGAATAACTATATTTACACATTTAAAGTGATTAACGCATGATGTCAAATGTCACCAAGGTTGATCTGGTGCAGAAGGAACTTGAAGTTGATTGGATGCAAAAGATGTCAGAGTTTGAGAAACTCTTAAAAGCTGCTTTCGTCCCATCAAATCCAACCTTGGTTCAGCTAAGTGAGGAATTTTATGCTTTTAAAGACTTAGTGAGCAACATGTTTAGTCTTCTGCAGCAACAAATTCGGAGGTGTACTAATGCAGTTGATGAAATACATATGCGACAAAGGCGTGAGGTACTACTTTATAATAGTATTCCTGAAGAGTCTGGATTAAATGTAGAACAGGAGGTACATGCAATTGTTCATAATAAATTGGGCCTTTCACATATAAGCAACTCTTCCTTGAAGCACTGTCATCGATTAGGAGCTCTAAACAGTGATCAGATAAGAGCTGTACTTGTTCATTTCCAAAATTGTGTTAGTAAATCCGAAGTCTGGAAATCTAAGGCAAAATTAAAGAATACACCATACACAGTATCGGAGTTTCTCACCAAAACGAGACAGAGTACATATAAGAAGGCACGCCGACATTTCGGCATGAATAATGTTTGGACTCTTGATGGAACCATAAATATAAGGCTTCCTGATAGTAGCCGCATAAAAATTTTCACTGAGGAAGAGTTTGATATCCTTCTTACTAAATGGCCCAGCCTAATTCTTCTTCTGTCACTGCGCAGAAAAGCCCATTAGAAACCAGTTCTCAGCAAGGTGGGGCCAGGCGTAGACAAGTCATCCCAGCGGTTCAAAGTGTAGAAATCAAGAAGACACGTCGTGTTGTGCCCAAAAAATAATTCCTCTGTAATCGGCAGTTTGTATTCTATCTTTAGTTCTTAAGTTCTTTTTATTGTATTTTTTTTTTTTTTGTTTGGTTTTCCATTTGTTTGTTGTCATTGTTTGTTATCATTTGTTGACGGTAATTGTATTCATCGTGGACAAGAACACCTTATTTAATGAGCATTATTTGCTTGATTATAAAACAAACATACAGCGGATAATCTAATGGTGACAGTTCGACACAAAGAGTATATAATCACTATGTTTATGGAGTAAGCTTTTGTATAAAGGATAGAATAAGCTGTGTTTGAAAACTAATTGTACATTATTAATCTTGTATTTCGAAACTTAATCGTATTCCTTTGTTTTTTTTTTTTTTGTGTGGTACCTTCTTGCTGCTATGTTAGCAAAATTTAAGTTCTTTTGTATCACACTGTTAAAAATATGTTATTATTGCATTACTGTTTGTTTTGGCGAATTTTGTTGTCAAATAGCATCCATTAAGTTATCTTGTTAATTAAGTGACTTACTTAGTGATTAACTAACAGTAAACTTTTGTCTTATTATGCTTTGATCAAGTAGGTTAGTGTTAATTGCTTTTTTTTAATTCTTATTATCATTGTTAATTATAGATATTCCTTTGCAATCAGTGAACCGTTGGGTGATGTATAATATGTATTGAGTCGTATTTTGTAGTTAGTCTAACAATAATAACGTATTATTATATTATCTAATAACATACTATTATATTATTTTTTTTATTTATTTCAAATTTATCATTCTTATATCTCCATTATTAATGGTAGATATGTCGGATGATGAATCTTTTTATTCTGCCCATGATTCAGATATCTCGTTCGAGTCTTGTGATGGTAGTGATAATATGCCCTCCCTCCGCGATGAGCTGATCAATTTATTTACTCCTTGTAAAAACTTGCTTAATATATGTCATGTCAATGCTCAAAGCATTCCAAGTCATTGTTTTTATTTTGAAGAAGTTTTTTCTATAGATTGTGTTCATGCAATCTTAGTATCAGAAAGTTTGCTAACGCCATCATTAATATCCAGCTTATATCCTCTAAATGATTTTGTTCTTGTGCGTAACGACCGAATTGAAAAAGGAGGAGGTGGTGTTGCCATATACCTTAGAGCAAACATCCCTTATAAAATAATTTTTGCGTCTCCATTTGCGTATTCTGCCTCACCGGAGTTTCTGTTTCTGGAAATTGATATCAAAGGTGTAAAGGCAATTCTTGGGGTAGTATACTGTCCACCTGCTGTTAATTTTTTCAACGCTCTTGAAAGCGCCCTCACTTCCACTTCATCTGAGTACAAGCACTGCATAATAATGGGTGATTTCAATACTGATTCGTTGAGAAATTCTTCTCGTTCTCAAAAATTTCGGTCAATCATAGAGTCAGTCGATCTCCAAATTCTCCCCTTAGCGGCAACTCACCACAACATTGACACTTACGACTCATGGATTGATCATATTATCACGGTTTCTCCCGATTATGTTATTAAGCACGGACAACTATCGGCTTCTGCTTTTTCACGACATGATCTTATTTATATATCATATAAGCTGATTTCACCTAAACTCATTCCCGTCGTACTATACATTCGAAATTTCTCTAGAATAGATTTTGATAAACTTAAAAGTGACGCCTATCGTATTGACTTAACCTCTTTATTTAAATCAACTTGTATTGACGATAAAGTCTCAATCCTTAATAATATAGTTCTTGGTCTGTACAACAAACACGCTCCCAAACATCAAGTAAGAGTGAAGTGTTCACCAGCCCCGTGAATGACTGAGGCCGTTAGGTTGGCAATGACTAGGCGAGATTGAGCATTTGTGAAACTTAAGAAGCATAGTACACAGGACAGCTGAGATCGCTACAGAACGCTAAGAAACAGATGCAATCAGATAGTACGAAATGCTAAACGCCGTTATATCCATAGTAATATTGCAAACTCTTCAACCGCTGATGTGTGGAAATTTCTTAAAACACTAGGTATTAGTAAGGCCGTTACATCTGACCGTAGTCCATCAATCACACTGGATGAAATAAATCATCACTTTATTTCTATTTCTCCTTTGGATCCCACAGTTCGTTCTACGACAATAGCTTCCATTCAATCCATGCCATCTCCTCCTATTCCTTTTTTTCACTTCTTACCTGTGACTGAGGATGAGATACAGAAATCTGTACTAGCTATTAAATCCAAGGCTGTTAGTAAGGTTATGGTATCCATGATCCTTGAGTGCCTTTTGCCTGCAATCACACATATCATAAACTCAAATACCCTTGACTCAGGTCAATATCCTACTCAGTGAAAAAAAGCATTTATGCTACCACTTCCTAAAAGACCTAGTCCCACATTACCTACCCATTTCCGACCAATTTCTATATTGCCATACCTATCTAAAGTTCTGGAAGCCTGTGTTCACAAGCAAATCTCTATGTTCATAACCAAACACAATCTGCTGAATAAATATCAGTCTCTCGGTAGTACTACCACTGCATTGATAAAAGTTACAGATTATATTAGAATGGGAATGGATGAGCAAAAGCTTACGGTGGTAGTGCTTGTTGACTTTTCAAATGCTTTTAACACAGTCGACCACGATATCCTTATAGCCTTCCTAACTAATCTTAGATTCTCAATCCCAGCTTTGAAATGGTTTTCATCCTATCTTCGCGGCCGCCAGCAATCAGTACGATTAGGACAAGAGTTCTCAAGATGGGCTGACATTGAAACAGGCGTGCCGCAAGGCGGAATACTTTCTCCTTTAATGTTTTCTTTATTCATAAATTCTATCACTTGAGTTCTCAACTGTTCGTACCATCTGTAAGCAGATGATCTTCAGCTCTATGTTCAATCTAGTGTTAACGACCTTAATGATAATATTGTTGCGCGGCTAAGTTGACATCTCATCTCATGGCAAGCTAGCTCTAGCGCCATCTAGTGTCGGGTAACAGAGCGAGGAGAGAGCTTTCCAGAAAATGACATAACTAATTTTTTAACCGACAGCGCCATCTAGTATCAAATTGAAGAACTAAACTTTCTAGAAGCTCTACACTCGATCTTTCTGCGCTTGGTCGGTTGGCGCGCGTATTTACTTGAATATTCTGGAATATTCTGGATGTTTTCGTGGAAGAGCCCTATATAAAGACGCTGCAATACGCGATCGGGGAAGTATTGAAGTTGGCGAGACACTCGAAGCTTCGGAGCGGAATAAAGCGAATCAGTGTGATTAATTATTAGTGTTTTTTTAACTTTAATTATTGTAAAGTGAATTAAAGTGTTAATTTAGGTAATTTTATCGGCAATTTTTATTGTCACGAACCTCAAGCTCGTAAAAATATTCATAAACTCAAACACAGCCTCGATGCCATTAGAGATTGGACGTACAGACATGGTGTTTTGGTTAACCCAACCAAATGCAAAGCAATGGTTATAGGTAGTAGCATAATGTTAGCTAAGATTAATAACGATAACCTTGCTCCCATATTTTACAATGGCACGTTGTTGCCATTTTGTAAGTCTGTCAAAAATCTTGGCTTACATATAGACCATACCTTAAGCTGGGAAGTTCAAGTTGCCGAAACAAGCCGTAAAGTAACTGCCACCTTACGTTCTCTTTGTCGTCTCAAAAACTTTCTGCCTTTTAAAACTAAACTTCTGCTAATCCAGACTTTGATATTACCCATTATTGATTATGCGGATGTGTGTTACCTAGATCTATCTCAATATCTTCTCGATAAGTTGGAGCGCCTTCTCAACAATTGCATTAGATTCATTTTCGGCTTACGTAAGTATGACCATATTTCCCAGTACCGATCTAAGCTTAAATGGCTATCTATTCGTCAAAGGCGTAGCTCCCGAACTTTGCAATTTTAAATGACCCCAATTCTCCCTCTTATCTTAAGGATAACTTTCAATATTTGTATTCTACTAACGATAGAGTTCCCCGTCCCAAAAATTGTCTTAAAATTCGTATTCCACCACATACGAGTGGTTTCTATAATTCCTCTTTTACTGTGCAGTCTATACTGCTCTGGAATGCCTTGCCTGTTTATATCAAGAAAACTAATAACAAGAATTTTTTTAAAAGACTAGTTAGAGAATTCTGTCGTAAGAATAATACCACCTGACTTTCCGGCTATTGTTTTAGTGTTGTTTTTTTCTCTTTCACTATAAAATTTGTAAACTATAAGTAATATTTTGTATAATGTATTTTAATATGTATTGTGTTATTTTATTTTTGTCTATATCTAATATTTTATTTACTTATAGTTTTGTATAGAAGTACCCTTTATATATTTATTATTTATCCTATTTTATATATTAAGCAAGTATGTATATTTTACTAACTATATATCTATTCTATTCATTTGCATTTTATTTTGTTTTATATTATTATTATTTATTTATGAAGTGATTGATTACACCTGCCACAGTTTCTCAAATCATCCAGGGTTGACTGGCAGAGAATGCCATAAGGCATTAAGTCCGCCCTTTATATCCCTTAGTATATAAGGTGTATAATGAAGATTAAATAAATAAATAAATAAATAAAAGCGAAAGATGTCCAGACAGATTACATACGCTCGTTATAGTTGTCCAATTACAAGCGTCTTGTATCTCTCTAATTATGTCTCGCCTTCAAAACTTTTCCGCTGGGTCTTGCACGTTTAGACTGTTACGCGTGAAATTGACATCAAAAAAGTATTGCTTAAAATTGCTATCTCTCTCTCACTCGCTCTCTATTTTCACTTAATTTCAATATAAAGAGACAGGCATAGGGATGATTTGTATTATTTTTGTACCTTTCTCTATTACTCTTTTATTATATTTTTTTATAGAATAAGGGTGACAAAACACAGTCCACCTGATGGTAAATGGATGATGTAGCCCATAAACATCACATACATTTATCCTCAATAAAGAATCATAATTCAGATGCGTTGTCACCCTTGAGGACTGATGTTCTACGGTTCCGGTCCTCTACACTCACCATACGAAACACAACACCATTAGGCTGCTATTTTACGCTGGTATTCTGTGAGAGCGTAATCCTAACCAGGTCGAGCCGACCGAATAAAGTATATTTTGAAACTGTCTTAATTATGGTCAATGGTAATAAGTAAGACAGTCAGTTACTAAAACTTTAACGTGCACCATTCATATTTGTTTTTGCGAATTTAAAATCAACTTTGAAGAAAATAATTCACTTGTAACCTTGTTAATTTAGAGGTGACTTGCCCGTCGGTCTAGTGGTCGCAAACGAGAGTGAGTTTTTCAGTCAAGAAATGTTCAGTAGCAACCTAAGCCAGGAAGTAGCGGTGTTTCACCTCAGTATCTTGGAAAGCATATAAAGCCATTGGTCCTGCGCCAAACTTTGAACGAATAGTACATTCGGCCACGCCCCGAGTATCAAATGTTCTTCGGACTTCCTAGTCAAATAGTTAAATATTAGATAAAATTAATCCGCTAGGAAGGAAGTAAATTGTATATAGGAGTAAACTATTGAAGCTAATAAAAATAGTCTTTCTGCACCATAATCAATAGACATTTATCTCATAGCTTTTTGTTAATTTTTATAATACAGAAATTAACCATGTGAGCAAATTGCTCGAAGAGGGGAAGGTCAAGAGTACTCGGATACCTAGACGTGCATGTATGAAGAAGTTAATGAACCTGAAAGAAGCGAAAGAGGTATGTAAGGATCGTGACACTTGGCGATCTGATCTCTCTGGCTACCCCGTTAGGGATTGTGCGTGAAGATAAAAAAAACAGAAGTTAACTATGTACATGATCACGTAAAGGTTAAAAAAAGATAATTATTATGAAATAAATAAATTTTTCAGTTTACCGATTATCAGACTACAAGAAAACATCTTACTATAGTATTCAGTATTCAGCTGAATAGTTCCTAGATATTCGATTTTCGACCGAAGAAAATAAAAGAATCCGAATAGGCCGAACACAGAATAATAGCCGAATATTCGTTGTAGCTTCATCCTGCGCTTGATCAATCTCTGGTTTTGTCAATTTATCGTCCCGTCGGACTATGAGAGTGAGGAAATAGAGTGCACCTGTGCTTATGCATATAAGTACACAGATGGTTATTTTGATGCTTTATTGACGGTGGCGACCGTGGCCGAATTTCAGCCTGAAGAAAATTATTATTAATAAAGGTAATTAGATAAGCTGTAATGAATTAATAAATTTAAGAAATTGTGGTAGAATATTTGTTTTTTATACGTGAGAGAGCCATGGTGCAGTTATATTAGAAGTATAGTTGTAGCACGAAGGGGTCGGCATGACCGGGGAAGAACCACGCTCTCACAGCATACCAGCGTAAAATAGTAACTTAATAGTGCTTTGTTTCCTATGGTAAGTGTAGAGAACCGGATACCCTTTTTACTGGAAACGAAGCATTCCATCTTAGTCCTCACGGGTGACAACACATTTGCATTTTGATACGTAATCGAGGATAGATGTAGATGTCTATGGGCCAAAGCAAACACTTACCATCACGTAGACTGTGTGCTCGTAAGTTACCCTATCCTATTAAAAATATTATTGTAAGTAGTGACATGAACCTGCTCTGCTGCAAAATACTCTCAGAAATAAAAGCAAGTCTATGCTTAATAACAAAAACCTACTGTGTACAATGATCATCGTTATTCATCATCATTAAATATGTAGAAATATTATTCATCGTCATTACAGTTCACTTTTAATTACAATTACGTTGAACATTAGCCTCTCTATAGTTCGACCTTCACCTAACTGCATCAACGCCCTGCATGATTCATAACATTAACACTATCAAGTGCGGGGTCGCTCAGCACTGCGCTCATTCGGCTGCCACTCGAGAACTATTCTTCCCCGTGGATGGTCACTTCACATATGTGTCAAATTTAAAATATACAGACGGCCAGCGGGGATCGCATCAAAGGTACTGCAATACCAAAATAACCTCCCACGTATCAGCAAATTGTTCCTACAAGAGAGGAGACATATGTCAGAGTGAACGACTGCTAAAGCATTATAGTAATTACATAGAAGATATGTATGAAAATTACTCTGAGACTAAAGCTCTATGGAGGCGTGTCGCGAAGCACGCACCCTAGCACGAGTTTCCTCTAGAGTAGCACACAGCTAAAATAACACGATATTTGGTACATTCAACACGGATTTATTTTTATTTACTCTGTTTGCTACTGAAGGTGAACCGTGTGCGTAGCGGGGCGCTCGTATAAAGCTTTCGTTTTCTTGTTCGCTCTGCACATGTTGGTACTTATGGACTGATAAACTTGACGTAATGGATGCTATATCTACTTAGTCGTTGGAACTTCACTAAAGCGTAGAACTATTTACAAAGTTGTTTTTAAACGTAATTTCCATGAAAAGCAGCCATACTCAAAAAAATTAACGTCAATGTATGTACTGCTCAAAGTTGCGCTCTCTCTCTCTCTCTCTCTTTCTTTACTAAATGACAATAGAAAAGATCAGGTGTATATACAGTTAACATATTATGTTAATGAAGCGATAATTTTATAAAGTTGCTTTAAATTGATGAATAAAGAATTCGTTGTAACATGTTCTTAAAATAAATCAGGCTAGGCCTTCGAATTCCCAGAGACCTGAGAAAATTAAATCACCTAATTTAACCGGTCAAACAAAAGAAAGGTAGCAAATTCAATAAAAATAATGCTTTGTTATCTACTTTCAGTACGCAGAAATAAAGGGAGCCAGTAAGTAAGTAAGCTGATTTTTATGTTCTCCATGAAAATTCAGGTTAAACAAATACTTACAACGGGTTTCTGTAAGGTTGATCAACCAAATATTTAAGTATCAGATTGTCTAAACAAAGGACAATCGAATTTTGGATTGCAGAAAAGATCAAACAATGTAGGTAATGTATCCTATCAACGTCATTCAAGCAATGTTTTACGTGCATGATGCAATGGATGCAGGTGGCTATGGACCGTGGTTTGTGGATATCTGTTTTACTACTCGAGTACCTATCGTAACCTTATTTTATAAATACTGGAGTGCTTCGATATCATGACAGTCATTCTGACACTACCCATAATACCCCGTTTTTATAGACACAGCACCGTTCGTTTCTAAAATCATTTTACTTTTAAAAATCAATTTGCTTTATTTTTCGACGTTAGAACTATTTTTCGAATGTACTGTCTCAATAACTTCTGAAGCGATCTCAATGTTGTTGGTAGTGTGCCCGTGGAAGGAAAAGGGGAGATCTGCCGCCGGGCAAGGTGTTCTGCCCGGGGAGTGGCCAACACTCCGTGTGATATTTACGGAGATTTTCAATATATACTGTTTATGATTCAGAATTTTAATAGCGTGATTGAGGTAATTCATTCATCATTTAGGTAATTCACGCTATCAAAATTCTGAATCATAAACAGTATATATTGAAAATCTCCGAAATATTACACGGAGTTTTGGCCACTCCCCCGGGCAGAACACCTTGTCCGGCGGGAGATCTCCCCTTTTCCTTCCACGGGCACACTACCAACAACATTCAGATCGCTTCAGAAGTTATTGAGACAGTACATTCGGTGTGTTTCGCTTGCGGCGCGACGACAGCACCGCCACATCACCCCCTGCTCGACGAATGTGCAAGTGCCAGGAGATTGTCTTGTAGTCTGCGGTGAGAGAAGAAGGCAAGTAATCTGCGAGAGTGCCGTGAAGCAGAGGCGAGCAGTAAGGCTCAGAGCCGTGCCAAATACTGTATAGCGCAGAGAGTAGCTTGAAGGAACAGGAAGCATTATTATTCCAGTGCTGCGATGAACCTTGTGAAGCTAGATGGCTTGCAGTATGTGAAGACTGCAGACGATATCTGCTCGGGAGCGAAATTGGTGGGGTATAATATGACGATAATGAAGCTTGAAGTTTCCGAAGGCTGTTGGTTGCGTGTTCAGATCACGTCGGGGTCACCACTGTGGCCGTGGAAGGGAAAGGGGAGATGTCCCACCGGGCAAGGTGTTCTGCCCGAGGAGCGGCCAACACTCCGTGTGATATTTCGATCATATTACCTAAATCAAAATAATTACCTCACCTATCATTCTGACAATCTCGAAATGTTCTATATATACTGTTTATGATTCGGACTATTTTGATAGCGTGATTTAGGTTTCGGTGTGTTTCGCTTGCGGCGCGACGACAGTGCCGCCACAGTAGCTTATATAAAATGAAACGGAATAAAACCTACAAGCAACTATAACAATTGTCTTTATATAATAATCGCTAAGTGGCCTGTGTATTAACCTTATCGTACACATGATTATTGATCAGTTATTATATAATGCATTATCTTTCTTATTAGCCCTCTACAAAAAGGGAGGAGGTTTACGAATCGGCTGTAGGTTTTCTTTTTCTTTTTTGTATATATTTTACTCGATGCCGTGTAGTGGCGGTGTTAGAATATCCACTATCCCATAACGTCTCCTGGGTGTCGTAAGAGGCGACAGAAGGAAACTGAAATTGAAAATGAGCAGCAGCACCTTCCCAATAACAACTGAAAATAATAAAAATCTGCGGTTTCCAATCCGCTTGCCAAGCGGAAATTAAAAAATCAAAAAGGAAAACCACTCCTACAAGGCAATATATTGAGGAGTTCTATGTTTAGCAATGGACTTTTATGGTTTGTATTGGATAATGGATGAGGTTATGCTATGTGATATCTTAATCAATTCTAAACCAATTTTGTTGAATCTGTTTTTATTAAATAGGTACTTGAAGAGTGGTCTCATTAATGGTCTCGTGGGCCCTACAGGTGGCAAGATAGACGACGATTATATTAACGAAACGATTTGGAAAACATTAAAATTGTGATTTTCCTATACCCAGTCAAATGGGTAAAAACATATTAAGGAAAGTCGATTTCAAAAATCTGAACTCGACGCCTTAATTCTTATATAAACCACATCTTAGCGTCGCGCCAACTTCAGAATGTGAACTTATTCTTTTTAGCTCTTGAAGTCAACTTTTATTTTCATGGAAACTTGATTTTCAATTCGATTAGACGATTTAATTAAAATTAGATGTAGCTCGAATGGGTCAGCTCTACAGGTGCAGGACCACACTTTCACAGAATACCAGCGTAAAATAGCAGCGTAATGCTGCTGTGTTTCGTATGGTTCTCTACTTTTAGTAGAGAACCCGTGACCCTTTTTACAGGAATCAAGTCATTCTATCTTAATCCTCAGGGCTGACAACGCATTTTCATTTTAACCCTTAGTTGAAGATAAATGTAGATGATAATTGTAAACAATAACTTTAAAGCAATATTATTAAACTTACTATAATACAGAATATAGAAAACAACCTTGTAGTGGCGATGTAAGAATTTCCACTACCCCATACCATCCTGTGGATTTCTTTAGAGGCGGATCTCTTAGATTTAACTTTTTACTTCCCGACGTTTCGGGTGCTTTTCAGCATGATCACGGGGGGAGACTGAGGTGTTTGACGTCCCGATGATACAGTTATCCCGGCTACGTTAAGCTTTTTAACATTAAGTTTGGGTTCGATCTACGTAGAATGACCATGAGTCATGACCATGAGAGAAAGACCAAGAGGGCCATTATATCAATATATAATTTAAAACCAAAAGAGTCACTGAGACAAAAATTTAAGGAAATTAATATATGAACTCTGGCTTCTCAATACATTTACAAAAATGTAATGTACGTACACAAAAATAAAAGTAGTTTTGCGAAAAGAAGTGATATTCATTCTGTAAATACTAGGAACAGACACAAGCTAGTAGTACCAGTTACTCGACTCCACCGAGTCAGTAATTCATTCTTGGGGCGATGTATACGCTTTTACAACAAAATTCCAGAAAATATACAAAATTTGTCATACACAAAGTTCAAAAATGTTATTAAACTAAGTTTGTATAAAAAGGATTATTATAATATTAAGGAATTTATGGATGATAATAACCCCTGGGATGGGTGATCGCTACCAAGCTATTTCTAATTTGTCTTGTGTTGTTTATTGTAAACATGATTGTAAGCTATTATTGGAAAAAAGTCCCGCTGGGTTTCTTGCTGGTTCTTACCAGGACAGAGATTTTTTTGCGAACCAGTGGTAAATGAAAAAAGTGACTGTCAATAAGTATTGTTATAATCTACATTGAATAAAAAAGTTTCTGTTTCTGTTTCTGAGTGCTGTAAAGCACCCGTAACATCTGTAAGTAAAAAGTTCAAATAAAACACGACAAAACCAGTAAAATTATTTTCATCTACTGCGTTATATTCGCGTAAATATAAGAAATAATCATTCAACTAGCATACATATCGACATTTCTAAACTCATGCCTTAGAAGGAGTCGGTCGAAGTAATTTATTTCCAAATTTTAAATTATGACTTATCCTAGTTTCTTATCACAAATTTAAATAAAGTTTAGTCACTACATGAATGCCTATAGCATAATCATCATCACTACAGACCTTTATACGTTCACTGCCAAACACAAGCCTCCCATAACGTATTCCAGAGTCAACTGCGTCCAACACGTCATGCAAGTAAAATAGTGCGTTAAAACGGCCGTTGTGACATGACATTAAACGTTTGCTACAACTGACAAAACTTTAATCGTTTTAGTGGGAAGAATGTATAAATCACGTTCCGATGCGAATAGCGTAAGAGATTGCTCAAACCTAACAGACTTTACTGTGAACGTGGTGGAGTTATGCTGCAGATATATTGTGGTTGTAACACGAATGGGTCGGTTCGACCAGGGAAGGACCACCCTCTCACATATTAGCAGCGTAAAAGAATAGCTCAATGCTGTGTTTCATATAGAGAGTCAAGAGGACTGTAGAACCTTTTAACCGTAAACAAGGCATTTTTTCTTACCTCTTAAGGGTGACAATGCATCTGCATTTCATTCCTAATCTATATGAAACTAATCACATCATTTTAAGTAATACTCGGAATTAGCTAATGAACTTTGTTACACCCACATTTCTAAAAAGTTATGAACAGTAAGAAGTCTATTGCACAAGTGCGTGTTTGTAGACTTCATATATCTCTGAAATACATTTAAATACTCAAATCAGAATTTCCTCACGATGTTTTTCTTCACTTCCAAATGCGTAGTAAATTATTTAAAATATGAAAAGGAATATAATACCATGCGTATTTTAAATTCAAGTAGATTTACATAAGCAAATTATAAAGGGCTAGGGCCTTGTGTACTTGAAATTTGCAGACATATTGATTGCCTGTAATCTCCGAGTTCGTAAACATTTTCTACATTCAGCAAAACCAATAAGTACTTTACTGATGTCAAACGGGCCGTTCAAATTTTATGAAGTGAGACTTTAATTAAAATTCTATTGTCCTAAATATGACTTTTGTGTTTTAGGTTCATTCATTGATACTATATGTCGGAATAATACCCTTCTAAGAGCCGATTTTTTGCATTCCCATTTAAAATGTATTGTCATTATAAAATACAACACAAATTATTACAACTTACAGTTTTACAAATTAAAAAAAATTGTAATTTAATACTCACATAGGCAGTGAAACTTATTTACGGCGTATCATTATTCTTTCATTTTAATACTCTACTTGATTTTTAAAATAATTATGCATTATTCATGCAACCCCGGCGGTGAACGTTAAAAGAAAACGTGACGTTTTAGATTTTATTACCGTACAAAATTTATCCACTACTTCGATATTATAAAAGTTTCACTTCAATTCAATGTAGATGTCTATGGGCCACACATGAAAGTGCCCAAATAGATTTTTTTAAAAAAACCATTATTTACTAATGAAGGACAGTGATTATTTATACCCTTTGGGTTTAATCTTGCATTCTGTAGGTATAACGACAGGTGCCTGTGTTCAAAAAAATCGACATAATTAAGTTGTTTCTAAAAATATTTAAATTCCAACAATGACTACCAAAAAACCTTTCCGTGGTTATTATATTAATAAGTAGCACCCCGCCCCAGGTTTATCTTTATAGGATATATTAATGTGGCGTTATTTAATCAAAGACCGTTTATAGGAATAATTTGGCATTTCGCATATAAACTACAGAAACACACTAGATATAAAATTATTTTATTTTATCCTGGTGAGAAAGGGCGCAAAAATGTTATTTCTATAAAGTTCAATATAAAGTCAAAATATCAATCTCTGACAACGATGCATTCAATCTTGTGCACAAAAATTGGATGCAACTGCGCCGAACTGGCTGCAAAAATACACTTCGAAATTTTTCTGTTGTATTTATTGTGATTCTTATATTTATAACAACCGTATTTTAATAGTACAAAAGCTCTGTTGCGGTTAATATTATTATAATTTAATAATCAATGTAGGATAAAAATATTATCTTATAGTCTACAATTAAATAGCGACCAGTCTGTGACCAGCTGTGGGATGTATATAGGCTGTAATTTTAACTTTTATCTTTGAATAACTTATAGCTATAATTTTACGGGGATATAAGCTAATTAATTCTCAAACCTTTATTATAATATTCTATGTGCATTAAGTCAGTGCTTAAAAATATAGTATTTCCGTTTATATAAACGGAATGTATATCATTTCTGCTTTAGTCCTTATTCTGAGGCATTAAGCTTACGTAGAAAGATGTCATCGGATATCGAAAATGATATCTCAATCAATCTATCATAAACGCGGGGGCAACATTAATTTTATGATTTCTCAATTTGACTATAAGTTTTTTTTGTATATAATATGTGTATGTTACGAAATAAGATGGTCTATTATAATACGCTTTTATTTTTTTTTTTATTAGTATTATTTATTTCAGGGGTGGTCATATAAATTTGAACAAAAATTCATCACTCCCAGAATAGGGATTGAAGTTAATGATTTTTTATATTTACGTTAACATTAAACATTCAAATAGAACTACTTTTTCTAGATTATGGAGTATTATTTTATATTCCCGACGTTTCGAGCACTTTAGAGCAACTATGTTCACGGGGACTCTGAGTTATTTGACGTCCCAAATCATAGTTAAAGACGGCTACCTCCAGATAAAAATTATAAGCGGCAATAGAGCGAAGTATGGGATCGAAAATCTTTGCTCGGGATCTTGGAAGAAGTCACATCACAAAACTCCAGACGCAAGCAAAATCTTCACGTCAAAGTCTTAGGTTCTCTTTGAGATCGAACACTATTATGGCAAACAATATGCCTCATATAAGCCACAACCTGACCCTAAATTAAATGATCCCAGAGTCATGTTGACCCGCCACTATACCGGCGAGCTCCCAGACTGTGTATATATATATATATATATATATATATATATATATATATATATATATATAGTATATCGTGTTTCTTGTTTATTATATGAGGATACTTTAAATTACTTAAATGTGTATATTACTTAAAATTAAAATTACTTATATGTATTTTTTTCAGCGTCGTGCATATAGTTAATAAGCATTTAAAACTGCACTTGACACTTTAAGCTAGCACGTATAATTAAAGTCAAGTCTCACACACAGTCGATGGCTCCGTGACCGTGACACAATGGCTTTGCAAGGAGTTGCAGCGCTGAGAGCCGTGTGTTCTAATCCTGCACGGAACAAGTATTTTGTATGTCCTACAAATAATTGTTCAGAGTCTTGATGTTTGTCCTTGTTAAATTTATGTATGTAGAATCCCTACGATACAGGAGAAAATCCTTGTAGTAACACTAGGTAATGCTAGGTAATACTATTAAAAAAATTAAGACCATAAAATTGAAGAACGTCATAACTCATGTGTTTTTACAAATCCAAATAATCCAGATTATGTATGTAAACGCAATCAAAAATGCTTACTCTTTTAAATTCTTAAAATAGTAACAAAGGGCGTGGGATGAATAATTAATCACACTGAATACACAATCACTTACATAATGAATTAGAGAGCAGACTATAAAGCTTTGACTATTTACGGCCTATAAACATTTAGTGTAGTTTTACTTGTTAGGTGACCTTACTTGACTACAACCTAAAACTGTGTTGATATAATTAAATACTTATTTGCAACTTTTGCATATGATATTGCAATCTATCCATTCATCCCGTACACCCATTACCCATCAAAGTGAACTGTTCAACGTAAGCCTCTCCACAGATTGCCTCAGAAATGTGCCATAGTTTTAATTTTCTAGTTGTAGGTAAAAGTGTTTCCATTTGTGGCTTCTCACGACAACCAAGGGATAATATGTGGCAGTGAATATTCTTACACCGTCACTACCGGCCGCTTCTCGCTCTCGATTACTTTAATCACTTCTCGGCCTAAGGTATTTTTTTTTTTGAAATATTACCGCCCCTCGCTAAAATTGTCTCCTGTATGGTGGAGTTTGCGACCGCAATACAAATGAGTTGAATCGACCAAGGAAAAACACGCTCACACAAAATAACAGGTTTAAATAAAAGCATAATGCTCGTGCTGCGTGCAAAATGTGACTGACACTCTAACTTAGTTCTGAGGTAACAATGCATCTGCATTTTGATTCTAAATCGATGATGAATGTAGTTGTTTATTGGCAACAGCAAATATTTGGACATGAGCTTCTCCCACTGGAGAAGGGGTTTGCTATCAACGTTTAGCTCACGAATTGGCGATCGCGTCGTTGGCTTGGACCAATTGTGTCCCATCCATTGTAAGGTGGCATTGTTGTATCTACATACCTCTTTAGGTTTGATGGTATTCGTGTGTTGGGCAGAGTTTATCAGACCGATACTCAGAGATTGCAGTACTAATACATCTTCATAATTTAAAAGACTCACGATAACTAAATGACAAACAACAGTATTTCTATTTGGAAATAGTAAAACCAAGTCTCACAATAAGTATAACATTTGAAGCACATTTAAAATCCTTATATCCAGCAGCGGTTCAAAACTTCGTAAACGTGATATTTCAACAATTTAAAAGCTCGTTTGTATATATGAAAACATTATTCTGCAAATTCCAGTTTTCACAAGTAAAATTACATTATATATATTTAGCAATACACAGTTAAAATTATCAAACAGATTTTACGGAATGAGCAGACCCGAGGGAGGAAATCTACTATAATTTATTAAATCATCGTATATTACAGTGTAGTGGCGGTGTAAGAATATCCACTACCCCATGTCATCCCGTGGTTGTCGTTAAAGGTGACAGAAGGAAAAAAATCGGGGGGATGAGCAGCAGCGTCTTCCTAATAACAACTAAAAATAAAAACTGCGGCTGCCAACCCGCTTGCCAAGCGTGCCAACTATGGCAAATACCGCCTCTTTGGCAATCTGTTGGGGAGACCTATGTTTAGCAGTGGACTGTAGTGGTAACGGTAACGATATACTTTTTTGTATGAAGCAGAGAACAGTCGAAAATGTTTCCAGACTTATACTTAACAAACAATAAGCTTACTTTTAATAAGCAGTTAGCTATAAATTCGAGGGATGTAACTAATGAATTGAAAATATTAATTTAACACATTTTCTGCCAAACACAAAAATACGAATTTAAGTTATATAATTATAAACAACTCAACAAAAATGTGTATAATTTCAGTTTTAATTAAAAATATATAATATACAATTAAAATTGTTTTATATTATTTTATTTATTACCTTTATAATTCTTATTAAGAGTTTTCACTCATAAGCTTTTATACGCCGTTCAGCAGAAGTTCAGATACACGATACACGGTCAGAAGAATTATATATGCAAAGATGCTTATTGTCGTTTGTAGTTAGCAAATTAATTATTATTACTTATATATTTAAAGGTTATCACAAAAATAAGTTTAAACAAAAGAGAGGCAGAAAATATATTAATAATTAGCAGAGAAAAAAAATACTCTGATGAATAAAATATTCTCGAAACATGTATAGTCCGTCAACTCGAACTAGAGCAGCGTTATTGCTCCTTACACTCTTAGAAATGAGAGGAAACCTGTATATTACAGTCGAGCTTAAAAGGCCATATAAAACCTGTAATAGAACAGAGGTTCAATTACTTTGACTGAATGTTCATATATTTTTAATAAAGGTTATCTCTGTTCGTGCCGCGCCGGAAAAGGCTTGCATGGGCAACGACAGTCCCACCATCATATCACCTACAAGTACACTAGCATAGTGAGCGCATATTAACTTATTTATATTACTTATTATTGTAAAATTTATATTCATTATATCCTTCTATCAGTGACCAATGGCTTTCATTATTACATAAGTTAACCTAACATAAGAACAAATGGTCTTTCGACAATAAATTTGAAGAAACAAATAGCACAAAGGAGCTACGCGAATACTGTTCGCTATCAAACCAGAAAGCAAGTAGAATTCCGCAGCCAGTATCTAGAACATCGTTTGCAGAATTACCGTGGACTTTCACCTAAGCATCGCAGAGGTAATATAAAGTATATTATGTTCTTTGTACACGATTCGAGTAGATTCGTTTCAATTTTCTTATTAATCTGACATTCTTCAATATACACTAGGATTTTCTCTTGTATCTTAGAGACATTTTAGAAACATAAATAACATAGCCAAAATGTCACCCAAGCTGTACAAAAATTAAACTATTTTTATTAATTTAAATAAAACAAACAAAGAATAACTATTAAAATTTCATAGCAGCCTTTGAAAATGATGAAGTTTAAAAGTATTTAAAATTTTTACTTCTCTTTGAAGTCACTCTAGAGCATAAAAGTACCTTTAATGTGGCCGTATAATACTAAAAAGAGCAGAGTAGGGAAAAACAATAAATAAACTCATAAGAATACTTTTTTTGATGTGCTATCTATAAAAACAAACCTTCTATTAATGAATAAATAGAATAAAATAATCAAAATACACTGACGTATAGGGTTTTATTTATTTATTTAATGCAGCAGCAGCTTAAACATGTGGCATTACATAGTAGGATATGATTATTTTACTTTATAACTTGCAACACTAAATCCGTCCGTCAAGTGTCAAAACGGTTAGTGTCAAACTTGATGGAATACTTACAAATAATATAAATATTTTAGAAGATTGAAAAACCTGCTGTCCCTGTTTTTTTTTTTTAAACTAAACTATGTGTCCTTAACATCTGGGATAAACGCATACACATTAACCTATATAACCTATCCTTCATTAAATAATAACTTAATGAATATCTACATTACGTAATAATGATTAAAATCGAGTGACAAAATTAACTTTCTTCAACCTTCATAACTTTTGATCACTACTGCGTAGCTATATGCACTTTTATAATTATTGATAAAGAAGATATGTACTTTCAAATGACATAAGACTTTATCTCTGTACTGTGTGGGGCACAGGCTCTTTCACAAGTACAAATTTAGACCCGGACAAGTTATTTGTGGGTCATACAACTACTTATTCCGTGTGGTATTCGAACCCGCGGGCTTCAGCGTCGCAACTTATTGCTAAGCCACTGCGCCACAGAGCCGTCATCACATTCAACGTTACATTGCAGTTTAGCAAGTAATTCAATTTCGTACAGCCGTTTTCAAAGAAAAGCCAACAACGTTCACTGTGTAGCATTTTAATCGAAGATCTTTTGAGAATAAATAGCTTTGTGGACGTTTCACTCGAATCCAATTTCCGGTTAAAATCATTTACGGCAGATGTGTCAAAGGTTTCGTATAAGTAACTTAAACTTTATATATATAATTTTATAGTATGCTAACAGCCCGGGTTCCATCTTCACCGCCACTATATTTTTTACACGCTAGAGCCATGCTGCAGCTATAGTATGGTTGTGGCAGGAATAGTTCGGCTTTACCGGGGAGGAATAACGCTCTGATCAGAACACCAGCATAAAATAGCAGCTCAATGCTACTATTATATATTGTATACGTATCGTTGGTGTAGCGAATCGGAGTCCATTTTTATTAGAAACGAGGCATTCTATTTTAAGGAATAAGGATGATAAACGAGCACGCAGTCCACTTGGTACTTTGGATCACAGACATCTACGTTTATCATACATTATGAATCAAAATGATGATAAAAAATCATGATTTCACGTGTAGTGGCAGGTTATTTCATAAGTACTGTTTAAAAAATATATACGAATAATTAATATGAATATAGTACAATCTAAAATGTAATATATTTTTGTATGCGAGTGTGTATATGCACGTGTATGTATATGTATTTTTTTTAACAATTAATGTTATTCTTAAAAATGTACACTTTGAGTGAATGGTTGATTTATTTATTTATATTTTTTTAAATGGAATATTAGCACCGATAACAGCGCGGGCGCAATATCGAATAAATACTATTCAGGGCTCCGCTGAAAATCAGCGCTGCTGCAGTACGTGTGGTAGCATATGCTGAGTCGGAATCCTTTTTTGGCATCACATCACTCACTCTTGCCGAGACTTATTTTTACTATGTTTACCATCTTGTACCTTGTGTGTTTTTTATGTTTTTATTTACTTTTAAATGTATATTTTGTGAGTGTATTGATGCAAATAAAACTTATGTCTATGTCTACTTATGTCTATGTCTATGTCTAAAATGCGGGTCATAATTTGCGAGCTGTTAAGACATAAATAACAAGTGTCAAGAATTTTGCCCGTCCGTCAAGCAATTTATCTGATAAACATAGAGGTCTTATCCTGTTAAATAGAAAATTTAAAAAAAAATGTTTTCCTATAACCATCTTATGAAGCTTAACAGATTGTAAAAAGAAAAAAGAATAGAAGTGAAACCTTCAGAAATTAATATAATTTAGATATATATGTTTGTCTCTTTTTAGTTTTGCTTTTTCTTTTCATCAAGTTTCATATCACAACGATTCTAAGGAAGTTTTCTCTTTAAAATGTTTTGAAAAATACTTTCTTGTTTGCAATTTTGCACCAAAATTGTCTTCACACTACTGTCTATATTTTACTAATTTTGATAAAACATTTTATTTCAACATTATTTCACCATATTTTTTTAGGAATAATCGCAAGAAACTGAGTATAAAATAATTTTACAATATTTGAACAACTTGCTCAAATTCAAGACCATGATCCTAATTATTGTCAATCACTCTCAAAAACTTCTGAAAAATATCCTAATTCATTGAGAATATACATTACTGTCAGTCAACATCCTTTTGATTTAGAGGTAACAGTCAGTTATAATTATTATAACAAATTTAACACTGTCACATCCGGGCTGATGAAGTTATTATGTGCATATTGTTTTATTATTTTTAGTATCTTATATCGATTCTTATTGATTAAAACGACTTTTACGGATTTTAGCGCGTTTGGTTTATTTGATTCTTATTTCTTGTCGTTTCGAGTACTTTCCACCACCCATGGTAACGGAGGACTAATGTGACTGACGTCCCGATGTCAGTGTTAACCCGAAGTACCTTCAGCTTTTTTAATTAATATTTGTAGTCCGATTTACGCAGAATGAACTTACTGTGTCTTCAGGTGCAGTGAGGAGGGCTTTCTCCTCAGGCTTCCATGAATATATCGGCGACAATGGGAGATACAGGTGTGCCTATCACAACACCATATACTTGCTTGTAAAACTCTTCCTTTTACGATAGGTATAGATATTTTGCTGACATTTTATTTTCATATAGCAGGTTCTGCACGACACCAAGCTTCGGGTCCCGCGCCTATGTCTCAGGGACAGAGTGAAACCGGCCTCAATGGAGCGTGTGCCTGCTGTACTACCATGTGTCAGAGGTATCAATCTACAAGCTGATGAAGTAGATTAGTCAGTTCTTACCATCCGTCAAATGTCATATTCCTCTACAAGATAAAGCAGTGTCCAAACTTGATTGTGAATGTGGTCTCTCATATATAGGAAAAACAAAAAGATCAATTAGAACCCGCGTAAAAGAACATATAGTTGACGTAAAGCATCACCGTTGTGCGAAGTCTGCAGTTTTTGATCATATCCTAGACGGCCGCCACCATTACATAAGATTTAAAAGACCACAAATCCTCGCGAAAGAACATCGATTCCTACCAAGGATAACTCATGAGACCATTTAAAAAAAACTCCCTAATTTCAATAGAGAAGGAGGCTGTGTACTACCACCGGCTTAGGACTATGTAATTAATAAAATTAAAACTAAAACCAAGCATACCACTGCAAGACTTCAAGAGCCAGTAAATTCTTTCTGCGTAGATCGAAAAAGCTAAGGGCTAACTGATATCAGGACGTAAGTCACCTGAGTTCCCCTTAAACATGGGTGTTGTAAAGCACCCGAAACGTCGGGAATTAAAAATCAAATACGTTAAACGCGATAAAATTCGTAAAAGTAGTATTTATCAATGTGTAGTGTTCGTGTAAATAAAAAAAATTATTTTTAGGTTATGTCAATTTATTTTTAATCAGAATCAAGCAATTTTAATTTAATATTAATTTTGAAGCAATATTTTAATAAAGAAAATTCATCACATAGAACTGCGCTGAAGGAAAAAAATTTATTACATTATGTTTTAATGAATTAAGTTAATTCCAAGTTCTCCGCGATGAATGTCGCTGGTAAAAATATAAAGAGTCTTTATATATATAATAAAGAGTTGTTTTCTTTAACAAAACTGCAACATCGAAGTCAAAATTATTTTGGAAGACTTTATCAAAAACTTTAAATAGTAATCTTCATGGTGTTTAAGTTACATTTAGATAACAAAATGCTGAAAATTTATAAAATATATATATTTAATTTGTGCACATAAAAAAATTTGAAGCAATACATTTAGCATGAAATGTCACGAGCCTGTAATTAGGTGCAATCAATCACGATAACCTAACTGACAGCTCTCGGGCTTCACTAATAGCGTAGTATAAGAATATGGTTTAAAGAGGCTTTCTGAGACAAGGATAAATAAACTTCCGTTGCTATATAATTTAACTTTAAAAATAAAGAAACCGACTTCAAAAGCAAAATATAATAAAATGTCTTACACCTATAGCATATGTCATACACTAATAGCTTGTGAAGTCAGTACTTTAATTTGAATTGTTTTTTTTTTAATTTCCGATCGAAACTCATTGTAGCCTAAATCACGGTCTCAAAGTTCCGAAGTAAAGCAGTATTTTCTATAGAAATAGCTCCGAACTACCACCAGGAGCGTTGGCCACTTGCCCGGCGAGCGATCTCGTCTTTTCCTTCCACGGCCAAAAGTTGACAAAGTATCACAATAATCTGATGAACGGTATGGCAGCGTATACAAATAACACAAACATACATCAATTTATATATCTAGGAAATACATCAGGAGAACCCCTTTTCTGATCCCTTAAATACATCAGGATAGGGTTAATCGTTTAAAGTACTATAAAAATGAGAGCGGATGTTCAACTTGCTCTCATACTTGTGCAATTTATCGTTATCATGTGTATTATGGGGTAGTTGACTATCTTACATTGCCACTACACGACGAGACCTTAAAATATTTAATAATAATTGCAAAATGCTAGTACTATAAGTTTAGAAATAATTAATTTCAAAAGTTATATGAGCATATCGAATCGCATGGTCAGAAAGTTCATGTTTTAATAAACAATTTTAATACAAAACCGCCAATGTTAGTATGTTTACGCTAATAATGCGTGAACAAAAACCTTTTTTAATTAAATGAAGTGTTCGAATTGTTTCGCATGTTTATATGACTGGTTAATAATACTACGAACATTGAATAAAAAGTTAGAAAAAGTTATGTTACATATACATTTTAGGTGACTTCAAAAAAAAAAGAGGCGGTTTGCAATTCGACTGTGGGTTCATGTATGTATGTTACGTCAATTGTGTTGTTGTTTATGTTTTATTACATAGATCTTCATGGGCGATGATATTTAAATTTGGAGAAAAAATTTCATCTTCGTATTTATGGCAAAATAGGATATAAATTTTATAATTTAACTATTTTTAAGACATTGTGATTTTGAAATTCCTTAATCCACTTAAAAAGGTAAAAAATAACTTATGAAAAAGTACAAGCCGACCTCAAACAACTACAAAGCATAAAATAATTTCACATTCTGTCATTCAAGTTCATTCTTCAAGTTGAGTATTTGATTTTTGTTACCTTTTTTGCTTTTGTTTTCTTAGTGAAATAAAACAATATTTGCAAGTTTGCTTCATCGTTTGTCATGAATTTCAGAAGAGGCTCTATAAATCATTGGAGCGATGAAAGAAGAGAAGAGTGTTTCAGAAGAGTGAACCTTTTCGAGTAAATGACCTATGTTATGATGACATCTACGACTGGAAAAGCGTATGTACTCAAATGGGTATAATGCTGCAGAAAGATGATGAAAACCATCTCGCTAAGATTGGTGACATGAAGATAATAAAGCTCTTGAAAATGAACCTCGGGATATATACTTATATACATACTTTTAAAGGTCATACTCCGAAGAAGACTACAAGAAAGCGGTAGTCATAAAGTGAAGAAGGGAGATAGATATTGTCGTATCAAGAGCATATGAGGGATAGCTTGGAATATCAGAGAGAAAAAAAGCAGATCTCATGGAATTTGTAGAAAAAAATTTATTTCCAAGATATTATAGGTCCTTCTTTGAAGGTTTATAATTTCTTGCATGTTTAAATATTTATTTTAATTTTTATTGTTTTTGGTAGGTATTTTTTAACTTACTTTTAGTTCTACTTTTTGAACGATTCCAACTATTACGATAGTTAATAGTGTCATGATATGTGTCACATAAATTATGACTGATTTTAAGATCTCATGGTTTTTAACATAATAGAAAATATCTTAAACAAAGTCAAGTAGCTACCATAGCCATAAGTTGTGGCATTTAAAAGAACATATTATGTAAAATAAGAAAAGTTAATACTTTTATCGTTTTCAAGTCACTATGTTACAGTTAAAGTTAAATTTTTTAAATAAAGTTATATATCTACAACAAAGCATTTTAATCAGTTACGCATAACAAAAAGAAAAATACAATATTTCCTAAAATGTGTTATCTTGTAAAGTTGCACAATATATTTTAGGTTTTTTCAGAAACAAAGTGATATATCATGATTTATTACACTTTTTCTTATTGAAAATGTTTTTTCTCGTAAAATATATGTCAAGAACGTAGTTTATTTCTATCAAAACTACATAACTTGACAAAAAAATACATAAATCTTTATTACAGAACTATCTAAAAATAAAATAAGACACCCTTTTTTAACATTTGAATTCTTTAGGCTCGTTTTCTGAAAAGTCAGGTATTTTGAAATAAAACAGTGTTGCAGCAAATGAACGATTATCGGACGATATCTACGTTAGTCTATAACACTATAAGGAATACGCTATATCAGTACCATACGGTGATACGTGATTATTAATAGATTTCATTTGCTTAGATTTAGAGAATATTGTAATATCTAAGTATTGATTAATATATCTATGATACACTAAAACGAGTCTTGTAGTATATCGTAGTATACGGCGTTAAATTTTCTTTTTTATATATGTTGCTGAAATATAATAGCCGTATACATAGTGTATTACATACATATAATAGATATTTAACGATAGTATTATTTCTTCGAGTTCAATGTTAGATAGTAATAACATCCAGGTCCAGTGTGACTAATAAACAATGCGATAAAAATGTTGTACACGTTTCCATTCATTCATCTGCTACGTCCTCAAAAAGTCCACTGCTGAACATAGGCCTCTCATACAGATTGCCTTATAAAGATGATGCCATATTTACCACACTTTCCACGCTTGGCTACCGCATTTTTAATGAATTTTCAGTTATTTTTAGGAAGATGCTGTTGTCTATCTCCTGTTTCAACTTCCTTCTGTCACCTCTTACGACACCCACGGGACGATGTGAGGTAGTGAATGTTATTACATATGTACATAAATTGAATTAAGTCTACTTTTTCATCAGCCCAAGTGAAATTACATGATTTCGTATTCTTTTCATTACATTTCCTATGGAAATTTTCGCAATGCGCAAATTAATTAAGCAGATTACCGCTCCCATACCACCGCTCATTATAATGTTGCGGTTTTAGAGCAACTTCATAAAAGTGAATTTAAACCTAATAATATTTTCATTTCTTTTTCATTCTAGCCCTTCAACCCCTAAGCGGTCGAATTCGACCGCGGCGCTTTTCCGTCAAAATTCAAGCGATTGAATTAGACCGCGCACACCCATAGCATTTTAAACTATTAAAACTTATATTTAGGGACTATTTTCTACAAAGAAGTTTGGCATTATAGAATCAATATGAAGTTTTCTATCCTCTAGCCTGTAAGCCAAGCCATGCGCACTTTCGATCGTACAATACCTACCGTACGTCCGCCAAGCAGTGATCTAATTTGATCAGAATTATGTAAACATGTGTACCTATGAAAAAACTATTTTTTCGTTTTAAACAAAACCAAAGACACTATGCAATAGATAATAGTATCAAAGACAAAGATATGCTCTTTTATTTTAAACCATAACCTGGCAATGTTTCTTAGAAAAAAAAAAAAAAAAAAGAAATCACTCTGAACTTTCGGCGTTCCACGTGTCGATTTGATGAAGGTGCTCCGTCTTTTTTTATAGAATTTTATATTTGTGTCTGGACTAAAAACGAAAGTATTATACTTTTTTATATTCCTTGTAATATAGTGAACACATATATATATAATTTGTGGTATAAAAAAGTGAAAAGTAAATTGCCAAAAGTGCTTCAAAATCTGGAAGGCCCATTATGGCGGCTGGGTCATAAATGTGGTATTTTTCACATTCTCATTTATTTTTAGTGTAAAATGTAAGTAAAAATAGTTTTCTTACATATTTCAAATAACTTGACGTTGTATTTATTTCAAATTCACACAAAACTATTTTAGAAATATTGTTCTAAATGTCACACAGATAAAATATTATTATTAAATTTTTTTAAATTCTTTATATTTTAATATTTTGGTATGAGTAACGAATGGAAACACATAAAACATAAAAATATACATATTTCCAAACATTTTAATATAAATTTCTCTAAAAACAAAAGTGTAGAATTCAAATTAGTAGTAATACAGCTATACAGGGTAATTTACGTATTTTATTACAATTTCTAGCAACCAAAAATAATTTTATTCGATAGTTTATACATTCAACAAGAATTCCTGTAAGTTTTATCCATAAATATTGTTTCAAAGTGAAAATATAGCAAAATTTGCAATATAGCAAAAAAATTTGCTAATTTTCAAATTTTGCCGCCATTACGGTCCCGAGCGAACGGGATTATAACATGTCGCGCGCTGTCAGAGCTTACAGGCTGTAATAAAAGTAGTTATTCAATGGATATTTATTTATAATCTACGTTCATTTCGTGCGCCATATTCGCGTGAATGTTATTGTGTTGATTTTTGGATTTTCCTAGTGTTTTAGTATAGTGTTTTATTATAACATTTTAATGAAAGTTTTTGTGTGAATATAATTTATCTTTTTACATAAATAATTTCGAGTAATATACATATATTGAAATAATTGTGATTTTTACGCTGCTGACATTCGCATGCTATGTTTTGTTTTTGTTATCAAAATACAATAGTCCTTTTTTAATTAAATAAAACCTGACTTTTATATATAGAATTTTGTATAGATTTTATAATGCTAAACTTCTTCTTAGAAAAGTAGTCTCCAAAAACACGTTTTAATGGTTTTCAGTGCTGCCGTCGACTGCATGAGAATTTTAAGGGGACTGAGGGGCTAGATATCTACATTTATCCTCAATTACGATTCAGAAATGCGCTGTAACACCTTAGGAGTACAATGGGATGCGTTTTTTTTTTCAGTAAAAGGATTTCTGGTTTTTTACACTACGAAACACAACAGCATAAGCTGCTAATGATTTCTTATACTTACGCGAACATCACACATTTAAATAAAATTGCTTTTACAGATGTTCTCGCATATATTTACTTATTTAATATTCCCGACTTTTCGAGCACTTTTCAGCACCCATTGTTATGGGGGGGACTAAGCGTTCAGTGTCCCAATATCATAGTTACCCATGGCTACATCCAGATTAAAATAATTTTTTTTGTTCCGATCTACTCAGTATAAACTTATTGGTATCTTGAAATTTTATTAATTATAGGATCCCAAGCACATGGTAGCATCCAGCCACATTGTTTATTGAAATTAGGATGTTTTTTATTTCAAGAGCCTCGCGAAACTTCCTTGGAAGGGATCGGTGTACTTAAGCGAGGATTTATGGTCTATCAAAATTAATGTAGTGACAGGATTGATCCTGTACGTGTTTACGGACTGCAGACTTCCCGAAGCGTCCATTCTTCACATCAGCTATGTGTTCTTTAACGCGGATTTTTATTGAGCTTTTTGTTTGGCCTATGTAAGGGAGGCCGCATTCACAATTAAGCATGTACACTCCAGCTTCTTGCTGAGGGACATTAAACTTGACTGATGTATGTTTTTATTGAAGCACGCTTCGAGATGTTTCCAATCTTGTCAGTGGCACCTTTGACATGTGGCAGTACAGCAGGCATACGTTTGACTGTGGCCGACTTCACTCGTTCACTTCGACGTAGACGCGGACCCGAAGCTTGTTGAACACAGATCGCTCGTGGATGGTGGTGAGCATCACCGTTTAAATATCTATTGGTATAGTTCTTTTTTCACACATAGTGTGGCTTAAGGTATTGTCAGGATTCCGAATTACGAACACATCTAGAGAAGCCAAAGAATTGTTTGCCTCTAACTCTCTGTCTGGGATCTCCCTGTCTTTTCAATTGCCTTTTAAAATCTTCCATTCTTTCTACCAAGCGTGGTGACTAAGACAAATCCTCCTATGTATTTTCATTGGGTGATGAAAAAAGAGAAGGATTGTATCATTGGTCTTTAGCAGAAATGAAATAAGTTGCTTGCGAAGTTTCTCACTCTTTTTTTCCGGGTAGAAGAATTTGATTTGGATACGATAATAGAGCTGAACTATTTGACAAACGAAATTACGACTACAGCAGCCTGACAGGTGAGAGATCACATCTGATAATGCGAATTTGATGTGAATTATTAAAAATTCTAAATGATTTCTTATATATCCAGTGTCAGCTTCTTCTACTTGACCAACATATAGTGCAAAGCGGTTCGAATCATTGACGACTGAGTTCTTTCTGATTGGCTCGAGAAATTTTTGGATTAATTTCGACCGCCAAGTTTCACGAACCCACATCGCGTCAAAATTCACGATACCATCCTCACCATCTGCATGCCTTTCGGTCCACCACTGTGCGTTTTACTAGGACTCCTCTGGGAAGTTGTTTACCAGCGTCAATTTTTCCTGACGAATACGACTAAAATACTTTCAAGAAAAGAGCTTATTCCTTTCTAAACGGCTATTCATGGGCGGCGGTAGTCATCATCTCTTACAATCAGGTGAGCCGCTCGTACACCCCTTTTCTATAAAAAATATATTAGACAATTTCCATTATTACACTAATAACAGACATGGCATAAGAATAATTTTACGAATTTAATCTTGTTAATTTATTTATAATTCAACATAATTCCGAACGTTTCGGGTGCTATACACCACCCACGATTACGGAAGGGACTGAGGTGTTTAATGTCGGAATGTCGTTGTTAGTCCGGCTAGATTCAGTTTTATGGTAATAAGGTTTTGGTCTGATTTGCACCGAACGAGGTTGAAATATCCTAAATTTGGATTTTGATTTAATTTTATTATTTGTAGATTCCCAAACAAACGGTAGCAGTCATTTTTCTACTGAATTTTGGATAATTACAATAGCCACACGAGTCATTCTTGATGGCAATCTTTATTCTTTTTTGAGGAATCGTGCTTTCTCAGATGTAATGTAATGGCGGAGACGATCTTAAGCATATTCACAAACTGCAGACTTTCCGGAGAATTGGTGCCTCGACCCCGCGAAAAACCCTTTGAAATCTGGGTAAATAAACATGCAATTGACGTGAAGTGCAAGTGGCTGGGTTTTATCACCTGCTTGCGACACTAATGCGAAAACTGAAAACGAAACAATCAATGAGATTATTCTAACGGTTTTTGACAAAACTAAATTGCTGGATGAAAATAAAAATAAAAAAAGCAAAGCAAAGCTGAAGCAAAAATAAATTAAGAATCTTTGAAAGATTGTTGGAGATCTTTCGACCTGGTTAAAATTGCAAACAATAACATATGTAATGATTTCTTACATTTACGCGAACACTACACATTGAAATAATACTAGTTTTTACGGAATTTATCGCGTATATTTAACTGTTTAAATACCCGACGTTTCGATCGCTTTACAGCACTCATGGTCACGGGCGGGACTGAGATGTTCAACGTACAGATGTCATAGTTAACCGCGATTATCATAGATTAAAATTTAACTTTTGTTCCGATCTACACAGTATTAACTTATGGTTTAATGAAGTCTTGCAGTTGTATGCTTGGGTTGGGATTTAATTTCATTTATTGTAGGATCCCAAGCAGATTAGCTCATCACTTAGCGAAAATACTCTCACCGCTCAGGGGACATACAAGAGCACACATAAAGGATTCCTACCATTTTTTTCAGCGAGATTAAAGACCTACATCTGGCAGACAATGAAACTATGGTCAGTTTTGATGTGCAGTCATTATTTACATGCTTACCTGTTGAAGACTGCATCTCAATTGTAACTAGAAGGCTGGAAGAAAACAAAATGCCCGTAGAATATGCAGTGTTACTCAGACACTGCCTTACATCTGGCTACCTATTGTGAAGGAGGAGTTCTACAAGCAAGTAGATGGTGTGGCGATGGGGTCACCTGTATCTCCCATTGTCGCCGACATATTCATGGAAGATTTTGAGGAGAAAGCCCTGCTTACTTCTCCCATAAATCCAAGATTCTACAAGCGGTACGTAGACGACACTTTCAATAATTCTACCTTTAGATAAAGTAACTTCATTTTTAGACCATAAGTAAAGTAAAGTAAAGTTACAGTCTATGTACGTCCCACTGCTGGGCACAGGCCTCCCATCATTTCTGAGAGGGTTTTAGGGCAAGGAAGTGTCAGCCGCGCTGCCCCAATGCGTGTTGGCGAATTTCACATGTCTTCGAAATATTTTTTTTTCTTATTCCTCAGACATGCAGGTTTCCTCACGATGTTTTCCTTCACCGCCGAGCACGTGGTAAATCAGCACTTAAAATTGCAATTAACAATTTCATTGGTGCCGACGGGGATCGAACCCGGGTTACTCGCGTTCTGTTATATTTACAGCGAGCGTTAACCATCTACTACCACGGCTTTTTAGACCATATTAACGGAAGTCTGCAGTCTGTTAACACGTACAGGATCACCACCGTCACTACATAATATTTGATAGACCACAAATCATCGCTAAAGAACACCGATTCCTTCCAAGGATGATTCGCGAGGCTATTGAAATCAAAAAACATCCTAATTTCTATAAAGAAGATGGCTGGGTCATCATCTGCTTGGGATCCTATAATAAATAAAATTAAATCCCAACCCAAGCATACAACTGCAAGACTTAAAGATACCATAAGTTAATATTGTGTAGATCGAAACAAAAGTTAAATTTTAAACTATGGTAACCGCGGTTAACTATGACATCTGGACGTTGAACATCTCAGTTCCGCCCGTGACCATGAGTGCTGTAAAGCGTTCGAAACGTCGGGTATTTAAAAAGTTAAATATACGCGATAAATTCCGTAAAAACTAGTATTATTTCAATGTTCATTTGTACTATTCATAGTGGACACTTCAATCCATTTAGAATGAGCGTCCACTATGACCAGATATTTTTTCCAGCAAATTCCACGAAATCCGCATGTATACGATGCCAGGGTTGAAGTCGAAACTCCCACGGGTGAATCGCAGCGTGCGGTGGCGCGTCGCAGACCACACGGCATGGCTCGCAATTTCGACATACCTCCTTTAGATCCTTATCGAGACTAGGCCAGTAAACGTAGTTTCTCGACAAATTTTTCATTTTATTAATACCTAAGTGGCCTTCGTGAATCTCCTCCAAAACTCGTGTACGTAGTACTGGAGGTATAATAAGTCTATACTTGTATAGTAAGCAAACGAGATCCGTAGTGATCTCGCTCTTACGCGCAAAATACGGATTTTCTTCTTCGCATCTCGCCTCGGGCGGCCAACCGAACATTACATATCCTAAAATTTTACATAACAGACTATCTTTTTTCACAACTAATTTCCTTGAAATCTACTGGCATACACTCCTCTACGATATTTAAATAACCCACTGACGTAGTAAGGCCCGGCTCGTGAGGCAACGGCAGGCGAGATAAGGCATCTGCTGGCCCGTTACTCTTTGAAGTCACGAATTCTACGGAAAAACCCGTGTTAAAGAACATATAGCTGATGTGAAGAATTGACGCTCCGGGATGTCTGCAGTCTGTGAACACGTACAGGATCGCCCCCGTCACTACATCAGATTTTATAGACCGCAAATCCTCGCTAAAGAACACCGATTCCTTCCAAGGATGATTCACGAGGCTATTGAAATCAAAAAACATCCTAGAAAAGATGGCTGGGTGACCACCTTGGGATTCATAATAAATAAAATAAAATCCCAACCCAAGCATACAACTGCAAGACTTCAAGATACCATAAGTTCATACTGTGTAGGTCGGAACAAAAGTTAAATTTTAATCTATGGTAACCGCGGTTAACTATGACATCTGGACGTTGAACATCTCAGTCCCGCCCGTGACAATGAGTGCTGTAAAGCGTTCGAAACGTCGGGTATTTAAAAAGTTAAATATACGCGATAAATTCCGTAAAAACTAGTATTATTTCAATAACATATGTTTTAATGATTTCTTAAGCCAAACACTACACATTAAATATAACAAGTTTTTTACAAATTATATTTAATGGAATATTTTTACATTTGGAAGTTAAACATCTCTGTTCCCCGTGACTGAATGGATACTTTAAAGTACTTGAATCATCAGTAAGTAAAAATGTTAAAAAGAAATGCGATGAAATCTGTGAAATTAGTTTAATTCAACGTTTGTTTTTTCCTGCGGACATAGAAAATTCTATAATTGTAGAGTCATACTGCAACTATATTGTTATAGTTGTGACAAGAATGGGTTGACTGAACCGGGTAGGGACCACGCTTTTACAGATTATCAGTGTAAAAAACAGCTTCTTTGAGCTGCATTCTGCTGTATCGCACGATGGGTGTAGAAGAACTGCATACCTCTTTCTACCGAAAACGAGGTATTCCTTTTCAGTTTTTAGGGATGACGCATTGTACTATCTGCATTTTGGTTCTCAATTGAGGATATCCAAGTCCAAGGGCCATAGCATTTACTTACCATCAGATGGACTGTGTGCTCTTTTGTCACCTTTATTCTGTAATGTACAGGATCGTCCAAAAGGTAATTCGCTAGAATATTATTTTTTTACGTGGTAGAGCCATGCTGCAGTTATATTAGTAGTATACTTGTAACACGAGTTGGTCAGCTCGACCGGGGAAGGACCACGCTCTCACAGAATACCAGCGTCAAATAGTTGCCTAATGCTGCTGTTTTTCGTATAGTGAATGTAGAGAACCGGAGACCCTTTTTACTGGAAACGAGGCATTCCACCTAAGTCCTCACGGATGACAACGCATCTGCATTTTGATTCGTAATCGAGGATAGATGTAGATGTCTATGGCCTATAGCAACCACTTACCATCAGGTGGACCGTGTGCTCGTTTGTCATCCTATCCTACATAAAAATTAAAAGAAACATCCTAACTACAATAGAGAAAATGGCTTGGAACTACCATCAGTTTGGAATTCTACGAGTATTATTAACAAAATTAATTCAATTACTATGATAGTAATTAAACACTGGCTTATATTTGTAAAAATACTACTTCAATACTTAAAGATACTGTTAGCTCGTTCTGCGTAGACTAGAGCAATAATTAATATTTCAAAGTCGAAAATACTCCTAAGCCTTTGTTAACAAGACATTACGACATTAATTCCCCTTCCCTATGGCTATTGTAAGCGCTCGAAACGACGGATATAAATAAAATAAAGTTAAAATTAAACGCAATCTAATTCATAAAATAACGCACGCACACGCACTATTTTATTCGTACAACAGTGGTTGCACTGAAACGAACATACATCTGCATTCGTTTAGTTAGTTAGTTATAGTTTATTATTAGTTATTAGTTGGCAATATCCTTCCTCTTCACTTCCGATTCCGTCCTACACGGGCACGCCTCAAATAGGAGGATACATGGTAGCGTCATTCTTTTCGGCCAATGAGATACGCTGTCCAAAAGTGAAAGGGCCGGATGCACGTCGCTGGCTGACCAGAGTTGTCGACGTGCGCCACCGCTGAGCAGTTGAAGCTTGATCTTAGATGTGATAGCACTTGTGGCATTTGAACCACAGAACAGAACAACTTCATTGGGACCGCTAGTTCAAGTGCATTTATTGTCGTGCACCAGTGCAAATAATTCGTCGTCGCGCACAACCGCAGGTGCAATGCAGAGTCGCCAGCCTCGAGGCCGAAGTAAGAAGCAATCGGAGGACTCACCCCGGTAAGTAGTCTCCTATAGATATTGAGCTGTTTTTAGTTCGTTGTTGTGTTTTTTTCCCTGGCAGCTCATGTTTACTCCTGTAAGAACGTACCGGCTAAATATAGTAAATTAAGTCAAGTGCATTGTCCAAAAATCGCCACATATCACGTCCACCATCTTGTTTGAAGTTAGAGCCAATCACACTGTCCACTTTTAGTTATTACGATTTTGTGACCATCCGTTTTCTGGATACGAATCCAGGTACCCTATCGCTGCACCACTTTGTGGCCCTTCATTTCGAATTTAAAATGAGACACCAATAGCGACACCAACAGTAATATTTAATTTGTTTATGCTACATTCTATCCTATGAATAGTTTTCATTTCAAGATTGACTAAACGGCTCGCAGTTATTTTAAAATTATGATTTTTATTAATAATAGTGCCACGCTGAAGCGTATAATGGCTGCTGTAGCATTATATTCAGCCGATGGCCTTTTTGTTGCTGCAATCCAATGTGACATTTGTTATTTAAAGTTCTTGTTTTGTTTTTAGTTTCTTTATTTTTATTTTTTAATAATTGCATGCTCTTTCATGCACTCGTTTTCTTCTCTCTATCAACCAAAACGGCTGGTTAGCCGCATATAGCCGCATTAGCTTCACAACACTGCAGTGTTTTATATGGTGAGTGAAGCCAAATAAACAAATCCTCGCTTCTCTCGTTCCATACTTTTTCCATACTAATATTAAAATTCAAAAGGTAGCTTTTCGTTTGTTACGTTTTCACGGTTTAACCACTGAAATGGTTTTGATGTAATTTTATACTGCATGCACTCACCACCGGGTAGGATATGTACTCGTTTATCACGATTGATTCAATAAAAATTGTTAAGTGGTTCATAATGTAATAATAAAAATACGTGTGGCACTCGGTGACTGCCGCGGTAAAGCTATTGCATAGCATTTTTTATCAACTTATGCAATTATAATTATTTATTTATTTTATTTATGCAGTTAAATCTTTGATATTAAATCAAGTTACACTTTTTGAGCGTGGTGACCGATAAGAAAACAATTTTTTTTTCTCTTATTGAATAAATGAGAAGTTAATATTGTTTAAAATATTTTTAATATCTTACAATACATGTAGGTTATTCAGGAATTTTTATCATTGAGTTAGCAGCTAGTGTACACGCATACATCTAGTCGCACGCACACAAACACCGTGCCGAAGTCTGCCGAGTGCCGAAGTCTGCCGAACTGAAACGACGTTAGACGATGCACGGCTTTCAACGCCACACCTCCGTGCCCGTCGGAGTGGGGAGCGTGAGGTTTTTTTTCATTACGGAATTTCGGGATTCGGTCGCCGCGCTCAAGGCCCGCGATAGAAGCTATGCAATAGCTTAAAAAGGTTAAAACTTTATAAAACCTTTTTGCCCTTCTTTTCTGATAAACTACAACAGATGCACTAAAATTTCGTCGCCTGTACCTAGCAATTCAGATAAAGTACCTATCCCTTTTAATGTGTCAATAAGTAAGTAATGAGACAGTACTAGTAAAGTAATTAGAATAGCTACCGAACTCTATTCCAAATGAGATGAATTGAGGAAATTTAATACAATTTTACACTTACTACTTGATATCTACGATATTTTTTCCGACCAGGGACGCGCCACTCTGGAATTTAGTGACATATTAGTAACAATTAGTGGAAAAACATAACATTAAAACTTAACATTTCTTCATTACACATGGTAGAGTAAAAACGTTTCCTGCAAAAGGGTCTTCGTTTCTTTACAGTCTACATTCACCATACGAAAAACATTGTGGTATAGAGCAGCTATTTTATGCTGGCATTCTGTGAGAGCGTGGTCTTTCCCCGGTCGAGCCGACCCATTCGTGCTATAACCATAATATAGCTGCAGTACGGCTCTACCATGTCTAACTTGGAAGACCTTTTTTTGTAATTTTTTCTTAGATACTTTCTGATCGGAAGACGAGAAAACTTACCTGCACCTTGAAAACGTAACGATTTAAAGATAAGGCTCTATTGACTGATAATATTTGAAAGCTGGGAATTCATCCAAATATGCCAAACCCAAATTTCACTGACTATAATATGTAGCGATGTAGTGGCTATGCAAATCCCAAGGGTATCGTAAGAAGCTACTATGGCAAATGCCAGAAAAACCTTAGGGCTTCGGAGAGACTGATGGCGATTTAACTATTTCATTTACACCAGTTATATAACACACACTGGCGACGGAGAGCAGTATCAAAAGTGCGAGACGTCTGGTAATGCAATTGCCAATTCACCTGCCAAGCGTATCAATAGAGTAAAATACCTCCTGCATTGTTTTTTTTTTTAATTTTACGGGTTGATGTAGGAAAGGAAGGATGGATCATTGGCCTTTAAAAAAAAGATGAAAAAAAAAAACGGGTAATTTGTGGAGTTTCCTTCGTCGTTTCTTTTTTGGATAAAGAAACTAACCATATGATTTCTTATATTTACGCGAACTCTACACATTGAATAAAACTATTTTACGGATTTTATAGCGTTTAATTTACTGTGTAATTCCCAAATTTTTGGATCCCCCGTGATCGAACTGAACACGACAAAATCCGTAAAAGTAGTTTTAATCAACCTAACAGTAGATTTTTTATGATAAGATTAAATCATGTAAAAGTTTGACAAACGAAACAAGTAATTTTTAAATATCGAAAAGTAAGCAGTTTTCCTTTTAAAAATCTTGAAATTCTCGAGAATAAAGCCCCTTTTTGAATTAACTTTTTGACTCAAAGTTAACTCCTTATGAATAACAGTGTAGTTATTTTTACACGTTACGTGATAGTTATTTCAATCTTCTAATATTTCGTGTCAACGTAAATACTGATTAACGATTGGAAAGATAGTAAAATGTAGAATAAAAAGTAAAAGAAAAAAAAATAGTTCATTGTCGCACATTATGAAACTTATGAGAACATCCACCAAGTAGTTTAAAATCACTTTATTTAGCATCTACAACTTTTCTGCCACAAGGATAACGTCACGTGCCTACGTGGACGTGAAATATTTGACAGAATTCATAACGGGGGAAGTTAATTTGTTTTAAGGGTTTGTGTAAATGTTATGGTATGAACAGACTGATCCCACGTACGCTACGTATGCGATGTAACGCTTGTAACGTATGCAACATTTTAGTTAAAAAGCATTGATATTGGGGGCATGAAATAAAGAATCAGAGAGAAGTTTAATGAACATAATCTATTTAATAAACTAGAAAATAATTTTCTGTATTTTGTATGTCAAGTTTTCGTTGCTTAACGGGAAAAACACAATATATTAGTCATATTCATTTTTCAGTTTTCCATTCAATTCACAATTCGTGATTCCTTTGCTTTTTAAATCATAATGTTTTATCGTGAGTTTTTCGTTTTAGACGTAGTCGTAGTAGACGTAGTTTTCGTAGTCGTTTAGGTAGTAACTTTCTTAAAATGTTTTATTTAAAATGAAAACAAATACATTAATATGTATAATACAATGAATTATTTCTGTAATATAAAAAATCATGTCTCATATCTAATCCTAACGGGGATATAAATACTAAAAACTATTTTTTTTACTTTTAACAATAGTCTACACAGTTTATATAGTAAAAACCATTTGAACCGCCTAACTTAATCGATAAGCTATTGTTCATCTCCAATTTTGTTAACAAAATTGTCTCGTGCACACGTTTTGTCTATTGCAAAGGTCTATCTGTTTATGACGTGCTACGCGTAAGTTCTCGGAACACACTAGTCGTATGCGTTGGATTGCATATCAAACAGCTTCTCCACTTTACCACGCAGATCTGGATATCACGTAGGTCAACATAGGCGTCGGAAACGTGTCTATCTATCTAATGCATAGGTTTTCGTGCAAAATCAATAGTCCAGATAAAATAATGCGTTGCGTTGCGTACGTGGAGCCAGTATGTCTCTACCATTAATGTTATCTTTATATATAAAAAATTCTTGTCACGTTGCTTATCCGCGATGAACTCCTAACAGTAGTTAACTGATTTCATTGAAATTTTGCACACTGTGTTGCAGTTTTTCCAACTTGAGAGATAGGGTGGTTTTTAACCCGATAAGTAAAACCTTAATTTTTTATTGTAAATTTAAGTATTTTTTACAGGGAGGTCATCGGAAAGGACAGAACGACACCTGCCAGGCCAGCTAGTATTTTATATTACTTAGTACTAAGGTTGTTCCTAAACGGGGAAAAATTTAAATAAAATTGTTATAAATGTGCAACAAATTGAAGAGTAAATCACAGGCATGTTTGTGTACACACTCACACTCACACACACACACACACACACACACACACAAAACACGCACACAACACACACAACACGCACACAACACACACACCCACCACATGGGATTCACTCGCTTACGCATATGTCGTAAGCGAAAAGAAAAGTAATTAAATGAACCATGTACTTTTTTTATTAAAAAGTTATTTGTAACAGACATTGAAGTTTAATGTATTATTTAGTAGAGTGTGTTTAATAAGTCAGATTACATGCGTACTTTATAAGGTAATTGAAAAAAAGTTTATAGCAACACTGTGAAAAAATCATAAATGAATCAAATAGTTTTGATACTTTTCATAAAAATGCATTTTTATAAATAAATAAAAATCTATGTACATTGCACACTTTAAAAAAAAAGATGGAAGCGCGAGCAAGTGATCAGCGGTGAAGAAAAACATCATGAGGAAACCTGCATGTCTGATAAATAAGAAAAAAATCATTTCAAAGATATGTGCAGTTCTCAAACACACATTGTAGCAGTGCGGCAAATACTTCCTTGCCCTAAAATCCTCTCAAAAATAAGAAGAGGCCTATGCCCAGTCATGGGACGTATATAGGACTTTTATTATAACTAGTGATGTACTACGACTTTGCACTAGTGATTTCTGTATCTACACAACAGCATCTCCTACCGGGTCTAATTTAGTTTTTAAACCATCCAAGGTTCACCCCTCTCTACCCACTCTCTCAAATTACGAAAAATTCATCGCAATCGGTCAAACCATTTTCGGGCTTTTGTGAGACTAACGGACAGTAATTGATTTTATACATAGAGATAATACAACATTTTTAATGTAAAATATATTCCACCTTCCACCAACCATTGTTTACATTAAATTGATGCAATAGTTTCCTATGTCTATTTCTCAAATAAAAATATAGGTACGCAGCATGCAAGAGTTCATTTTTCTTTGAGCCGGAAGCTTGTCTACCTACTTAAATTTTTAAGATAATTTAAATAAATTGCGAAGCTTTTCTTTGATAGCGATCCTTCCAAACGCCTTCTTTAACTGAATGAGCTCGATTGACTTTGCCATATTGAATGTTCGGGGAAAACGAAGACCTGCCACTTTGGTTTTTACTGCTTCTCAAAGTTACCGTTGTACACGTTCGCATGCTAGACGTGTTGGACTTTTGACGTAATCCTTGCATCTGTAAGAATAATCGGAACATTAAAAATAAATTATTTTTAATAGATTGTAATTTGAGTTCATCTTAATCTCTCTCAAATTCTGTTTAACATATAACATACCGTCCTGTAATTACAAAATATATAATTATAAAATTATGCAAAATTGATTAATAGTCAAACGGAAAGGATAAAATAGCTCAATGCGTATTTTAAATTTAATCTTTATAAAAATTTGACTAAATATGATCAAGAAGTTTCTGCAAATTTTGAGAAATATTTCACTGTTATTCCTTTCATAATATCTAAATCTTTAAATTATTTAGTCAACTGTCACCTAATCTTTGCTTAAACAAAATGTAAAGGTTGGTTCAAAAACTTAAAATTCTATAAAGTATAACCAAAAGATATCATTAAATATTTTAAAACTATTGATGTTAAGAAAACCGCAGACTTAAGAAGAATTTCCGTCTGAGTTATTGCGTCCATACAAATCCATTTGCATCATATCTAATCACCATTTTGAATATAAGTATCGAGTCTGGTGTATTTTCTGATTTAGTAAAACACAGTAAAGTCGTACCTTTATTTAAACCTGGTAGTATATTAGAATCCCCAATTTAAGAACAATTTCCGTACTTTAATAACAATATTTCGTAATTGAAAAATGTATCTATTGTTATCGATATTACACGCATTAGAACCAAATGGTTTTCTTCGTCTTTTGTAATGCGTAAAGCAAAAGATAACTTACTTTAGCTTATGTAAAAGAAATAGGTCTATAGTATACCGGATCCCGTCTACACTCACCATACAAAACGCATCAAAATTTTACGCTGGTATTTTGTGAGAGCGTGGTTGGAGCAGACTAATTGGTGCTACAATCACAATATAGCAGCAGCAGTGAGTTGGCCGTACCGCCGTCTATCGGAAGCCATGAGCCATATGGCCTGTTATTATTTCATCGCCTACATTACACGTTAAGTTACCGTTACCGTTACAGGTAACGGTAACTTATAGTGTAAGGAAGGCGGTATCGTTATATCGTACTATAAATTTCGTCAATGAGGGGGGGGGGGGTATTTGCCATAGTTGCCACGCTTGGCAAGTGGGTTCGCAACCGAAGTTTTTTTTAAAAATTTTAGTTGTTATTAGGCAGACGCCGCTAACCATCTCCTGACTTGTTAGTCTCTGTCGCCTCTTACGACACCCACGGGGTGATATGGGGTAGTGGGTATTCTTACACCACCACTACACTGTTTTACTCTTTAAGTATTAAATATTTTTTTAAAGTCGTATGAATCTTGCTATAACAATAACATACTTACCTATATAGTAGTATATTTTTTTATAGGATAAGGGTGACAAACGAGCATACAGTCCACCTGTTGGTAAGTAACTGCTGTGACCCATAGACAACTACATTTAACCTCGATTAAGAGTCAAAATGCAGATGCGTTGTCACCCTTGTGAACTAAGATGGAATGCCTCTATTCCAGAAAAACGGGTCTCCGGTTCTCTACACTCACCCTACGAAACACAGCAGCATTAACCTGCTATTTGACGCTGGTATTCTGTGAGAGCGTGGTCCTTTCCCGGTCGAGTCGATCCATTCATGCTACAACCATAATATAGTTGCAAAGTGGCTCTACTACGTACAGAATATATATATATATATGTATGTATATGATTGTAAATAAAAATTATTTAAGTGAACCTTAAAACAACTCAACACACTGAACTATAAATATTCTTTCTCGGTAACGGTGGTGCTAAATTTTTTGTATTTTTAAATCAAATAAAACTGTTCAAACGAAAAATATTTAAAAAAAACTATATACTGCATATGAATCACCATAAAAATTAAAATAACAATAAAACGTACTCAATTCTACCTAAAGTATTACTTTTGTAAGCTGTCAGACAATATTTATCAACGTTTTTTCTAGCGTTCCTCATGCAGGGATTGCTAACATAAAAAGTATCATACGAAAAAATATTCAATTCCGAAAAGAAGTATTCTATTAACATAAAACGTAAACTTTACCAAACTAAAATAAAACGTAAAAACCTGTGCAAACTTACATTGAAATGAGTACTAGAGTGTATGTTACCGGGGTCGTGACATAGTAGTTTCCGAAGAGATCGCCTGAAGTTGCGCGTCATTAAGCAATAGACAATTGGATTGATGGCAGAATTCGCGTGCCCTAAAAGATTAAAAAAAAAACATATTTTATACAATTGAAGTGGGAGGTCAACTTACAGTCTATCTGGTGGCAAACGCCACTACAGGCTATACGTTAATACGTTGTCAACTTTAAGAACTTTTATGGATTGCATAACTGTCTGTAATTATACAGGTTCTCACCAATCCGATCTGAGTGGTATATACCACTCAGATCGGAACATACAAGTGCATGCACTGCTGTATCCCTTGTTAACTGCTTGCGGCAGTAATAAGTAAGAGGGTGATACTTACTCAAACGGAACAGAAGAAAGTCCCTACCATTAAATTATTACAAGATGAAACGTAATACGAAAAGACTTTATTTTCAATCATGTATAATAATAAATATATATTTAATAAAAACAATCTTGGCTACGTATTGGCTGCGTAACGACGAAAATGATGTTAACAAACAATTAACACTTGATAGAGACATGCCTCTAATGCCTGCTAAAATTAATAACTATTGACGATTCACCATGCATAGATTAATTTCATTGTTTGTGATAGAGTTTATGACATAATTTTCATCATAATAATCGTCATCGTTCCAGTCACGCAATTCTATTTCTAGACGGCATTTTTTGACACTTAAATACACGGTTACGTTTAATTTCAATTCTACATGTTCATTGTCTATTTTATATTGTTGGAACTAAATGCAAACAATTATTTCTTGCAATCGATTGTTACGCTAATAGCATTACGACTTTGAGGAATTCAAAACTAACACAAAGCACTTGACAAGCAGTAACGGCCTCTCAAAACTTGTTGTGATATAGACGCGGGGCAGAGAGGTCCTCTAACAGAACGTACATGCTCCTCACTTACAGTATACTGTGTAATCACTTATATTATGCCACACTCGCCGGGAAGTCAGTCGCGCCGCCAAACGTGGTATGTCACTTACACATACGCTACCTAGCGGCGCGGCGTTTAATCCATACAGATTGGCCAGCTGGCAATCAGCACATCGTAATATTTCATAACGTTTATTTTTGAAGTGAAAACTTCTTTAACTACGTTGAGCGATTCTCGTTAGGGGAGAAACTTATGGGTTCGCATCTCCAATGACCTCGACATGCGCGTGACGTAAGCTGTGACGAACATGTCCACTACGTATTGCACTAGCGACGCGTAGTATAGCGGCAAGTGCACATGTATACGAATATCATCGTTGGGTTTTCACTTCTGTCGGCAGTCCTTATGACTGCCTTTGTTTTTATTTTATAACACAATATTTTTACATAAATGCATTGACTCCCTTGCCCCTGACCTAGTATAAATGTTGCAGGTATCAATCAGTTATTCCCCTAGTAAGCATAGTCAAAAGGTCAATTTATATATAATAATACAAAGTTATTTAGTTTATTAAACTGGTACAGAAATATGAATTAAGATATATAAACGGACGCCAAAGGACCAGAAACCTGATGTCGAAGATAAGAAAAAAAAATATTTCGAAAATTGAAGTTCACAATTTGGCAGCGCGGCGGACACTTCCTTCCCACTCTCAGGGACCGGGACGTATATACTGTAACTTTACTTTACTTTACTATGTTATTTTAAGCACTTGTTTATCAACACACTGATTAGAAACGTGCATTTAAAAAATCGACACAGGACGCTTTGCCAAACGCAGGACACAATGCTCTTAGAATATAACTTAGGTTAGGAGTAATAAATATTTACCTAAGAGCAATGTATACGGTAGAAACAGCGCTCCTCCATCAACCTGTACTACGTTGATATCAATTAGAAGTTGCAGAATGTTATATGGAAGCCAGCACAGTGCGAATAGTACTGCTAAAAGAAGGAGTATCCATGCGACGCGTTTTCTTTCACGAATCAGACGCAAACACTGAAAATGAATAATTGTAATAATAAGTACAATTTCCAAAATTGCTGCACTTTATAAAATAAATGAACTTTACAAATAAACTATAATAAGTAAATTACTTAATCACTTAAGCCGTGGTAGCTCAGAGTCATGGTAGCTCAGATGGTTAGCGCTCGTTCTATTAGTTTCTAGTTTCATTCACAGTACGCGAGCAACCAGACCCAATGATCTTGCCGGCACCAACGTAATTTTTAATTGCAATTTTAAGTACCGATTTACCACATACATGGCGGTGAAGGAAAACCTCATGAGGTGTAGGTTTCACATGTCTGAAAAATAAGATTTTTTTTTTCAAAAATGAGTAATCAAAAATGCGATAAAGACTGTGCCCAGGTGTGGTAGGTACGTAGGTCACTCAATAAGTTTTGAGATGCTCGAAATTTAAAAATGGAACGCACCCGTCTTATATGTTTCTATAAAACAAATTTATTTTAAAAATAGATCTCCAGAAGCCAACTGCTCAGTATTAAAAAAAATTGCTCAGTATTAAAAAATAAAGTTCTACTTATTTTCTGTATGCGACGCGTAGTATAGCGGCAAGATGTATCTTAACCGTGAACATTTGCGCGCTATGATCTATTATGATTTTAAATTTGGTTTCTCCGAACAATTAAGTTTACAACGGTTACAATCAGCAAAGGAGACTCAGCTCCATCACGCACAACAATTTGTAGGTGGTTTACTGAATTAAAAACGGGTAAAATTAACCTTAAATATGACCAAAGAACCGCACCACCAAAAGTAGCATTATGGGGAGCTTCATACCATCGCACATCAACATCTTGGAGTGAGGAACCTTTATTGTCGATGAATCCCTCGTTTGCTCTCCAAAAGCGAAAAACAGACTCGTGTGGTTTGGTGCCATGAAATGCGTCTATGTTTTGAAAACGAGGCATCTAGGCGTATTTCAGAAATCACTACTGGTGGCGAGACATGGATCTATCAATACGATCCGGAAAATAAAAAGCAATCATCGGTATGGGTCTACTCAGAAGGACAGTTACCGACAAAACTACAAAGACCTCGCAACGTCGGCAAAAAAATGGCAATTCAGAGTTGGTTTAGGCAAATGGAACTTTGCGTATGATGGGGAATATTTTGAAAAGATATAAAATAAATATTAATATAATCTAGAATACTTTTTGTATATCTCAAAACTTATTGAGTGTCCTACGTATAAAGGCTGTAACTTTAAGTTTTTTTTAAATAAATTACTTTATTGCAATATTAAACTAATGTGATCGTATGTGTTGAATAAAACCAACTTTACGGATTTTATCCAGTTTTGATAAAGTGCCGACGTTTCGGGTACTTTACAGCAACCATGGTCAATCCCCAGTAATAAAAACACTGTTAAATCGGCAAAATTGTTTTTATTTAGTGTGTAATTCTCGTGTATACACAAAAAATGATTCTTTCAATCGAAGATGACTCTGTCTTAGCTTATAAGCGACTGTGACCCCATGAAGTACTTAACAGAGGTAACAGAAATTTTCTTGACTATGGTGGTGTTTTACATAATATAGTTTTTTTATAGAATTCAGAGTGAAAAATAAACATACAGTCTACCTGATATGAAGAATGACCTGTGGCAACGATTGCTGTGGGCCATACTGGGGGTGTAAACTTTCCTCGATTGAGAATTAAAATGCAGTTGTGTTGTCAGTGACAACTGTAAAGCCTCAAGGAAAGGCGTCAATCAAACACAGGACTGCGTGGCTGACTGGTTTATTCTCCAAAGGTGTTATTATAGTTTTCACAATTAGTAACTATTTCTATAATAAAACCTTACATTTTCCCCCTTCAAATCTTTGCATTTTTCTTGTTACGATTAAAAGCACCCAAAGCTCGCGAAGACGCGTCGGGTCCGGGCGGCGTCAGTGTCGGGGACTGTATAGGTTCCGAGAAGCACGCTGACTCACAGCGCCCAATCAGACTGCACTAGCGGGTGCGGAGGCGGGCGCGGGCGCTCGGGTCTTGGCGACTGCATATTCAGAGTGCCAAGCGAGCTGCGAGTGTCATTGCAAATGTGTTTGGTCGTTCTCAAACTTTGCTACGTATTTAGAAGACATGGATGAAGATTTGCTTTTATTAATGGAAAATTCATACTTGAAATGCAATGCAATATAGAAGTTTGGCACACACGATTTAAATAAAGGAAGAGAAGAGTTTGGAGAATTTTATGTATTATACGCTGATTTACGGACGTATCCCGATAAATTCTTTGAATACACGAGAATGTCATTAGACACTTTTGACTACATATTAAATAAGATCTCCGAGATCCTCTCGAGATGTTTAGTCAAGATTGACACCAATTTATTTCTTCCCATAATTTATTTATTTATGGCCACCCTATTTAAATGTTACAGATGTTTGCTCTGCCAAATAGCAGTGCGATGTTGTACTGCAGATATAAATTCTTCCGTATTGATATCCATGATGATTGACGACGCTTCGGCGGGTGAATCAAAATGGTTTAGAACCACAAGCGCAGTCACCTAACAAACGCTAAATCACTGTGAACGATGCGAGCGGACCCAGCCATTAGAAACACCCGCGCCGAGTGCGCCCGCGCCCGCCTCATGCAGACGCTCGGCTCGCGGGAGCACTCTGAATGCAACTGGCGTCTACATACATTTTGATTTACAAGCGCCCGCGCTAGCACCCGCGCCCGCCCCCACTCTGAAAGAGTACATACGGGGTTACATCCAATACATTCGGTGGGTGTGTCCTCGATGCTGTCGGCCCACCTGACGCGTCTTCGAAACAAGCCCTATCGTCATCGCTACAGACCACATCACTTTTATTAAACTACATTTATTCATTTTAACTGTTAAGCCCATATTACGTTACCGTTCAATTACGTTTTTAGATTTTTAAAATGTGATTCTTTATTCGGGCCTGTTACACAAATGTCATCCAAAAATACTACTGTCCCGGGTATACTCCGCAGAGTTTCTTCCATAAGTTTTTGAAACTTTTCGGGAATACATGATAAACCGAAGGGAGTGCGACGATATACGAATGTTCCTACATGTGTAGTTATTGCAGTGTATGGTTGGGAATCTTTGCTTAGTAACACTTGTTGATATGAATGTTTCAAGTCAATTTTCGAAAATTTCACTCCACCACTTAGGGAAGCAAATAATGACTCAATCCTGGGCAGAGGATAATAGTCCCGTTTTATTTTAGGGTTAATAGTTATTTTATAATCCCCACATATCCGTATATCCCCACACTCCTTGACAACTGGTACTATCGGTGTACCATAATCAGAATGATCGACGCGGTATATTCAGCCCTCTCGCTCAAGACGCATGAGCTCTTGTACGAACCGCGCGCGCAACGCGAGAGGTACGGGCCTCGCGCGACACGTTCATTACCGCCAGCTCTAATTGAATAGTTTTTACAAGTACCCAGTTTATCAGTAAACACCTTCGGAAACTCGGTCAATAATTGACTTATAAATGCATCATCAGCAATTTTATTAAAGTTAATTTGACTTATATTTAGAGCGTGAATCCATTCTCGACCTAACAAAGGACGGCCTCCGTTTTTAATAACATACAGTTGTAATTTTTTTGCTCGAATCTCAGCCAGTTGTACATAGACATAAATGTAACCTAGCGATTCGATACGGGAGCCTGAGTAGCAACGTAAAATTAGGTTATCGACATTTAATGATTTATTTGAAAAGTACCGTTTATAAAAATCTGCACTGATATGCACTGAAATACGGCTGCCCGTATCGACCTCACACTCTAGACGATGACCGTCGACATTAATCATAATGAGATATGGTTTGGTACCTTTATCCGACAACTTAATGTTATAGAAGTCCTCGTCTTCTTCCGTATCAACCTGGTTCTCAAAATTTGGTCGACCACACGATCGATCTCCGGTACGTAGCCCACTACGCACTTCAGTAAACACCTTTTTACACATTACTTTAAGGTGGCCCCGTTGGCCGCACTGATCACAATTATATTGCGCAAACCGACACCGATCTGACCCGTGCTGCTTGCGGCAGCGCCAGCAGGCCCCTGCGCCGGCGCTACCGCCGCCGCCGCCCCGTGCTCCTCATATCGCAGCGCACTCGCTCGGTGCAAGCCCTCGCTCACCTCGCCGTCCAAGCCAGAGGCTGAGGTAGACGCCGTCGCTGTTGTGGCGTGATTTTCTGCAGCCTCAATTGCCAGAGTCAGCTTGACCGCCTCCTTGTATTTAATATTTTTCTCGGCAAATATACGTTATCGCATCGCTTCACTCGCTAGGCCGGACACGAATTGATTCGTAGATTCTCCTTCAGTGCCATCCTGAAGTTGCACGTGGTTGCCAGATGTTTTAAATTATGCAGGTACTCCGTAAGCGACTCGCTTGGTCGTTGTCTGCGTAAGCGAAATACGTGTCGTTCGGCGATTTCCGACCGCTGAGGTTCGAAGTGTTCGGTCAACAATTGCACCAAATCCTCGAAAGTCTTTGATTTGGGATGTACCGGTGAGCACAAATCACACATTAGAGAATACGTTGCCTCACCAACCAAAGTTATTAAGAGAGGTACTTGCAGTTCATCTTTAATTTCGTTCAGTACAATATACTTTTCATCACCCGTCGTATGTACTCCGGCCACTGTGTAGAATGAATGTTGAACGGCTAAATTTTTGCGATCGGCATCGTACCTATTTACGTACAATTACTCGTCACGTATATAGTTTACACGCACTAAATAATATTCGCGGTACCCACTCGTCGCCAGTGTAAAGACTCAAGGAAAGGCGTCACTCAAACACAGGACTGCGCGGCTGACTTATTCTCCAAACGTGTTATTATAGTTTTCACAATTACCCACTATTTCTATAATAAAACCTTACAACAACTTGTCACCGCTAAGGACTAATAGGGATCACCATGTCAACAATAGTAAGGTTTACGGGACTATATAAGTTGTAATGGTATTTATATAATCAAAAGACATTTAAAATATACACATGTGAATATACAGACCTACAACATTCAAGAGATAAACTCTTTCATAAGTTTGTAATCTCTCTAATCCCCACAATATAATGACAAATATTCTACACACATCTACTCTAATTTCTACAATATAATGACAAATGTCTCAAGTCCCTGTGTTGGGTCTATGCCCTAACCTAGGCCTATGCCTCCTCCCATTCCTAGGAGCAGTTTTGAGCAAGGAGAGAAACCGAGCTGTCTCAAGGCTTGTTGGTAGTTTTACAAAATACTTTATTTAATTTCCTACACTCGCAGATTTCTTCATGATGTTTTCCTCTTCAACTGAGAATGCTAGATTAATTAGCATGCGAAACTTCAAATAATTTTTAGATTTAGATTTAACTTAAATTTTATTTTTATTATAATTCGTCTCTATTTTTATCGCCATCTGAAGATATGTTATGGGTATGGAAAATTTATTGTGATTTAATCACACGTCAAGGTAAACACTTTTATTATCTAGATAAACTTATCCTTTGAATGCCCATCTATATTCTATGAGTACGTGGAAAATGTACTATTATTTTATGCTATAAAATGTCATGATTACAGAAATAAAATTAAAATATGATCAAAGTTTTGAAATTTAATATCCAATAATTTTAATATACCTGTTGACTGTTTATGCTTCCCTCAGTTTGATCGAAAGGAGGCAGCACTGAGCACAGCCGTCTGCCCATTAGGAAGTATGAAACTACAACGATAGAACCTGTAAATAAAAACTTACTAAATATTTATTTTTGCCATGTACGACACGGCTTAGAATATACACTACCCATATTTGCCCGAGAGTGTCGTAAAAGATTACAAAGGGAAAGAGGCAGGAGATGGGCAGCAGCATCTTCCTGATAACAGCAATTGTACAGCAAAAAAATAAACTGCTCGTCAAGTGTGGAAACTATGGCATTATACCTCCCCCCCAAGAGCAATGACATAAATAAACGGCCCCGAGTCCCCGGCGGCCCTGTTATTCCTTGCTACGGTGGCGACAATTCTAAGGGCGGGGCAGGGTGTGCTAAAAATCTCTAGTGGAGGTTCAATTGCCACCTAAGTCGACTCGATCTGGCAACATACAACGCACGCATCCTGAGGACTGACGAGAAGATCCTGGAGCTGGAAGAACAGATAGATAAGTTGCGCTGGAATATTATAGGATTATCCGCGGTCCGAAGAGAGGGGAGGAAACGATGATTCTTGAATTCAGCAACTTATTTTATCCCAGGAGAGTGATTATCTTTCTCACGGAAGTGTCAGATTTATCGAGTGTGTCGACGAGGGTTACGTTGCGTATCTTACACTCAAAATCAACAAAGGTTATTCGTTAAAGGTCATATATGCTTACGCACCAACCACGACATATCCCTGTAGGGTGGTGTAGGAAATATATGAGGATATCTCTATAGCTATACGTTCTTCCAAAACCCACTTTACAGTGTTAATGGGAGACTTCAACGCAAATCTAGGCATGAGGGACAACAATCAGCTGAAGGTGGGGAAATTTAGAATAGGGCAACGGAATGCAAGCGGCCAGCAGCTGGCCGACATACGGAGAAAAGGGACTCATTATGATGAACTTTTCTTCCGGAAACAGCTCCACAGAAAATGTACCTGGTCGAGCACCGACGGTTTGTCAGAAATTAAGATTGATTTCATTATGGCAACTAGATGGCAACTATTCAGTGACGTCTCAGTGGTTGAAAGGGTGAAAACTGTCATCGATCGCCGAATGGTTAGGGGTATACTGAATGGTTAGAGCTAAACTGAATTCGCTCAACTCGATGGATCTGCAGAAGAGAAACAGACCTACCGCCAAGGATAAGATGCAAAAAAGTGTCGCATCTCATCAAAATTAGCTGATTTATACTACCATATTCGTCGAATAACTTGGCAATCGTAATCAGATGAAGAATATGACGATACAGATTTCACCAGACAGTGGTCAAATGTATCCAAAGGGGAGGGAGGGGAGGGTAGACTGTACTTCATACCTGCCTTGCAGTAAAAAATACACTTGCCGCTTACGTAGTCTCTTCAGGTTTATTGAGTTGCAATGAGCTTATTTTAAATAACCTACTTTGCGATGTCTGTAGGTCTATTCGTTTTCAAAGGCAATTCGCCCCTAAAATGAGAGAGGCCCATTTCCAGCAAGATACTAATCCTGGTTGATAAAGAAGGAGAAGCAGCATAATATTTATGTTTTTAGCCTTCAGACTTCAAATCGCAAATTACTCGTATTATAAGAGATAAATTAGTCGCCAATAAACAGTTAACTTGGAACTTGCAAACTACTACACATTTTCTTTGAAACGTAATTTGCCTGTCTACTCCAAGCCAGTCAAAGTTTAAATCTGGCGCGCAGTCACGCTACGTGTAATTAGTATGGTCGGAATAATTGTAAACAAGTTAAATGGGTGTAAGTAACGAAACATACAAGCGATGCCATGATTACTTTATCTATATAATAGAAATAACAGATAGAATCGCACTTCAACTTGCTATTATTTTAAATATAAGTATCAAATCTGGCGTGTTTCCTGATATAATGAAGCAAAGTAAAATAATTCCTTTATGTCAATCTGGTAGTGAATGGGACCTCGCCAATTTTAGAACAATTTTTATACTGCCAAAACCTAGTAATGTTTACGAAAAAACTAATAGTATTTTTAATGTCAAATAACATTTAAATATTTTTTATAAAAATAATTTACTACATAAAAATTAATTCCATCTCACAAGGGTTTGTCCGACAACTGAAGCTGGTCTTCAGCTGATTAAATACCGATAATTAAATAATGTATACCTTCAATGTAATAGGGAATACGAGACTGAAAATTTCGGGAATCAAGGAAGTGACACAACATTACTGTTTAAAATGTATTTATTGCTTTTCGAAGTACACTCAGCGAAATTTGACACATTTTTCCATACGATGGAACCAATCATTGAAGCAACCATTCCATTCGGAAGTTGGGGTCTACAAAATGGCCGTTTTGTAGGCGTCCACAGCTTCTTCAGGTGATGAAAATCTCTGTCCACGCAATTTATTCTTTATTTTAGGGAAAGTATAGGAATCATTAGGGCTTAGGTCGGGGCTGTACGGCGGATGGTCTAATAATTCTATGTTTTCTTGCTCTAAAAACTCTTTTGTTCTGTGTGCGGTGTGAGAACTTGCATTGTCGTGATGGAGGATGATGCGGCGGTTGCAGTTCTCTTTACGGAGTTCAGAAACGACCTGTGGCAAACAAATGCTAGCATACCATTGTGCATTACCCGTTTTTTGTCCCTCAAGAGTAATAGTCGTAACATGGCCGGTTTTGGAGACAAACGTGGCCACCATTTTTTTGCAACACTCCGTGAACGAACAATTTTTGTTGGCTTTAACTCATTTTCGAACATCTAAACTCGTGACTGGTTTTTTATTTAGGGTTCGTACGTCCAGGATTATATATCCAGGATTCGTCACCTGATACGATGTTGTATACAGCATTTGAGGATCCTGCGTGGAATCTTTCGAGAGTTCTGACGCACCAAGTAACGCGAGCCGCTTTTTTGCTCTTCACAGAGCGAATGCTGTATCCATCGGGAAAACAACTTTTTTACACCTAATTGTTCATGCAAGATTATTTGTATTTGATTCATGCCAATGTATAAAGTTGCCTGAATTTCGCGGTATGTCACATGTCGATCTTACTCAATCAGCTTACGCACAGCATCAATGTTTTCTTGGGTGACTGCAGTTTTTGGACGACCTTGACGGGGATCATCACTGAGCTTGACACGTCCACGTTGAAATGCAGCAAATCAGCGATAATTTGTGGTTTTGGATGGGGCTTCATCATCAAATGCAGAAATCATCCGGTCAACACACTGTTTTTGTGTTAAACCACTTCGAAAGTCATAATAAATCATCGCTCTTGAATTTTCTCTAGTCAATTCCATTTTCTAAACGACTAAACAAGTTTGACAAAACCTTGTGACAGGACTGAGAATCTTTTTTTAAATAAATAAATGGTATTCGATTTTTAAAGCCAAGAAGTTTTCAATTATTAAGATTTTAATATGACAGGGACAGTGGAAATATTCCATTCTCGATACTTTTAGTGCAGCCTAGTACATAGGAAGATTTGGGTATATTGTGTGACTTACCCGAAGCTTTCGATTATGTTTTTTTTATGTTGACCAGGAACGTTAGTCAGGAAAATTCAACAATACGGTGTAATAAGTAATACTTTCTAATTAATTATTTCATATTTAAGTAACATAACGCAAAAAGTGGTCATTAATAATATGGGCTCTTCTGAACCGATAGTACAAATGGGAGTGCCTCAGAACTCAATTCTCGGCCCCTTTCTGTTGTACTTATGACTTACCTTACATAGTAATAATCACGATATTTTTTTGTGCCATAATTAATGCCTGGTACGTGGCGAGCTGCTACTAGCGCCATCTAGTATCGAGTAGCAGAACTAGGAGAGACAAGATCTTTCTAGAAAATTTCATACTAGAACTTTCTTAACCTAGTCTGTTGCGACCAGTATGTACTCGAATATTCTAGTTACTTCAGTAGAAGGGGCCCTATATAAGGCTGGTAAGTTGTGATTAGTGTTCGGTAATAAATGTGTCAATTTTTATAATTAAATCGGCAGTTTTTATTGTCATGAACTGCAAGCTCGTACTATTTGCTGATGACATTTCATTAATTTTCATATTAAAACGACAGTTACTTAATTATGACGAAATAAATAATGCTATATCTAAATTAGTCAATGAGTTTAATGTTAATCATTTCCATTTAAATGGTACTGAAACTAAATGTATGAAATTCATTACTCCAAATGTCTAACATGTTAATACTAATGTAATATGAAACTGGGAGGAGCTGAGCCTTGACGATTCCACAATTTTTCTTTGAATCACACTAAGCGTTAGGCTTTAACAGGGACCCCATATAATAAAACGAGCAAGCAGACTTAGTTTTGTAGCTTTAGCATCATAGACCATATACATAACATACGGCAAATTATATATAAGACCGAAGAGTACAATGTGCCACTTCGACTTGCGTATGTAGGCTATAAATATGAAAGTATTTTTATCCGTCAAACTCAGGGCAGTGCTATAGTCCCAGCTATATAACCTCCATGTCACAGTTGCTGCTAAGTATGTTTACCTGGGACAAATAGTCCGTTTAGGTAAAGACAAGAATTCTTAAGAGTTGTAATGAATGAAAAAAAAAACTAAATTCGGCGGTTTATTGCCATTGCTGCTAAGACATGAATAACCATTTAAAGAATTATTAAATTTAAAATCTGTCTGTTCTACAATAGATTTCGATGTAATTTTACCAACATATAGAGAGCAGCGCCAGGTGGCAAATGCAGGTGGTGGGGTTGCACCCTGCTCTCCGCTTACCGGCACGAGGTTGCAACCCGAGAATTTATCTTTCCCATAAGTTCTTTATCCTTCGATTATTTACTAGATCTTTAGAGTCAGATATCTTTCCAGCACCCATGGTCACGGGGTTCTGAGGTGACTGACGTCCCGATGTCATTGTTAAACCCGGAGTACCTTCAGCTTTTTTAATTATTGTTTATGGTCCGATCTATGCAAAATGAACTGACTATGTCCTGAGGTCTTGCAGTGATATGCTTGGGTTTAGTTTTAATTTTATTGATTATAGGATCCCAAGCGGGTGGTAGTACCCAGCCTCCTTCTCTATTGAAATTAGGATTTTTTTTAATTTCAATAGCCTCACGTATCATCCTTGGTAGGAATCGATGTTCTTTCGCGAGGATTTGTGGTCTATCAAATCTGATGTAATGGTTGGGGCCATCTAGGATATGATCGCAAACTGCAGACTTCCGGAGCGTTGATGCTTCACGTCAGCTATGTGTTCTTTTACGCGGGTTCTAATTGATCTCTTTGTTTGCCCTATATATGAGAGACCACAATCACAATCAAGCTTGTACACTCCTGCATCTTGTAGAGGAATATGACACTTGACGGATGGTAAGAACTGACTAATCTTCTTCGGCGGCTTGTAGAATGTTCTAATAGAAGCTTGCTTCAAGATGTAGCAAATCTTGTCTGTGACACATCTGACATATGGTAGTATAGAAGTCACACGCTCGACTGTGGCCGGCTTCACTCGGTCACTGTGACGGAGGCGCGGGACCCGAAACTTGTTGTCGTGCAGAACCTGCTTGACGTGCTGAAGCTCGGTGGCCGGGTGTTTGCTGTCACAGATCCCTCGTGCTCTCTGTAACACAGTTAGTTCATTCTGCGTAGATCGGACCAAAGTAGTTTTAATCAATGTATAGTGTTCGCGTAAATATAAGAAATCATTAGACAGTTATTAAATTACGACGAAATAAATAATGCTATAGCTAAGTTAGCCAATTGTTTTGATGTTAATAATTTGCATATAAATGTAACTAAAACTAAATGTATGAAATTCGTAACTCCAAATGTAAAACATATTAATACTAATGTAATTTTAGATGGGGAAGAACCGAGTCTTGTTGATACCGCCATTTTCTTGGAATCACACTAGACGAAAAGCTTCAATGGGAAAAAACCCTATATATAAACTAGCTAGCAGAATTAGTTCTGCAGCATATGCTGTAAAAAAGATAAGAACTCTTACCAGTGTTGAAACGGCTAGAATAGTTTACTTTAGCTATTTTCGTAGCATTATGTCGTATGGTATTTTGCTATAGGGTCACGCGACTGACACTGAAATTTTATTTGTTTTACAGGAGAGCAATATATGATTTAAAACCAAAAGAGTCAATCAGACAAACATTTAAGGTTATTAATATTTTACCTGTGGCCTCTCAATACATTTGTGTAAATGTTATGTACGTACAGTAAAATAAACGTACAACAGTACATTAAAAAGAGTTGTTATAATATTAATGAATTTATGGATGATAATAATCCCTGGGAAGGGTCATCACTACCAAGCTATTTTTATTTTGTTTAGTGTTGTTAATTGTAACGTACATGATTGTAAGCTATTATTTGAAAAAAAAAATAGTCCCGCTGGGTTTCTTGCTGGTTCTTCCTAAGACAGAGGTTTTTTTGCGTCAACTTTCAATAAGTATTGTTTACAATCTATATTGAATGAAAAATTTCTGTTTCTGTTTCTGTTTCAATGACTATAGATATGTACACAGTATATATAGTTCCACACAATACAATATAAAAGTCAATAGCTATATAAAATTGAAGGAGTAGAGAGTGATAGCACAAAGTAAATTACTGTCGCTAAGCAGACTGTGGACTATACACATTCTATCACACACACCACCATCCCGCTATAACTTGTGACCCCGACGTGATTTGAATACGTAACCTATCATGCTGAATGGCTCGGTTCACGTTTAACCGATCATGCGGGGAGATCTGTCTATCACTTTACCTTAGCAAATGGTATAACACAACTGGTTACTTCAACTACACGAATTTCAAATGTGAAAGATTACACACCTTCCCTGATAAACCTTCCGTTAACCTCTCATCTGCACGGACCAGGTTCAGGATTAGATTTCCGTCGATGCTCCTCTAGGCTCGTCGGATCACTGTCTGGTCTAGAGTGTGGTACCAGTTACATTAACGTCGCGGTTGTATTCTGCAGGCTGCCGCCGTGTTTTACACTATAGGTCAGCCGTTTGGGATAGGATGCGGTCTTTTTATGCATCCTACCCTTGGACCCTGGGTTTGCTTCTCGCCAGACGATCCCATCGTTATTGCTGATTTTTGCGCTGATGAGGTACTTTAGGATATGAAAATTTTGTTCCATCCTGTGTGGTGCCCATCGGAGGCAGATCCCAGCCGTAATTTGGTCGCACCTATAAAATAGAATCACACTGTAAGCAGGAGTGCTACCGAGCCAGGGTTGAAGCATCAACGTCTACGGATGTAATCACCAGCGCTCCTTAAAATCAGTATAATTCAATTCCTCCATTTATTTCAAAAGAGTCATTGCCAAGGCAAGATCTGAGCACGTCGGCAGAATTAGCGATAAATTAGTTCACCTTCCTTCGGGAACTTGTGCATTCTTATTTCTTATCAAGGCTGTCCAAGGGAACTTCTGTCAGTCATCTTTTCCATCTCTGCAGAGAGAGGACGATTCACTGGCTCATGCCGCAAAAGAGAAAGCCGATCTGTTAGGTTCACTCTTTGCATCCAAACTCAACTCTCGATAATGGGGGGACACACCAAACCGCGGTGTGAGTGCTCCATGCCATATGTACAGTTAACACAGCACTAGGTTGGCAAAGCACTCTTCTCTATGGACGTCAGCTAGTCAAGTGGGCCTGGTGGAGATGGAATTCCCCCAATGTGCTGAAAACGTGTGCTCCAGAGTTGACACCGGTTGTAACGCGTCTTTTCTGATATTTTTACTCGCGACGCGTATTCATGAATTCATGGAAGACAGCTTTGATCCACCCACGTTTCACGTGGTAGAGCCATGCTGCAGTTATATTGGAAGTAAGTTGTAGCACGAATGGGTCAGCTCGACTGGGGAAGGATCACGCTCCCACAGAATACCAGCATAAAATAGTAGCTTAATGCTGCTGTGTTTCGTATGGTGAGTGTAGAGAACCGGAGATGATTCTTGAATTGATGATTGATGACTCTTTTTTACTGGAAACGAGGTATTCCATCTTAGTCGTTACGGCTGACAACGCATCTGCATTTTGGTTCGTAATCAAGGATAGATGTAGATATCTATGAGCCACAACAACCACTTAAAATCAGGTGAACTGTGTGCTTGTTTGTCACCCTATCTTATAAAAAATCCCAATCCCTAAAAAGGGAGACTGCTCATCGCCTACTTGTTTTCCAAAATAATGGAGTCCATTATAAACTGCCAGCTCATGAGGTACCTTGAGGATTTCCAGCTGATTAGTGACCACCAATAAGGTTTTCGTCGTGGTCTGATAGCTGGTTATCATCTGGTCTAACTGACTCATAGATAGCTGAGGCAGTAGACTCCAATGGAGAGGCATTGGTCGTTAGTTTTAATATAGCGAAGGCCCTCGATCGGGTCCGGCACAAAGCGCTTCTTTTGAAGCTCCCTTCCTATAGGCTTCCTAAGAAATTGTGCAATTGGATCACCAGTTTTCTTTTGCCAATCGGAGCATCAAGGTCATAGTAGACTGTGTATGCTCTGATTTCAAGCCTATTAATGCTGGTATTCCACAAGGCTGCATGGAATGTTGCAAGCTGCTAAGATTCATTGTTATGCAGGCGACAGCACTGGTGATGTCTTATACACCGGCCGTGTCAATATTTCTCGGGAAAACAACGCCAAGTACCGGGACAAACTTGTGTCTGAAATCGAGTCTTTGTGGAACAAACTCTCGGATTGGAGACGACTAAACCAAGTTCAGTTCAGTCCCCAGAATATACAAAGAATCATGTCCGGTCTTGATCTGAAAATTTTCTAACGTGTCTACTGATGTAAAATATCTTATAAAATTGCATATTTTTTGCTTATTTCGTACCGCATAATTAATTTTTTAGATAAAGCCAGGAAAAAAAGCAATGTTACTATTTTTATCATTTTCAATAGAATTTTGGCGGCGGAAAGTGTTTTATGGCTCGATGGTTGGTTGGATGGTTCAATGGCTCAAAGGCCCAGAAGCCATGCCAAAATATATAAAAAACATGTTTTTTACATATTCACGTTTCGATTCAGACTACGAAAAACTTGTTCATTCATCATGTATGTTCAAAATAACTTTTGATTTATGATTAGGTACGTTTGTTTTCTATGGTTTTATATTATGGTGTGGAAATAAAAATAAGTATACAGACAGCTGTTATAACCGCAAAAATTTATAGACTTAATAGCAGTTTTTCCTGGACCCTGAATGAAAAGATGATAAATTATAATAGTATTATAAACAATAACAGTTTTTATATAACACTAGTTGTAGGTAGACGTGACTCTTTTAACGAATTGTTACGAGCTTTAGGTTCGTGACAAAAAAAAATTGCCGATAGAATTACCTAAATTAACACTTTAATTTTATTTACACCAATTAAAACTTAAAAAACTAACAATTAATCACACTGATTCACTTTATTCCGCTCCGAAGCTTCGCTTGTCTCGCCAATTTCAATACTTCCCCGATTGCACCTTACAGTGCCAATAAATACACATTAGTACCGAATCATCCAGAACATTCAAGTAAATACGCGCACCAATCGACAAAGCGCTGAAAGTTCGAGAGTCAGCTTCCAGAAGCTTAGTTTTTCCTTTCGACAACAGATGGCGCTGTCGGTTGAAAGATTAGTGATGTCATTTTCTGGAAAGCTCTCCACTCACTCCGTTACCCGACACTAGATGGCGCTAGTGCCGTCGACTTAGGCGCGTAACACTGCCCCCTCCTAAGACACGCTCGTTCCGAGCATTATCGGCCCCATAATAACGCGCCAGGCGATCCACATGGACGATCTTAGGAGTCCCTCTTGCGCCTTTCTTTAACAGGTCCGCAATCTTAAGGGCTGTCCTGTCCCATGGTGCACCAACATTGTACAATTTCGGTGCTCCTCTACTACGTGTCTGAGATCCCCTCACGGCCGCACAACTTGCACATGTACGACACAAAGCCTCGACATCGTCACGATAATGGACCCAGTAAAACTGTTCTCGGACCTTCAGCAGAGTTCGTTTAACTCCCTGCTGGACTCTTGAACGACCATTATGGCACAGCTGTAGAACATTCGGCACTTTAGCTTTAGGGACAACCATTTGCAAACGACAGCTGTCGCCTCGACAATTGTCCCGTTTACGGCACAGGACTCCATCCTGAATCAGCAAGCTGTCCCATTGGGCCAATAGTTTTTCGAGGTTGTACTCATCGCTGAGACGTCGCTCCACTTAGGCTTGGTAGCACGGGCCTTCATCCATTCCAGAATCGGCTTGATGTCCGGATCTTCCTGCTGTGCATGTAGTAAGCTGCCTTCCATTCGTTGCTGAGGTGGTCTGACCTGAGCATTCTCACGGATACCTCTTCCTTACTCTATTACCTAGTACAATGTTTCCGATCTTCAGGACAAGGTCTTCTTGACAATTCATCTGCGTTGCCATGAGATTTCCCGCTGGGATGTCTGATAGTAAAGTCGTATCCCGGCTGCTGCTGGGCGGTGATGTTAGCCGCACTTCCCTTCTGAGATCGTCCCCCCCCTTCAACTCCCCTTTCTACAGTTCGCTTAGGGCAGCTGGAGCGAAGATGGCCCCTTTCCCCACAGCCATAGCACCTAGGGCTGTATCCTTTGTTGCGGTCGTGTACCGTAGGTGCTGCAACCTCCCTGATGCGATGGGAACGATTATCCTGCCGCACAGCTTCCACCTCCAGTGCATGGGACAAGGCGTCCTTAAGCGTCGCGTGGTGCCCGAACCTCAAAGCAGCTCTGACTTCCAGGTCACGGATGCCGTCGATGAATGTCTGCACCAGGTTCCCTTCAATGAGCGCAGGTACAGACCGGTATGCTTTCCGCACCCCCTTCTCCACCTCAAGGGCCCACTGCTGCAGGTTTTCGTTGCTGCGTTGCACGCGATCTTTAAGCTGCGTGCGAAAGATGTGTTCCAGGTGAGCGTCACCATATCTCGCCTCCAATGACTCAAGGAGCTGCTCGTAGGTCACTTTCTTACCGAGAGCTTCCAACACAGTTAAGGCTTGGTCGCGCAGGCCTAAGGTGAGTGCAGTTATGGCCTGGCTTTTATTCCAGCCGTTTGCCTCCATGACGGCCTCGAACTGTATTTTGTAGGCCGACCAGGAAGAAGTCCCGTCGAACGGCGGCACTTTGAATCCACGTAGCGAAGGTGCTGTAGCTACTACGGGAGCTGTAGTTCCATCCCCAAGTTTGAGGTCGTTCAGCGTTTTCTTCACGTCAGCAATCACGTTGTCAACCCGATTGTTCACATGGTTGATTCGGGTTTCATGTTCTTCGATTCGGGTTTCAGCTTCCGACAGCCGGTTGTCATGTTGAGCAACCCTATCCTTCACCTCCCTTATCTCTTTCGCAAAGGTAGCGTGAAGGTCCTTCATGAGGAGCATCTGTTCGTCCTGTAGGCGGGCCTGTTCCTCTTGTCCGCTCTGCAGCTGCTCTTTCAACTGACGGACCTGTTCCTCCCATCCGCTCTGCAGCTGCTCTTTTTCAACTGACGGACCTGTTCCTCCTGTTGGCGAGCCTGTTCCTCCTGTCGGCGAGCCTGTTCCTCCTATCGGAGAGCCTGTTCCTCCTGTCGGCGAGCCTGTTCCTCCTGCTGCTCTTTCAACAGACGGGCCTGTTCCTCTCGTCCGCGCTGCAGCTGCTCCTGTAGCATTGCCATCAGAGCACCTTAGTCAGGTGCTGCAGATGTAGGAGCTACTGACGGGCCCGCAGGCTCCGTGGCTGGTAGTTGGCCCTCCGACGTCTGCGGCGTTCACCACCAAACCTCCTCTGGTCCGTCTCCTGCTAGCGTTGACTTCGGGTACGGACACCCTCCGATTCTTCCTTAGGTAAAATCGGCATGATTTAATCCCACTTCTGACACCAATTGTTACGAGCTTGAGGTTCGTGACAATAAAAATTGCCGATAGAATTACCTAAATTAACACTTTAATTTTATTTACACCAATTAAAACTTAAAAAAACTAACAATTAATCACACTGATTCACTTTATTCCGCTCCGAAGCTTCGCTTGTCTCGCCAATTTCAATACTTCCCCGATCGCACCTTGCAGCGCCTATAAATACACATTAGTACCGAATCATCGAGAACATTCAAGTAAATACGCGCACCAATCGACAAAGCGCCGAAAGTTCGAGAGTCAGCTTCCAGAAGCTTAGTTTTTCCTTTCGACAACAGATGGCGCTGTCGGTTGAAAGATTAGTGATGTTCATTTTCTGGAAAGCTCTCCCCTCGCTCCGTTACCCGACACTAGATGGCGCGTACATCAGTGCCATCGACTTAGGCAGCGCGTTACCTCTAACCCTTGTCCTCATATCTCCTCCGTTAAGCATTCACTGCCCTCGAATTCCGAGCATATCTAAAAGTGTGCTGTTTCGCTGTCTCTTGGAGGAGAAGGCCAATTTGGCCTCCAAAAACCTAGGCATGCTCAGCAGAGCGAGACAATATTTCATGCCGGCACATCACTTTACAAAGCGCAAATTCGGCCTCACATGAAATACTGTTTTCGTCTTTAGGCCAGGGTACCCTAGCGCCACCTCCTTCCTTTTGACCGCATCCAGTGCAGAGCGGTTCGAGTCGCTGACGACCAAGTTCTTTCTGATCGTTTTCTATCGCATCTACCACGGAAAGTATTCTGAAGAATTCTTCGGATTAGTTGCAGGCACCAAATTTCACGAACGCATATCGCGTCAAAATTCACGATACCATCCTCACCATCTGAAACATCGTGGTCCACCACTGTACGTTTTACTAGAACTTTTCTTTCTCGTAAAAGGTTTTTGTGGAATTGTTTACTACCGGCGATTTGTCCGGACCGATACGACTTAGGGACCTTGAAGAAAACAGCTTACTCCTTTCCAAAAGGTCGGTAACGCATTTGCAATTCCCCTGGTGTTGCGGCTGTTCATGGACGGCGGTAGTCACTTACCATCAGGTGAGCCGCATGCTCGTTTCCCCCCTTCTATAAAAAAAATATGTATACGGGTGGCTTAGAACCGTGTTACGAATCATTCCTTAGAAGAAGCATATTACTGTTGCGCGGCTAAGTTGGCATCTAGCAATAGCGCCATCTAGTGTTGGGAAACAGAGCGAAGAGAGAGCTTTCCAGAAAATGACATCACTAATCTTTCAACCGACGGCGACATCTAGTATCGAATTGAAGAACTAAGCTTTCTGGAAGCCCCAAACACGAACTTTCTGCGCTTGGTCGGTTGGCGCGCGTATTTACTCGAATATTCTGGAATATTCTGGATGTTTTCGTGGAAGAGCCCTATATAAAGGCGCTGCAATACGCGATCGGGGAAGTATTCAATTCGGCGAGACAAGCGAAGCTTCGGAGCGGAATAAAGTGAATCAGTGTGATTAATTATTGGTGTTTTAAGTTTTAATTTGTGTAAAGAAAATTAAAGTGTTAATTTAGGTAATTTTATCGGCAATTTTTATTGTCACGAACTTCAAGCTCGTAATAATTGGTGTCAGAAGTGGGATAAAATCGTGCCGATTTAACCTAAGGAGGAAACGGAGGGTGTCCGTACCCGCAGTCAACGCCAGCAGGAGACGGACCAAAGAAGATTTGGTGGTGCAACGCCGCAGACGTCGGAGGGGCCAGCCACCGGCAGCGGGCCCGTCAGTAGCTCCTACATGTGCGGCACCTGACTTAGGTGCCCTGATGGTGATGCTGCAGGAGCAGGCTCGCCGACAGGAGGAACAGGCCCGCCAGCAGGCGGAACAGGTACGCCGAGTAAAAGCCAGAACTGCGGGGCGGGTGCTGGCTGATGTTAAAAGAGCCCCAAGGATCTCTATCTCAAAAACCAATGATGGGAACAGTCTAATCATCAAGGGCGAGGTCAACGAAATGCCGTGTAAACTGACCATAGACAATGGAGCCTCTCGTACGGTTGTTAGTTCCCAACTTATAAGTCAGTTTCTTGGGGACTCCGCATACAACCGAGAACGCATTAATTTGGTAACAGCCACCGGTCAGCGTATACCCGGCCGTGGAGAGAAGGAGATAGAGTTAAAGCTAGGCAACGTGATCTACCTGCATAATGTCATCGTGGCTGATATAATGGACGACTGCAACAAAGGATACAGCCCTAGGTGCTATGGCTGTGTGGAAAGGGGCGTGTGTGTAAAGAAAATTATAGTGTTAATTTAGGTAATTTTGTCGGAAAATTTTATTCTCACGAACCTCAAGCTCGGAACATTACGTACAGAAAGTCTGTAACTATGATTGTAAGCAATTTAATTATTTCATGTGGTAATATGGGAAGGTCAATGGTCAACTCACCCTACAAGGGAAGAGTGGTTTACAACAATTATCTTCTACCGGTATGTAATGGATAAGAAAAAAAAACATAATCATAGATGTAGAGAAAAGATTTTATCATTATGTTTAATTATTTCAAACTAGTTGATAAGTTTACATTAAATTATATTACCTCTCAGCAACTCCTATGAAAAAAATAAATCTTCCGTATTACTTTGTCCTAAATTAAAAAATAAAATCAATGATAGCTATTTGGGGAAGCTAATTTATAAATAAAGAGTTCGCTTTAATTAATTATTAATTAATAACTTAGTAACCTTAACGCGCGGTTGATGAATAACTTATTAATATTATCAAATATTAATACAGTGTTCTTTCTGATATGTGTTATATCTGTTAGGGTATTCTTTATTTTTTATCGGTTATTTAATATTATTGATTGATTATATTTTATAAGTGATGGAATATATTAATAAGTAAAGGGAAAACTTTGCACCATTTTTTAAGCAAATTGCGCGAATGAAGGAATGTGAGATTTGGCATAATTAGCCTTCCGTGTACCAACCTGCCACAGTGCATAAAAAATCGCAATCACTTCAAATCTACAAAAATGTGGGGTTTCTTCTTCTCAGTAGCTGAAGATTCGACATTGCCACTCTGATTAGTGTTCTGCATAGTTTAGTTGACCTGGACGCTGTCAAGCAAGTAATACTCGCGTTGAGCGCGCTTGGGTATCACAAGCCCCACCTCGTTGGTCGCGTAGGTAAAAACTTACGTTTGTTAATAGTTTTTTGTTTTGTTCTATATATTTTATGTGGAAATATTTATATATATATATAAATGAATACAGCTGCCTGAGTGATATTTCGACGCAGTTCGTCCAATGTCTCAATGGGTTTTGAGTAAACCCTGTTTTTAAGACAACCCCAATAGAAGAAATCCAGGGGGTTCAAATCGGGCGAACGGGGTGGCCATAAGATAGGACCAAGTCGCCCGATCCAACGCCCTGGATACTTTTGATTTAATCTCGCACAGGACGGGCATAATGTGCTGAGCAACCATCATTTTGGAACCACATGTTCTGGAGATCACTAAAGGGCACTTCGTCTAACAATTCTTGCAAGTCATTTTGTAAAAAGTTTAAATAACTATTGCCATCTAAATTTCCTTGTTACTCAAAGAGCCCAATTACTTTTCCATTTAATATCCATAGGTTAACCTTGAATTGATATTGGGATTTGTCTTGTCTCATCAAGTGCGGATTTTCATTACTCCAACTATGTAGGTTGTGAAGATTTAAATACCCATCTTTCTTGCATGTTGTTTCATCCGACCATAGAATTTTGTCTAGGTATTGGGGATCTTCACTGTGCCTTTGCAGCATCACACGGCAAAATGTGACTCGTACCGGATATTCCCGCGGTAATAACGACTGCACACGCCCGTAGTGATATAGGTGAAGCCTGTGACGTTTTAACATTCGATGTGCAGAGCTTTTCGGGATTCCTGTAGCTTCTTCTACGGCACGTACCGAAGTAGTCGAATCATTTTCTATCTCATTGAGAACTTCTTCATCACGATCCAATCTAGGTCTTCCAGCGCTTCTCCTATAGGATGGCATACGACCCTCCGAGAACGCTTCATCATTCATCATCATCATTACAGCCCTTCACAAGTCCACTGCTGAACATAGGCCTCCCCCAAGCAACGCCACAAAGCACGATCCTGAGCCACCTGCATCCATCGACTTCCTGCATGTCTTACCAGGTCGTCACTCCATCTAGTGGGGGTCGCCCTAAACTACGCCCACCGGTACGAGGCTGCCACTCGAGAACCTTTCTTCCCCATCGGTTACCGGTTCTTCGAGCTATATGGCCGGCCCATTGCCACTTCAGCTTACTAATCCGTTGGGCTATGACGGTCACTCTGGTTTTACTGCGGATATCCTCATTTCTGAGTCTATCACGCAGAGAAACTCCGAGCATAGCCCTCTCCATAGCTCGCTGAGCGACCTTGAGCGTCCTCATACGGCCAGCAGTGAAGGACCACGTCTCTGATCCGTAAGTCATCACTGGCAACACGCACTGGTTGTACAATTTAGTTTTCAGAGATTGAGGTATACCTGACGAGAAGATGTGTCACAATTTCCCGAACGCTGCCCAGCCGAGTTGAATCCGTCGATTGACCTCTCGGTCGAAGTTGGACTTACTTAGTCAGACTATTTGTCTCAGGTAAACGTACTCGTCAACAACTTCGAGCATAGTGCTCCCAACAACTACCGGCATAGGTGTGACATGGACATTAAACATGATCTTTGTTTTGTCCATGTTCATCTTAAGACCTATCCGTTGGGAGACACCATTGAGGTCATTGAGCATAGTGCTAAGGTCCTCCAGCGATTCTGCCATATGGACTATATCGTCGGCAAATCGAAGGTGAGTGATGTACTCGCAATTGATGTTAATACCGTATCCTTTCCAGTCCAGTAGCTTGAAAACGTCTTCCAACGCAGCGGTGAAGAGTTTTGGGGATATAACGTCACCCTGTCTTACACCTCTCTGCAGTTGGATAGGTTCCGAACTCTGGTTCTGTACTCGGATAGCCATCGTAGCCCTACTGTACAAACACTTCAGCACTTCGATATACCGACAGTCAACTTGGCACCGCTGAAGAGACTGTAGCACCGCCCAAATTTCGACGGAATCAAAGGCTTTCTCATAGTCCACATACGCCAGGCAAAGTGGCAGATTGTACTCTTCGGTCTTCTGTACCATCTGCCGCAGGGTATGTATGTGGTCTATGGTACTGAAGCCTTTTCTGAAACCGGCTTGTTCGGGAGGCTGGAAGTCGTCGAGTCTGCGTGCGAGACGATTCGTAATGACTCTCGACAACAGCACGTAGACGCGGCTCAGAAGGGAAATCGGTCTGTAGTTCTTCAAGAGAGCGTTGTCGCCTTTCTTAAAGAACAAGACCACCGCACTTCTGATCCACGCCTCCGGAGTAGTGCCACCATGGAAGACGGAAATGAAGAGCTTCTGAAGGACTTCAAGTACCAGTGTTCCACCCGCTTTCAGAAGCTCCGCTGTAATTCCATCCTCGCCTGGGGTCCTGTCGTTTTTAAGGTGCTGGAGAGCCATTCTAATCTCGCTCAGACTGACGTCCGGGATATCATCGGAATAGTGTCGGGTAAGACTTGCTCTTGGATCGTTACTCACACTTGCGTGTGGCTCCAACGATGATGTGTACAGGTGCCCATAGAACCTCTCAGTCTCACTCAAAATCACAGGTGTCTCGGAAACGATGCTGCCACACTCAGTCTTCAGCTTTGACAGTTGGCTCTTTCTGGCAGACAGATCTCTGGCAAAGACTTTGGAGCCCTGGTTCCGCTCGATCGCTTCTTTATTACGAGCAGTATTAAAGTTTCGTAAGTCTCGCCGCATGGATTTGGAGATCTGTCTGTTCAGTTGCCTGTATGCTGTCAAATCTGTTGACGATTGCAGCCTCATCTCCCAGCTAACTGCCATGAGATTAAGAGTGTGATCGGAGAGTTTTTGTGTTCTTCTGCGGCGGGTCTTGCAGAACTTAGCTCCAACCGCATGGACATTTTCCACGAGCTTGTCATTCATATCGCCCACTGCATTGCAATCTTCTAGGCACTGAAAGCGGTTACGTAACTCAAGCTGAAAGTCTCGGGATTCTGGATCAGAGCAGGAGGGGGACGGAGCGTTGACTTCATTAGAAGAGACCTCTCCAACTTAACGTTAAGGTTCAGTGTGCCTCTAACTATTCGGTGATCGCTGCCGGTTTTCACCCTTGCGATCACTGAGACATCACTGAAAAGTTGGCGTCTGGTCGTCGTAAGGAAGTCAATCTCATTGTTTGTCGAACCGTTGGAGCTCGACCAGGTCCACTTCCTGTGGGGCCGCTTCCGGAAGAAAGAGTTCATCATAAAGAGTCCCTCTTTCTTCATAAAGTCATCCAGCTGCTGGCCCCTACGATTCCGTTGCCCTACTCCAAATTTCCCTAACTTCAGGTCACCGCCTTCTCTTGTGCCTAGTTTTGCGTTGAAGTCTCCCATCAACACCGTGTAGTGGGTTTTGGAGGAATGCATGGCTCCACAAATATCCTCATACATTTCCTCCACCTCCTCATCAGGATGTGCCGAGGTTGGTGCGTAGACCTGTATGACCTTCAGCGAATACCGTTTGGTGATTCTGAGTATCAGGCACGCGACCCTCGTCGACACACTCCCACTTTTTACAACGTTGTTGACGAGAGACTTGTGGACGATAAATTCGACCCCGTCCCCTCTAAAATACCCCCCCTTTCTTCGGACCTCAGATAATCCAATAATATCCCAGCGCAACTTGTCTACCTCTTCTTCCAGCTCCAGTATCTTCTCGTCAGTCCTCAGGGTGCGTGCGTTATTCGCCAACATACGTTGCCAGGTCGAGTCGTTATAGGTGGCAACCGAACCTCCACCGTAGATTCTTAGCACCCCCTGCCATGCCTGCCTGCCACCATTACCATGGTCGCCACCGTAGTCAGGAATAGCGGGGCCGCCGGGGACTGGGGGCCGTTTATTTGCGTCGTTGGTCATGGGGGGATATTGCCATAGTTGCCACGCTTGGCGAGCGGGTTGGCAACCGCAGTTTTTTATTATGTTATAGTTATTATTAGGAAAATGCTGCTGCCCTTCTCCTTTTTGTGTCCCTCTGTCGCCTCTTACGACACCCACGGGAATATATGGGGTAGTGGATATTCTCAACCGCCACGACACGGCCGAAAACGCTTGATGCACATTAATAAACACTCGATAATCGGGATATTTTTGAGCATTTGGGTATCTTTCTCGATACACTCTGCTAGCAGCGCTAGCATTACATCGGCATTCTCCATAGATTAAATGCATATTAGCGTATTCCTGTGTTGTGTACGGCTGCGGCATATTAAACGCCCAACAGTCCAAAATGCACCAGAACTCTAAATCACAAAACACACAATCGTAGTCCAAGATAATGCCAGGTCAGTTCAGTTTGCAGATCACTTCCAGTCCAAATAATGCCAGGTCAGTTAAGTTTTCAGGTCGATTTCAGTCCAAAAAGCCAATCCAAAAGTCGATAGTATGTACGAGAGCCACTGAAGTTGAATTGGGAACGGTGCGCAGTAAACAAAGGAGCAGAGCGTACTGAACTGACTTGCTCAGCAAGTCAATTCAGTATGCTCTGTTCCTTTGTTTACTGTGTGTGAAAGTGCAAATAATAACAGCTTCTCTACCTACCCTGTTGTTGTCTCTTTTTAACATAAATATCTCTATCTATCTCTCTCTAACATATAAGGTATGTATGCCCCATTCAAATTCCTAGAAATTGTAACAAGAACCCATTTTGGGCATGTAGTAAAAGTGATTACTGACAATTACAATTTAAGGAATTTGGCCCCTGTTTAGAAATAATAGGCCCAAATTTTTTTTAACTTGTTTTCCTAGAGTATTATACCATTTTGAAATGTTGGTTAGTTGTGTCAATTTTTAATAAACTTGCCATACTAGTGTTCACACTTTTTTTACACCACATTAAGTTAAAGTTAGTTAAAAGTAAAATTCTTCAAAAAATTTAGGGAATGAAATAAATGATACGTGATAAAACAAGAGTTATTCTGGATTTTTTAAGAATTGTGGTAGATAGCAGTGCTATTCAGGTTGCCTATATAAAAAAAAGAAACAAATATTAAAAAAATTCATTGCCCATGGTAGTGAAAAACTGTCTCAATTTCTGAAGTATTTCATTTTTATATAACTTAAAATATAATTGGGATATATTTTTTTCTTTTTTTCCCCGATTATTCCGGGGCAGGTCTATCCTCCGGTGTTGGCTTATTGTTGAATTTTGGGACATTTTGTATATATACAAATAGCGAAGTTAATGCCTAGTTACCTTTCTCTCTGAGTCGGAGTTATCAATTTCGAGTAGAGGTAAATCAATATTATAAAGGCAAAGATGGGGTAACAAAATGGTAAAATATCCATTCAGGATTAATTTCTGTAGCAGAGCTGAAGATACTATTAATCACTTGCCTGGTGTTAAAGGATAAAATGAGGAGATGAAGTATTATATCTTCAGTATTTTGAACTATTTCCGATAATGTGATAGATGAAATTGTGAATGTAATACTACTAACTAACCGTACAATTTATCAGTGATCCTCCAAAATCTAAAACAGCAAAAGAGGAAATAAAAGAAGTTTTTGGATTACATTTTTATACGAGTATCAGGTTTTGCGCATATACTTTATAGCGGATATATGTATATACCGCCAGCTTTCAAGAGAAGTCGTGTAACAAATACATCACTGCTTGGATTTCAAAAGGATGTAACTTTAATGTCCTGAGTACCTTTGTACCGAAACTGCGTAAATTGGTGTATATGATGTTGTCAACGGGGTTCCAACAAAACCCTTTTAAATAGTTCAATATTTTATATAATTATTCGTTACATAATAGGGCTGAAAGGAGTAAAACAAATTTGATGAGTGAATTTGACATTCATTTAGTAATATCCAATATATATATATATATATATATATATATATATATATATATATATATATATATATATATATATATATATATATATATATATATATATGGATGTAAAGGAGGCGAAAGAGGTATGTCAGGATCGTGCCAAATGGAAGTCCGTAGTCTCATCCTACCCTTCTCGTCGACAGGCGACAGTTTAGTGTTTATATTGTAAAACCTCAACTTTTTATGTCAGTTTAATAATTTTTAATATCTTTCATTATCTTCTGGAAGGAGTCCTTCTTCAAATAGCGAGAAACTGAAATGTGTTTAATTTGAAATGAGAGCGTTAGAAACATAAAAATATTCTTTTAATTACGCATTTTGCAAAAGATCATAGAAATACGTGCCTCTTACTAAACATTTATCTAAGTCAACTTTCTATATTCGTTAGCTCTAGTAGAGAACTAAAAGAAGTAAATGAAATTAACGTTACTATTAGAGATAATGATTAAAGTGAGTCAACTTAGCTAGCTCCACTGCTGATCACGATGTTTAGTGTCCGCCAATACTTGAGATGTGTATTATCGGTTTGCAGCAAGTTAGTTTCTATGGTCAAGTATATGACATGGTTGATACTATACAAATCTTGAGTTTGAAGCCCAGTCGTACAGCTTAAATACATACATACTCACTGCTGGGAACAACCTTCTTCTAAAATCTGAAAAGGTGATGGAGCGATTAGTTCGCCGAGTTGCTTTTACGTATCCTCGAAATATTTTATCAGAGTCAGATTTGCAGATTTTTAGACGTTTTCCTTCACTGCCGAACACATGGTAAATCACCACTCAAAATTGCAATCAAAATTTTCATTGGTGCCGACGGATATCAAACCCAGTTTGCTCCGTCGACTCTCTCTCGAAAGGTTATCCTCCTTCGATTCACCACGGCTTAATTTCAATAAAAATAAACAAATATGAGACAATAACGCAAATACCATTATTCAAAGTTCGACCGAGATGTGTATCAAACATAAACAGTTTTCTTTAAGCGTTTTCCAATTGCCTTCGTCCTTCTTCGTGTGGATTGTTTTCAAAATGGAACGAAACTAAAATATACCTTGTTATCTCATTTTTTTCCAATTGCCTGTTGTCATATTGAACACATTTCAGTTCGAAAGATTTTTGTTTTAATTAGATGATTATGATTTTATGATATGTTAAAGGAATATGAAAAAGGTGTTTTACCCGTCAAAAAATATCGACTACAATTTGAATTGTTTAATTAGTAAAACATATTTAGACGTGACGTCGAGGTCAGTTTAGGTTTGTTTATTATGCAAGTTGTATTTCAATTCCAACTGCAGTTTAAAATATGAAATAAATACTTTTATGCCTTTATACACATCAAACCACACAATATATAAAATGAATATTTGAAGTAACCTAAAATTCACAGTTTATTCAGTCAATCTGACATAAATTATTTGTTTGTCTTCTAGAGTAAATACGTAGTAAATAATTACATAGTAATAATTTATCTTACTTGTAAAACTCAAAAGCACCCCTTTGCGACATATAAATACATTTTGTCTTTCTGCACTCCTTCCTCAAATAAACTTTAACCCGCTACACTAAGGCGTGTCAAAGGTAACTAAAAGTTTTCAGTCTATCATTTAACTAGTAGATCTTAATTGTTTGTGATATTTATGCATGGAATACAATTCACATAATGTAATAAATAGCTTGAAATTAAATTCTGAAGCATTTTAACACTTTTATTGCTTTTTAGTGATTAATAATAACACATTTATTTTGCAAATTATTAATTTAAACAGCTCGTTTAAAAATCACAATAGTTCTTATTTCTGAAACGAAGATATTTCACCTTAGAATGAGACAAAAGTTTTACGTGGATAAGGTAAATGTTAATTGATATAATTGGCAACAAAGCTACTACATAGTCTTGACAAAACAAACCAGCATGCTCTATATCTACGTGAAACATTTTATTACATAATATGTATTTTGCTTACGTCCCTTCACTAGGATATTTTGTGGATCTCTGCATCGTATTAGGCATCACATAAAATAAATTTGTCTATTCTACTGGGCAGTTCTTTTAGAAGTTTTTATCTCTGTTTTCTTATTAATGGAACCTATTTTCAATGGTATTCAAATGATCTTTTACTAAATGAATGTTAAATTCACTCATCAAATTTGTTTTACTCCTTTCAGCCCTATTATGTAACGAATAATTATATAAAATATTGAACTATTTAAAAGGGTTTTGTTGGAACCCCGTTGACAACATCATATACAGCAATTTACGCAGTTTCGGTACAAAGGTACTCAGGACACTAAAGTTACATCCTTTTGAAATCCAAGCAGTGATGTATTTGTTACACGACTTCTCTTGAAGCTATATATAGCTGGCGGTATATACATATATCCGCTATAAAGTATATGCGCAAAACCTGATACTCGTATAAAAATGTAATCCAAAAACTTCTTTTATTTCCTCTTTTGCTGTTTTAGATTTTGGTGGATCACTGATAAATTGTACGGTTAGTTAGTATTATTACCATTCACAATTTCATCTATCAAATTATCGGAAATAGTTTAAAATACTGAAGATATAATACTTCATCTCCTCATTTTATCCCTTCACACCAGGCAAATGATTAATAGTATCTTCAGCTCTGCTACAGAAATTAATCCTGAATGGATATTTTACCATTTTGTTACCCCATCTTTGCCTTTATAATATTGATTTACCCCTACTCGAAATTGATAACTCCGACTCAGAGAGAAAGGTAACTAGGCATTAACTTCGCTATTTGTATATATACAAAATGTCCCAAAATTCAACAATAAGCCAACACCGGAGGATAGACCTGCCCCGGAATAATCGGGGAAAAAAGAAAAAAAAAATATATCCCAATTATATTTTAAGTTAAATAAAAAATGAAATTCTTCAGAAATTGAGACAGTTTTTCACTACCATGGCCAATGAATTTTTTTAATATTTGTTTCTTTTTTTATATAGGCAACCTGAATAGCACTGCTATCTACCACAATTCTTAAAAAATCCAGAATAACTCTTGTTTTATCACGAATATCACTTATTTCATTCCCTAAATTTTTTGAAGAATTTTACTTTTAACTAACTTTAACTTATCGTGGTGTAAAAAAGTATGAACACTAGTATGGCAAGTTTTTTTAAAAATTGACACAACTAACCAACATTTCAAAATGGTATAATACTCTAGGAAAACAAGTTAAAAAAAATTTGGGCCTATTATTTCTAAACAGGGGCCAAATTCCTTAAATTGTAATTGTCAGTAATCACTTTTACTACATGCCCAAAATGGGTTCTTGTTACAATTTCTAGGAATTTGAATGGGGCATACATACCTTATATGTTAGAGAGAGATAGATAGAGATATTTATGTTAAAAAGAGACAACAACAGGGTAGGTAGAGAAGCTGTTATTATTTGCACTTTCACACACAGTAAACAAAGGAACAGAGCGTACTGAATTGACATACCTCTTTCGCCTCCTTTACATCCATATATATATATATATATATATATATATATATATATATATATATATATATATATATATATATATACGCGTACATGTCCGTCGGTTAAGGGTACTTCTAATGTGGCCCATTTTCATAATATCGCGAATTCAGTCAATAAACTTTCTTCTAAGGCGTCCCTTCCCGACTCTGCCGTTCACATCTGCCATATAAATTTGCTTTGTTACTCTTTCCTCATTCATTCTTTCTACATGACCAAACCACCGAAGCATTCCTTTCTTAATCCTGGTCACAACATCATGTTGCATACCACATTTATCTCTTATCACACAATTTCTCACCCTGTCATTCAGATTCAACCCTAGCATACTCCTTAAAGACCGCATTTCTACAGCTTTTATTCTACTTTCATGTTTCTCCTGCCACACCCAACTTTCAGTATCATACATTAAAGTAGGGACTAACACAGCATTGTGAAGTAGCACAGCACAGTAGTTGAGCTTTTCAATAACTTATTTTCGGATGTACAACTATATGTTTATTTCAATGTACAAGTATATGTTTGTGTCTTATTTAAAAAAATATAAATTTTTTATACAATTTAACTTAAAAATTTAAAAATAATGAAAAATTTTATTTTTATATTTTATTAGTTATAGTTTTCTGAAATAGATTTTTACTTTAAAAGGTTTAATTATTATCTTTTTGCTTTAAATACATACCTGGCACCGCATACACGAGAATGAAGCTGAATGTCCCAAACAGTTCCCTGTTAATGGAATTCGGCCATTTTTCTGTGCAAAACTCGATACTGGTTTCCACCCACGTCTGTAAAATTTTACGTAACAAATTTTATTAATTTAATTATACATTTCTACAATATCATCAGCCTCCTAACACTCAGTCAGTAACAGCTGAACATAGGTGGGACGATTTCCACAATGATCGACACGCTTACTTATGGTGTAAAAAACATAGCGCTTAAAATTATTAAGTCATATCTAAATAATAGAACGCAAATAGTTGTTATTAATATTAACAGTCTTTCAGAATCGTTAGCGTCTATGGGTGTTCCTCTAGGCTCAATTCTTGGCTCTTTTATATTCCTAGTTTATATTAATGACTTACTTTACTTGGTAGGGAATAACCATGATATAGTTTTATTTGCTGATGATACTTCGTTAATCTTCTAACTTAAAAGCAAATTATTAAGATATGACGTAGTGAATAATGCTATATCAAAAGTAGTCTACTGGTTTAACATCAATAATATGCTTTCGAACGGTAATAAAACGAAATGTATTAAATTCACCACACTTAATTTTAAACAGGCTAAAACCAATTTGCTTTCACATGCGAAGGATCTGGGCCTTGTTAAATCCACTGTTTTTCGGAATTTAAATTGATGCGAAGCTTTGATGGGGCCCTTATATATCTAAATTAGCTAGCAAACTTAGTTTTGCAGCATATGCTGTAAAAGGTTAGAGGCCTTACATGTGTTGAAACAATTAGATTAGATTATTTTTATTATTTCCATAGCAAAATGGCATATGGAATCTTGTTATGGAATAAAGCCACTGACATTGAAACTATCTTTGTTTTGTAGAAGAAAGCCATAAGAACAACTTGTAATCTAGGTCCGAAAAAGTATCTTAGAAACAAAATTAAATTGCCTCATCACTTACAGGAATAAACATTATGCACTAAAATTAGAACATTTATTGAATTATGAAAAAAGTATTATAACTTAGATAATTATTTAAAAGATATCATAATGAGCTTAAACTTCTTTGGACTTTTTTTATAAATGTAATATAATACAGTTCAAATAAAAATATTTTTGGTTCGGATAAGAATTCTAATTTCAAATTAATTTTGTTTTAAAATTAGTCATTTATTTATTGATTAGCGTTTTCATGACATTGGAATGTTTTTGATTGGAACGATGTTTCTGATTGAAATGAGTGTTTTGATCACATTGGAATGTTTTTCGTCATCAAGGATAGTTTAAAAATTGTAGTGATCATGGAATATGAGTACCGTCGTGGTAGCAATGCAGCACAAGCGACAACGACAACATCGATGGACTTTTACGGATCCAATACTACAAACGAACGCAAATCTGTTATTGGTTTACCTGCTTCCGTTCCTGAAATTTCAACCTGAAATTAAACCCTGTGGTTGCCAATCAACTATGGTCAAAAATAATGAATTAAATGCGATTGTGAAGCTGATGATATTCTATACCTTAAAACAATATTGATCCATTTGCGTTGATGTGGTAAGGTAAAAAAAATTAACAAATTTTTGCCCCACGAACTCAATGAACGCCAGCGTGAAGTAAGCGTTGAGATGTGCCTTACACGGCTCAACAGGCATTCAAACGAAGGAAATTTGACTTACATTGTTACCTGCGACGAAAATGGATTGAGTTTCAAAATCGCAAGCGCTCAGCACGTTAGTTGGATCCTGGTTCAGCTCCTAAACAATGCCCTAAACAAAAACTCATCCCTATGGCATTTTAATCAATATATATTGTATAAACTATGTCTGCTAATTTTATATTTACTTATTATTAATATATGGATCTATGTAGATTATGAATTATTAACTGGCAAAACTAAGGGGTGCGTAATCTGTCACATGGTCACTATTTTGTTGTAACACAGCCAGTCGACGCTTAACAGTTTCGTTGTCCGGGTGAGTATTTTGGAGGTTATTTATGCATTTTTATCGAATTTTTGTTGTGTTGGTGTGTTTTAACAATGTTTGTCCATATGCAGCTGGCATAAATATGTTTGAGGTTAAAAAAACGTTCATTTTTACATAAATTTTGTTATTTTATTTGCAGGATATATTTTAATCATTGGAAAAGCTAAAGATCTGTCTCCAAGCAAAATTTCCGAAATTAAAATTTTATTATTGCATACTGGGCATTCCCAAAGGAAGATTGCATCGATTACTAATGTTTCGAGGGCATAAGTTAACTGAATAAAAAAAAGCTTGACACAAATGTTGAGCTGACGCCGAAACGTGCAAAAAATTGTGGACGAAAGAAAATTACCACGCCACGTGATGAAAGAAAAATCAGGGATATCTGTGTTGAAAACAGGAAGGCACCTCGGAAGATTCTTATGAAGAAGGTACAGGACGCTGGAATCAACATTTCCCTAGCAACTATTCGTCGACCCATGAAAGACTTTGGGTTCATTTATCGTCGACCGGCTAAAAAACCTCTTCTTACACTTTTATTAATACACTTAAGAAAACGGAACTTATGTATTCAATAAGTGCAATAAATATAAAAATATAAATTGGATACGCGATTCGTGTATTTTAATTTTATTCGAGGGTATATTGCGAAGCGTTTACCCATCCTTTATCCAAACCCAAATATTCCTTCCGTAAACACAGAAAGGGGCAAGGGAGGAGTCTGGTGACGCGATTTTTTAGACCAATGAGAAGCGCGCCCAACCGAGGTGCTTGGTGGGAAAAGCCGAGACAATAAAGGCTCGCGCGCGGCCCTCGTGCGGCCTCTTCCTTTGCACCATTGGCCTGGATCGCATCTCTGGGGCGCCCCAGAAGAACCCACCTCACGTCGCATCACCGCAACGGAAGCGTCGTCCGCCGCACCTGAATCACACCCCGGTAAGTGTTTTCCCGTAATTTTGTTCCTACTTGTGCGTTTTGTTTATTAGTTAACCCGCCCCATTTTATTTCTCCTAATGTTCTCAAGTAGAATGCCCTCCTAACCTTGGCAAGCAATAGATTTGGAAGAGCGAGTGCATTTTCTAAGGTGCCGCGTGTCACATCCGCCATCTTGTTGAGGCATAAGAAGCCAACGCGTATACAGTCCACTTAGTATAAGATTTCGCATAATAAGGTCAAGGCTCAACCTGGGAATCGAACTCGGAACCCTTAGGCCCGCCGCCGAAACTTTTTCTAGTCATTCGAGCGAATTTGGAACTGGTGCCCTGTAGCCTCATCGAGTTGAACTGCTGAACCAATTCCTTGGACAAAACACTCTAATTTAATATTGGATAGATTTATGTAGTTTTTGTTTTAGTTTAAATTTAAATTTTTAATAATTCGCTTAATTTTATTTATCTTACCCGCTATTTATTATTATACGAGCTTTAAATTTGTATCTAGTCGTTAGTGTTATCTCGTTTGATTGCAAGTTACCTTCACGAAAAAAAAATATTACTGACAACGTGTTCAATTTAACGACGTAATACGGCACGTAGCGCATTGTTTTCATCCTCCAACGTTGTACGATATTCGTTGTGATTAATCTAATATTAATTATAGTGATTCAAGATGGCAGTTAGTGGAAATGAAATTAAACTTAAAACTCTTTACGAAAAAAGGGACGTACTCTTTTCAAGTATACAATATATAAGTGATCACATAAAAAATGTTAACGTAGATTCAGTGCGGGAAACGTTTTCATGTGAAATCGAAACGGTTGACTCTTTGCGATCGGATTACGAAAATATATAAGACAAAATTAATAGTTTAGAATTACAAATCGACACTAAGCTTACAGTGAACTATTAACCACTTCTATCATTTGAAGATATGTTGTGTCGAATAAAAGGGACGGCAAAGCTCTTACAGTTTCCAGCCCAAAGCGAAGCAAAACCAAAAAATGAGGTACGCCCACGTGAATCACTTAGATTGTCCTCCATAGATATTCCGGTATTCAATGGAGATATTAAAATTTTGGCCGTTGTTTATTAATAGCTTTCAAAACACCATATATAGACATTTAGTTGCTAAATGCAATTCTAGTTCCGTGTGCGACAAGTGCGCCAGCAGATATCACACGTTATTACATTTCAAAGGTGGCAACATATTCGCGTCGAGTAATTCGGACAAGGAAACTACACATACTAAAGTCGACGCTTCTAACGGTCGACCGGGTGACGTCGCCCTGTGCTCACTGTCGAATACGGGAATGCAGTCTCCTTCCACCGTGCTACTGGGTACAACCCGTACAAGCTTTATAACGCGACAATGTTGCCAGCGTTTAGGATTGATAATAAATAAGATACCTTCATGTCCCGTAGTCAAAGGCATCGTAGGTACTAATAAAATTACCCAGGGCTCTATAAATTTGAAATTTTATTCTCGGCTAGATCGTAATATTAACCTTAATATAAATGCATTAGTAGTATATAAAGTCAACGAGCGTCTGCCAACCGTTTCGGTCGACACCTCGGTAATGATTGAGTTTGATAATTTGACTCTGGCAGACGATACTTACGCTGTTCCCGGAGATATAGACATGCTCATTGGAGCATCGCTTTTCCCTCATCTTTTGTTACACAATAAGGTCAGGGGCAACCCCCCCGCATACCGCACCTTACGCACTGGAGACCGTCTTGGGCTACGTCATCGTTGGTTCCGCCCCTATCGTGGATAATGTTTCGACAACATCCTGTTGTTGCACCGTCGTTGTTGAACCTCCCGAATTATTGACTTGCAGATGACTTGAAATAGAGGAGGGGAACATTCCGTCTTTACTTAGCTTGGGTTAATAAATTATGCGAAGGGTCGATAAGCAAGACGTTAGAGTCTGTTGTTAATAAAACTGTTATAGTTTTCAACACAGATATCCCTGATTTTTCTTTTACCATGTGGCGTGGTAATTTTCTTTCGTCCACAATTTTTCGCACGTTTCGTTTTTTTATTCGGTTAACTGATGCCCTCGAAACATTAGCAATCGATGCAATCTTCCTTTGGGAATGCCCAGTATGTAATAATAAAGTTTTAATTTCGGAAATTTTTCTTGGAGACAGATCTTTAGCTTTCCCATGATTAAAATATATCCTGCAAATAAAATAAAAAAATTTATGTGAAAATGAATGCTTTTTAACCTCAAACATATATAAGCCAGCTGCATATGGACAAACATTGTTAAAACACACCAAAACCACAAAAATTCTATAAAAATGCATAAATAACCTCCAAAATACTCACCTGAGCAACGAAACTCTTAAGCGTCGGCTGACTGTGTTACAACAAAATGGCGACCATGTGACAGATTATGCACCCCTTAGTATTGCCAGTTAATAAATCATAATCTACACAGATCCATAAATTTATAATAAGAAAATATAAACTTAGCAGACATAGTACATACAATATATATTGATTAAAATGCCAAATCGATTATTTAAGTAGATGGCTCTAATAATATGAGCCGCCACTGTATTTGGAAGTATTATGCTTGAAGTTGTCGACGAGTATATTAACCCAGGACAAATATTCCAACTGGATCAAAGTCCAACTTGGACCGCAAGGTCAATCGACGGATTCAACTTCGCTGGTCAGCGTTCGGAAGATTACTACACAACTTGTCGTCAGATAAACCTCAAAACTTGAAAATAAGATTGTAAAACCAGTGCGTATAGCTAGTGATGACAATGCCATAATGTATTCATGCATACGAGAAATGTTTTTAATAGCGAAGTACTAGACGTTGCCGAACGTGACGAAAAGGGGTCGCACACAGTTTTTGAAGTAGAGAAACACAGATGCTGTTTTTCATGGGGCCCGTTACGTCTCTTTAGAGTATTTCAAGCAGAGGTCTATCATAACAAAATTAAAATTTCCGGGTAGCGTCACGATCGGTCTGCCAGTAAGAGCCAACTGTCAAAGCTGAATACCGCATGTGGTAGCATTCATTCCAGGTTACCTAAGATTTTGCGTAAGATTTACAGGATTTACGGGCATCTGTACACGTCGGTGTTAGAGCCACACACAAGTGTGAGTAACGATACAAGAGTAAGTCTTTTGCTTTGTTTGATTCAGTATGGGTGACAAGCAAGTACATGCCGCACCTGATGGTAAGTAGATGCTGTGGCCCATAGGAATCTACGTTTATACTCAATTAAGGAATAAAATACAGACGCGTTGTCACCCCTGAGGTAGACCGTTTTTGGTAAGAACGGCCTCTGGTTCTCTACACTCACAATATGAAAAACAGCATCATTGAGCTGATATTTTACGTTGGTTTATTGTGAGAACGTGATCCTACCCCGGTCGAGCCGACCTATTCGTGCTGAATAACATATCAAAAAATTGTTTATACTAAATATTAAAAATATTCATATCGATTGTGAGATTGATAAATATAAATATTTTAATTCCGTCTTCCGTCCTTAAATCCGATTCGAATGTATAACTAGACGTCTGTTTATATCATCAACCAATGTGCGATAAATTTTGTAATTATGTAAATGTTACGGCTAATTGCTGAAGTGCGGTTACACCTTGGTGTAGACGGCTAATACAAGGTGTATTCGATTGCGGTAGATGTATCATACATAATTTATAAATCAAAGAAATGTCATTGGTTTTACTGTACCCTTACCTACTATTACTTGATACGTTTTTCCGTATTTTTTACAAATTTATCAGTACACTTAAATTTAACCAACTATAACTGCTGGCCGCATTTATTTCTAGCTAGCTAGATCTAGGTGTAACTGCACTTCGGCATTTAGCCGTAACATACGCATATATGTGTGTGTGGCTACAAGTTATACACAATTTCCACACTTTGATAAAGAAGAAGTAGAGACAATTTTTGTCTCAGAAGAAAATATCAATATTATTTCTGTTTGTATCGGCCAAATAAACATCTGAAAATCCTTGATAAGCACCATTTGGTTTGCGGTAACAGGATGTAACATCGTAAATTGTTTTACTGGGATGGATAGTATCCCGTTTCTAAAACTTATGCTCCCGTTATACGGAAACCCGAAATACCGATACCGATTTTATTTAATTTAATACAGATTATAGTACAAATGCAAATAGAACAGTAAAAAAACTCTTGTAAGAATCAACCTTGCCTTGTTGGAGTCTGGAGATATTATGGTAGCATTATGTTATTTTCTCAACAAACTAAAGAGCAGATATAATAAAATATTTCATTAAGCCTTTTTTAATTATATTATATATCAATGTACTCTTCCTTACGTATTAGTGTGGTATAAAAATTCTAAACGAGATTTAATTTCAGCGAGTAGTGTGACCTTAACAATTCGACAATAAAGCCTTACGACGAGTTCGAGGTGTGAAAAAGGGTTTAAAGGAATTTCGGGCTAGATTTCAATACGAATTCATTTGGCATAATATGTGTAACTAATAAAGATTTATTTTATAAATAGTAATATTTAATATAAACTAAAGGATAATTGCTTACTTTTAAATTTTCATACATTAATTAATAGAATCAAGCGTTAATTTTTGGAAATCTATTATATTAAAGATGTTAAATATTAATTGACTAATTTCTGCGAGCAATCCGGGTTTGTGATACCCGCCAGCATCAATGAAAAAGTTGATTGAAATTTTAAGTTTTGATTTACCACGAGCTCGACGGTGAAGAAAAATATCGTGGGTTGTATGTTTATGTAATACAATGACGTTTTTCGCTTTTCCTCCTTTTAGTTTTAATTATGGGTGTCCTACTTGAAAACAGGCAGGATAAATATTTTAAAAACGTGGATGCCTACTTGAAATTCATCCTTTATAATAAGAATATAATTTAATTATATGCCACAGGAGCGATTTTATTCACAATGTAGAAACAAATATAATTAAAAAGGTTACAAAACTTTATTAAACGTTTTTGAAATTCTAATAATCTAAATCCTTAGTAAACCAACAGTGGTAGAGCCATGCGGCAGCTTTGCTGTTGCACGTATGGGCCGGTTCAAACCAGGGTAGTACCACGACCTCACAGAATACCGGCTTGAAGTGGAAGCTCTGCTTCCGCGCTTCGTCTGGTGAGTGCAGGTGGCCAGAAGCCTAAATCATCCCCCCCCCATCAACATGGAAGCGGAATTAAATGTCAACTACCCCAGGAGGGTACCAGCACCCCTGGAGAATCTCTCGCTGAGCATCCACGACCAAGTTACTCCACTCCTGAGCGTGGCTGCTCAGGCTGCCCCGCGTATTCTGGGGAGGGCAAAATTCCGCTCAAGACTACAACTGACTACTCTCCGGCTGACGTCTCGTATCTCTCCTACCCGGGGTACAAACTGGAACATTCCTTTGTGCCTCCGGCTGGTGTTTCAGTTTACGTCAGAGAGGACATCTGTTCTCGACGCCTCGGTAGTCTTGAAGGTTCGGACCTGTCCATCTTTGGGCTACGCGTAGACAGCGACGATCATCTGCGCATCCTCGGGTGCCTCTATAGGTCCCATAGCGGTAATGCCGAAACAAACTGACTCTTTGACCAAGTCCAAATAGCTACAGATTCATTGATACAGCAGATATCCTGATCTTTGACGACTTTAACGCCCATCACGCCGAATGGCTTGGTTCACACTTAACCGATCATGCGGGGAGATCTGTTCATGATTTTGCTTTGACATATGGTCTGACACAACTGGTTACTTCGCCTATGCGGATTCCAGATGTGGAGGATCATGCACCTTCCCTGTTGGACCTTCTGCTGAACTCTCACCCGGACGAATATCAGATTTCCGTCGACGCCCCTTTAGGCTCCTCGGACCATTGTCTTGTCCGCAGTGTGGTGCCACTCACGCTGAAATCGCAGTTGCATTCTGCAGGCTGCTGCCATGTTTGACACTATAGGTCAGCCGATTGGGATGGGATGCGGTTTCTCTTTGCATCCTACCCTTGGGGACGGATTTGTTTCTCGCCGGACGATCCCAAATCTCAGCCATGGTTTGGTTGCTCCTGTAAAATAGCGTCATGCTATAAGCAGAAGTGCTACCAAGCCTGGGCTGACTAATATCTATCTAAAAAAAGAATTATAATTCCGCCTCTAGGTACTTCAAAAGAGTCATTGCCAAGGCAAAATCAGAGCACATAGGCAGAATTGGCGATAAACTAGTTCGCCTTCCTTCTGGAACCCTTGCATTCTGGTCTCTCGCCAAGGCTGTCCAGGGGAATTTCTGTGAGCCATCTCTTTCATCTCTGCACAGGGAGGACGACTCACTGGCCCATACCGCAAAGGAGAAAGCCGACCTGCTAGGCTCTTTCTTTGCGTCCAACTCGACTCTCGATGACGAAGGGAGTACGCCGCCGACCATCCCGCTGTGTGAGTGCTCCATGCCGGAAGTGCAGTTCACACAGCGCTTGGTTCGTAAAGCACTCCACTCCCTAGACATTCACAAGTCGAGTGGGCCTAACGCAATCCCCCAATTGTGCTAAGGACGTGTGGTCCAGAAATGTCACAAGTTTTAATGCGTCTTTTCCGGTACTCCTACTCCCTAGGCCTAGTCCCAAAATCATGGGAGACGGTTTTCGTCCACCCGATCCCTAAAAAAGACGACCGCTCAGACCCGTCAAACTACCGGCCTATCGCCATCACCTCCTTGTTCTCCAAAACAATGGAGTCTATTGTTAACTGCCAGCTCTAAAGGTACCTTGAGGCTCACCAACTGATTAGTGACCGCCAATACGGTTTTCGCCGTGGTCGATCAGCTAGTGACCTTCTGGTCTACCTAACTCATAGATGAGCGGAGTCAGTAGAGTCCAAGCGGGAAGCATTGGCCGTTAGTTTGGACATTACGAAGGCCTTCGATCGGGTTTGGTACGAAGCGCTTCTTTTGAAGCTCCCTTCCTATGGAGTTTCAGAGAAATTATACGATTGGATCACCAGCTTTCTTGCAGATCGGAGCATCAAGGTCGTTGTAGACGGTGCAAGCCCCGATTACAAGCCTATTAATGCTGGTGTTCCATAAGGCTGCGTGCTATCGCCAACGCTGTTTCTTCTGCATATTAATGATATGTTGCAAACCCATAACATTCATTGCTATGCAGATGACAGCACTGGTGATGCTCTGTACACCGGCCGTGCCAATATTTCTCGGGGAAACGTCTCCAAGTACCGGGAAAAACTTGTGTCTGAAGTCGAGTCTTTGCTGAACAGAATCTCGGATTGGCGGCGGCTAAATCTAGTCCAGTTTAACGCCCAGAAGACACAACTTTGCGCGTTAACCGCTAAAAAGAACCCCTTTGTCGTATCTCCCCAGTTTCAAGGTACTCCCCTTATTTTCTCGGCCAGTATCGGTATCCTCGGCGTCGACATATCGAGTGATGTGCAGTTTCGTGGTCACTTGGAAGAGAAGGCCAAATTAGCCTCTAAAAAAGTGCTCAGCAGAGCGGGACAGTATTTCATGCCGGCACACCGCCTGCAAAGTTACAAGGCACAGGTTCGGCCGCACATGGAATACTGTTCCCATCTCTGGGCTGGGGCTCCCCAGTACCAGCTCCTTCCACTTGACCGCATCCAGCACAGAGCGGCTCGAATCGTCGACGACCGAGTGCTTTCCGATCGGCTCGATTCACTGGCGCTGCGAAGAGATGTTGCATCTCTTTGCATTTTCTTTCGCACATACCATGAGGAGTGCTCTGAGGAATTGTTTGGATTAATCCCAGCCGCCAAATTTCATGAACGCACTACGCGGCAAACGTTTCGATTCCATCCACACCATCTGGATGCTTGGCGGTTCACCACTATACGTTTCACAAGAAGTTTTCTTCCGCGTACGACCTCTCTGTGGAATAATTTACCACCGGCGATTTTTTCGGACCGATACGACCTGGGGACTTTCAAGAAAAGAGCTTACTCCTTTCTAAAGGGCCGGCAACGCACCTGCAATTCCCCTGGTGTTGCGGTTGATCATGGGCGACGAATCACGTACCACCTGATGGTAAGTGATTACCGCCGTTGGGGTCACTATAAAAAAACAAGGGGTTTCATTATTTTTATACGACAATACCGCGTCTGTAATTAAATTGTGGTGCCATATAGAAATAGCACCCACGTGGCAGCGAAAATAATATAATATCTATGTGTCATATATATAGTAAAAAAATACGTGTGGCACTCGGTGACTGCCGCGGTAAAGCTATTGCATAGCATTTTTTATCAACTTATGCAATTATAATTATTTATTTATTATGCAGTTAAGTCTTTGATATTAAATCAAGTTACACTTTTTGAGCGTGGTGACCGATAAGAAAACAATTTTTTTTCTCTTATTGAATAAATGAGAAGTTAATATTGTTTAAAATATTTTTAATATCTTACAATACATGTAGGTTATTCAGGAATTTTTATCATTGAATTAGCAGCTAGTGTATACGCACACAAACACCGTGCCGAAGTCTGCCGAGTGCCGAAGTCTGCCGACTAACTAAAACGACGTTAGACGATTGCACGGCTTTCAACGCCACACCTCCATGCCCGTCGGAGTGGGGAGCGTGAGGTTTTTTGTCGTTACGGAATTTCTGGATTCGGTCCCCGCGCTCAAGACCCGTGATAGAAGCTATGCAATAGCTAAATAAATAATAATAAATATATAGTATTACTATATTAACAGCAGAATTGAATTTCAATTTATATATCGCGAAGATTGAAAATGAAATTAAAGTTGGATATATATATATATATATATATATATATATATATATATATATATATATATATATATATATATATATATATAAAAGATATAAATAATGATGATTAGCAAAGAAGATTGCATCCACTCGTCACCGTTATGCTGGTCCACTACAGTGATGTGTACTATTTTAAACCTTAATTACGTTATTTGAAAAATTTAGGATTGCAAAAATAATGTTTTGGTCGTGGATGGATGAAAGTTTTTTTTATGCTGTAGACAGCCCGCACATAAAGGTGACTTTTAGATAACATTAATGGCTTGTAAATAACAGCTCAAACTGGAATCGGTATTCAAACCAAGATCCTTGGCGGGATAACATGATTCTAAGTCTTTGAAAACGAATTTGTTTTGTTTGTATGAGTACTAAACACATGTGTTAAAAACCAACAACTTGCATTAAGTCACGTGGTTAATAAATACTATGTAATAGCAGCATAAATAAATCTCACTGTTAGAAAAATCTAACCTGTAACTTTCGATAGGTACGCCAGACTTAAAAGGTCTAAACCGGTGACGGATAACAGCATTAAAGGTGCCAAATGACTGGTGTTGCAATCGTTTTCCGCCAGTCAAGCGTGATTTTTCCAGTAAATCCTCTTGAGAACGTGAGAAGTTTATATCTTACTATGAACTTTTACGGGCTTTGAAGAAAAGGAAGAAAGAAAGAAGAAATAAGCAGTTCAAATTTTAATTACCAATTAATTAACTAACTATCAAATAAATTATATAACAATTAAATAAAAAATATTTTAATCAAATAATTAAATGAAAGCGAATATATTATTTGCGACCAAGATCGAACTTGGTATCTTTTTTTAAATTTATTTATCAAAAGTATTCTTACACATTTGCTTGATTTGTACCATTAAACCAATAATAGTTTGTATTGGTACCCACATTCGCAACAAACGCAATGTTTACTTAAATATTTAATTAATTTTTTAAAAGTAAAGAAAATACAGTATACATTTAAATGTACCTTCTTTATTGTGTAAGTGGTAAGCACCCATTTGCAATTCACTGTTCAAAATTGGCGCAACCGATGTGAGCGCTCATTGCTTTCGTCGACGAACCGATTCTATTAGGCAGCGCAAACTACCTAATTATATACAGGTTCTTTCACTATTATACGAACTAAGTTATAACTATGATTCTGATTGATTTTAGAAGACAAAGTTCTTTATACTATCGTAATAATATTGTTTGAGTTTTTGATTATAGTTTTTTGTGTTTAAATCTTTTTGAATGTTTTGCGGGATGTTGTTTATCTAACTCTAAATAGTATTTATACCGGAACTTCTTATAGATTGATATTAACAATAAATAATAACATTTTAAAATCGTATTGCTATATTCATATTGTGTTATATACTTACAGATCCATTTTTTGTTTTTGAAAGAAGTGGCACGACTTCTCGTTCTACTGATGCTACAACTAGCAGAGGTGCGAATATAGCTAGAGATATCAACCACAAGACTCCCAACAGCATGCATGCGCCACGTCGTGAGGGCAGCCAAGGCTGTCTAAGAGACTGTGTGATGGCAAGATATCGGTCAACTGACATTGCTGTGATCGTAAATACGCTCGATGCAACTGCCACACCTGTAATGAAAGAAAGGGAAATTCTAACTTAAAACGTAGTGGAGCCATGCCGCAGCTATAATACAGTTGTATCACAAATGGTTCGTTGACCGGGAAGGACCACGCTCTCACAGGATATCAAGGTCAAATAGCAGCTTAACCTTGCTGTGTTTCGTATGGTGAGTGTAGAGAACCGGAGCCCCCTTTTACTGGAAACGGGGCATTCTATCTTAGTCCTCGCGAGTGACAACGCATCTGCCTCTTGATTTGTAGTCGAGGATAGATTCAGATCTCTGTGGGTTACAGCAACCATTTACCATCAGGTGGACTGTGTGCATTCATAGGCACTCATACTGGAAGCAAGCGCGATCTAATATAATGTTATTACTAACAATGGCATCAGTGAAAGCGTCATATTAAGATGGTTGTCTCACTTCAAGACCAAAGGCGATGTGGACAATCCGAGGCTTTTTCAGAATATTATTTTTTAAATAATTAACAGTTTCGCTTAATTTTGTTTTTGAAGTGAAAACTTCTTTAGCGGCGTTGTACACTTTTTTTGTAATGGGTAAAAAATGTTAAACTCGCGTCAGAACACGTGACCCTGATCTAAAATGCGTAAGACGGATGGAGAGAAAGAGACAGCCGACGCAGCGTAGGAGAGGAAGTATCCCCCTCTCTTTCTACGGTGCGGCGAAAATGTATGCCTGCGCCTGCTGTGTCGTTTAGTTATGTACGATAGCGCGATAAATAAATATTGTATTCTACCACATAAATGATACTATTATACCGATAATTAAAGCAATTCGTGCAAAATTATTCCCTATCCATTCCAAAATATCAAAAATGCACAACGTTAATACTCAAGTTTTCTTTCTTTTACTCCCGGAATGCAACCTGTCTTTTTTACTTTTTTTTCTTCTTTAATTAGTAAAAACTAGAAGACTTATTTCAGTACAAGGTTATTTTTTAAAATTTCTTATTAGGGTGTAAATATTGGACATTTTAATACAAACACATCGCACGGAATTCTTTCTAGTTTATTTTTTAATGAATGCGGTGGGGTAAACTCTAATTGGCCACAAAAAAAAATGCTGAACTCGAAGACACAAATTTTCTTGTAAAATTTGTGTCTTGGAGTTTCGCATTTTGCATATGCGGTTAGAACTAGAAATGGTTGTTGGTTCACATAATTTCCGCGGTGAAATAGAATATTTAAGAAAAGAACAGACAGTGACCTTGCAGCGCGTCCAGAATGAATGACTAACATAGCCCTAGATACGTATAAATGTGTTCATATTATATAGAGGAATACTCTACAACGTCCTTTGTACCAATGTAATAATGAGAGGCTTTGTTAACATCAAATTAAATAAGAATAAAATTGGATATAACCTATACGTTGTGTCAATATGACTAACTTAAAGCTAAGGCCTCAATGAATAACACTTGGTGGGGCGAACATTTGGCAGAAACACATGATCTTGTAATATATGGTGAGCAGATAGGTATACGTAAGAGATGACAAAGGGAAACAAATCAGGAGATGGGTAGTAACAACCAAAAAATTAAAAATACTGCAGTTGGTAATCTACATGCCAAGCGTGGCAGCTGTGGCAAATATCCCCTTATGAGGCAATCTACGCGAGAGGCTTATGTTTAGCGGTAGATTTAAATTGCATTTTATGATAGTAATTAACATAAATTAGCGAAAAAATTGAAAAAATAAGTTTGAATTACTTATTAACACGTTTGTAAATGTATTTCTCTAGTTTATTGATTAAGAACGAATGAGAAATTTCGTTACTCGCAAAAGCTTGTATAGCGTCAGGAAGAAGTCGGTCATCGACGATTCGAATTACTCTGTGTTGAATGCGGTCAAGTGGAAGGAGCTGGCACTGGGGTGCCGAGGCCCGAATACGAGAACAGTATTCCATGTGAGGCCAAACTTGCGCTTTGTAAAGTTGGAAGCGATGTGCCAGCATGAAATACTGTCTCGTTTTGCTGAGAACGCCAAGCTTTTTGGAGGCTAATTTGACCTTCCCCTCCAAGTGAACACGAAACTGCACACCATTCGATATGTTGACGCCGAGGATTCCAATGCTAGCTACAGCAGCAAGGGGAGTGCCTTCGAACTGAGGAGATATGACAAAGGGATCCTTTTTAGCGGTAAACGCGCAAACTTGTGTCTTCTGGGGATTGAACTGGACTAAATTTAGTCGTCCCCAATCCGAGACTTTGTTCAACAAAGACTTCAGACACAAGTTTGACCCGAAACTTGGCGACAATTTCCCAAAAAATATTGGCACGGCCGGTGTATAAGACATCACCAGTGCTGTCGTCTGCATAGCAATGAATGTTACCAGTTTGCAACATATCATTAATGTGCAAAAGAAACAACATTGGTGATGGCACGCATCCTTGTTAATTAATCCAGCGTTAATAGGCTTGTAATCAGAGCATGCATCGTCTACTACAACCTTGGTGCTCCGATTAGCAAGAAAACTTGTGATTAAATCGCACAATTTCTCGAAAAGCCCATAGGAAGGGAGCTTCGAAAGAAGCGCTTTCTGCAGACCCGATCGAAGATCTTCGCTATGTCCAAACTAACGGCCAATGCCTGAAAGTTGTACTCTACTGCCCCCGCCCATCTTCGAGTAAGGTAGACCACAAGATCACCAACTGATCGACCACGACGGAAACCGTATTGGCGGTCACTGATCAGCTGGTGATCCTCAAGGTAACTCATGAGATGGCAGTTTACAATGGATTCCATTATTTTGGAGAACAAGAAGGTGATGGCGATAGGCTTGTAGTTGGACGGGTCCGAGCCGTCGCCTTTTTTAGGGATCGGGTGGACCAAAGCTGCCTTCTGAGAATTCGGGACTACGCCTTGCGAGTAGATGTACCGGAAAAGACGCGTTAAAACCGGTGTCAACACCGGAGCACGCGTCTTCAGCTCAATATGAGGGACTCCATCACACCCACACGATTTGCTGACGTCCAGGGAGGGGAGTGTTTTGCGAACCGAGAGCTGTGTAAACCACACATCCGGCATAGACCACTCACACCGCGGGATGGTCGGTGGTATGTTCCCCCCGTCATCGAGGGTCGAGTTGGACACAAGAGAGAGCCTAACAGATCGGCTTTCTCCTTTGCGCCATGGGCCAGTGAGTATTCCTCTCTGTGCAGAGATGGAAGAGATGATTGAAAGAAGTTCCCTTGGACAACCTTGGCGAGAGACCAGAATGCATGGGTTTCAGAAGGAAGGCGAACTAGCTTCTCACCAATTATGCCCATGTGGTCAGTACTTGCCTTGGCAATGACTCTTCTGAAGGACCTGGAGGCGGATTTTATACTTCTTTTTAATAGCGCTGGTGTTTACATTCCGAGACTTTGATGCGTCAGCACAGCCTGGTAGCACACCTGCTTATGGCGTGATGATATTTTACAGGAGCGACCAAACCATGGCTGAGATCTGCCTCCGATGAGCACCACAGAGGACGGAATAAAAAGTTCCATATCCTGAAGTACTATATCAGCGCAAGAATCAACAATAACGCTGGAATCGTTTTGCGAGAGGCAAACCTGCCCCCAAGGGTAGGATGCATAAAAAGACCGCATTTTTTCCCAATCGGCCGGCCTATAGTGACAAACACGGCGGTAGCATGCAGAATGCAACCGAGAGGTCAATGTGACTGGCACCACACACCGGACAAGACAATGGTCTGACAATCCTAAAGGGGCATCGACAAAAACCTGATATATATCCTGATATAATTTGTTAAAAATGTTATTAGTTACTTCGTTTAATAAATAAAACAGTATTCACAGAATAATAAAAATTATTAAAATTTTATGTTATAGTTATCAGTAAACTATTTAGTAGAAATTTGCCAACTTTTGTTTGCCTAAAATTTTCAAATCACGTTATATTAAAGATTAATTTTAAAAAAATTATTAACCTAGGAAAAATACTTATTTTGTAAAAATTTTTTATACGACGTAGAGCCATGCTGCAGTTGTATTTGTAGTATAGTTGTAGCATGAATGGGCTGGCTTGACCGGTGAAGGACCACGCTCTCGCTGTATACCAGCGTAAAATAATAGCTTAATGCTGCTGTGTTTCGTATGGTGAGTGTAGAAAACCGGAGACCCTTTTTATTGGAAACGAGGCATTTCATCTTAGTCCTCACGGGTAACAGACAACACATCGGCATTTTGATTTGTAATTGAGGATAGATGTAGATGTCTATGAGCCGCAGCAATCACTTATCATCAGGTGGACTGTGTGCTCGTTAGTCACACTATCCTATAAAAAAAACAATTGCCGTTTGGTATTTTCAGCAACTCAAATTTCCTACAAAATCTGATATCAAATATTATATATTTCAAATATATATTTTACACACGATTTATTACATGACATCCCATTTGGTTAAATAAAATCTCACGAAACAGTTATTGTAGCCTAAGCGTGATTGTGACGTTTCGAGCTTATATCTTCTTCTTCTTCAGTGCTGTCATCTGTGGCCTCTTTTTTTTTTTTTTTTTGAGTCACCTCATACTAAGATATTTAATTAAACCTTTTCAAAGAATCATACTTACCAGTGCTATTGTTATTTAAATATTTTCTTTTCGTGGAGTTGCATTGTCCTCCAAATATCTTTAGTGATGTATGTATAACTGACTGTCCCGAAAGAATATTACTAAAACTTACTGTGGTTTCTATCCTAATTTTTTATGATTATGATTATGATGTTTTTTTTTACTTTTAACACAAAGTCTAAGTGTATATAGTAGTAATAATAGGTAGCCAGAAAATTTAATCTATAAACTTTATTGAAAAATTATAGTGATTAGGTATCACATGTATATTGATGGCCCCGGGCAATAAAGCGGTAATATTGAAAATCAAATTTTACATGAGAAATAAAAGAAGTTAATTTGTTTATAGTTCAGCGTACAGTGATCTCAAAGAGGCGTTAGATATGTCAAATAAAAGCTAATTTTTTACCAATTTAACCTTTTAAAAATACTTGCAATGGTATAAATATTTAATGAAATAATTGAAAAAGTACATAATACAAATTATAGATCAAACCATTTCATACCACACCGACCACGTAGATTCGGGAATGTAAGAATATAATACGACGTGATTTACACTTTAGATCTCGAGCGTACCAGCTGATTACCACCTTCTTCAAGGAAATTTAGAGCTTAGCTGTATCATCCACTAATCGCTATTTTAGAATTGTATCCATGAAACATATTTTTATATAACCATTTTTACAGAACGCCCTTATAGTGTAATTAAGTTTTATTTTTAACCAATTTAGACAGTAATTTATGAAATTAAACACTTTTTTAATGTTACTACTACCTAATTCTCGTGTAATTAAATGTTAAATGATTATTATTTCGTATAAATAAAAAAACCCTTTAAAATCACATTTTTTTCATGAGTATTAAACTTGGGAAACAAAATAAAACGGTCAATTCCTTAAAAAAGAAAAAAAACTGTACTAGTTTAATTTGAATAATATCATATAATTTTTATTAACTATTAAACTTTGGAAACGAAAATAAAACGGTCAATCTCTTAAAAAATTAAAAAATACTATGCTAACTTAATTTGAACAAAATCATATAATTTTTATTAACTATTAATCTTTAGAAACAAAACTAAAACGATCAATCCCTTAAAAAAGAAAAATAATACTATACTACCTTAATTTGAATAAAATCATATATTTTTTATTGAAAGTTTAATACTTTAGAAACAAAAATAAAGTCGTCAAAATCTTAATATGGAAAAAAATATTATGCCACTTTAATTTGAATCTTCATTTTCAATATTTATCGATTTCTTCTTCAAAGTTCCTAACACAATGCAAATTGTTATAAATTGTATGATAATGTATCGGGATTGCTTCAGTTTTGCAGAGACTCATCAAATCATCATAAAGTGGTTTTGATAAGGCAAATGGCTCTCTGTACAGATTTCTCAGTTCTTCTCCTGAAACATCAGTCACTGGCGTCTTTTTGGTCTTTCACTTGAAGATCTGGTATTTGATGCGGTATTTAAATGAAAAATAATAAAATAAATATACTCATCGTCAAAGTAATACTTCAAATAAATAACATCTGGATGGGCTTGAGTAATTTTGATTTTCTTTGTTCATAGAATTTTTCATTAGTTTAATCTGCCTGCAACCAGCATGTTTTGTCCATTATCTCCTTTAAATCTAAGAAGTTATGTTGTTCCATTTCTTTAGGATGAAATTGTTCACCATTGATCTTGGCATTCATGAGTATGCCATGCATTTGTTCAGGAGTATAAGCTGTGTGGTTCTTTTTTGCGCGTTCAGTAAGAGAATGCATCGAATCTCCTCCAGACTGGCTATGGCCACTTTCAAAGTACCTGTATATTATGTTAACTCCATACTTTTCGGCCAAATATATGTGGCCGTGGTAGGAAAAAGGGGAGATCTCCCGCCGAGCAAGGTGTTCTGCCCGGGGGAGCGGCCAACACTCCGAGTGATAGTTCGGAGATGTTCTATATATACTGTTTCTGATTCGGAATGTTGATAGCGTGATTTAAGCTTCGGTTTATTTCGTTTGTGGCGCGACGACAGCGCCGCTACATCACCCCCCTGCTCAGACCGGAGGTCGATAGTGCAGCCTCGTTGCCGACGAATGTGCAAGTGCAAGGAGATTGCCTTGTAGTCTGCGGTGAGTCGAGAAGAAGGCAAGTAATCTGCGAGAGTGCCGTGAAGCAGAGGCGAGCAGTAAGGCTCAGAGCCGTGCCGAACACTGTATAGCGCCTCTGCGCGAGTAGCTTGAAGGAACAGGAAGCATTATTATTCCAGTGCTGCGATGAACCTTGTGAAGCTAGATGGCTTGCAGGATATGAAGACTGCAGTTTATATCTGCTCGGGAGCGAATGGGTGGGGTATTCTATGACGATGATGAAAGCTTGAAGTTTCCGAAGGTTGTTGGTTGCATGTTCAGATCACGTCGGGGTCACCACTGTGGCCGTGGTAGGAAAAGGGGAGATCTCCCGCCGGGCAAGGTGTTCTGCCCGGGGAGCGGCCAACACTCCGAGTGATAGTTCGGAGATGTTCTATATATACTGTTTCTGATTCGGAATGTTGATAGCGTGATTTAAGCTTCGGTTTATTTCGTTTGTGGCGCGACGACAGCGCCGCTACATATAGATAAAAAGCAAAGATAATCCTATTTTTATTCTGACCAGCACAACCATTAGAATAAAATATGAAATTATTGATACCACGTTAGCTCTCAGTTTCAATAAAATTTAGGATCCAACTGCCGATTTCATTAGCACCCCTTTTGGCCACTTGATAGTGCCATAGATAGCGGTAACTCTTTCACTTAATGAGTTGTAAATTGTAAAGTTCTATATAGGATACTTTTTTTTTCTAATGAAAGATTTATACGTCTGATTGAAGAATAGTCAGAACTTTTCCAGATCATATACAGCGACGACAGTAGTCGTAGGATCGACTTCTATTTTATCTTTAGTTTTGAGTTTACGAACACATTGCTTTTTTCTAATGTGCTTTGTGTAAGCTTCTTGGAGTTGATCTTTTCTTTCACCATCAGTTTGACGATACAAAGTATATTGGCCTCACATAACTTTTTAGGTTTATGAAAAGAACAATTAAATTGTGTATTAAACATAGTTGCATACTGTCGTTTTGTGAATGATGAATGGTTTAAGAGAGAAAATTATCATTTACATAATTTTCTCTCTAAAATCATTCATCAGACATACAGATCATACAGCCTGTACATTTTGGAAATGTTCAGTGTTTCTTCTATATATAACTTCTTAGTACCTCTTCGCATATAATGTGATTCTTTAACTGGAAATAGTTTTATATGTTGCAATGACACTGCTTGGTTGAAACTCTCATTTTTCGTGGCCTATTTTAAAGCTAGCCTCTGTTATATTTCACTTCTTATGAGTTCTCTTTCTCTATTGCTCTGAAAACAGTTTTTTCGATATGCTAAGTGTACTCAAATAATTTTTTTTTGCATACGTCTTTTGATTCTGATCCATTTATCTTGAAAAAATAGCTAATAGTTTGTGTTCTGTTTTTTGTTCTTACTAGTTGCATTTTTTTAATATCTTTAGTATTTACATGGCGTAAGATATAGTGCCACTGATCCTCGTGATCACTAAGTTTTCAAAATTCATCGAATGAAGCCTGCCGAGAGACTTGAGAAATCTTATCACAGTATTTCTTATTACATTTTATTTATTCTTATTTTATTCTTATTAAATTTACAGGTGTCACTCATTTGGATTCAAACTTTTTTTTTTCGAATTACTACCAGTATAAGCTTAGCCTGAATTTTCCTGTTTTTTATTCGTAACTTTTGCCCAATTTTCTTCGTATTGCCTTTTTTTAGTTAGTTCTTTGGTGATTGATGGTTCATCAGATACGGATGGAAAATTTTTTGTCGTTGAAGCTTGGTTGCAGTCATTAGATTCGATGTTAACATTTTCTGTGGTTGTAGATTGGTTGCAGTCAGTGCAATTAAATTCAACGTCAACATTTTCTGTCGTTGTAGATTGGCTTTTAACTAAGAAATCTGCAGGTAAAGTTATGGTATTATTGCAACCATTAGATTTGACGGCAATTTTTTCACATAGTAAAATCAAAATATTTGAATTATTATTATCGACCGGTGTAGTGCATAAAATATTTTGGTCTATTGTGAGATCTTGACATACTGTTTCCAGTATTGTGTATTGTATAATTTGTTGCTTGTTGTATCGTTGTGTCACTTAGTGTTATAAGGTTTGTTGATTCACACACATTATCACATTATATAAATCAAGTGATAAGATTATCTTTAAATCTACGCTTCCGGTGAGGTGTGCCAAATAGTAAAGCAAGCGGTAATCATTTATATGTATGAGTGAAAGTAATGGCGTTCAGCGTAACATGGCATTACGTCGCCGGGGTTACAATATTGTTACGCGCTCAAGTCGACGATACACTAGCGCCATCTAGCGTCAGGAACGAGAGCGAGGGGAGCATTGAGAAAATGACATCACAAATCACTCAACCGACATCGCCTAGTCGAAACTCGAACGCTCGGTACCTTGCGCGTGTTTACTTGAACATTCTGGATATTTCTTTGCTAATTTAAATAAATAGGCGCTGCAAGATGCGATCGGGGTAGTGTTGATTTGGCGAGACAAGCGAAGCTTCGGAGCGGAATAAAGTGAATTAGTGTGTTTAATTATTAGTGTTTTAAGTTTTAATTTGTATAAATTAAATTAAAGTGTTAATTTAGGTAATTTTATCGGCAATTTTTATTGTCACGAACCTCAAGCTCGTAACAATTGGTGTCAGAAGTGGGATAAAATCATGCCGATTTTACCTAAGGAGGAAACGGAGGGTGTCCGTACCCGAAGTCAACGCCAGCAAGAGACGGACCAACGAGGATTTGGTGGTGCAACGCCGCAGACGTCGGAGGGCCAGCCACCAGCGGCAGGCCCGTCGGTAGCTCCTACATCTGCAGCACCTGACTTAGGTGCTCTGATGGTGATGCTGGAGGAACAGGCCCGTTGGTTAAAAGAGCAGCAGGAGGTACAGGCTCGCCGACAGGAGGAACAGGCTCACCGACAGGAGGAACAGGATCGCCAGCAGGCGGAACAGGCACGCCGATTGGAAGAGCAGCTGCGGGGCGGACAAGAGGAACAGGCCCGTCGGCTGGAAGAGCAGATGCTCCTCATGAAGGACCTTTACGCTACCCTCGGGAAGGAGATAAAGGAGGTGAAGGATAGGGTTGCTCAGCATGACAACCGCCTGTCGGAAGCTGAAACCCAAATCGCGAAAGCTGAAAACCGAATCGAGAAAGCTGAAACCCGAATCGACCAAGTAAACAATCGGGTTGACAACGTAATGGCTGACATGAAGAAATCACTAGACGAACTCAAACTTGGGGATGGAACTACAGCTCCCGTAGTAGCTACAGCACCTTCGCTACGCGGATTCAAAGTACCGCCGTTCGACGGGACCTCTTCCTGGTCGGCCCACAAAATCCAGTTCGAGGCCGTCATGGAGGCAAACGGCTGGAATAAAAGCCAGGCCATGACTGCACTCACCTTAGGCCTGCGCGACCAAGCCTTAACCGTGTTGGAAGCTCTCGGTAAGAAAGTGACCTACGAGCAGCTCCTTGAGGCATTGGAGGCGAGATATGGTGACGCTCACCTGGAACACGTCTTTCGCGCGCAGCTTAAAGATCGCGTGCAACGCAGCAACGAAAACCTGCAGCAGTGGGCCCTTGAGGTGGAGAAGATGGTTCGAAAAGCATACCAGTCTGTACCTGCGCTCATTGAAGGGAACCTGGTGCAGACATTCATCGACGGCATCCGTGACCTGGAAGTCAGAGCTGCTGTGAGGCTCGGGCACCACGAAACGCTTAAGGACGCCTTGGCCCATGCACTGGAGGTAGAAGCCGTGCGCTAAGCTACAGCTCGTGACCGCAACAAAGGATACAGCCCTAGGTGCTATGGCTGTAAGGAAAAGGGCCATCTACGATCCAGCTGCCCTAAGCGAACCCTAAAAAGGGAAGGTGAACGATCTCAGGAGGGTAGTGCGGCCAACAGCACCGCCCAGCAGCAGCAGGGAAACGAGTAAAAGCCAGAACTGCGGGGCGGGTGCTGGCTGATGTTAAAAGAGCCCCAAGGATCTCGATCTCACAAACCCATGATGGGAGCAGTCTAATCATCAAGGGCGAGGTCAACGGAATGCCGTGTAAACTGACCATAGACACTGGAGCCTCTCGTACGGTTGTTAGTTCCCAACTTATAAGTCAGTTCCTTGGGGACTCCGCATACAACCGAGAACGCATTAATTTTGTAACAGCCACCGGTCAGCGAATACCCGTCCGTGGAGAGAAGGAGATGGAGTTGAAGCTAGGCAACGTGATCTACCTGCATAATGTCATCGTGGCTGATATAATGGACGACTGCATCCTAGGCTTAGACTTTATGAGGAATAATTGTTGCGAGATCGACGTTAAGCAAGGTGTTTTGAAATGTGGACAGGAGGAACTCTTTATGGAAGGTGCGTTACCAGGGAACGTGTACAGCATCAAGAAGATTGTTCTTCCGCCGAGATCGGAAACGATTGTTCCGGTTAGTCTTCCTCGAAACGCTGGGCAAGCTCACCGTTGTGTACTTGTGGAAAGGGTAAACAATGACCTTCCATGGAAAGTAGCTCGAACCTTGGTCAGGACCACTGACATCTCAGGAGTACGTGTGCTGAACCTTTGCGACCGGGAACAGATTATAGGAAAAGGCACACTGGTTGGTACTTGTGAGTGCCAATATATATCGAGTGGGACCCCCAGCAAGGCTTCAGAAACGAGAGTGACCACACTTTTGGAAGACTGTCGCAGTGTTCTGTCCCCGAACGAATTGGTCAAGGCAAAGAAGTTGTTACTCGAGTACGCTGATGTATTCTCATCAAACGATGCTGACATAGGAAAGACTGGTTTAGTTCAACACAAAATAAACACAGGTGAAGAGTTGCCTATCCGTCAGCGGCCAAGAGGATCGCCGGTAGCACGTGAAAAGGAAGTGGAAACCATGATTAAGGGAATGGTGAAGGATGGTGTTATTGAACTTTCATCTAGTCCATGGTGTTCACCCGTGGTACTGGTAAAGAAGAAGGATGGCAGCTTGCGGTTTTGTGTTGACTATCGCCGTCTGAACGACGTTACTAAGAAGGATAGCTATCCCTTGCCAAGAATTGACGACACGCTGGACATGCTTACAGGAGTAAAGTGGTTTAGCACGCTGGACCTAAAAAGTGGCTACTGGCAAGTTGAAATTGACCCTAAGGACAAGGAGAAAACTGCGTTCTCGACGGGAAAGGGTCTGTGGCAATTTAAAGTAATGCCGTTTGGGTTGTGCAATGCTCCAGCAACGTTTGAAAGGCTGATGGAACTTGTACTTACCGGGCTAATTGGCGATGTCTGTCTGGTCTACTTGGATGTCGTCATCATCGTGGGCCGTACGTTTGAGGAACACCTTCAAAACTTGGAACGCGTGCTCATGAAGATTAAGAGTGCCAACCTCAAGTTGAGTCCGAAGAAATGTTCACTATTCAAACGGCAAGTCAACTTTTTGGGGTATGTAGTGTCGGAAGAAGGTATCCGCACGGATCCAGAGAAAATCGCAGCTGTAAAGGATTGGCCGGTTCCGAAAGACAAGACGCAGGTTAGAGCATATTTGGGTTTGTGCTCCTATTACCGACGTTTTGCGAAGAACTTTGCAGATATAGCCAAACCTCTACATAAGCTAACCGAGGAGAAGCGACATTTCTGCTGGGATGAAAGTTGTAATATCGCATTCCAGGAGCTCAAGGACCGTCTGTGCAAAACACCTATTTTGGGATACCCTGATGCAAGCAAAGAATTTATAGTTGACACAGACGCAAGTGATATAGGACTTGGCGGTGTGTTGTCTCAACGTAGTGGTGACCAAGAGGTCGTGATAGCGTACTTCAGCAAGTCGTTGTCAAAACCGGAAAGGAACTACTGTGTCACAAGACGCGAATTGCTAGCTGTGGTAAAGTCGTTGCAACATTTTAGCAAATATCTTCTGGGACGAAAATTTCACTTACGAACTGACCATGCTGCACTAAAATGGCTATTGCAGTTTAAAAACCCAGAAGGACAAGTTGCGAGGTGGATTGAACTACTGCAGGAATACGACTTTGAGATCGAACATCGCAGCGGGAAATCTCATGGCAACGCAGATGCATTGTCAAGAAGACCTTGTCCTGAAGATTGCAAACATTGTACTAGGCAAGAGAGTAAGGAAGTGGTATCCGTGAGGATGCTCAGGACAGACCACCTCAGCAACGAGTGGAAGGACAGCTTACTACATGCACAGCAGGAAGATCCGGACATCAAGCCGATTCTGGAATGGATAAAGGCCAGTGCTCCCAAGCCCAAGTGGAGTGACGTCTCAGCGATGAGTTCGACCACTAAAAGCTATTGGGCCCAGTGGGACAGCTTGCTGCTTCAGGATGGAGTTCTGTGTCGTAAATGGGAAAACGTTCGGGGAGACAGCTGTCATTTGCAAATGGTTGTCCCTAAAGCTAAAGTACCGGATGTTCTACAGCTGTACCATAATGATTGTTCAGGAGGCCATCTGGGAGTTAAACGAACTCTACTGAAGATCCGAGAACGGTTTTATTGGGTCCACTGTCGAAACGATGTCGAGGACTGGTGTCGCAAATATACAAGTTGTGCGGCTGTAAAGGGACCTCAGACTCGTAGTAGAGGTGCATTGAAGTTGTACAATGTTGGTGCACCATGGGAGAGAATAGCCATTGACGTGGCGGGGCCGTTTCCGGAGAGTGAAAGCGGTAACAAGTATTTCATGGTTGTGATGGATTACTTCACAAAATGGCCAGAAGTTTTCGCCATTCCAAATCAAGAAGCTTCAACAGTTGCAGATAAACTAGTTCATGAAGTCTTCTGTCGTTTTGGAGTACCTTTAGAGATTCACAGCGATCAAGGAAGGAATTTTGAGTCTCAAATATTCCAGGAAACTTGCCGAGTTATGGGTATTCATAAAACAAGAACGACTTCTTATCACCCGCAATCTGATGGAATGGTGGAACGATTTAATCAGACGTTGGAGAGGTACCTAACAAAAGTTGTAGACAATCGGCAACAAGATTGGGACAAGCACATACAACCGTTTTTGTTGTCATATCGAAGCGCTGTTCATGAAAGTACAATTCAGTCGCACCAGCTTTCGCAAACTTTGGAAGAGAATTACGGCTGCCTGCAGACCTGATCACCGGGATACCACCTGATGCCCCAGGTAGTATAAAAGATTACGCAAATGACTTGCGGAACCAAAATGAATGACATTTATGAGCACGTCAGATAATCGGGCCAGCAAATGTCTGCGAAAATGAAAACCCGGTACGACCGCAAAATGAACAATAAAGGGTTCAACGAAGGTTCATTAGTGTGGTTGCACAATCCAGTCCGCAGCAAAGGGAAATCTCCTAAGCTTCAAGCTAAATGGGACGGCCCGTACCGGATTGTAACCAGGATCAACGATGTGACCTACCGGATACAGAAAGGCGCAAGAGGGACTCCTAAGATCGTCCATGTGGATCGCTTGGCGCGTTATTATGGGACCGATAACGCTCGGGACGAGCATGTCTTAGAAGGGGGCAGTGTTACGCGCTCAAGTCGGCGATACACTAGCGCCATCTAGTGTCAGGAACGAGAGCGAGGGGAGCATTGAGAAAATGACATCACAAATCACTCAACCGACATCGCCTAGTCGAAACTCGAACGCTCGGTACCTTGCGCGTGTTTACTTGAACATTCTGGATATTTCTTTGCTAATTTAAATAAATAGGCGCTGCAAGATGCGATCGGGTTAGTGTTGATTTGGCGAGACAAGCGAAGCTTCGGAGCGGAATAAAGTGAATTAGTGTGTTTAATTATTAGTGTTTTAAGTTTTAATTTGTATAAAGTAAATTAAAGTGTTAATTTAGGTAATTTTATCGGCAATTTTTATTGTCACGAACCTCAAGCTCGTAACAATATATTTACGGGAAGAAAGGCGTAATAGCTTGTACAGAATAAAATCTCTTGTGATTTCTTGGTAATAAGTATCTACAGTTTATTGATGTAATAAGTTTATTTTCAAAAACGCGGTAAAATATATTACTGTTCCTCTTTGTTCATAAATTCAGTGTAAAGATGTTCACCGGTTTTTGTCGTATGTTCCTTAGAGTAATGCAATAATACATAACCTAGTCGTTAGATAATTTCCATGCAATAAAGCTGTTATGTTCAATTATTTTAAAGAAATATCAATAAAAAACTGAAAAAAATAAGAGTGATAGATTGATACTCAGAGAAGCCAAAAATCAAATAACATTAAAAAGGGCGTAACAGGCGCTTACCACTATATTGCCCGGGGCCAACGATATTATAGATGGAATAAAATCAAATTTAATAAAAAATATTATAACAATTAATTCTTAGGTCATTAAATGACTATTTTCACTGTATTTGATCGCATCTATTTAGTTTGTCATTACGTCAAGTACAATTTTAAAAGCCGGTATTTAGCATTATCATTAAAATTTTGTTACATCCTAGTATTATAGTTTGTAATCATCAATATTTCATTATTTTTAATTCTAATATTCACAAAATAGAAATCGTTTCAACTTATTAGTGAAAGAATATACCACTTTTATTCAAATTCCACATCCAGCTGTTTTTCTTTCACGTAATTATTGCACTAATCGGCTTTTTTTAAACAAATTATACCCAGAAATGTTTGACACAAAAATTGGGCAACGACTGTGACATCAAAAAGTTATGTTGACATGTTAGTGGCAACATGGGTACCTCCTGATCCCCTGTTCTATTATGTATGTATTATAGGATTCTATGGTGTTTTCAGTGCAATCTAGTGAAAAATTACAAAAATGTGCTTGAAAAGGGCATTTGATAAAGGAAAGTAACTAGTATTTTTATATAAATTTAAACCTATATTTAACAACCTCGAAGTAAATTATGGATGACTGATATTTTTTTTTCTTAAAAAAAGATAGTGTTTATAAATTTAACTTTTACTTACAAATTTTCCTTAGAGATGGACTTGTAATATGTCAATCATGACATTTTTATATAGGAGAGGGGGCAAACGAGTATTTGTCTCCCTGATGATAAGTGATTACCACCGCCCATGAACAAGTGCAACACCAGGGGAATTGCAGATGCGTCGCTTTTAAAAAAGGAGTAGTCTCTTTTCTTGAAGGTCCCTAAATCAATAGTCAATAGTCAATTCTACAAGAAAGTTGTGCGAGGAAGAAAACTTATTTTAAATGTCATAGTGGTGGACCGCCAGTCATTCAGATGGTATGGATAGTATCGCGAGTTTTGTCGAGATGTGCGATGGTGAAACTGTGCGGCTGAAATTAGTCCGAACAATTCCTCAGAGCACTCCCCTTGATAAATGCGATAAATTACTCAAAAAAAGAGATGCAATATCTCTTCACGGTGCCAGTAAATTTAGCCGGTTGGAAAGAGCTCGGTCTTCCACGATTCGAACGGCTCTGCGCTGAATGCGATCAAATGGAAAGAGCTGGCACTGGGGAGCCCCAGCCCAGAGATGGGAACAGTGTTCCATATGCACGGCTGCACTGCGTTTTGTAAAGTTATAGGCGGTGTGCCGGCATGAAATACTGTACCGCTTTGCTGCGCACATGACATACAATTTATAAATATTTTACTACAAAATAACGCAAAAATTTACAACGCTCTGGCTTAAGTTCTGGCAACGCTCCAAAAGTCATTGAGATTTAAGTTGGCAAGTAAGAAAAATCTTTTTATACATATAAGCAACTAAGGCAATATTAAAAAAAAACTAGTGTTAATAAAATACTTTAAATGCGTCAATTCATAGCTAAAATAATCAATCAAAGCTTCTCGCATATCAAACCAGGTGGAATACATTATCGTTAATGTAATGGAGCAAGCGTATCACAACCATTAAAACGGCGTCGGCGTCATGGGATGTGCTTATAACGTTGGTTTGAAATTCCGTAGGGACATACTGTTAGGATTTATATATGTCACTAAAGGCCATGTTTGTAGGTTTAATTATTCAGACATAATTTATTGAGTACTACAAAGTAATTATATTTCAGATAAAGGAGGATGGCACTTTATGAAATATCATTATCATATAAATGCGGGACGAAATAAAGTATAATAAAGTTACAAACCAGTCCCAGCCTGTTATGTACAGGTTTCTCTCTCTCTCTTTTTCTCTCACACTCTCTGCTTCTTTACGCTTGTATATGTGCATTATCGTGCGAGTGTATGTGGCAAAGATAGCAATTCATATAAACCAGCGTAAAATAGCAGCTTAACGTTCTGTGTTTCGTATGGTGGGTGTAGAGAACCAGAGACCCTTTTTACTGGAGGCATTCCATCTTAGTCCTCACGGGTGACAACGTATCTGCATTTTGATTCGTAATCGAGGATAAATTTAGATGTCTATAGGCCGATGTAACCACTTGCCATCAGGTGAACTGTGTGCTCGTTGGCACCCTTATCCTATAAAAAAACTTTCTGATAGATAGTGGTATATCATTTTAGCACTTCGTGCTTAGGTTATATGGGCCGTTATGCTATGCCTAACCCCGTGCTAAGGGAACTTGAGCTTTGCGAATATGTGTGATGGTAACCTTGTAATTTTTATCCGAGAAAGCAGTAAGTATATATTATGTTGATAAGGTCGCGTAAATTTAAAAACCAAAGAACGTTTGGTCGTTTAGGAATCAGCATTTATACTCTATACTGTACTTTATACGTGGTAGAGCCATGCGCCAGTTATATTAGTAGTATAGTTGTGGCACGAATGGGTCGGCTCGACCAGAGAATAACCACGCTCTCACAGAATCCCACAGTAAAATAGTAGCTTAACGCTGCTGTGTTTCGTATGGTGAGAGTAGAGAACCGGAGACCCTTTTTACTGAAAAAGAAGCATTCCATCTTAGTCCTCACGGGTGACAACGCATCTGCACTTTGATTTGTAATCGAGGATACTCTCTCTTACCATCAGATGGACTGTGTGCAAGTTTGTCGAGTTGTGTTGATCCCACCCATTCGTGCTACAACTATACTACCAATATAACTACAGCAAGGCTCTACCAGGTATAGAATATTATTGGTGTTCGTGGTATGAGATCCAATGAATTCGTGTTTATTTTTAGTAAAAATTGGCTTACAATAATTTTGAATAGTTGGGCATACTAAAGCTTCCAACACTTTTGTGTTATCGGTTTGTAATTACGAAAGCATTTATCATCGGATTTTATACACAGGAACATTTTCAGAGGTTTTCCATTTTTTTCCAGCATTGATTCTTGTTTTTTATGGATTCATTATAAACCATTATTATTGGATCAACCTACGAAGATTCATATTTTTAAAGAAATTTTAAGTATAAGTTAAGTTTTTATTATACCCACAATGTTAGATATGTCATATTAAGTTAAGTTTTAATTATTATCACAATGTCGTGTGTAAATAATACTCAATTTTTGTGGGAGCTGGGTATTAAAATGGATAGAAATAAAAAATTGAGATTTAAATTTATGTACAATATGATTTTAAAACGATGGTGTAAACAAAAGTGAATGTTATCACGTCCAGCCCCAAAGCTCAAAATTTAATTTAAAACTATAATTATAGCTTTTTGGTATCTATCAATGTGATGTTATTAAGATTAAAGCTTATTCAAAAACTTCTCTTTTTAGAATTTTTTCGATTTATCAAAAAAATTTCCAAGCTATTGGGATAAAATAGCCTAGATCACTCCTGACGTTTCCTCTATCTGTTCGTTAAGTTTCATTACAATCAGTTCAACTAATCCGAATATCAGCGCGAACAGACAGATTGTTGGACAAAAGAAATTAAACAAAACTGTTATTCATTTCGTAATGACTAGTAAATAACCCCGTTAGTTTAATAAAAAACAGTTATTTTGATAACGTAGACGGACACTACAACTATATTTATATTGGTAGATGTAAATATAAAAAAGTGATTAAAATAATGAATAATGTAAAAATATTATGTAACAAAAAAATAAAATTTGATTATGTACTACTAACCTTGAAGGAAATTAACAGTCTTGCACATGACTTCCCCGAAGTACCACAGCAAGGTTACGGCTTTAGCGATCTGAACCGGCATGCAGAATAGTGTAACGAGCAAATCCGCCACTGACAGGTTTACTAAGAAGATGTTTGTAACACTGAAACAATATAAGAAAGAAATTGTTTAATTTGGTATTAGCTAATTAAAGAAATTTTTCAAAAATTTTAAAATACACACGTAATATTGTATATTACGTAACTAGGCTATTTTTCTTTAAATTTACTTAGAAATCTTTATACAAGCTGTATTTGTATTTAATAGATTTTTTTTATTTACAAAACTACTATGGATATCATATGTCCATTCAGTTCCATTTAAAAAAGCCTTACTAATATAGTCCATTTATATATAATTTTTTATTTTTTATTTTTGACATCATTTGCGAGGTGCACTCAGCTGCCCGAATTGTCTTTGAAGTTGAAAACCAGTGGTATCACAGAGACCGCTAATTTTCGCAGTTTCATGCTGCAACTTAAGGTTTATTTTTAAGTATATCTTCAATTTTTTTTTTTAATTTTAGTAAATATTAGGTTTTATTTATCTTTTTTCCTGTACTACTTTTGTTGTGCTGGCTTCTTAAACTAGAATAAATAAATTTCTTTCTTCTTTCTGTTCTTTTAAAGTTTCTAAGAAATAGCAAGTTTTTCCCGCTCCTTTAATTTTTTCTGTACTGAATATGGGTTATTGCTGTAGTCGGGAGAATTTGCTTCAATCCTCATGCTAGAAGGCGGATTGACGATCACATTCCAACATCTTGAACTTATTATGTAGTAAAGCCACGCTGCAGCTATATAATAGTTGTAGCATAAATGGTTCGTCTCGGCTGGGGCAGAATCACGCTCGCACAGAATACCGATATGAAAAAGCAACTTAATGCGCTTCGATAAAATAATTTTTCATATTTTTTTAAAAGCTTAGAACCTAAATCGCTCTCATTTACACTATAATAACAAGCCACAAATCTTAAACAAAATCACGTCCCAACAAAGTAGGTCGTTCATGTATTGTATCGATTACAAAAAATGTTATTCGCTTTGTACATTTCTCATACGTTAACGGTAATTCCACGAAAACCTTGGGCGCTATTTTAGACCCGTCATAACAATTTAAAATGATATTACAAAAACGCATTCTAAAATATGTTTTAAAATACTCTTCATAGATATCATTTGGCATCACCGAAACGGCACTACTGCTATTTCATACAAAATGCTTTCGTCCGCTTTCGTTACCATTTGTTGCATAGCTTTTTTAGCTCACCAGTTACTGACCTCATGTTATAAAATTTGTCGCCTTTGACAATGTTGTCCCTTTCCTCCGTTACAAAATTATTGTTCTTTATTTTTTTATACATTCCTTTCAAATGTCCTATTTGATGACATTTTTGACATGTATAATTAGTAAATCTACACAGATTTTTAACATAGTTCTTATAACCGCATACTTCACAAAACGTTTTTCGTTGTTGTTGTTGCTGTGAATCCAACCGTGATGTAGTCGCGCGCACGGCAAATATCGCTGTGATGTTGATGAGTCACGCGTAGTCTCCAAAGTACTTTGTAAAACTCAACGCAATGCACCCCCTGTGCTAACTCCAACGCTGTATTGAACGTGGCGATGCATTCTGAGAATAACTTTTCTTTTTTGATATGTTTTCTAGCCCTAATACGAATCAGTCACGCAAGGCATATCAAGCTCGCTTTTAAATCCACAGTATTGTGCAAGACTTCATACTCTGGCCGCCCATTCAGCCACTCCCTCGCCTGGGAGCTCGCTCAGCCTTATAAAACTTAAAACGTTCTGCAAATGTACACTTCTTTGGCATGAAATATTTGTATAAATAATAAATAAGCTTCTTTTTGTGCGAGCAGCTATGCAGTTCTAGGGAAAGAGACCAGTATCACTGCGACATAAAAGATCTATTGTGATGGCTGATACGGCTGTAGTTCACTGCTAATCCCTATTTCTTCAATGAATAGAAAGAGTTGCTTAGCCGTGAGCAATTTCACTTCTTCTGGGCGGGTGATGAATGCTACGTTTGCGTGTTAAGGGTCCGCAATCAGTTAGGATATGCAGAGGCGTTTCTTATGTAAGTTCTTAAGTATTAAGTAACAGAATTGACACATCCTTGAGTTGCTTAGTCCCAGGGTGGATATGTCCTTTATAAGACAACGGTGTCCAGTTAGGGCTCTTGCCAGAATGCGCAATTTATTTTTACTTAATCCCAGGGCTTCTGAAGCGAATTTACGATCAAAAGCCCGGATTAAGCTTTTCGAATATTTAAGCCTTGTGTGTCAGACCAGATCTTAAGAGATTTATTGTGAAAAAGAGTTTCAAGGTTCAATCAGCCTAGGCTTCTTGAGATTCCACAAAATGGCAAAATTAATATTCAAAATTATACAAACAAAAACAACAAAAGGTAAATTAAATAAGTTAAACTAAGAGTATAGATTAGAAATTACTACAACATTATACAACTACTAAAACTAAGTCTGATCTTGGGAAAAAAAGCCATAAAATAATATGGCTGGTTTAGAACTCAGATTTCTTTAATTATTATTCGTTCGGTGTTCATTTGTGTTAACAATCCATTACACCAATCATGTCATGTTATAGTCAAAATAACATTATCAAGACTTTCGTTAAACATTGAAATAATGAGTGTGTTTGTAATAAATTTAGTAACACCGCCTTACAATTTTATTACAATTAATACAACAATAATTATACACAAACTCAATCGGGTATGTGAAAGATCTGATGAGATCAGATTGAGTATGTGAAAGAGTACACATATTTGGGACAACAAATCTCAGCCATCGACATAATGTCGAAGGAAATTGATACTAGAATTGGGAAAGCATGGAAATGTTACTGGCAGCTAAAAGAAGTAATGAAGAATACAGAAATTAAGATGTCCGTCAAATCATTACAATACCTAAGTGCTACCAGTCCTAACATATGGCTGCCAAACTTGGGCACTTACTAAAGTGCAAAACAAGAAACTAGAAACCTGTCATACAGCAATGGAGAGGAGCATACTGAATATAAAGAATTTGGAGAGATAAGGAACAGAATTAGTAGGAAACGTACCTAAATAGAAAAAATAAGAAAGTAAGTACCTAAATAGGAAAATAAGAAAATTCAAGTGGAAATGGGCAGGACACATAATTAGAGGCATTGAGAAATGCAACAAAACCGTTGTATTTCGGTGCCCGAGAAATAGAAAAAGGAAACGAGGTAGACAGTTTCGAAGATGGGAAGACGAAATAAAGGCTACGGCGGGGAAAACATGGACTAGGAAAGCAATGAACAGAACAGCGTGGAAATAAATGGAGGAGGCTTTTGCCAAAGTTGGGCAAACAGACCAAGTTGTTGGTGTCGTCGACTAACCACAGTCGTGAATATAAGATTTATGTTAAAAAAATGTGTCTGAATAAAGTCTTATATTGTTATTATTAATTATACACAAAGTTTCTAGTTTCAAATTTTATTCTCTCACAGTTTTGGAAAATGTCAATAACGTTCATTAATGTTCTGTACGTTTGTAATTAATTGTTCTTTGAAAACTTGATAATTTGCTTATAACGGCTTAAGTTTTAGAATGATATTTAAAATATTGCTTGGTTATAATGCAAAATAATATTCTCTCTTCTTTTCTGTATTCTTCTCTTTCTGTTATTATTTCTGTATAGTCAAACGTGATACAAATTTCCGACTTGCTATCACCATTGAAGAGAGGCTTGAATTAACTCTCCGTTAAGTATCTGCTAGGTTAATAAACATATCATTTCTTATTTTTTATTGATTTTCTATACCTATAATCAAATTTGAGACAGTTTAGTGCAAAAATCTGTTATATTTTCATAGTTCATTTAGTTCTGATTCCGACTCTGAGAAGTTTAACCAGTATGAAATAGTACCATCATGATCATGTGGAGAGGGCGGTGTTTGACTTTCTGGAGATGAACTTGAAAGTTGCAGATTAGATGGTATTGTATCCTGTGGCCCTGTGATAGACTGCTGATGAGATTCTGTTAGATGCTGTGTTAAATTTGTTTGATCGTGTGGAACGGACTGAACGACTATGGTTTACCTGGATAAATTAATCAGAGATAATATGAACGGAAGTTAATGCGCCTGGAAGCTCTTGGAAATTGTGAAGTACTAGGTTGAATAATATCAAATGATGTATTTGGCAGTAACATAGATTGAATTGTCATACGACCATATAAAAAAAATCCAAAGATCATAAATCGAGTTTACACCTGCCATAATAACTCACCACACTACGGGTTGACTGGCAGAGAATTCCGAGAATCATTTAGTACGCCTATTGTTACCTTAGTTGTAAGGTGTTACAATTAAGAATAAATTAAAAAAATTAAAAAAATCCGAGCGTAGGGAAATCACACGCACGCAACGGTTCGTCTTGCATCTTGCCGTGCCACTAACCAACAAAGTTGGATAGTCCTCGAGCGTACATAAGGTAACCGTGCTAACGAGCAGTTGGCCGATAGTTGACAACTTTTTAATTGTGCGTAATCGGAAGGGAATCTTGATTCTGATACGATTGGTGTCCAATTAATTAGTTGGACGATTTAGTTGGACAAGATGTGTGGGCTAGCATATGTCACTATACCTATTGATATGCTCTGCGATTTAGTCGGCCAACTTATAATTGTAAGTTGGCGGCCTCTCTAATGATCTGGAAATACTTTTAAATTGCAAAAATGTATGGAGTCGATACTGCAACCGTGAGCACTTGCGAGTAGGATGTTTTTAGAACACTTTGACAACAAATTTGGTGGGTGTCACCATACATAATTTTATAATAATTTTATCAATTCACGCACTACACTCCATGGAAGCTCCCTGGAGGCACAATTTTATTCAGACTTAAACGACAAATATCGTCATAATAGGATATAGAAGATTGAAGATAGTAATAGAAGTTTGTACTGATTAATTGATCATCATTATTCATCATGCTGCTGAACATAGGCCTCCTTGAAAAAAATTCCACAAACCACATGCCTGATTTATCCAAATACATCGACTTCCAAAATATCATACCAGGTCGTAACTTCATCTTGAAGGGCGCTGTTCCTACACTTCGCTTACCGGTACGAGGTTGCCTGTCGAGTACCTTTGTACCAATAATTGGAGGATGTGCCATTTACATTTGAGAAACAAATTAAGAGATGGGCAGCAGCGTCTTCCTCATAACGACTAAAAATAAAAACTGCGGTCACCTAGAGTGTTAAATATGAAAAATATCCCTCCTATGACCCAATCTATGGGGGAGGCCTATGTTCAGCAGTGGACGGTTCGCCCATTTCGAATAATTAGGCCCGACAGACAGACAGACAATTTCTTAAAAACAGTTACTTAAGTCTTAATATCATGCAAATGACCATCAGAGCTAAAACTTCGCCAGTTATTTCAACAGACGGATAGAATTTTATTCATGTACAGATTTTGAAAAACGATTGATATAATTAGACGATTATTCTTAATTTTTTTTTGTATATTCTCTTTTTATGCATTTTTACGCGACATCTTCGCCAATAAAGATCAAATTTTAATAATTGTATTAGTAAGTTTTACTTCATAGGTATTACTATATATCCCTGGAAAGAAAAATTAACAAACTAATAAACTTAAGGATAATAACCACAAATTTGAAATAACCAATAAGACGACATTCTTATTGAAATCTTGAGCTGGTGTTGTTTTAGTTAAGTAAAAAATTAAAAAACTGTTTAAGTTTTTAATATAAACTATTAATAAAAAGTTAGAATAACTTTTAAGTTAATTTAATTTTTTATTAACAGTTAAGTTAATTAACTTATTTCTGAGAGGGTTTTATGGCAAGAAATTGTCCATCTGCCCCAATACGTGTTGACGAACTTGATATGTCCTCGAAATATATAATTTCCTATTTCTCAGAAATGCAGGTTTCCTCACGATGTTTTCCTTCACCGCCGAGTACTGATAAACTGACAAAAAATTAATTCGGTCCTATCGGTCGCATACTGTGAAATTCATAGCGAGCGCTTAGCCACTGAGCTACAACGGCTCTATTTTGAACTCTAAAACTTCACAAAATTTAACTTCGCTTAGTTAAAGCATATTAATAAACTAATTATAAAAGTCTCAATACACAAATTAGCTTCAATAACAAACTTAATTATTCTGATACTAACATTAATGCTACCTAATTTGTGGTTAATTGAATTGACTTCATTTAATGATTTCTTAAATTTACGCGAACACTACACTTGTTAGTGAGATAAAAGACCTACATCTCGCTGACAATGAAACTACGGTCAGTTTTGATGTTCAGTCACTATTCACATGCCTACCTATTGAAGACTGCATATCAATTGTAACTAGTAAGCTAGAATATAATAACATGCCTGCTGAATACGCAGTATTACTTAAACACTGCCTCACATCTGGCTATCTATTGTGGAAGGAGGAGTTCTACAAGCAAGTAGATGGTGTGGCGATGGGCTCACCTGTGTCTCCCATAGTCGCCGACATATTCATGGAGGACTTTGAGGAGAAAGCCCTTCTTACTGCTCCTGTAAATCCAAGGTTCTACAAGCGGTACGTAGACGACACTTTCACAATTTTGCCATCTGACAAAGTAACTGCATTTTTTAGATCACCTTAACTCCATAAACTCTAAAATACAATTCACAATGGAGTTAGAGACAAATAATTCTTTAGCCTTTCTAGATGTTTTAGTCATCCGAAATCCTGATAACACTATTGGTCACACTGTGTATAGGAAAAAGACCCATACCAACCGATATCTCAATGGTGAATCTCACCATCATCCTTCACAGTTAGCTACCGTAGGTAAATCTTTGTTTCAGAGAGCACGAGGGATCTGTGACAGAAAACATCTGGCTGCGGAGCTTCAGCGCGTCAAGCAAGTATTACAAGACAACAAGCTTCGGGTCCCGCGCCTACGTCACAGTGAACGAGTGAAGCCGGCCACAGTCGAGCGCGCGCCTGCTCTACTACCATATGTCAGAGGAGTCACGGACAAGATTGGCTACATCTTGAAGCGAGCGTCCATTAAGACATAATACAAGCCGCTGAAGAAGATTAGTCAATTTTTACCATCCATCAAATGTAATATTCCTCTACAAGATGCAGGTGTGTACAAGTTAGATTGTAAATGTGGTCTCTCTTACATAGGTCAAACAAAGAGATCTATAAAAACCCGCGCGAAGGAACATATACCTGATGTGAAGCACCGACGCTCCAGCAAGTCTGCAGTCTGTGAACATGTTCAAGATCGTCCCCACCATTATATTAGATTTGATAAACCACAAATTCTCGCAAAAGAACACCGATTCCTACCAAGGATGATACGCGAGGCTATTGAAATTAAAAAACATCCAAATTTCAATAGAGAAGATTGCATACCACTGCAAGACTTCATGATACTATAAGCTCGTTTTGCGTAAATCGGACCAAAAAAATTAATAAAAAAATTAATATTAAAAAAAACTGAAGGTAGCCGGACTAACTATGACACTGGGACGTCAAACATCTCAGTCCGTCCCCCCCCCCGTGACCATGGGTGCTGTAAAGCACCCGAAACGTCGGGATAATAATAAAAATAAATTAAAGTAATTAAACGCGATAAAATCCGTAAATAATAGTTTTGTTCAATTGACTTCATTTATTATCGGTATTGTGTACAAAAGTATACTAAATAAAAATATAACACATAACTAAACTATAGTGTCCGTACAATTTATATTATGATACAATTACTTCCCCAATAATGCCAGTCCTGAGCCACTTGTATTCTTTGACTTCCTTCATATATTACCAGGTCGTCACTCCATTAAGTGAGATCAGGCCTATTTTTAGGAGTAGAATTGTGAAGGCGGGTAATGATGATGATAGTAATAATTCTCAGTTTCCTCAATAATTATCGGGTAAGAAGACTCTAGGTGAGTCTCCAGCCCCTTGCTTTCTAAATTCGAATTACTATCGTGCGAATTCCTATCCAGGCCTTTGTCTCTTGGGATCGTAGTAAAGCACTAGTTTCTACAATACAATACTGTATTTAATTGTTATTAGAAATAAATTAAAGAAAATAATTGTTGTCTGCCATCACTTTCAATTTCCGAATTTGTGATAAATCCTAATTTCTTTTTTTTATTTAATTTGATTTTTGTGGAAATATAATGAAACTAATTATGCAAGTAAGAGTAAAACTTAACGGTTAAGAGATGATGTCATAACTTCTTCCCGATAGATTTTTATAAAAGTTGTAGATAAGTGAATGCTGGTCCATAAACATCTCGCCTGTTCTAGATTAAGATTTAAAATGCAAATAAGATTTAAAAAAAAGATCGTCGGTGATTATGACTCACCATACGATTCCAGCATTATGTATCTACTTCACGCAGGTAATCTGTGTGAGAGATATTTCTTCCCCGGTTGATAAAACCATTTGTTCTGCTGACATAAAACAATACTGCTACTATACCACGTATACGAACAAAATGTACTTATGTTTTCCTGCGACTGAACTAATCTGAACTAATCTGAACTCGACCCCGCAAGGTGAGTATGCATACATTTTACCATGGAAAAACTAATCAGATATAGCAACTTATTTATCAGCCACAGGATCTACATTAGAGACTAGATTAAGTAAGCACTATGACAGATTATTTCTTGAAACAGGACCTCCAAGAGTCGGCTGAAGCTGGTGGAACGATGCGAGCTTATATTGACATTTCCCCGTAATAAAGTACGCACTTTTGGATCTTGTGGTTTTCATAAAAAGAAAAACGCTATTGACTATATAAACACTCACGCCTGTCACCCAGAGGCGTAGGCAGAGACTACAGCCTTTAACTTGGGAAGATCCTGACACACCGCTCTCGCCTCCTCCATGTCCATATATCTACGCATAAATGCTCGTCGGTTAAGGGCACTCTTAATTTTACCCCAATTACAATATATTGCCAATGTGGTCGACAAACTTTCGCCTATGACGTCCCTTTATGACTCTGTCGTTCACTACTCTAACATAAATTTGCTTTGTCGCTCTTTCCTCATTCATTCTTTCTACATGATCAATCCAATGAAGCATTCCTTTCTTAATCCTCGTCACAACATCCTCATGCATACCACACTCTTCTCTTATCACACCATTTAGACATAGACATAGACATAGACATAAGTTTTATTTGCATCAATACACTCACAAAATATACATTTAAAAGTAAATAAAAACATAAAAAACACACAAGGTACAAGATGGTAAACATAGTAAAAATAAGTCTCGGCAAGAGTGAGTGATGTGATGCCAAAAAGGATTCCGACTCAGCATATGCTACCACACGTACTGCAGCAGCGCTGATTTTCAGCGGAGCCCTGAATAGCATTCATTCGACATTGCGCCCGCGCTGTTATCGGTGCTAATATTCCATTAAAAAATATAAATAAATAAATCAACCAATCACTCAAAGTGTACATTTTTAATAATAACATTAATTGTTTAAAAAAAATATATATACATACACGTGCATATACACACTCGCACACAAAAATATATTACATTTTAGATTGTACTATATTCATATTAATTATTCGTATATATTTTTTAAACAGTACTTATGAAATAACCTGTCACTACACGTGAATTCATGATTTTTGAAATGCTAAAAGGTGTTTTTTTAGTTGAGCTTTAAAACCGTTTACATATTTAGATTCCCGTAAAGGTGGTGGTAAATTATTCCAACATTTAGTGGCCATGTATCTAAAACTATTACGAAACGCGGCTGTTCGGTGAAATGGGATTGCCAGAATTGGTGTACCCGTTCTGATGCTTCGACAATCATCTGCTCTTCTCCATTTTAATTTTTGAAAGAGGTATTCCGGTCTTTCTGATTTTATGCATCCGAACAGAAGCGTGGCTAGATGTAAATCTCTCCTCAATGACATCCTTAATATGTCCGACTTATTAAGATATGGATGTACATGATGATATCGAGGAATATTAAAGATGTACCTTGCACATGCGTTTTGCACCCTTTGTATTGACCTATTTGTTTTAGCAAATAGTCTAGGACCATACACAGTATCTGCGTATCCGAATTTTGAAAGTACGAGTGACTCACATAGGCGCAATCGGACGTCTTCACTGAGATAATCACGCACTTGGTAGAGTACTTTGAGTCTATAAAAACAGTTGCGTGTGATCTCAAGTACATGATTCTCAAAGCGAAGACCCTGGTCCATCAGCAATCCTAGATTACGAGTCTCACTTACACGTTCCACCGGTTCTCCACGTATGCTTATAATAAATTTCTTTTTCATCAACCTATCCTTTTGACCCTAACAGCATGAATTTTGATTTACATGGGTTGAGCACAAGTGTATTCGCTTCTGACCATAATGAGATGCGATGCAAATCCTCATTTATTTTTGCTACTGCACTTTCTTCTTCACTAGGAAAAAAATGGGAGATAAATCTGTATATCATCGGCGTATAGGTGGAACTTGCTGTGCTTTATATGGTGACATACGTCTGCTTTGTATAAAATAAAAATAAGTGGACCAAGTATAGATCCTTGAGGTACTCCCCTGGTTACAGGGCATGGAGACGAGCACATCTGAGCGCCATCGTTTTTGTTAATAGTTACTATCTGTGTCCGATTGGATAAATAGCTGTCGAACCATCGAACAGCAGGTAATTCAAAACCATAGTAACTCATTTTGGATAACAATAATGGAATATTTATGGCATCAAAAGCTCGGGAAAAATCAAGCAAGACCAGTATCGTGCCCTGTCCATTATCTGTGATGTCATGATATTGTCAACCACATCCATTAAGGCTGTTGATGTACTTCGTGCCTTTCTCAATCCGGATTGAAAAACGGGTAATATATTATTACACTCTAAAAAAGTTGAAAGCTGCATACATACGATTTTCTCGAGAACCTTTGATAAACAAGGTAGAATACTAATTGGCCTTAAGTCTTTTATATCTGACACATTATTTTTTTTGGGTAGAGGCCTAACTATGGCCGTTTTCCAGACGTCGGGAAAAGTAGATGTGCGAAGTGAAGCGTTTATAATGGCTGTTATAACTTTGAATGTACGTGGAAGCGTCAGTAGCAACATTTCAAGAGATATTCCGTCACTGCCTAACGCATTTGATTTAAGTGATCGTATGACTTTTGAAACTGTGGTTTCATCAGTGGGCTTTAACTCAAAATACACGTTTCCAAAACGATGAAATTCGTAATAAGTAAGACTCGATATTGGTGTTACACTTTTACCGGGTACCGTACAAAAATGAGAGTTCAGTCTGTCTGGGTTTTGTAAGTGCTCAGGGATTTCAGTAACACGGTGTTTGTTGGCTAGATTGGAATAACGCTTCAAGTTTTTCCAGAGAACTTTAGAATTATTCAGGTTACGGTTTATATACTGATTAAAATACGCACGCTTTTCATTTTGTAATGCTGTAATTACATGACTCTTCAGCTCCTTGTAATAATGTCTATGCCTGCTCAGTCCAGACGAACGATAATGCTTATAAGCTTCATTACGTAATTTCATCATCTAACGGATAGTATATGTAATCCAGGTGATATGAATTTTCTTTAATACGTGTACTTTTGATGGGTGCGTGACAATCAAAAACGAAAGTTATGGCGTTGTTAAACTGAAGCACCATCTCGTTTACATCTACTAGGTTTGAAATTGCTTCCCAGTCAATAAAGTCAATGTCATTATCAAAAACATTTATATCGATGTCTTTTAGTGAGCGATATATGATTTTACGGGAAGGTAATTTTGGTTTTGTTATTTGAAGTTCTGCTTCTATGAAGGCATGATTACTTAGACTCGGTATAAAATCCACTTTTACCTTTGTGACTACAACATCACTACAAATTATATCAAGTAATGTTGAGCTACGCTCAGTAAAATGTGTAGGCTGTGTTACGTACTGTGTTAAATTAAAATATTTTATGAAATCATTAAATTTCTCTGAGTTACGATCACAGTTTAATAAATTAATGTTGAAATCACCTAATATTATTATATAGTCAAAAAAGGAAAAAGAAGATATAGTATCGGTTAAAGCATCAAAAAACGAGTCAACATCTAGCCATGACGGACGATATGCCGTGCCTATGATAAGTTTTGTCCCATTTATGTTTAAACTAAGCCACATTTGCTCGACTAGGGATGCAGTAGGGTGTGTGCATACCCGGTCGGTCATTGTGCGACGTACGTAAAAGCCTACCCCTCCACCGCGTGCTCGAATTGTTTCAGATCGCGGAATATGACGTAGACGGTAATTGGAACTATAGGTGCACGGCCATCCTCACCTTCTCGAAGCCAAGTCTCATTTATGGCCATGATATCTACGTCATGCTCTTGCATTGCAACTATAAATTCATCGTGCCCTGTTCCTAGGGAGCATGGGTTAAGAAAGCCAAACCTTAACTTTATTTATTTTCGCGCCCTTGCTAAGAAAAGCTGTTTGTAGCAAATAGTATGTTTATATAAAAATATAATTGTATAGGCAGCTACAAATAACAGCAATGTTATATACAAGGCGTTATAAAACAAGTTATATGAGCAACAGTAACGACTATGTAATCCGGGATTATTCATAATTAAATTGTCTAGCACAAATATAACGAAAATCATGCAAAGCAATACGATATACAAATATATATATATATATATATATAATAAACATACGTTATAATTATATATAACAAATAACAAATATTTATTAAGTTAATACTAATAAACGTGACACCTTCTTCATGAACAAATATTTGAAATATTGGCACCACATCACTCGTATGAGCCTTGCGACAAATAATAAGATAATAAGCATGAGAATGTGTTGCGGCAATAAACAATTAGGCGCAGAAAAATAATCGATGTATAGCACACAACACCGATACACTTCGTTATAGATTGTTCGGAAAACATATAAGCCATAAAAGCACACTAAGCACATTAAATATTTTATGAAAAAAACTATTTTTCTACATATTATTATAAGCCAACAGCATTTTCGCCAAAAACCTTTTTGATGTCAAGGTCGCATCGTATACGACGTGCTTCAGTATCGTTTCGACGTCTAAAGTAAATACGACCATCACGCGTCAATACATATTTCTTTAGCTCTTGGCGGACCTTATAAAAAAGCTGACGGTTTGTACGCGTCAGACGTTCATTGACATAAAATTTTCTTGGCGGGCCAGGCTGATTAAAGCCGTTACTATCAACGCCTCGACGCACTCTTGCACTCCGCACTAGTTGATCACGCAATGAACGCCGCATCAATCGCACCACTAACGGCCGCGGTTTAGGTACACCTTCTCCCTCGACACAGCTGCGTGGCGGTCCCATACGCTCCGCACTAACAATATCCTCCTCAGACAACTTCACAGCCAGTTTTTCGGCAATAAGAATAGCGAGGTGTGTCGGATTTTCACCTTTAACCTCTGGGAGGCAGGAAATTTCTACATCCATAAGAAGTTGTTCTCGGTCACGGTCATTTAGCTCCATTTTAAGACATTCCATCATTTCACTAATTTCATTACTACAATTTGAAGGTGGTTCACAATTTTTTTGTTGCTCAAGCGCATCTGATCTGTTTTCCATACAGTCGACTCGCTTGCATAAATCGCCTACCGCCGTATAAACTTTATCAAATTTTGCGCTAAAGTTATTAATTTCTTGGCGCATTGATATTATTTCGGATTTAAGTTCCTGCATAATTTGTGACCATTTGTCATCGGAGTCACAATACTCTAATGGTGAAGACGCTGAAGATTCGCTTTTATTAAGATCTGTTAGCACCTTAATTGGCGTATCCGAATTGTCTTTACGCGGCTGTTTACTTATACAATCCGGACACATCCATTTTTGCGGCATCTTAAAGCTCTTAGGCATTTTAAGACATAATCGATCATAAATACTGCTACACCCAGTACATTTAATACCTTCCGCAGAACTGACAAATCGCCCACATGCAGCACACTTCGACATTCTAACGTGTGTAGAAGTACAGAAGCCCCAATTCTATAGCGATATTCACAGCGATGAGAAGTAAATAAATAATATTGATGACGTTACCCGGTAAGCAGTTAGCGAAACGTAGTTTTGTGACTTACGTCACTAGCTGGGTGGCTCAATTGGCGCGACGCAGTTCGTGGAACAAACTGCGTACGAGGTTCAAAACTCAGAAGACTCCGCAAACAGGATGCTTACTTTCGGAATAGGAACCACAGAATACAATATGTTGTTTCACTCTATGTCCACCCACGAGGAGGAGCCGCTCCGTAAATAACACAAGACTGATAAGGAACTAAGTCACCCAATCACAAATTTTTAAAAGCGAATTTTAGAATAAAATTTACATCAACCAAATACACGACTAAACTGAACGCAGGCGCAAAACCGGATCCCACCCCATCCGAATCCCCGAATTTCTCACCCAATCACTTAGATTCAGTCCTAACATACTCCTTAACGACCGCATTGCGACTGCGTTTATTCTACTCTCAAGCTCCTTCTGCCACACCCAACTTTCACCACCATACGTTAAATTATGGAATGGAATCGTATGGAAACGTGCCTTTTATGATACATTTTGCCTTTTACGATAGAGTGTAGAGCCCCATCTACTCTTTTCGCTGCGTGCACTCGTCTTTCTATATCCTTATCATATCTCCGATCCCTGCTAAATTCGAATCCGAAATATACAAACTCGTCTACTTGTTCGATCAACTCTCCGTTCATTAATGTAAGCCATCATTTGCAACTCGGCCGCCGACAATGCAAATATAACTTGATAATCGGCGGACGTAAGGCATTTGACGGTTAAGCCAGCCATTTTTAACCCGCATTCTTTAACTTTCAAATTTTCCAAACAACTGTCCATAAATAGGTTGAACAGCCACGGGAAAGCTACACAGCCTTGTCTGACACCTTTATTGCCACAACCATTACCATGCCAAAACGGTCCGAGTAGACCCTTTGATCCTAACTCAAGCACTAGAGTTATTAAAAAGAGACTTTAATACCTATATTAAGCCAGCGCTCAATCCAAATTAATTCAGTGTTTACCATAACACATCCCTGTCCACTCTGTCATAAGTCAAATTTTCCAAGTCCGTGAACGCACAAAAAACTTTTCGATTTTTGGCCAAAAACTTTGCGATCCTGCGCATGGCCAATACTTGATCTGTAAACCCCATTCCCTTTTTAAATCCCGCCTGAAAAACCCAAATTTTTCCATCAGTTTCTGTCATAACCCTTTCAATTAGTACCTCTAACTCGAACTTACCACGGTAAGTTTTACAGTCCTGCTACAACCCTTTTCCTTTATATATTGCGAAGCTGTGATACAGCTTTGCACCGGTCTTCCGGTATCCACTTCAGTTTCCAGCATAAATTAAACAAGGTGTACAGCAGGCCTGTCACCACTTCCTCTCCAGCCCTTAGAATTCTGAGTGAAACGCTATCATATCCGGCTGCCTTACCTGCTTTCATGCTTTTCATTGCTTTTATTATTTCATCTATACTTATCTCTCTGCATTTTCTTTTCGTATTCGTAATTTCTGTTTCATCTGGGGGCACGGTAGTTCCCCCGCCAAGTCGAGCAAAAAAGCGGCACGGCCCTACCATAGTTTTCTCGAAGCAATTCAGGCCATTTTCGACCCCCTATAATTTCGTAGAAGATAAAACTAGAAGCCTGAGTTTTCAGTAACCAAGTAGACATTGTATATACATGGTATATTTCAAATTTCATTCAACCGTTAGTATAAGAAGTATAACTAGTAGTCAAAGTTTCCTAATTTTGTCACTCACTGACTGACCGATCATCAAAACTCTAAGGCACTTCTAGTAGAAATAGAAGCTTCAAATTTAGAATACAATTAGTGTTTAGTGTATAAATCAAGGGGAAACTAAAATATTTGTTAATTTCAGTCCACTTTTCTAGATACACCAACTGCATAAATAATTTTGTAATCCCATAGATTTACAAAGTTACATTTGCAGTGAATGAATCGGTGTACTTTTATATGTATAACAGGTGTAGATAGGTACGTTGTTGGCGTTCAAGAAGTGGAAGGTACGGGAAAGGTAAAAAGTAGGACTATCTTATCTACAAAAAGAAATGAGATGCCATCAAAACACAACTTGTAAAAAAACCAAATCTCGCAAGTCAGTTCTTCTACCTTAAAAAGTTGTGAGATCCATATAATACTAAGTCGGTTAATTTATTCGGTCCCTACTTAAGGGTCCTTCCAAGGGTATATTAATATTAGCCAACTTCCGCTGCAGAGGTTTAAAGGGTAATAATTGCATAATTCGTCGCATAGCCTCATTTTGCGACATAAGATTCTTAAAACTTTTGAGTCTCGGATCCCATAAACATGGCTCTGTTTGTAAAATCTCAAGAAACGTAATAACTTTTTTGGTTTTTCCGCTCCATCATAGCCATACGTGCGACCCTGTTGCGCTCATCGTGCACAATGAGACAAAGCTTAGTGTGGCCGATTCAACGCGTTAATTCGCGCGTTAAACCTTTGATGTACCACCACTCGAGTTATCTTCAATCGGGAAACGGCATTGTTAATGCCGTTGTCAAATTATCGCGTTAATTCGTGATGACACCTACATTCAACGCGATAATTAACGGCATTTCTCGTTAGTGTAGCCGCAGCATTAAAAGAAACGTTATGGCGATCCATTGGCATGGAAAGCCGTGATGACTGAGAACGTCGACCTGTCTGAATGTATTTACCAGAGCAGCAGCGCTGAAGCTTATTTTTTTTCTCTTAAAAAAAACCTGCTTAATTTGCTCAACATCGCAAAGTGACTTAAGCATATCGGCTATTTAGGACTGTTATTTAATTAATTTGTTCATCTGTAAAAGACTTTGTGAGTAACTTGTAAAATTTAACTTACAAATTTCTTAATTAATTTGCTCTCTTTATTTGTAAATTAATTTGCACACTAATTACGTACTTTAATCGAAGTATTATGTTTGCATCTTGGATATTCAATATGGTTATAAATATTTTGATTTTATTTCATTCTTTAGATGAAATTAAATTATTTTCAATTTATGATTAAATTAATAGAATATAGCTTACTCTGTTGACAATAGCGAAATACGTTACCATACATCAAGTTATGTTAAAAAATAATATAAAATCTTTTCCGACACTCTTAAAAAGAGCTGCCTTCAGAAAAATGGACCAATTTCCTACGGAGAAAAAAGAAAAGATTGTATAATATCACTGCGGAAATTAGCTTCAGTATGTATGTGTCAATGAAAAAAATTCAAAGAAAATTAGATCACTATGATAAGCATTGTTACTAATAAAGATTTTCTTATTTAAAACTGAAGGCGCTCCGCCATATTTTTGTCGATTTTATCGTACATTCCGTATCAAAAATAGTAAAAATACTAAAAAAATTACTACAACACAATTGAAAGCGCGCGCAAATTTTTTTTTAATAATTAAGGTGTCAAACGAGCACACAGTGAACGTTATGGCAAGTGAATGATACGGCCTATAGACATGTTATGTACTCGATTAAAAATAAAAAATGTAGTTGCGCAGTCACCCATGAGGAGTAAGATAAAGTGCCTCGTTTCCAGTAAAAAGGGTCAAGGTATAATGTACCACAAGACGATCTTTACGGCTATTATTAAGTTTTAGTTATACTATTATATTCTATTAGTTTTATACTTATCACATAATTTTCTTCACTTAACTCATTCCCTGTCTCATGAATTATTAATGAACATTTCAATTGCTTAACTATCGTGTCTGTTTCACGCGCAAGTAATCGGTTAAATAAAATATCGAGAGAATCGTCGTCATCGAATAAGAGATTTATTATGCTAACAAAAACAAATAGAAACAAGATTTAATCGATGTAATTCCGGCGAGTCACAAAGACCAGTATTCAGAAACAATTTTGAGTTTAATCTCAAAGTATTTAATATCAAAATTTAAGTCTAGGCCATACTATTTACACAAATTTTGTCATTGTGGGTTGAATTTAAACCGGAGGTTGTTTTTGAATTTCTTCAATGTCCACACTGGATGCGACCATGCCCGAATATTAACGAATTCAGGCAAAAAACCTCTATGACGATGATTAAAAAAAAAAATATATATATATATATTTGTTGGGCGACGGGCCTATGTGTTCTTGAGTCCGATTCCCAGGTCGGGCCTTGACCCTATTATGCGATTAAGTGCGGTTTCCTGATACCCCAAAACAGGATGGCTAACGTGGCACGCGACATCATTCGACGATGCACTTGCTCCTCCTAATCTACCACTTCACCGGTCACAAGGTGGAGGTTCACTTGAGCTGTTAGGAGAGAAAATGTGACGGGGAAAACAGAAAAAAAAAGTGTCAAGTAAAATAACAAAAAAAGAAAAGGTACAAAAAAAGGCACCGGAGGGACCGCGGCCGACGCTCCTGGTTTGGTGGTGTGTTGGAAAAGAGGCGGTGGGCGACGACAACTCGCACTATGCGAGGCGGATATTTCTAACGGTTCTGTTGCTGACTGCCACAGAAGGTGCAATATTAACTAGCGGAGTGAACTACTATGCAAGTGAAGAAGGGGCGAGCGACGGCAGTGCGTATCCTATATTAGCAGGCCACTTCCACCACTTGCATCTCAGCGGGTCGCGTTCCTCATTTTAGACCCCCCCTACCCCTCCAATGCGTACGGAAGAGATACGAGGATACAGGAAGGACGGATACTGGCGAGCAATATACAACCGAACAAAATATATGAGAGTACCCGAATCTTATTCCGCGTAAACATAAAAAAAAAAATATATATATATATATATATATATATATATATATATATATATTACCAGAATCTAACTTTTCATTAGTTACTGGTTATTTATATATCAAAATAATTACTACAAGTCAAAAATGTCACAGTAAGATCCATTTACTTTGTAAGTAAAAATTGAATTCCGTGAAGAAAATTTTTGTGTTTACTAAACCTGCACTGAATCAAGCATATTTTTGACAAGAAAAACAACTTATGAAAATTCAATGAGTAATAAAAAACAATCGTGCAGCTCACACGCGACAGAAGTGAAATTAAATGAAATATAATAATACAAATATTTTACGAACATTTATTTATTTAATATTATAATTTAAACTGTATAAAATAAAACAAAATTCAATTTTACAGTTAATAAATTTAACAATATTTTATACACAGATATCATATTTTCTTTTTTATAAGATTATAATAGCTCCACCTACTACATTCTATAAGCTAGGTTCACTTTATCGTACAACGGATTGACACCAAAGGTGGTAAGTAAAATAGACGCTAGATGAGCTGAATTTATGAAATCATGAATTTTTAATAAATATTGTTTTCAACATGGTTAATTGTATTTATTAATTTTTTTACTGTTTACTGCCGCTACCACGTGGGTGCCATTTCTATATGAAAATCATAGATTATGAAAAGTGAACCATAGAGATGGGAAACTCACGTAACCTACTACCCACCGGTTTTGATGTTTTTTTTTATTCAAATTAGTATTACTTGGACTCATTTATTTTGACATATTTTAATCCGACCATGTTGAAAATATCTAAAGAAGTTTTTCAGGGACAGTCACTAATTTTTACGACGAGTAGATTAATTTCCCTTCAAATGTTTATACTCTTTTCGATATACCTAATATAGTTTCACAATAATTACAAAAAGATTTATATCAATTTCACCTATTACGAAGTTGATCTCTTATCTTCTTGTTTATTACATAGGCACACGACATATACGAATATGTTGTTGTACCTTGTTGAAAAAAATGCGTAAGCGACGCCGTTTCGGCGGGGCTTACGACTTTTTTCTCGCGAGCATTGATCTGTTATCTCATTTTCGTCAATTACACTAAATATTTCCACTGCTTAACACAGCACAGGTTATGGACTCAGGTCACTACCTGGGCTCATAACCTGTTGGAATATTTTTATGGGGTAAAAGAAAGTCGGTGTGTACTGTAAGAAATTCTGTATTATAATGCCAACACAAATTGTATCGTTTTACAAAAAAATAATTAACAGACCTGTTTTGACCACTTTCGTTTTAAAAGAGACTATATTAACTAGTTTATTTTTTTATATACAGGAAAATTAAAACAGAAGGCGGTAGAAGCTTCTTTCTGATAACAACCGAGAACAATAAAAACTGTGGTTGTTAACCTGCCTGTTATGTGTGGTAATTATAGTGAAATCCCCTTTACCTACGTAGCCTATGATCAGCAGTGGACATTTAATATGCTGTAATGAAGACCACAACAAAATAACTTGTTAAAGCACACATGGAAAAAAGCTTAAAATAACAAATTATGTCAAAGTTATTTCTAAAACCTGGTCAATTGTAACTCGGAAAAACCTTGCTACTCTCTCCCGTAATAATTACAGTTTACGATAAAACTTTGGATCCCTTTGTTTATATTTACAAGTATATTTTCGTTAAATTCTGGGTGAAATTTTGCGACTAACAGAAGCTGAAATTGGGGAATTGTGGTTATTTTTGTTTTTCCTTTAACGAACAAAAGTTGTCTTGGTTTTTTCCGCCTACGAGTCCGCATCTTTAGTGGTATATTTTTCTATAGCAAAGCAACAGTGCTGTTCTGTTTTGAAGAGTAAAAGGGTCCAAAATTTTAAATATAACATGTTATTCACGAAGAATCTAATTCTTAGCATGCCATCTAAAGACTGCGGAGTAAAAGCTCCGATAGTCGAGAATTTGAATCCGTAATTCAATTACTGTAGTGAAAAACACTTTTTTTAATGGGGAAATACTTACGCATACCTCTCACGCAGGGGTAATGATTGGTTTTGTCTGACTCGCACCGATTACCCTTAACCCATGTTTTTTTTAAAGAGTAAGGGTAACAAACGAGCACATAGTCCAACTGATGGTAAGTTGATGCTGTGGCTCATAGCCATGCGTTGTAACCCTTGAGAACTAAGATGGTATGCCTCTTTCCAGTTAAAAGGGTATCTAGTTCTCTATACTCACCATTAGAAACACTGCAGCATTAAAATTATTTTTTACGCTAGTATACGCTAGAGCGTGGTCCTTCCCCGGTCGAGCCAACCCCATTCGTGCTACAACCATATTACAGCTGCATATTCTTTTTTTTCTGTAGTTTAAAATAAACTTTTACTACTTCAAGAAATCAGATGAACTCCAAAGTACCCTTTATTTGTAGCTTACCTTAAGACTTAGAAAGGCCTCCTCCGCTCCACGCTGAAAAATTAATTTAAATTTCCTCACAATTTTCTCCTTCACCACCGTAAACATGTTAATGATTAAAACTACTTTTACGGATTTTATCGCGTTTATTTTTACTTTTTATTATTAATTCCCGACGTTTCGGGCGCTTTCCAGCACCCATGGTCACGGGGAGACTGAGATGACTGACGTCCCGATGTCATTGTTAAACCCGGAGAACCTTCAGCTTTTTTTTTTTTATTAAATGCAAATATTCTTTATTAAGAACTTAAAAAATTTCGAATCGAACAACACTGGCCGCAACTTACAGAGTAAAATAAATTAATATTTAAAGTATTAAAAACTAGGAAACTTCTAGAACTCGTCGTGGAATGGGTAGTCTGGATGGTGGACGTCGCCCATGGAGCACACCCTGCCGTTGCACTCGAGCTCCGCGATGAGCTTTAGGTCTTCGGGCGCGAGCTTGAAGTCGAACACCTGGAAGTTCTGCTCGATGCGGGAACGCGTCACGGACTTCGGGATCACGATCATGCCGCGATCAATCGCGTATCTAATGAGAACCTGCGCTATGGTCTTCTTGTGTTTTTCAGCAATGCTCTTCAGCTTCTGGTCCTCCAGCAGGTAGGGGTCACCCGGCTTCGCCCATGGTCTGTCGGGGGAGCCGAGCGGAGAATATGCCGTCACCGCTACGCCTATGGACTTGCAGTATTCGAACAGTTTCTCCTGGTTCAGGTACGGGTGGACTTCGATCTGATTGACGGCGGGCTTGATCCTAGCAGCCTCCATTACCCTATCGAGTTGCTTCTTGTTCTTGCTTTTTAATTATTGTTTATGGTCCGATCTATGCAAAATGAACTGACTATGTCCTGAGGTCTTGCAGTGGTATGCTTGGGTTTAGTTTTAATTTTATTGATTATAGGATCCCAAGCAGGTGGTAGTACCCAGCCTCCTTCTCTATTGAAATTAGGATGTTTTTTAATTTCAATAGCCTCACGTATCATCCTTGGTAGGAATCGGTGTTCTTTCGCGAGGATTTGTGGTCTATCAAATCTGATGTAATGGTTGGGGCCGTCTAGGATATGATCACAAACTGCAGACTTCCCGGAACGTTGATGCTTCACATCAGCTATATGTTCTTTTACGCGGGTCCTAATTGATCTTTTGGTTTGTCCTATATAAGAGAGACCACATTCACATAAAATCCGTAAAAGTAGTTTTAATCATGTGCAATGTTCGCGTAAATATAAGAAATCATTATGTTAAACGTGTTAAATTAGCACTTCAAATTTAAATTACCAATTTAAATAGTGCTGAAGTCTAAATAAATTTAACTATGATACCTGCAAAAATTTTTTTGGCAAAAACTGGGTTGAGATGATCTTCTCCATCTGATAGACTCGTTGGGATAAAGACCCCTACTTCCTGGTCTGAATATACAAAAGTTCAAGATAACTTACAGTTTCCTAGAGCTTAAAGTAACTTACGTAGAATATATTTATAAAATAAAAAGGTAGCCCTAAGTACGGGTTGAAAAGTGCGGGTTGAAATCCTGCATGAAACACGATTTAAATGGACTACAAATAATTGTTCCGGATCTTGATTGTTCTAAAGTAATTTATATTTATAAGGTGTTTCCGCGACCAAAGAAACCGAGACTACGAGAAAATCCTAACGTTTTAAAAAAGTTATTGAAACCCTAATATTAGACCTTTACTTCATTTTATTTGCTTTTCATGTATGATGATCACATGGTGCAGCATTGAAAATACCAATATACTACGCAAGTGTTTAATTCAAAGCTCAGGTGAAGACAATATTTATACAAAACAAAAATTACTGGATGACAAAGTTGAATGTATTTTTATATTTTGTTTTACTTAACACGTGGCAAACGAACTTCCGGTTAACCTGGTGGTGAGTGGCAACTGCAGCCCATAGACGCCTGCAACTAACTTCAAACAAAAAGGCTTAGCTGGTTTAGTGATGGTAAACCTGACGCCGAAAAATCAGTTACTGAGGTTTTTTTTTGGTGGAGTTTTACCTCCGCGCTTCAGAAAGCTCGTAAAGTTGTTGAGCCAGCGCCTGGGCCCTCTCCAGTCGTGTCGGATTTTCTGACCATCGCACTATGAGAGTGAGGGAATAGAGAGTGCACCTATTCAAGCGCACATCTCCGTTGAGACTAGCCGTCGTGATAAAAATTCTGTCTGGTGGACATTATTACATTAGTAACCAAGTAAATTGTTAGAATTTCTGTAATTATGCGCTAGAATCCTGTCTAGTATAGATGGCTAGTCGCCGTTGATACTGGCCGCCTGATTAAAATACTGTCTGGTGGACATTATTAGATTATTAGTCAGGTGAATTGTTAGAATTTCTGTATTGAATTCAATAGCACTTTCGAAATTACTCAGTTTAGCCGACTTTTAGCCTTCTAAGCGTTGGCTATAGATGTCTATGTGCTACACAAACTGCAATGGGATGATCTACTATCTTGTTATAATGGCTGGCTCTTGTTTGATCTTGAATGATGGATGTTTCTTGTGGTCCTACAAAAATTGGGATGACACTATCCCGAAAAGATAACGCTCCTACAGACAAAATAAATTAGCAACAAACTACAAAAGCATGCCGTATGGTAATAAAATGAATACCTGATTGATGTGATTGGAGGATTCGTATCTAGTGGCAGTAGGACTTCTTTTGTGGCTATTTTGGTTATCTTCAAAAAAAAAAGATGAAAGCCGGATAAAAACGTTAAGTTACGTAAAGTAATGTAAAAGGGGCAGTCTACAAAAGAGATAGTGACGGATATATATGACATTGATATTTGCGTTTAGTTTACATTTCCGTCTCATATTTCTGACACCAAATAGATTTTTATTTCATATTTCTGGCACCAAATAGCAGTGTTTACGCTGTTGTGTTTCGGTTTGAAGGGTATAGAGAATTTATTTAATTACAAGCTGCGTCCATCTTAGGCATCAGAGGTGCCAACGCATGTGTAGCTTTCTTAGGTTGAAGTTGGTTGCAGGTGTCTATGAGCTGCAGGAGTCATTTACCATCAAGTGGGAATGTAAGCTCATTCATTGCTTCAGTTTTGTTAGAAAAGGAAGTAAACGGATTATTTACGTCAAAGTTAATCTTACAAGAGTAGAAGTAATCCTCGATTAAAACTACTTTTACGGATTTTATCGCGTTTTATTTATACATTTAAAAATAAAACGCGATAAAATCCGTAAAAGTAATTTTAATCAGTGTATAGTGTTCGCGTAAATATAAGAAATCAAGAAGTAATCCTATAAGAGGAATTCTATTTGGAAACGACATATAAAATTTTATTAAAGGAATTTGACTTCCTTAATTAATTGACACAACTCGTTTTGAACCTCTCCGTTCGTCTTTTCGCTATTACCCCTCTTTCAGTTCCTTTTTCTCACTCGTCTATTCTTTTCGTTCTCTTCTTTTCGTTGAGAAACCAATTCCTACATTTATTATGTGATATCTTGACTATTCATGAATTGAAGGTGTTAAAAATCTAGACTGCCATAGACAATTGTAATGCGTGATGTATTTCTACCTGAGAAACATAAAAAAGCTTAGACATTTTGGGAGTCTTAGAAATTTAACGCTATAATGTGAACTAAAAAATAATAATATTACTATACTTTTTTCGTGATATCTTCAACGCATGTATATTAAAATTTTTGTGGTTTGCGTCCCTAAAAAGAAATATTATTTACAAATAACATTTGCAATCCTCAAAGTTAATGCATTAAGTATAAAAAGTCCTCCAGCACCAACTCACGAGGCAAAAGGGTCCAACTTCATTCTTCACTACACACTGAAATTTACAAACACTCGTCACTTTTTCAAGAAGTGGATTCATTCTTAATTGCCACGGTAATTCTTCAGTGGTAGAGCCACGCGGCAGCTTTGCTGTCGCACGTATGGGCCGGCTCAAACCGGGGTGGTACCACGACCTCACAGAATACCGGCGTGAAGTGGAAGCTCTGTTTCCGCGTTTCGTCTGGTGAGTGCAGGTGGCCGGAGGCCCAAATCCCCCCCCCCCCCATCAACATGGTAGCGGAATTAAATGATAGACTACCCCAGGAGGGTACCAGCACCCCTGGAGAATCCCTCGCTGAGCATCCACGACCATGTTTCTCCACTTCTGAGCGTGGGTGCTCAGGCTGCCCCGCGTATTCTGGGGGGGGGGGGGCAATATTCCGCTCAAGACTAAAACTGCTCGGGGCAAACGGAGCAACAAGACCAAGGCGACCCCTGCCACACTATCCGTGAATTTCTGCAATATCAGGGGACTTCACTCTAACCTAAACGCCGTCCACTACCATCTCGAGACGGCGAGGCCCGCTCTGCTCTTTCTGACCGAGACGCAGGTGTCCTCTCCGGCTGATGTCTCGTATCTCTCCTGCCCGGGGTACAAACTGGAACACTCCTTTGTGCCTCGGGCTGGAGTTTGCGTTTACGTCAGAGAGGACATCTGTTCTCGACGCCTCGGCAGACTTGAAGGTTCGGACCTGTCCATCCTTTGGCTACGCGTAGACAGCGACGACCATCCGCGCATCTACGGGTGCCTCTATAGGTCCCATAGCGGTAATGCCGAAACAGACCGACTCTTCGACCACGTCCAAATGGCTGCAGATTCGTTGCTACAGCAGATCCCCTCCGCAGAGATCGTGATCCTCGGCGACTTTAACGCCCATCACGCCGAATGGCTCGGTTCACGTTTAACCGATCATGCGGGGGAGATCTGTTCATGATTTTGCCTTGGCATATGGTCTGACACAACTGGTTACTTCGCCTACGCGGATTCCAGATGTGGAGGATCATGCACCTTCCCTGTTGGACCTTCTGCTGACCTCTCACCCGGACGGATATCAGATTTCCGTCGACGCCCCTTTAGGCTCCTCGGACCATTGTCTTGTCCGGAGTGTGGTGCCACTCACGCTGAAATCGCGGTTGCATTCTGCAGGCTGCCGCCGTGTTTGGCACTATAGGTCAGCCGATTGGGATGGGATGCGGTCTTTCTTTGCATCCTACCCTTGGGGGCGGGTTTGCTTCTCGCCGGATGATCCTAACGTTGTTGCGGATTCTGTCGCTGATGTGGTACTTCAGGGTATGGAACTTTTTATTCCTTCTTCTGTGGTGCCCATTGGAGGCAAATCTCAGCCATGGTTTGGTCGCTCCTGTAAAATAGCATCATGCTATAAGCAGGAGTGCTACCGAGCCTGGGCTGACGCTTCAGCGTCCAGGGATGTAAACACCAGCGCTCTAAAAAAGAAGTATAATTCCGCCTCTAGGTCCTTCAAAAGAGTCATTGCCAAGGCAAAGTCAGAGCACATAGGCAGAATTGGCGAGAGACTAGTTCGTCTTCCTTCTGGAACCCGTGCATTCTGGTCTCTCGCCAAGGCTGTCCAGGGGAATTTCTGTCAGCCATCTCTTCCATCTCTGCACAGGGAGGACGACTCACTGGCCCACACCGCAAAGGAGAAAGCCGATCTTCTAGGCTCTTTCTTTGCGTCTAACTCGACTCTCGGTGACGGGGGGAGTACGCCGCCGACCATCCCGCGGTGTGAGTGCTCCATGCCGGAAGTGCAGTTCACTCAGCGCTCGGTTCGCAAAGCACTCCTCTCCCTGGACATCTATAAGTCGAGTGGGCCTGATGGAATCCCCCCAATTGTGCTGAGGACGTGTGCTCCAGAGTTGGCACCGGTTTTAACGCGTCTTTTCCGGTACTCCTACTCCCTAGGCGTAGTCCCAAAATCATGGAAGACGGCTTTCGTCCACCCGATCCCTAAAAAAAGGCGACCGCTCAGACCCGTCCAACTACCGGCCTATCGCCATCACCTCCTTGTTCTCCAAAACAATGGAGTCCATTGTAAACTGCCAGCTCATGAGGTACCTTGAGGATCACCAGCTGATTAGTGACCGCCAATACGGTTTTTGCCGTGGTAGGTCAGCTGGTGATCTTCTGGTCTACCTAACTCACAGATGGGCGGAGGCAGTAGAGTCCAAGGGGGAGGCATTGGCCGTTAGTTTGGACATTGCGAAGGCCTTCGATCGGGTTTGGCACAAAGCGCTTCTTTCGAAGCTCCCTTCCTATGGGCTTCCCGAGAAATTGTGCGATTGGATCACCAGTTTTCTTGCAGATCGGAGCATCAAGGTCGTTGTAGACGGTGCAAGCTCCGATTGCAAGCTTATTAATGCTGGTGTTCCACAGGGCTGCGTGCTATCGCCAACGCTGTTTCTTCTGCATATCAATGATATGTTGCAAACCCGTAGCATTCATTGCTATGCAGATGACAGCACTGGTGATGCTCTTTACACCGGCCGAGCCAATATTTCTCGGGAAAACGTCTCTGAGTGCCGGGACAAACTTGTGTCTGAAGTCGAGTCTCTGCTGGACAGAGTCTCGGATTGGGGGCGACTAAATCTAGTCCAGTTTAACCCCCAGAAGACACAAGTTTGCGCGTTAACCGCTAAAAAGAACCCCTTTGTCGTATCCCCTCAGTTTCAAGGCACTCCCCTTGTTGCCTCAGCCAGTATCGGAATCCTCGGCGTCGACATATCGAGTGACGTGCAGTTTCGTGGTCACTTGGAAGGGAAGGCCAAATTGGCCTCTAAAAAAGCTTGGCGTGCTCAGCAGAGCGGGACAGTATTTCATGCCGGCACACCGCCTGCAACTTTACAAGGCGCAGGTTCGGCCGCTCATGGAATACTGTTCCCATCTCTGAGCTGGGGCTCCCCAGTACCAGCTCCTTCCACTTGACCGCATCCAGCGCAGAGCGGCTCGAATCGTCGACGACCGAGTGCTTTCCGATCGGCTCGACTCACTGGCGCTGCGAAGAGATGTTGCATCTCTTTGCGTATTTTATCGCATCTATCACGGAGAGTGCTCTGAGGAATTGTTCGGATTAATCCCAGCCGCCAAATTTCGTGAACGCACTACACGGCAAACGTCCCGATACCATCCACACCATCTGGATGCTTGGCGGTCCACCACTGTACGTTTCAAAAGGAGTTTTCTTCCGCGTACAACCTCTCTGTGGAATAATTTACCACCGGTGATTTTTCCGGACCGATACGACCTGGGGACCTTCAAGAAAAGAGCTTACTCCTTTCTAAAGGGCCGGCAACGCACCTGCAATTCCCCTGGTGTTGCGGTTGATCATGGGCGGCGGTAGTCACTTAACATCAGGTGAGCCACATGCTCGTTTGCCCCCTCTTCTATAAAAAAAAAAAAAAATTATTTCACTTTAAAATTGTTGATTAAAACTACTTTTACGGATTTTATCGCGTTTAATTAACTTAATTTTAATTATTTTTATTTTTAATTCCCGACATTTCGGGTACTTTCCAGCACCCATGGTCATGGGGGACTGAGGTGACTGACATCCCGATGTCATTGTTACAACCGGAGTATCTTACCTAGCATTTTCTAGAAAGCTCTCCTAGTTATGTTACTCGATACCAGATGGTGCTAGTGGCATTAATTATGGCGCGCAACACTGCCCCCGCCTAAGAAATGCTCGTACCGAGCATTATCGGTCCCATAATAACGCACCAGTCAATCCACATGGACGATCTTAGGAGTACCTCTTGCACCTTTCCGTACCCGGTAGGTTAAGTCATAGATCCTTGTCACAATCCGGTACGGGCCCTCCCATTTAGCTTGAAGCTTAGGAGATTTCCCTTTGGCGCGAACTGGATTGAGCAACCACACTAGTGAACCTTCGTCGAACTCTTTGTTGTTCATTTTGCGGACATACCGGGTTTTCATCTTTCGGTACCTTTGCTGGCCCGATTATCTGACGTGCTCATAAGTGTCATTCATTTTGTTCCGCAAGTCATTTGCATAATCGGTTATACTGCGTGGAGCATCATGTGGTATTCCGGTGAGCAGGTCTGCGGGCAACCGTAATTCTCTTCCGAAGCTTGCGAAAGCTGGTGTCACTGATGTAATTTCGTGGAGGATAGGTCGAGTGGCGCATTGGCATACCAACACTTCTCTATCCCCGCGACTTCAACTCGACTGCAGCGGTAGGGGGAGAGGACACCCCTCGCACCGCAGCTCACCATTCGAAGTGGGCTCTCCACCCACTCGGAGTGGCCACCTCGAGCTGGCTGCACACTTTGGGCCTGCCAAGAGGATTCTTCTTCTTTCACCACGGGTGACCGAGCCACGGCTACTAAGCCCCCCGATAAGACGAGGTCGTTCGGGAGGGGGGGGGGCGTTACATTGTGCGAGTTTGTCGCGCAAACCAAGTCACGCTCTTAGTAAATCTAGTTTAATATTTTTGTATTGTACTAATAAGTAAAAAAGTGCACATTAATTTCAATTTTACTTCAAGTCATATTCGTATGTCCTATATAATTAATAGTTCCGTACAGGGTTCGAAATGAGAACGTTATTATTATCGTGTAGGGTGGAGTTAACCTTTACAATTATTCCAATATTAGAACGAATGTGTGGTTCTTCATTAACATCGATTTAATTGCAAAACAATGCAAATATTCTTATTCTTCCTTTGTTATACCTTCATTAGGAAGATATTACGATTTTTAACGCGTACAACAGTAAAGTAGATTATGATTTCTCATATTTTTGCGAACACTACACATTCAAATCCGCCCTGTGACGATGGGTGCCGAAAAGTGCTCGAAACGTCGGAAATATAAAAAAAGTATACGCGATAAAATCCGTGAAACTAATTTTATTTAAAGCAGATTAATTGGCCAAAATTTGTCTCTACAATCCATTTACAATGTATTCAACGCAAGATTTAACAGACCTTTGTTAGGCTAAGTCAGTCGCTTTAATATCCTAAGTAACTCCAAGGAAATAGTTAAAAATAGTCTATCACAAATCTACTACTGAACATGAACCTCCCCCAAGGAATGCACTAAAACGCGGTTCCAAGCCATCGGCACCCATTCATGTCGGTTTTTGGAGCTGCATGGCTGGCCCATTGCCACTTCAGTTGACTAATTAGTTGTACTTTGTCAGTTAATTTAGTTTTATTGCGAATATCTGTTTTAGAACAAACGATTATATTTTGAAAATAAATGTTTGTGAAAAGGTAAAATAGCAATGAATGTAAGTCCTGCATTTAAATGTAAAAAAAGTTGGATCCAAATCTTGTCAGAGCTGGAATATTTGTAAGGATTTCAAGAAATTTATTACCTGCTTAGCACAAAATCCCTTAAGAAAAACTTGTGACATAAAGTTTTTATATGCTTATCACGTTTTCGAGTAAACGAAAGTTTTATGCAAAGTGAACATTTATATAAATCTTAATGCAACGTGTTCTGTGTTAACGTGTTTCGTTGTAATCTCCAAGTCTTGTGAAAAGGTATAGTAGGTGGAAAGGTGTATAATAATAATAATAATAAGTGCGCACTACCATGACGTCCCATAGAATGAATCATCCGAGATCGTCGGTAATGAGACTGTACTTGCCACGAAAGCATTGTGAGCATGCAGCCTCCGTTGTAACTTCCTGGCGAGATCAGATGATCCATTCTATAATGACGTCATTTCTTGTGATAAAGGGCTTATCCCTCTATCTTTAGCCAACCAGCAATGGCAGGACCCAACACTACAAAGCATTTATGACCGATAGACTGTATGGAAGGAGAAGAAGCTCCACGTTAGATACCACAGAGATTCTACATGCCCTTCGTAGATACAGTCGCCTCCCTCAACTGGCTACGTTTCGGTGACCTTTTCCAAAAGGATGGCGCTGTAGACGTCTGTCGAGCTTGTTGCCATCCCGGTGAGTCACTCTATATATATAAGAGGGGGCCAACAAGCATGCGGCTCAACTGATGTCAAGTAACTACCGCCGCCTATGATTAACCGCCACACCAGGGGAATTGCAGGTGCATTGCCGGCCCTTTAGAAAGGAATAAGCTCTTTTCTTGAAGGTCCTCAGGTCGTATCGGTTCAGAAAAATCGCCGGTGGTAACATCCGGTACTTAAACTTTAGGGACAACTACTTGCAAATGACAGCTGACTACCCGATCATTTTCCCATTTATGGCACAGAACTCCAACCTGAAGCAGCAAGCTGTCCCATTGGGTCCAATAGCTTTTCGTGGTCGAATTCATCGCAGAGACGTCGCTCCACTTGGGTTTGGGATCCCTGGCCTTCGTCCATTCCAGAATCGGCTTAATGTCCTGATCTTCCTGCTGTGCTTGTTGTAAGCTGTCCTTTCACTTGTTGCTGAGGTGGTCCGTCCTGAGCATCCTCACAGATACCACTTCCTTACTCTCTTGCCTAGTACAATGCTTGCAATCTTCAAGACAAGTTCTTCTCGACAATGCATCTGCGTTGCCGTGAGATTTTCCGCTGCGATGTTCGATTACAAAGTCGTATTTCTGCAGTAGTTCAATCCACCTCGAAACTTGTCCTTCTGAATTTTTGAACTGCAATAGCCATTTCAGTGCAGCATGGTCAGTTCGTCAACTATAAATCCCTTGCCCGCATCAGGGTACTCCAAAATTGGTGTCTTGCACAAACGGTCCTTGAGCTCCTGGAATGCGATATCGCAACTTTCATCCCAGCAGAAATGTTGCTTCTCCTCGGTTAGCTCGTGCAGAGATTTGGTTATAAAGTTAACTTACCGTTTGAATAGTAAACATTTCTTCGGACTCAATTTGAGTTTAGCACTCTGAATAACAGGTTTTAAAAGTGTTCCTCAAAGGTACGCCCTACGTTGATGATGTCATCCAAATAGACCAGACAGGCACCTCAAATTAGTCTGGTATAGACTAGTTCCATTAACCTATCAAACGTTGCTGGAGCATTGCATAATCCAAACTGCATTATTTCAAATTGCCACAGACCCTTTCCTGTCGAGAACGCAGTTTTCTCCTAGTTCTTAGGGTCAACTTCAATTTTCCAGTGGCCACTTTTTAGATCCAGCGTGCTAAACTAAACTAACTCCTGTAAGCATGTATAGCGTGTCATCAGTTCTTGGCAAGGATCCTTCTTTGTAACGTTGTTCAGACGGTGGTAGGCAACACAAAAACGCATTCTGCCATCCTTTTTCTTTACCAGCACCGCGAGTGAACACCATGGACTAGATGAAGGTTCAATAACACTAACCTTCACCATTTCCATGATTCGATTACCGGTAGCACGTGAAAAGGAAGTGGACACGGTTCCACTTCCTTTTCACGTGCTACCGTCAATGGCTATCGTCTTAGCCATTGACGGATAGGCAATTCTTTGTCTGAATTTATTTTGTGTTAAACTAAGCCAGTCTTCCCTGTGTCAGCATCGTTTGACGAGAAATCATCGGCGTACTTGAGTAACAACTTCTTCGCTTTGACCATTTCATTCGGGGAGAGAACGCTGCAACAGTCCTCTAAAAGTGTGGTCTCGTTTATACATCCTTGCTGGGGGTGCCATTCGATAGATATTGGCACCGAAGCAACCAATCCACTTCCTCACAAGTACCAATCAGTGTGCCTTTTTATATAACCTGGTCCTGATCACAAAGGTTCAGCACACGTACTCCTGAGATGTCATTGGTTCTGACCAAGGTTGAAGTCACTTTCCATGGAAGGTCATTGTCAACCCTTTTCACGAGTACACAACGATGAGCTTGCCCAGGATTCCGAGGAAGACTAACCGGCACAATTCCGATCTCGGCCGAAGAAATAATCTTTTTAAGGCTGTACACGTTCTCTTGTCCACATTTCAATGGCAATGACTAAATGGCGCTAATAATCACCCGCCATATACCGGGCATTAATTATGCCGCGCAATTGTAATTATTTCAAATTCTAGTATCAAATTCATTTGTTTTCGTACTTTTAATAGGTGTAATGTAACCGATATAGACCAAAGAATCAGTAATCAGAAATGACTACTGACTGGTCATATAGCTAGATTAACCAACAATCGATGGGAAAGAAATGTTCTGGATTGTGAGCCTCAGCAAGTGAAATGTATCCACTAGATTAAGTGATGACCTGGCAAGATAAGCAGGAAGTTGATAGATGCGGAAGGTTCAAGACTGTGAAGGAAGGGAAGTTTATGTTTGTCATTGGACTAGTAAAGGACTGTAATGGTGTTTATAATGATTTATTATTCGTTTAGTTTCAAACTTATATTTGAGTAATGAAAATAATCTGTTAACATTCTGATAATTCACAGGAGGTTCAAGACCGTGTTGAGTGAAATTATTTGGACAGTGACAATTAGCCAGCTATATGGCTCGAATAACCAACAATCGATGAGAAAAGAAGTTTCTCGGGAGAATGTCTCGTACTATTAAGCGAAGCTTAGGGCTCCATGCTGGAAGTGCAGTTCACACAGTGCCCGGTTCAACACAACACAACACACAAGTCGAGTGGGCTTGACGGAATCCCACCAATTGTGCTGAGGACGTGTGCTCCAGATTTGGCACCGGTTTTAACGCATCTTTTCTGGTACTCCTACTCCCTAGGCGTAGTCCCAAAATCATGGAAGGCGGCTTTCGTCCACCCGAAACCTAAAAAAGGCGACCGCTCAGACCCGTCCAAATACCGGCCTATGGCCATCACCTCCTTGTTCTCCAAAACAATGGAGTCCATTGTAAACGGCCAGCTCATGAGGTACCTTGAGGATCACCAGCTGATTAGTGATTGCCAATACGGTTTTCGCCGTGGTCGATCAGCTGGTGATTTTCTGGCCTACCTAACTTATGGCACTAAACTAAAACTACTAAGGCAGTAGAGTCCAAGGGGGAGGCATTGGCCGTTAGTTTGGACATTGCGAAGCCCTTCGATCGGGTTTAGCACAAAGCGCTTCTTTCGAAGCTCCCTTCCTATGGGCTTCCCGAGAAATTGTGCAATTGAATCATCAGCTTTCTTGCAGATCGGAGCATCAAGGTCGTAGACGGTGCAAGCTCCGATTACAAGCCTATTAATGCTGGTGTTCCACAAGGCTGCGTGCTATCTCCAACGCTGTTTCTTCTGCATACCAATGATATGTTGCAAACCCGTAACATTCATTGCTATGCAGATGACAGCACTGGTGATGATCTGTACACCGGCCGTGCCAATATTTCTCGGGAAAACGTCTCCTAGTACCAAGCCAAACTTGTGTCTGAAGTCGAGTCTTTGCTGAACAGAGTCTCGGATTGGGGGCGATTAAATCTAGTCCAGTTTATCCCTCATAAGACACAAGTTTGCGCGTTAACCGCTAAAAAGAACCCCTTTGTCGTATCTCCTCAATTTCAAGGCACTCCCCTTGTTGCCTCAGCTAGTATCGGAATCTTCGGCGTCGACATATCGAGTGACGTGCAGTTTCGTGGTCACTAGGAAGAAAAGGCGAAATTAGCCTCTAAAAACTGTTCAGCAGAGCGGGTCAGTATTTCATGCCGGCTCACCACCTGCAACTTAACAAGGCGCAGGTTCGCCCGCACATGGAATAGTGTTCCCATCTCTGGGCTAGGGCTCCCCAGTCCAACTCCTTCCACTTGACTGCATCCAGCGCAGAGCAGCTCGAGTCGTTGACGACCGAGTACTTTCCGATCGGCTCGATTCACCGGCGCTGCGAAGAGATGTTGCATCTCTTTGCATTTTCTTTCACATATACCATGGGGAGTGCTCTGAGGAATTGTTCGGATTAATACCAGCCGCCAAATTTCGTGAACGCACTACGCGGCAAACGTTCCGATACCATCCACACCATCTGGATGCTTAGCAGTCCACCACTATACGTTTCACAAGGAGTTTTCTTCCGCCTACGACCTCTCTGTTGAATAGTTTACCACCGGCGATTTTTCCGGACCGATACGACCTGGCGACCTTCAAGAAAAGAGCTTACTCCTTTCTAAAGGGCCAGAAACGCACCTACAATTCCCTTGGTGTTGCGGTTGATCATGGGCGGTGTAATTACTTAACATCAGGTGAGCCGCATGCTCGTTTGCCCGCCCAACCTTCTATAAAAAAAAAATCAAAGTCAGGATCGCGCCTTGTGGCATTATATTGCGAAACTCTATAATGACAGTAGTAATCAATCATTTATATTTCCTCTTCACAAAAGTATAAAATTACACAATAATTCTCAAACAATATGGATGTAGTCTATCTGCGAAAATGGTGTCCATACTACGGTAAATTCTGTGTTAAGGATTACCGTAACGGTGTGCTACTATCTATAGATTTCCAGCATCCTTATAATCGTTATTTACCAACCAATTCTGTAATTATGCTTACATTTAAATGCTAGTAGTAAGTAAATTGATAAAATTATAGTTTATATATCTAGAGCTAACCTCCCAGGAACAAAAAAAAATATAAACAATTCAGAAAAAGATAAAACATTGCAGTCTTGATAAAGTTTTGTAATATTTACTCTATTTTGTAATCAAACTATACTTAAATGTGAAATTTAAGATAAAGTTTAGTAAACAACTTAGTAATTACCAAATGATTGTTAACGAGTACAGAGTCCAGAGTTGTTAGTTTACTTTTCTCATAGTATTGTTTACATTGTTCTAATTTATAAGGTCCTCCACCCCAATGTAATAGAGAGTTCAGTAAGTCAGTTCGACACGACAGTTACTCCAGTACGACAGTCCGTTATGATAGTCTATTAAGTCAATCGGTCACATCAAGTCTGAGTAGTCGTATAGTCTGCTGTAATATAATAAATAAAAATACTTCGATATATATCGTCACGCTGCTGGTTGTCATTTGAAAACCCCTTCCGACCACCCGAACATTACAGGTTAGTTGTAGGACAAATGAATATCCGGGTGTTCGAGCAATAATGTAATGCATTTGTGTTGTATGTAAGATAAACAGCAAGCACGTGTGAGTGAGTTCTTTCACCAGCTAGCTCAGAAAGAACAGCAAACAGGTTAATAAGGTAAAAAAAATGTAATTCAATGTTCAGTAGCAATTAAAACACCGTATCATTGACACCTTAATTCTGTGATCAGTCCCTCTAAAAATAGTGAACCTTAGTACCACAACATATGGTCCTTCGAGCCGGATTTAACGACGGGTTTCTTGTAACGTTATAATTATCGAGTGCTCAACAAAAGGACGGACCGGGCGGTCGAGGCGAGAACAAAAGAACCTTTTTACCTGAGTGTGACTTGTGCAAGTTTTAAGATATTTACAACCGTTTGAATAATTACATATTTGGGTAATCGAAGTGAAACTACTTTATTTATAAAACATTTGTGGAACGTTTATAAAAATATGGCCACTACTCCGGAACAAATATTTTCTTTACTGGAAAATACAACCTTATTATTAGAAAAGGCTCAAACCAACCTAAACAAATGTCCTAGGCAGCGACTAACTAAAGAATACATTAAAACCCGACTGCAAATGATAGAAGAGTATTGGAATTCTTTAAAAAACTCACATCAAGATCTAGTAAAATATGTTTCCAAAGAAAAGAAGCAAAATATACCTAATTTCGTAAACGAAGATTATTTTATTTATGACGATCTATATTTATGTTTAAAAGCCGACCTAAATATTGACACAGCTGATATCAATGCATCCTAGTATACATACCAACCCTATTACATCCAATAAAGGAATAGTTAAATTGCCACGAATACAACTGCCTTCTTTCGCCGGTATTTATGAAGAATGGCTTGCATTTCAAGATCTATTTACGTCGTTAGTGCACAACTACTCATCTCTTAGTAAAGTACAAAAACTTCACTATTTAAAGAGTAGCCTTACAAGTGAAGCCGAATCTCTATTGAAACACATGCAAGTAACAGAAGACAATTATGATTAGTCATGGTTGATGCTTAAAACTCGTTACGGAAATAAACGTATAATAGTAAACTCTCTATTGAAAATATAATTTATGCAGAGGAAAATCCCCGCCCAAACTGCAAACTATATAAAGGCACTTCTTGATACCACTACAGAATGCATTAACAGCTTAAAAAATCTCAAAATTTCAACTGACTCTTGGGATCCGTTAATTATAATTCTCGTTGTGCAGAAATTGGACTCAGAGACGCACTGAGAATTGGAGGAGTTTGCATACCAAGAAAATTCCGACGAATTACTCTTGTGGGCGGATCTCTGTAAGTTTCTTCAATTGAAATTTCGTACATTAGAGTTAATCACACCTTCACCAAGTGACAAGATTATAAAAAGTAAAGAAAATACGCTACATATTGCTACTGCGGCTACGTCTAAATTAAGAAGTTGCCTAATGTGTAAAGAAAATCATACCCTGTGTCACTGTAGGGAATTTACTAAGATGAAATCCACAGAAAGGTGTCAATACTTAAAGAACTAAAATCTTTGTTTTAATTGTTTGGCCCCGGGACACTTTACAAAACAATGTCGCCTTAACATGTCCTGTCGAATATGCCACATAGGTCACCACTCTTTAGTGCACCAAAACATGGTGGCGTCATCAAATGAATGATGATGGCAATGACCAAGCGCACGAAGAGAAGAATAATGATCAAGGAAGCTCTTCAAATCCAACAATATAAAATGTTCAGTTATTATCACACTTTAGTACTAGTACTACCACAGCATTATTGGCTACAGCACTCATAGTTATCAAAGATCAATTGGGACATACAACTGTACTACGTGCCTTAATAGACCATGCCTCACAAGCCTTATTTATTAGTGAAAGAGCTGCTCAGACACTTAAACTAAAACGCACTGCCATTAAAAACACAGTTACAGGCATTGGATGCTGCAAAACAATTTTGAAGCAAGCTGCTGAAATACAGCTTTTATCAAGATACAAAGCAAACTTTAAGCTCAATATCAAATTTTACATTATGCCAACTCGTCTTACATCTCAGCTACTAGCACGAACCATTTCTCTAAGCAACTGTCCACACCTCCAAGGCCTAGTTCTAGCAGATCCAGGCTTTAATCAACCAGGAAGGATAGACATGATATTAGGTGTGGACGTATGTGCACAAATTATGAAAAGTGAAGTAATCAAGGGTCCTCCAGGCACTCCATGTGCTCAAAATACCAGCCTGGGATGGATTCTGTTTGACCACATACAAAGCAACAGAGAAAATAATGATGTCAGTGTCATGCATCTTAATTTGAATTTAGATGATATGCTAAGAAATATGTGGGAGCAAGGTACAGACGAAAAAATAGCTTTAACCGCAGAAGAAAAAATGTGTGAAAAAATATATCAAGCTACAACGCATCAGAAGGACGTTATATTGTAAAACTTCCAACAAAAACAAAAACACGTTTAGCTCCTTTCAAACCTCAATCCTTACCTCGTCTGAAGCTTAACGGGGCTGTACTCCTGGCGGGACTCCTAAAAAGATAAAGGAAGCTTTGAAAATACCTACCTGTCAAATATTCGCGTGGACGGATTCCACGATAGTACTCTCTTGGCTCTTCGGATATCTGGCTAGGAGGAATACGTTTATGAGAAACAGAGTTGTTGAGATCTTAGACAACATTGGCAACCAAAACTGGTATCACGTCCAATCGCAAGACAACCCTGCTGATACCGCTTTTAGAGGGAAACATTTTGGTAGATCTAAAATATGATAAAATGTGGTGGAACGGTCCTGAATGGCTAGCACAAGTAATATTAAATACAGCAGACCAGAAAATGTAACAACGAACCTAGAAAAAAAGATCATATCAGTACAAGTAAATCTAAAACAAACAAGCGAGAGTTATAGTATAGCTACTAAGTTTAACAGATATGATAATTTAACAGAGCTATTGAAAGTTATAACATATTGCAAAAGAATCTTAAAAGGAAGGGAATTAGGAAATAAGGAAACTACAATAACAACAAGGGAATTAGAAGAAGCTTTAAAAATATGTATAAAAATTGTACAAAGGGACACATTTGAAGAAGACATACAAAACCTAAAATCAATAAAAAGGGTAAAAAATAACAGTAAAATAAATTCTCTTTTACTTTACGTAGATCATGAAGGTATCCTCAGGATGGGCAGCCGATTATGTCACTCGGACCTTGACGAAAATAGTAAACATCCTATTATATTTACAGCGAAAATCAGTTGAGTGCACTTATAGTAGCTGATACTCACCTGAAGACACTACATGGTGGAATGTAATTGATGCTTGGATATTTAAGATTAAAATACTGGATCCTGAAATCAAATAAATTGGTAAAATTTAAACTTCGCAAGTGCCTCATATGTGCCAAGCAAAACGCTGTAGCTAAATCACAATTAATGGGAGACTTACCTCGTGTAAGAATTACACCTGCTCAACCCTTTCTACATAGTAGACTTTGCTAGCCCTTACCAAATCCTGAGATCTAAAGGTAGAGGATTTAATACAACTAAGGCTTACATAGCAATTTTTGTTTGCCTGTCAACAAAAGCCATTCACCTAGAATTGGTTGGAGACCTTACCTCGGAGGCCTTTATTGGAGCTTTCAGAAGATTTGTAGCCAGAAGAGGAAAATGTGCCCATCTCTGTAGCGACCAAGGAAGAAACTTCGTAGGTACCAACAAAAACTTGTTACAGCTTGGGTAGACGCAAAGATGAAGTTTGATGGCCACACATCTGAAATGTTAGCACTAGATGGCACACAATAGCACTTCATACCTGCGTATAGTCCTCACATGGGCGGATTATGTGAAGCAGGTGTCAAATCAATGAAATACCACATGAAAAGAATATTAAATTGCAACCTAACCTATGAAGAGATGACGACCTTACTGTGTCAAGTAGAAGCTTGCCTTAACTCACGCCCTCTTAGCCTTATTGATGACTCAGACACAGACAATATATTTCCACTTACCCCAGGGCATTTTTTAATAGGCGAAGCTCCAATAAATGTACCTCACTCTGATCTAAAGGACATTTCTGTCAGTCACTTGTCACGATGGCAACATCTACAGAAGCTCCTGACAGATTTTTTGCGAAGTTAGCAACAAGAGTACTTGACCAGGTTACAGCAGAGACATAAATGGCAAGGAAAAGTGAAGGAATTTGAAATAGGACGCATTGTTCTTATAAAATGTGACAATCTCCCTCCTGGTAAATGGATGCTGGGTCGTGTGGTGGATAAGCACCCAGGTGATGATGGAGTGACTAGGGTATATAGTGTCAACAGTGGTGAAAGTGTAGTGCATAGACCAATGAACAAATTGTGTCCTTTACCCATAGATATAGACTGATGTTTTATACTTAATAATTTGTGGTAAAATTTTATTTTATGCATGTATTAATTCTATGAAAGGTTCTAGTATGTATTTACATTTAAATGAAAATTGTATCAAATTGTTTATTTCCTTTAAATCATTTTGATTGGAATATGTCTATTACTTGTAAAACTTAATGAATTTTGAGTGTTACCTTTGTCAAATGTATGTACACATGTACATTGTACAACAAATGTCATGTAAAAATTATTGTATTTAGAGTGTGTATGAAATGTTAATGAAACATGTTAAATAATAAAGGACTTTATGAGTCCTTTGGTGGGCGGCATGTACGAGCGATGATTTAATGCATTTGTGTTGTATGTAAGATAAACAGTAAGCATGTGTGAGTGAGTCTTTAATAAGGTAAAATGTAATTCAATGTTCAGTAGCAATTAAAACACTGTATCATTGATACCTTGTTTCTGTGATCATTCCCTGTAAAAATAGTGAACCTTAGTACCACAACACCTGGAATGAAGGAAAATAAATAATTTGCATCGGACAAATGAATGATGATGATAATGATAACGATTTGTTGCCTGTTTCCTTAAAAAAGATTATTTGAGTGAAAAAGATTCTCTGTAATCATTCTAATAAGCTGTAGTAGCTCGGGTGCTTAGCGCTCGCCGTAAATTACTGATTAATGAAAATTACTCAGCTGTTCGTGATCAATTTCGATTGAAATTCGTCCCCGCCGGTACTAATGAAATTGTTAATGATTAATAATACTGATTTATAAAGTGTTCGGCGTGTATATAAAAAAAATATTTAAAAGATATTTGGAGTCCGCCAACACACATTGGGGCAGCGTGGCAAATTCTTCCTTGTCCTAAAACTCTCCCAGAAGTGAGAAGTGGCCTGTGCCCAGCAGTTGGTCGTATATGGGATGTAACTTTATATTATAATTTAAAAGAAAACAAAAAATCTAATAATTTAAAAGAAAACAAAAAAGAAAAAGATAGAATATATTATCAAATCGAGCATTTAATTTCATTCATCTTTTTGACGCGTAAGCAAGTCTATCGATTCTTAATAAACATTCATTAATATAGACATTAAGAGCCTAGTTATGCATCCCGGTATTCATGGAATTGCACCGGAGACCATAACAATTCAAGCGTAAGCGTGGGCGTAGATTGCTGAATTGCGTCTGGAAGACGGGTGGTCTTTCCTGTGAATAATGACAACTGTTCTTTAGCTTAGAATAAGAATTAGGATAGACTTAGTTTGGCTCGCACATGTAGCCTTAGGTTAGAATCCATCGCGGATTAATTAAGTAGTATATAAGTAATGTATCGCACATTAATAGTTATAAGTTGAATAAAACTAAATTTACGGATTTTATCGCGTTTATTTCACTACTTTTACTTATTTTTAATTCCCGACGTTCCGGGTGCTTTACAGCAACCATGATCACGGGGGGGACTGAGATGTTTGACGTCCCAATGTCATAGTTAGTCCGGCTACCTTCAGTTTTTGAATATTAATTTTTGGTCCGATTTACGCAAAACGAGCTTATAGTATCATGAAGTCTTGCAGTGGTATGCTTAGGTTTGGGTTTAATTTTGTTAATTATAGGATCCCAAGCAGGTGGCAGCACCCATCCATCCTCTCTATTGAAATTTGGATGTTTTTTAATTTCCATAGCCTCGCGTATCATCCTTGGTAGGAATCGGTGTTCTTTTGCGAGAATTTGTGGTTTATCAAAACGAATGTAATGGTGGGGACGATCTTGAAGATGTTCGCAGACTGCAGATTAACTGCACTATACTGCAGTTATAAGTTTATTAATAAAGTCTTTTTAAAAACGTCCTAAGTCAATTTCGAATCTTGACTGGCGCAGCCGGTAGGATTTCGCGTGTAAAGCTTGCTCATATAAGAAGACTCCCAAATCAATCTTTGTGAAGTAGATTACGTCTTGCACTTTCACAAAATCTACGAAACGAAATAAATTTGTCGAATTCGAAACAGGACATCAAGAAAGAAGACTTCCTAGCCCAGGCGAAAGGATGAGTTCGAGTGTACTGTGAGTAAACCTTTTCACGTCCATCTCTGTTCCCATCTATTTTTGCTTGCTAGAATTATAGTGTTATTTGATTTTTCTTAAATCAAACAAAATAAATTGCACAAGCATAGGCAATTTATTCTATATCATTAAGTTTAATAATTAAGTATTGAAAATTAATTTGAAATAAAGAAAATCTATTAAATTGTGTTATAAAGAATAAAAATTACATAATTGAAGAAATTAAAGGATATATTAAAGAAATAAAAGGATATATAAAAGAAATAAAAGTGGTAATTATATAAATTAAAATTAATAATTAAATAAAATAAAAAAATAAATTAATTATTAAATATTATATAAATTGTTATATTAATATTAAAAAAAATGGAACAATTACGTGTTATACCTAAGGATTTACTTTGTCTTATACCTAAGTTTGAAGGAGAGGAAGGATTATTAAATTTATTTATTAGGAAAGCTCAGTACATATACAGGTCTTTCGCAGACCCTAATAATGCCACTCAAACATTATATGTATTCCATGCGATAAGCAACCGATTAACAGGTAGAGTAGCACATTTGTTAAGTGAGCGTGATGATATTAATTCTTGGAACACTCTTAAAGATATTTTAATTCAACATTTTGGCGATCCGCGTTCGGAAGATTGCATAGGTATCGAGTTAGAACAAATGAAAATTAAGTCTGGCGAATCATTTATCGATTTTTGTCATAGGATACAACATATGCGTAGTACCTTATTCGCAAAAGTCAATCTAATACAGGACGAAGGAGTAAAAGCAGCTAAAATGATAGTGTATAATAATATGTCACTAAATGTATTTCTTTATAATTTACCCGAGGATTTAATTCGTATCTTACGCCTTAGACAGTGTACTAGTTAAAAATCCGCTTTAAGTGTCGTAACCGGGGAAGTGAATTTCATGAATCAATATAATGCGAAAAATAAAATGAAACAGAATATAACATCCCAAAATTTTAAACCCCAATAAAGTGTTAATATTTTACCTAATATTAATCCATCGTATTTTAAATTTGCAAATCCACACGATGGACCCCAGAATAAATTTCTATTGCCTAATAATAATTTTAAATTTGGTATTCCACATCAGCAACAAGGTCAAAGATTTGTTGCTCAAAATAATTTTAATAATGGCCCAACACTTAATAATAACATGGGACCACAGAACTTTAAGTTTGGTATTCCAAACCAGCAATCTAATTTTAAATTTGGTATACCTCAACAACACCAGGGTTTTAAGCCACACATGAATAAACATGCGCGACCCCCACTAGCTTTTACAAATCAACCCCAAAATAATTTTAAATTTGGCATACCTCAACAACAGCAGGGCTTTAAGCCACCCATGAATAATCATGCGCAACCCCCACTAGCTTTTACAAATCAACCCCAGAATAATTTAAAATTTGGTACCCAATCATAATTTCCAAAAACAAAATTTAAATGAAAATACCGATGTCTCTATGCGTACCGCACGTCCGATAAGACAAAATATGCTAGATGACTCTAGGTTTCCCCAAGATAACGAGATATTCTATACTAACGAACCCGAAATACCAGCGGAATATTATAACCATGATAAAAATTATTGTGACGCGAATAATTACACGTATAATTTAGAAGTGCCCCAATTTGAAGTAGAACCGTATAGTAAAATAGAAGAAGTAAGTCACAACCCTAATATAATTTCGAATGATACTGAAAATTTTCAGATAGAAGCAATCCAATGCACCCCCGAAATAATACAAATAAATTGTGATAAAACTTTTAAACTCCCGCATATCGAGATCCCGGAAATTCAGGCTCGTTTTATGATAGACATCGGAAGTACGCGATCTTTTATAAGCCCCTCTAAGGCAGAACAATATTTCTCCGCTTTCAAATTATAATATGAACCTTTCGAAGTTAGAAGTACGCATGCACGTAGCCAACATAACGAAGCTATATATATCCCGCTCTTTAAAACATTTAAAAGTTCAGAAAAATATAAATTCCATATATACGACATCGATAGGAGATACGACGGTTTGATAGGTTCGAATCTTTTAAAACAACTTGACGCTTCAATAGATATGAAAAACCAAACACACGTGATACAAAAATACCTATTATATATACCCCCCCATATGAAATTATGTTGGAACCAAGAGCGGAAACGCAAATCAGAGTCCCAACGAATATGCAGAATAAAAATGCGATAGTAGATTATGTCGATTTTGGTCAAGGTGCTAGGATGCCAAGCGCTATAGTAAAGTGCGTCAATTCATTTGCAGACACGGTGATACAAAATACGTCCGACGATAGGGCTACCATGACGTCCTCTAGGCCCCTAAAAGTAACCAAAGAAATTAAAAGATCACAAAATAAGGACACAATATTCTCTAAGCCCCTAAAAGTAACCAAAGAAATCGACAGATTACAAAATAAGGACACAATTTTCTCTAAGCCCCTAAAAGTAACTAAAGAAATTAAAAGATTACAAAATAAGGACACAATATTTATAAAAGGCACGAATGTTAGTAGAAGTAAGGATAAAGCGCGTTACGAAAAGGCAGAGGTCATAGGAGATATAGTTAGAAACACGGTACCAGTTAAGTATCATGGTCAAAATACGAGAGCCCTAATTAAGGATACAAAACATCCTCCACAGATTCACTCTATTCCTGCTTCAAGTCTTCAGGACCCACGCCCTTCTATTTCAACCGATTGTCCGAAATTCCGGCATACTACCAATAAAGGAGGGACAAGCTCTTATTAGTAACGATAAGTGGTCTTTAGTTAAGATATTAGACTTAAGCTTAATACGTGAGGATCTAGAATTTAATAAGAATCGATACGATAACTTAAATACACATGTGACACGTTATTGTGGTAAAAAAATAATTAACTCTGAAATAAATAATTTGAAAATTCAAACAGATTATATTCAAAATATAACAATTGAAAAATTAAAGCAACTATTACCAAAAGGGCTAAACGCGGTATTCTGAATCCTCTCGGGTCTCTTATTAAAATTGTGACAGGTAATTTGGACAATGATGATGCCATAACGTACGGTGCTTTAATAAATGATGTAAAATTATATCAAGGTCAGCTAAATGGAAAAATGACAGTGGTCGCCGAAATGATGAAAATTTTTATTAATGTTACAAATAGTACAAAATTCAATTTCATACAGCTGGATAAAACTTTTTGCGAAATGAGAAAACAAATTAATATAACAAATAACTCTCAAACGGAACTTAAAATATCTAACGTATATAACCTATTTCTACATAACTTTCAAACTATATATATAACAAACTGGATGAAATTGAAACAGCGGTAGCTTTTAGTAAACTAGGAACATTGCACCAGTCTATTATTGACACCGATGAACGCTTGTCATTGTTAAAAACAATTGAACAAAAAAATAATCTTGTACTTCCTGTAAAAGTAGAAAATATTTTAAAATTAGAGCAAAGTATAGATTTAAAAGTATATGCAAAGGAAAATCAAATAACTTTTATTCTAGATATACCCCTAGTTGATTCAAATACATACATATATTACAAAATTCTTCCTTTACCTACAACTAATTCCATGAACCAAACATCCCTTATTGTACCTAAATACCACTACCTTCTGATGAAAGGGTTGAAAGCGGTGTCACTTCTCCACCCATGTAAAGAAATTGATGACTCACTGTTCCTATGTGAAGAGGATTATTCATCCATGTTAATTAAGGATAATTGTGTTACCAGCCTAATGAGTTTTGTAACTAACACCACCCAATGACGGCCCCTATTAGTAGAGTTTGATGATGTGAAGATAATGAAAATAGCAACCGATCGATGGATGTTCTACTTAAAAACTACAGTATTACTAACCAAACAATGTGGAAATGAATTATCACACTATAATTTAAATGGGATATATATAATCTAAAATCAAGGGATTTAGTCTGAAAAGGCATCATGAAAATATAGAGGAGTACCCGTTAACTCCCTTACCAATAATAAATCTTCCGGAAACACCACAGTTGTTAATGAAGACATCTTCAAATCCAGCAGCAGTAAACCTGGATGACGTGGACCTGACCAATCTACAGCAGCTAAACCACATATTACCAATGATAGTGTAATAAGTGAGCAAAGTGACCAATCTCATCATCACCATCATCATTACAGCCCTTCACAAGTCCACTGCTGAACATAGGCCTCCCCCAAGTAATGCCACAAAGCACGGCCCTGAGCCACCTGCATCCATCGAATTCCTGCACGTCTTACCAGGTCGTCACTCCATCTAGTGGGGGTCGCCCTACACTACGCCTACCGGTACGAGGCTGCCACTCGAGAACCTTTCTTCCCCATCGGTTATCGGTTCTTCGAGCTATATGGCCGGCCCATTGCCACTTCAGCTTACTATTCCGTTGGGCTATGTCGGTCACTCTGGTTTTACTGCGGATATCCTCATTTCTGAGTCTATCACGCAGAGAAACTCCGAGCATAGCCCTCTCCATAGCTCGCTGAGCGACCTTGAGCGTCCTCATACGGCCAGCGGTGAAGGACCACGTCTCAGATCCGTAAGTCATCACTGGCAACACGCATTGGTTGTACACTTTAGTTTTCAGAGATTGAGGTATACCTGACGAGAAGATGTGTCGTAATTTCCCGAACGCTGCCCAGCCGAGTTGAATCCGTCGATTGACCTCTCGGTCGAAGTTGGACTTACCTAGTCGGACTATTTGTCCCAGGTAAACGTACTCGTCAACAACTTCGGGCATAGTGCTCCCAACAACTACCGGCATAGGTGTGACATGGACATTAAACATGATCTTTGTTTTGTCCATGTTCATCTTAAGACCTATCCGTTGGGAGACACCATTGAGGTCATTGAGCATAGTGCTAAGGTCCTCCAGCGATTCTGCCATAAGGACTATATCGTCGGCAAATCGAAGGTGAGTGATGTACTCGCCATTGATGTTAATACCGTATCCTTTCCAGTCCAGTAGCTTGAAAACGTCTTCCAACGCAGCGGTGAAGAGTTTCGGGGATATAACATCACCCTGTCTTACACCTCTCTGCAGTTGGATAGGTTTCGTACTCCGGTTCCATACTCAGATAGCCATCGTAGCCCTATTGTATAAACACTTTAGCACTTTGATATATCGACAGTCAACTTGGCACCGCTGAAGGGACTGTAGCACCGCCCAAATTTCGACGGAATCAAAGGCTTTCTCATAGTCCACATAAGCCAGGCAAAGTGGCAGATTGTACTCTTCGGTCTTCTGTACAATCTGCCGCAGGGTATGAATGTGGTCTATGGTACTGAAGCCTTTTGGGAAACCAGCTTGTTCGGGAGGCTGGAAGTCGTCGAGTCTTCGTGCGAGACGATTCGTAATGACTCTTGAAAACAGCACGTAGACGTGGCTCAGAAGGGAAATCGGTCTGTAGTTCTTCAAGAGAGCGTTGTCGCCTTTCTTAAAGAACAAGACCACCGCGCTTCTATTCCATGCCTCCGGAGTAGTGCCACCATGGAGGTCGGAATTGAAGAGCTTCTGAAGGACTTCAAGTACCGTTGTTCTACCCGCTTTCAGAAGCTCCGCTGTAATTCCATCTTCGCCCGGGGCCTTGCCGTTTTAAGGTGGTGGAGAGCCATTCTAATCTCGCTCAGACTGACGTCCGGGATATCATCGGAATAGTGTCGGATAAGACTTGCTCTTGGATCGTTACTCACACTTGCGTGTGGCTCCAACGATGATGTGTACAACTGCCCATAGAACCTCTCAATCTCACTCAGAATCACAGGTGTCCCGGAAACGATGTTGCCACACTCAGTCTTCAGCCTTGACAGTTGGCTCTTTCTGGCAGATAGATCTCTGGCAAAGAATTTGGAGCCCTGGTTCCGCTCGATCGGTTCTTTAATACGAGCAGTATAAAGTTGCGTAAGTCTCGCCGCTTGCATTTGGAGATCTGTCTGTTCAGTTGCCTGTATGCTGTCAAATCTGTTGACGATTGCAGCCTCATCTCCCGCCTAACAGCCATGAGATTAAGAGTGTGATCGGAGAGTTTTTGTGTTCTTCTGCGGCGGGTCTTGCAGAACTTAGCTCCGACCGCATGGACAGTTTCCACGAGCTTGTCATTCATATCGTCCACTGCATTGCAATCCTCTAGGCACTGAAAGCGGTTTTGTAATTCGAGCTGAAAGGTTTCGAAATTCTGGATTAGAGCACGAGGGGCACGGAGCGTTGACTTCATTAGACGAGACCTCTCCAACTTAACGTTTAGGTTCAGTGTGCCTCTAACCATTCGGTGATCGCTGCCAGTTTTCACCCTTGCGATCCCTGAGACATCACTGAACAGTTGGCGTCTGGTCGTCATAATGAAGTCAATCTCATTTTTTGTCGAACTGTCGGGGCTCGACCAGGTCCACTTCCTGTGGGGCCGCTTCTAGAAGAAAGAGTTCATCATAAAGAGTCCCTCTTTCTCCATAAAGTCGGCTAGCTGCTGGCCCCTTCGGTTCCGTTGCCCTACTCCAAATTCCCCCACCTTCAGCTCACCGCTTTCTCTTGTGCCTAGTTTTGCGTTTAAGTCTCCCATCAACACCGTATAGTGGGTTTTGGAGGAATGCGTGGCTCTGGAAATATCCTCATACATTTCCTTCACCTCCTCATCGGGATGTGCCGAGGTTGGTGCGTAAACCTGTATGACCATCAGCGAATACCGTTTGGTGATTCTGAGTATCAGCTACGTGACCTTCGTCGACACACTCCCAATCTTTACAACGTTGTTGACGAGAGACTTGTGGACGATAAATCCGACACCTCCTTGGGACTGATGGTCGCTCTCCCGGTGGTAGAACAAGTTGCCAGACTCGAGGATTGCCGTATCCTCCCCCTCTCTTCGGACCTCGGATAATCCAATAATATGCCAGCGCAACTTGTCTACCTCTTCTTCCAGCTCCAGTATCTTCTCGTCAGTCCTCAGGGTGCGTGCGTTATATGTTGCCAGGTCGAGTTGTCGTAGGTGGCAACCGAACCTCCACCGGAGATTATTAGCACCCCCTGCCCCGCCGTTACCACGTTCGCCACCGTAGCCACGAATAGCGGGGCCGTCGGGGACTGGGGGCCGTTTTTTTGCGTCGTTATTCATGGGGGGATATTTGGCATAGTTGCCACGCTCGGCGAGCGGGTTGGCAACTGCAGTTTTTTATTATAACACAGTTGTTATCAGGAAGATGCTGCTGCCCATCTCCTGCCTGTCTCCCTCTGTCGCCTCTTACGACACCCACGGGAAGATATGGGGTAGTGGATATTCTCCGCCACTACACGGCAAATAATAAAAAAATAATGTAAGGAGATAGGTCTGTAGAAACTTATTTCATTAGGTTTATCATATTTTTGCCTGTTTCTTTACGTCAACCCAGTGGTTTCTTATTTTTATTACGGTTATTTCCCATTTTAATTTTACGTCGTCTTGTTCCTGAATCAGTAGTCTGAGCGTAAGCGACACAGATTTTAAGTTCGAAAGCCAAAGCGAGACTGAGCGGGGGGTATCGGATGGCAGCGAACAAGCTTCAGGACGCCGATAGTTTAGGCAATTACTTTTTACGGTGAAAATAATGGTAATTAAAAAAATATCAAACGGAAGACCTGCTTTATAGTTATTTCGGTTAGTATGCAAAGTTTCATGACCTAATTTGACGTATTTTGTGAATACCAGCGGTTTATTGTTCGGTTTGGGGGTAACTTTCGATTTTTTCTATCGAAATATTTTTACGGAATCATGTTTTCTTCTTAGATGGTATTTAACACTAATCCTTAACTTTACCATATATTTATTTCAAAATTAATGCTGAAATATTTTCGACATAATTGAGTATCATATCAATAAGTATCATCATCAACCATTTGAGGTAATATGGGCTCTTAATTTTGATATAGTTTAGTCCAATCCCTAGCGTAAAAGTAAAATATTTTGTTTGAAAATAAATTTACCAAAAACAAACAAATTATCAAATATGTGACCTTTTTTTCATTGCAAAACGTAAAAAGTAATATTATTTTTATTATTAATATTAAAATAATTAAAAATATTCTAAAATTTAAGCAGTATATATATACATAAACTTATCACAAAGGCAAAGGACAGACAGACGTGGAAAAATCGAGGAGGCCTTCACCCGTTGTGATGAATTATATTATGTGTCCGTAATGAATTATGTTATGAATTTTGTATTTAAACTGATCTGAAAATTTAATTTATTTAATATTTTGGAAGTTGTATAAAATTTAGAAATTATTCGATTGTAATTTATTAATCATGAAAATTATGAATTGTATTATTTTCTTTTATGCATGCATAATTATGTAATCGTAATCTTAGGATATATTTGTTTATGTCATTTTTATGGAAATAAAGAGTCTATATTATATATTATATTATAACATAAACTTTTAACAAAAATAGATGCATCGTAACAGTAACGTTGTCTTGCGAATTTACCTGAGGAATGTGGATGAGACCATGAGAATTATTTCTATTATTGATACCACAGTTACTCACGGAACATGTAACTATTTTGGTAAACTATGAATTACAAAAAAATATGTATATACGGTGGTTTGGTCATGCAGAAAGAATGAATAAGGAAAGGGTGACAAAGCAATTTTATGTTGCAGAAGTAAACGGCAGAGCGAGAAAGTCAAACTGGATACTATCGACCGTATTGACCAGATATTAATTATGGGCCAAATTAAGAGTACTTTTAATCGCCGAGCATACACATACGTATAGCATACATATATATACATAATATATATACGCGTAGATAAGGTGTAAAAGCGGCGAGAGAAGTTTGTCAGGATCATGCCAAATGGAAGACCGTAGTCTCAGCCTACCCACCTCTACAGGCGTGAATGGTTATGTATGTATTATTTAAGGTATATAGTTCAGTTAAATATAACTAAAATTTTAATATTACAGTATTCCAGTCCACGCTACAACTATATTATAGTATGCTCTCACAAAATACCAGCGTAAATAGTTTACAGCTGCTGTTTTTCGTTTGATGAGTGTAGAGAACCGGAGACACTTTTCATTGGAAAGCAGGCATTGCATCTTAGTCCTCAGGGGTGACAACGGATCTGAATTTTGATTTGTAATCGAGGATAAATGTAGATTTCTATGAGCCTCAGTATCAACTTACCATCAGATGTACGTTTGTCACACTTATTCTATAAAAATGTACATAGAATGTAAGTGGGTAATATGGTCGCCAACAAAATACCAGTGGATGACGAATGTGTAAGATACAACCGACTGTATTTTAAATGTGTGGTAAATTAAATTAAAACAGTTTGTTCAAACCGCAAATCAATGACAACGCAAACTAAAATAACTTAGTGAAAACAAAGATGCTGAATGCTAACTTCAAAAAGAAAATAGTCTCATATGTATAGCTTCATGTAATTTGGCAATCACCATCACAGTTTTTAAACTGTTTGTGATTTACTGCTGTGAAAATCAATTACAAATAACATTGCAGAACCTCGGAACCTCTACGCAATGGATTGTATGAAATGTGTGGACCTGGCAATAAAATTAGAAAATGTGTCAAAATAATAAAGAAAAAGCTAATTCATCTAGTTTTAACTGTTTTGTTTTTACATTATTACTCGTAACTTTCAAGGTTTGTGACTCTACAACAAATTTTCGTTTTTCGACATAATGTGTCAAATTTACACCATCAGTAAATATTGTTAGCAATTAAGTATAAAGAACAATTAAGCATAATATATTGAATGATCCTAATTTTAACGTAGTTATCTCTTGAAATATACATCTAACTTTAATAAATGTAAATCGGATTTCCGCTTTTGTGGCTTTGAATTTCCGGTAAGATTTTTATTGTAATAGTTTCGGATTTGACTCCTAACAAAAGAGGATAAAATGGCCGTCACGACCCAAGCGGGGCATTCAGTTCTAAGGTATTGAGACTTAAGAGACTTGACAGTTTCTGGTGTAAAGATATAGTGAAGGTACTAAGTAACAGTGATTATTTGTACGATAAATAAATTGTGAGTTATAAACGGATGAAATAAAAGTGATATGCTGTAAAATAAATTGTATTATTTGCTAACAATATTGTACGACTAATAGCTTTCTTCAATGGCTTTTTCTTACCTTACTCAACCTATACACAAATTGGTCTGTGATTTTGCCATGGCGATGGTGTAAATATAATATTAACAAAAGTATACACGTTTTTACTTTGATAGATTTCTAAGTTACGTGAAGCAGAAGATGGCATTAAAATGATAGAATGAGAAATTATGTGTTTAAAATTAGTGTTTATGTATTTGTATACATAAACACTCACGCCTGTCACCCAGAGGGGTAGGCAGAGACTACAGACTTCCATTTGGCACGATCCTGACACACCTCTCTCGCCTCCTTCATATCCATACACCTACGCATACATGCTCGTCGGTTAAGGGTACTCCACTCCTTATGTATTTGTATATACATATAAAAGAGATTACAACGAAATTTTGTGTATAAATGTATAAAAAATAAAATAGAAACTAACAAGATCATTTTCTTTTATTTTATTTGTTTTTTTTTTCAATCAAGCACAGCAATTAATAAATTAAATAGCATTCGCTAAAATAAAAATACCTTGCTGAACACAACCTGTGATATTAACTGGCAGGACATCTGCAGGGTTTAGCTAGTTTGTATATAATATATACTTTCTCTTCAACTTGTAATCTTGCTATAACTTTCCTTTTTTTCACATTATGCTTTAGGTAAGATATGCTCGTCCGTGATTTCTTTTGCCAGCTATTAGAAAAACAGTACCTTTACTAAAAATTAGACATAATTATTTTGACATAACACAAATACTTTTTATTTATTGTTATCTTTTGTTTTTGTAGTCAAACAAAGATATCTCTCTTATTAACGCTCTTAACATATTTCTTTTAGTATGGTTTCAAATGGATATTTGAGGATCTGGTTTAGGATGAAATCTTATTCAGGAATGATCAAGAGGTATTCATAATTTCAGTTACAAATTGTATGTTTTTTTTAATTGAAATGAAGTGATGAACAAATTTACGGTATACGTCATAGTAACAGGCTAAACATTGTATTCCATGGATGTTACATATGCGTTGTTACACCTGAGGATTAAGATGGAATCTCGCGTAGCCTATAATTTTACTTGCATCGTTTAAATCGTAAAACTGCAATGAAGGCACTGCTATTTTGCGGAAGAAGTACTTAAGTAGAGTAAATAACTTAAGCGTCGTACCTACCCCGACGAACTTCTAAGCAAAAATAGTACGACCATCTTTAAACCATGTCAATAATCCACTGCTGAGCATATGCCCGGCGATCTATGGGTCACCGCAGTTGTTTGAATTTTTAGTTGTTTTTAAGAAGATGGTGCTGCCTATCTTCTGGTTCTTTCCCCTTTGTCGTTTCTTACGACACCCACGGAACGATATAGGCTAGCGGGTATTCTTACACCGCCACTACATGGTAATTTCATATATGTACAATAAAGCATAAAATATTTTCTTACGATTATTTGTTATTGTATATTGAAAAATAACTCACATATGCTTGTATTTACTCTGAGGCACTGGCAGTATGATAGATAAATTAAGCGTAAATTAGTCTCCGGGTCTTTACACTCACCATACGAATACAGTGAGTGTAAAGACTTCTTTACTTTTTTTTTATTGAAAACCAGGCATTCCATATTAGTCCACAGAGGTGACAACGAATCTGTATTTTGATTCTTGATCGAGGATAAATGTAAATGACTATGGGCCACAGCATACAGTCATCAATAGGTGGACTGTGTGCTCGTTTACCACTCACTTTTTTTTTAAATAAATGAACGTCAAAAACGACATAATTTATCCAAACGAGGTTTAATATGACTTTGTACAAGGTGAGTAAATGCATTTTTTATTATATTTAACTTCAGGTATTTGTTGCCTATATGATACGAGTATATAAATTTGCCAGCTTTTCGCACCCCATCGCTATAATATAAACTTTATTTGTGCGAAATCTTACACCACTCAGAACGTGCAATATAATTATTAAAAAGGTTTAAAAAGGGTTACAAAAGTTTTTTCGCCTTCCCGTATTATTATAGATATTAGTAACAACTATCAAACAAAAATAAGGGAATGTTACAAATACTAAAATACACAGTCTGTGTCGGAAGCACTTTTATCTTGAACTGCAATAAATCACCATTACCACTACAGCCTACTAAAGTCCAACACCAAACACCGGCTTCCCCCGCAGGTTACCACATAAGGAGGGTATTTCCCATTAGTGCTTGGCTTGGCAAGCGGGAAGAGAACTGCAGTTTCCCTATTTTTTATCGTTATGAAGATGCTACTGCATATCCTGATTTACTTCCCTCTGTCGTCTCCTACGACACACAACGGATAATATGGGGTAGTATATATTCTTACACCTCCACTACTAGGTTTGTTTGTTTGTTACCTTATATTTATTGTATTAATGAATAAAAAGCTTAGTTTTTCTGTTACGTATATTATAATTTACATCTGAACACAATATAAGTGTAACTCGTAATAAAGTGCGCTTTAAAGATTCGTTATTGCTATAACTGGCTAGTCAAAAAAGGGAATTTTTATTGTATACTTATCATGGAAAATGTGCAAGAGATTTTAAATTATTTTAAATTTAATGGCATGGACAATTTTGATGTCAAGAATATGTCTATGTATACTTTACATTGCATAGCTTTAACACAAAAGGAGGAATGAAATTTTTTTTAATTGTGAGCAGGCATTGTATTGAACATATGTAAGAAAGACCACATTCTCAATAAATTTTATACACCCCTGCATCTAGTTGATGGATATAACACATGATTAATGGTATAAACTGACTAATCTTCTTAGGCGGTTCGAAATATGTTTTTATAGAAGCTTGCTCCAAATTATAGGGAATCTTGTCAGTGACACCTGTAACAGGTGTCATATATGGCTATATATATATATATATATATATATATACATATATATATATGGCACAAATAATGAACATATATGGCATTACAGCAGGCACACGCTTGACTGTGGGCGGCTTCACTCGTTCACTGTACGTAGGTGCGGGACCCGAAGCTTGTTGCGACGTGAATTTTCCTACTTCATTGTAAACTGAATTTTAGGATTTATGGAGTTAAGATTATATAAAATCTAAAAACTTTATCGATAGGTAGAATTGTGAAAGTTTCGTCTACGTATCGCTTGTATCTACTTGCTTTTAGTAATCCTCTTTCCACATTAGGTAGCCAGATGTGAGGCAATGTCTTAGTAACACTACATATTCTACAAGCATTTGTTTTCTTCCAGCTTTTTAGTAAAGCAACAGTGTCTGCTAGAAGTAGGTATTTAATATCGCTGACAAAATGGTAGTAATACTTTGTATGTGGTCTTGGGGGGGGGGGGCGGTTAAAGTATTTTTGCTAAGAATTAAACCAATCTGTAAGTAGGTGAATCGATGGACATGTAGGTGTTATCGATTTTACGTCCAGATTTAATTTATCGGAATGTTTATTTATGAGGTCACTTGTTATTTTCAGTGTGTTACACGTTAGGCCTTTTTAAACCTTTCTATAATTGCTTACATCCGCGTAAAGTTTTTCTATTTATGCATTATAATCCAACGTATCCATGGTTACCGTAGCCTTTCCTTATCTGTTATTGTTTACACTCAAAAAATCTAGTTCTCATCAGATCTCGATGTTTTGAGGTCCTAAGAAATTATTCTGGCTATTTTTATGTTGATTTCCGTATGTGTGTGTGTGTGTGTGTGTGTGTGTGTGTGTGTGTGTGTGTGTGTGTGTGTGTGTGACACACGTGTGGTGTGTGTGTGTGTGTGTGTGTGTGTGTGTGTGTGTGAGTGTGTGCGTGCGTGCGTGCGTGCGTGCGTGCGAGCGTGCGTGCGTGCGAGCGTGCGTGCGTGCGTCCGTGCTTGCGTGTGTGCGCGCGAGTGCGCGTGCGCGTGTGCGCGTGCGCGTGTGCACGTGTGCGCATGTGCGCGTGTGCGCTTGTGCGCGTGTGTGCTTGTGTGCGTGCGTGCTGTGCATGCGTGCGTGCGTGTGCGTGCGTGTGTGTGTGTGTGTGTGTGTGTGTGTGTGTTTGTGTGTACATCAAAATGATCATCGCAGAAGAATAATCTTGTTTATGTAGACAATGTATTCGGGTATCTTCTTGCCAGTTTTAGACAAGTATTTCTTATATTTAAATCAGTTAACACTTTAATCTATAAATTTCCCGGCGTTCTTATGCTGGTATTTTTGCATTCAGATACAACACAATAATTATTTAGTATAATATTTATTTAGATCATTATTAAACATTAAAAAGTATATTATTCCTTTGCAAAATCGACAGAATCGACGACTGTGACGTCACGAGTTAGACAACTTGGCAGCTAGCGTTTTCACGCCAAAATTTAAATGGACTAAATTCGGTTTTAAAAAAATTATATAAAAATTATAGTGGTTCATTATCACTCTAGGATTAATTTAAAACAATTTTTGAAAATGGGTAAAATATCCTATTATAACACCTTAAGCACAATAAAATAGCAAAAAAAACCGTTTACACTAATTTCAAAATAGAATTGAAAATATATTACAAAATAAAATTATCCTGGTTTAGCTCTCATACAATACTTTAGATAAATCTTCACTTTAGTCACAGGTGCCGCGACGTGCGAGTTCCCTCATAATTGGCGCGACAGATGTGCTTACTCGCGTAAAAGTGCCGTGACGGACGAGCGGATAACGGCTAAGACGGAAAAGATGAGTTGCAGCGCTAAGGGCCGCGGGTTTGAATCCCACATGGTAGAAGTATTTGTATGTCCTACAAATAATTTTTCCGGGTTTCTGTATGTTTGTCTTTATGAAATTAATGTATGTTAACTGCGCCCACAATTAAGGAGAGAATCCTAGTTTAGAGGTTACGGTTTTTTAAGGAAAGAAAATAATGGCAATTTGAGAATTAAAACAGCTTTAGATATAATTTATTAATCCTCAAGCATAACAATGTATATGTGGCCTTACAAGAATACAGATAGAATAGGATATACGAGTAAATTTCTTGCGATTTTTAATAATAATCTATTCCAATTTCGCTGTGGCTACAGTTCCTACAGTCAGGTTCTACAGCGTTATCTCTCGTAACAAGGCATATTTGTTTTTATTTAGTACATACAATAGCGCCAATATACAATATCCGAGAGCGATGTAATAGGGTAATAAATTGGATTCACAAGTGTAAGTCTCACTTACTGTTTGAGGTAAATTATTCTTTATTGCATATAAGAAAAAAAGAGTTTTAGAAGATGGTATTTTGTATATCTGACCTTTTTTTAAATATTAGAAATAATTTGGTTAATATAATAAAATAGGGTCATATTGTTTACAAGAGTACTTAAACGGTAGACTCAAGGCCTTTTAATTTTACAGTCCATATCTGTAAAGGCTGCCGCTATACATTCTAATGTTAAAAATTAGGATTTTAAATATAATCCTTATTTAGTGAATTAAATAACTAAAATACAAAGAAAGAAAGGAAGAAAAAAGAAAGGAAAAAACCTTTCGCAATTTAATTTCATTTTTCTTTTTGCTTTTTTAGCTTTTTAATTATCTATAGTTTGCTGATTTTGGTATTCCCTACAAAATTCTAGGTGACTTCACAAATGTTCATGAGATATTTTTTTTATATTCGTGTTACGTCAATATTACTTCAGTTTAACTTCTCTCAAATCTCCGTCTACGTAACTGAAAATGATTGCGCTGACAAAAAGTAGCTCAAACATTATATATATAAAAGTCTATGTTTTGGTCAATGGTAAACGATATAATAATAATACCCTCCAGACCGAATTTCAGCCACGGCGGCCTGCCGCAACGGAGGCTAGCCATCGGCGCAGGACAGGATTATAGTGCCCAAGTGTATGCGCAAGCACAGGTGCACTTTCTATTCCCTCACTCTCATAATCCGATGGGACGGTAAACTGACACAACCGGAGAGAGATCAGGCGCAGGACCAACGGCTTTACGTGCTTTCCGAGGCACGGGGGTGAGACACCGCCAACTTCCTGACTCCTTGCAACTACTGAGAATTTCTTGACGGAAAAACTCAATAATTAGTTTTTTGGCCAGACCCGGGATTCGAACCCAGGACCTCAGGATCAGCAATCGCACTACTACAATCACTAGACCAACGAGACAGTCCAAACCAAGTGGTAAACGATATGGGCAGAGTAAATATAAACGAGATTGCAAAAAAATTAAAAACAGCAGTGTATGCCAAGTTTTCATTATAATCATTGTTTTAAGCTCAGACATACACTAAAGCGAATGTTTTGAAATATCGTAGAGAGGCTAGACCTGAACCTAAAAAATCATGTTTGATATAAACTGGAAGGACAAGTTATACAAAGGAATCCACTAACAGCTAATGTTAGTGAACTTCGAAGTGCATTAGAAGAAGAATAGAACGTAATGCCTTAATTTTAATGATTTTTAATAAAAAGTATACATAGACGAATGCATGAAGTTTTCAAAGCAAGAGGAAGTAACACGGAGTAAGGTAAAAACCAAGTGTACCGAAAATTATAAAAAATCTTCTGTTGGAACAAATTTTAATTTTCTCTTTTTAATTCAAAAGTGATCATACTTTAAAATTACGGTATGCATTTTCTGTTTTGTTTGAGTTTTATTTTTCATTTTTGTATCATTATTCTAAGATTTTAGTGCAAAAATCGTTCAATAAACAGAATAAGTAAGAAAGATAGACGGAACGCTGTGCACATTTCAATTGATTTCGAAACCATCTTCAACTTCTGGTCACACAATCTTTTATCTTTCTTTCTTTCCTTTACAATCCATATCTTACTTAATATAGTTTTGGCTTTGTTTTTCATTTAAAATGTACGACGCGAATGTACGTCTTTTTTTGTTATAAATAATTTATTACTTTGCAACCTTCCGCTAAATAATTACAATGATGTGTCTTACCTGGATTGAAAAGCACCTCCCGCCCTCCCTCAATTGCATGCACTGACTCCGTCGCCACTAGTCCCAGCACCACTACTCCCAACACCACTACTCTCGGCACCACTACTCTCGGCACCACTACTTTCAACACCACTATTCCAGGTAAGTTGTTGTAAGTAGTGGTGCCGGTAGTTGGTAGCATTTTCAGAGTTAGTAAACTCAAAACGAAGCGAGCACGGAATATATTAGCTGCAGTTGAGAGACTTTTAGTTTCAACTAAATATTTCTTATGTTCTACTAGAATGAGCTGTTTTAGTTTTATATTTTAGAAAGTAAACAATATTTTATATTGCTCTGACATTTTTTGGTCTTGATTTTAAATCACAGAAATATTTCGGCAACCCATTTAAATCCACTTTATTTTAAATTAATTTAGTTAAGGTTATAATATTGGATTTAAATTTTATTATGTTTAATTCAAGTTTGAAATTTGCTTTGATTTGTAAATGGATTTCAGGTATTATAAATGTCAAAAACCGTCTTTGTATTTAATTTGAAAAATAATATTTGATTATTCGATTTTTATCGTGGCGAATAGTCTGAGTCTGCGAAGGACATAATTACCCCTTCACTATTAGTCAAACAGGACGGTAATCTGACAAGAGCATATAGAGATCGGGCACAGGGCCAACGGTTTAACGGCATGGATGTAAAACACCACCCCCTCTTGACTCCGGGCTGTCATGGAAAATTTCTAGACATAAAAACTCAATAACTGATTTTGACTCGAAATAGCACGTATGACCACTAGACCAACGAGGCAGTAAAGTAAAGGATTTAAGAATTTATAATGGAGTAAATAATCAGCTCATAAAAAGGATTGTTGTTTGTGAGAATAACAAACTGCTACTTTTTTTTAAATAAGTTAAAACTAAAAAAAATTTATTAAAACAAACCCACAAAACCAGTCCAAGTTAAAACTTTTAATTTTTTAAAGCTTATTTAATTTTATTTTTTTTCGCTTTTATGAAAGTCAAAATCTAAACCTTATTACAAAAGAGATCCCCTCAGACATGAACTTGCAAGAAACTACCAGTTTTTTGTTTTTTTTGAAATGTTACAATTGATTATTTATAAAATAAGTTTGACAAACGAGCACACTGTCCAACTGTTACTAAGCAGATACTGTAACCCATAGCTATCAACTATCCTAATGCCAACCCCATCCTGGATTAATAATCAAAATTAAGATATATATTGTCTTCCCTGAAGACTAAGGTGAAATGTCACGTTTCTAGTAAAAACAAACTTCGGTTTTTTACAGTTGCTATTCAATACTCAGCAGAATTAAACGGCTACTTCAATCTAGTATTCTGTGAGAGCGTGCACCATCCTCGGTCAAGCCAACCCATTCGTGCTAAAACTATAACATAGCTGTATAACATAGCATATAGCATAAAATAGCTGGAGAGCCATCTCCACAATAATATTTTAAACTTAAAATAAAATCAATACACTGTCAAACGTATTTTCGTGTATAATCATATACAAATTTAGAGGAACGCAAGGAGAAGTGTGTACCAAACAAAATTTCATGGATGTTTGTGACAATTAATTAAAAAATTCAAATTATTTAATTTGAGAAAAAAGCAGTTTAGTGTTTCAATAGTACACATTTTTTCCCTAATAATGTAGTCACGTACGTACTATTTTTTGGATATTTAAGTTCAACAGTAAATGATTAGGAAAAATGATATTGGATTATTTAAAAAAAAATATATGTTATTTTTGATATACTTATGTGTGACGCACAAATGCACAGTCCTCTTGAAGGTATGTAGTTTCGAGTGTTCATATATACTTATATACATCTACCCTCGATTAAGAATTAAAATGTATATTCGTGAACCTCAGAGAACTGAGATTTTTCTACAGAATAATGGTAACAATCGAAAATGAATGCAGTGGCCCATAGACACTGATATTTATCCTAGATGAGGAATCAAAATGTAAATGCATTGGCACTCTTGAGGACTTAGATAGAATGCCTCGTTACAAGTAAAAAAGTCCCGATTCTCGCTCACTTACACTCAAAATTCGTAACACAGCATCAGCATTAAGCTTCTATTTTACGCTCGTATCCTGCGAGGACTCGGTCCTTCTTCGGTCAAAACAAGCTTTTGTGTAGCAACCATAATATATCGGCGTGGCTCTACCACGTGTAAATCATGCTTCAATTATAGCAATTGTGACCGATAAATTAAATAATTTGTTAGCATTCACCCTGTGATTTTCAGTGGAGTGAATGTAAATATATCTTAATTTTTGGCAGGGCTCTTGTCTGAAAATAATAAATAATTTAATCACATCGGATTTTAGATCTGTTTGAATTGCTTTTCTTTGTCTTATAATAAAGAGCTTAATTTGTTTTGTGTTTTATTAATTTTGTGAACATAATACTGAAGTGTGTTAGTACAATTTATTTTTACATATTTACGTTTCGCCGTATTGGAGCCGTGTTGCAGCTATACGAACAGGTCGGTTGTAGCACGAATAGGTCGGTTCGAACGGGTAGGCATCACGCTCGCACAGAATTTCAGCGTAAAGTATTAGTTTAACGCTGCTGGGTTACGTATAGTGATTGTAGAGAACCGTATACCCCTGTTTACTAGGGTACTAGGGTAGGGCTACAAAGATGCAATACCTGGGATGCATAATATAACATTTTATTATATACATATATATTGCATAGTCCTCAGGGGTGGCATTGCATATTCTATAAAATATTTTTTTTGTGTATATCCTGATGTAGAATCGAGAGTTGGTTAATATCCTACATATAAATAAGGATCGCGAATCTATATTGACATCAGATAAATTTCAGACGTCTGCTAACAAACTTTTTCAATTTGAGTGTTTAGAAAGAGGGTGTCTGCGTCGAATAAATTTATATCAATCAAAAATTTAATTTGTCCTTTGATTGTGAAGTAGTGGTGATATTGTTACCGTTGAAGTTTAAATACATATTTAGAATTGTGAAATTTGCGACAACAAGACATTTGAGACGCGAGTTATTTACACTGTAATGAGAAAACTTATATTTCTTTTGACAAATATAAAATTTTGACGGATTTTATCGCGTTAAATTTGTCTAATGACTTGCAACCTTCCCTACTAGATCCATTAACGTGGTGTCATTTAGGTTTGAGATAATCTTCATACACCATGTATTTTATAATTGTTTTGATTTCGTGTTAAATCTCTAAGTGTCATAGATTTGCTATGAGTGCAGGTGGCCGGAGGCCCCATTCCCCCCCCCCTAACATGGTAGCGGAATCAAATGAAGAACTATCCCAGGAGGGTACCAGCACCCCTGGTGACGGAGAATCCCTAGCTGAGCACCCACGACTATGTTATCCTCCTCTTCCTAAGCGTGGGTGCTCAGACTGCCCCGCATATTCCGAGGGGGGGGGAGTAGAGCAAAACTCCACTCGAGACTAAACCTTTTCAGAGCAAATGGAGTAAAAAGTCAAAGACGCCCCCTGCCACGCTATACGTGAATTTCTTCTGCAACATCAGTGGTCTTCATTCAAACCTTTACGCTGTCCACTATCATCTGGAAGCAACAAATCCGGCTTTGTTCTTTCGAACCGAGACATAGGTGTCCTTTTCGGCTGATAATTCGTACATCTCCTAGCTTGGGTACAAATAAGAACATTACTTTATGACCCGGACTGGAGTTTGCGTATACGTCAGAGGTGCCTTTACAGATCCCATAGCGGTAATACCGAAATAGACCGACTCATCAACCACGTCTAAATGACTACAGATTCTGCGCTACAGCAGATTCCATCCACAGAGATCGTGATCCTTGAGGATTTAAACGCCCACCATGCCAAATAGCTATTAGCACGTTTAACCAATCATGCGGGGAGATCTGTTTATGACTTTGCTTTGAAATAATGTTGGTTCAAACGCTCGTATTACCAATACTAGATTATGCAGATGTATGCTATGCTGATGCCTCTCAAGAACTTCTTAACAAACTGGATCGTCTTCTCAATAATTGTATTCGCTTTATCTTTGGCTTACGTAAATTCGATCACGTCTCTTCATTCCGTTCTCAGCTCAAATGGCTGCCTTTTCCACTTCGTAGATCTTTTAGAATCCTTTCTATGCTATTCTCTATTTTACACGATCCGTTTGTCCCTGCATATCTGAAATGCAAATTTCAGTATCAGGGCGATTCTCACAACCGATGTCTTCGTTCCGCGGAAAATCTAACTCTTGATGTTCCTTTCTGTCGCACGGGCTTCTCTTACAATTCTTTCACTTCAAATGCAGTAAGACTCTGGAACATGTTACCCAGAAATATAAAAGAAGCAAAAACTAAACCTATCTTTAAACGTTTACTCTGGGAATATTACTTAACGAAGCAGTAGTAGTTTCGGATTATAATAAAAAATTTAAAGACTTCGGAAACTGTTATATTCTCAAGTATGTATAATATAAAAATATCATATTTATTTATTGTGTATGTATTTATTGTGGGTATTTGTGTATATATATAAAATAATATTGTATGCATGTAAGTAGTAATGTAAATGTATATGTATATGTATTGTTTATAATCATTATATTATAATTTTGTATTTTTTTCCTTAAACCTTTAATTTTTTTTTAATTATGAGTTTTGCACCCATCACTAGATTCTCTGCACAAACCAAAGGTAGACTGGTAGAGAATGCCTTTAGGCATTAAGTCCGCCGTTTTCTACATTTCTTTTATGTATGCAAATAAAGCTTAAATAAATAAAATATGGTCTGACACAACTGGTTACTGCGCCCACGTGGATTCGAGATGTGAAAATCATACACTTTTTCTGTTGGAGCTTGATGAAGCTGCTGACCTATCACCCGGACGGATATCAGGTTTCCGTCGACGCCCTTTTAGCCTCGTCGGACCATTGTCTTGTCCGGAGTGTGATGCCAGTCATATTAACGTTGCGTCTTCATTCTGCTGGCTGCTGCCGTGTTTGGTATTATAGGACAGCCGTTTGGGATGCGGTGTTTTTTGCATCCTACCCTTGGGGTCGGGTTTGCTTCTCGCCGGACGATCTTAGCGTTGTTGCTGATTCTATCGCTGATGTGGTACTTCAGGGAATGGAACTTTTTATTCCGTCCTCTGTGGTCCCATCGACGGCAGATCCCAGCCATGGTTTGGTCGCTCCTGTAAAATAGCATCTCACTATAAGCAGGAGTGATACCGCGCCTGGGCTGACACATCAACGTCTCGGGATATAAACACCAGAGCTCTTAAAAAGAAGTATAATTCTGCTTCCAGGTCTTTCAAAAGAGTTATTGCCAAGGCAAGGTCTGAGCACATCGGCAGAATTGGCGAGAAGCTTGTTCGCCATCCTTCGGGAACCCGTGCATTCTGCTCTCTCGCCAAGGCTGTTCAAGGGAGGTAAGCAGGTAAGGAGGGTAAGTCACCTCTTCCCCCTCTGCAAAGAGAAGACGACTAACTGGCCTATGCCGCAAAAGAAAAAGCAGATTTGTTAGGCTTTCTTTTTGCGTCCAACCCGACCCTCGATGACAGGGGAACACACCGCCGATAATCCTCCGGTGTGAGTGCTCCATGCCGGATGTGCCGTTTACACAGCGCTCGGTTCATAAAGCACTCTTCTCCCTGGACGTCAGTAAGTCGAGTGGGCCTCATAGAGTCCCGCACATTGTGCTGAAGACGTGTGCTCCGGAGTTGTTGAGTTGTTTTAATGCGTCTTTTCCGGTTATCATATTCGCAAAGCGTAGTCCCGAATCCTTAAAAGACAGCTTTGGTCCACTTGATCCCTAAAAAAGGTGACCGCTCAGACCAGTCCAACTACAGGCCTATCGCCATCACCTCCTTTTTCTCTAAAATAATGGAGTCTATTGTAAACTGCCTTGTATATATATATCACCAGCTGATCAGTGACGGCCAATACGGTTTCCGTCATAGTCAATCAGCTGGTCATCTTCTGGTCTACATTACTCATATATGGGCCGAGGCAGTAGAGTCCAAGGACATAGCGAAGGCCTTCAAACGGGTCTGGTACAAAGCGCTTCTGTTCCAAGGACTAATAGTGCTGTTTTTAGAAGACATTTTGAGTTTTTGGTCCCTAGGCTGTATAACAAACTGAATAAATGTCATCACATAAGATCACTAAATAACTTTGCACTGACTGAAATTTTTTTTATTATGATGTTACAGAGAGTTTTCTTTCTTTGGACTTATAAACAACACACTACTACAGACATACACACATATGCGCTCGGACATACACGCACTCACACACACATACACACATTTTTTTGCAACAGTCTCAACATCATTATCATCATCATCATCATTACAGCCCTTCCCAAGTCCACTGCTGGACATAGGCCTCCCCCAAGTAATGCCACAAAGCACAGTCCTGAGCCACCTGCATCCATCGACTTCCTGCATATCTTACCAGGTCGTCACTCCATCTAGTGGGGGGTCGCCCTACACTACGCCTACCGGTACGAGGCTGCCACTCGAGAACCTTTCTTCCCCATCGGTTATCGGTTCTTCGAGCTATATGGCCGGCCCATTGCCACTTCAGCTTGCTAATCCGTTGGGCTATGTCAGTCACTCTGGTTTTACTGCGGATATCATCATTTCAGAGTCTATCACGCAGAGAAACTCCGAGCATAGCCCTCTCCATAGCTCGCTGAGCGACCTTGAGAGTCCTCATACGGCCAGCAGTGAAGGACCACGACTCAGATCCGTAAGTCATCACTGGCAACACGCACTGGTTGTACAATCTAGTTTTTAGAGATTGAGGTATACCTTACGAGAAGATATGTCGTAATTTCCCGAACGCTGCCCAGCCGAGTTGAATCCGTCGATTGACCTCTCGGTCGAAGTTGGACTTACCTAGCCGGACTATTTGTCCCATATAAACGTACTCGTCAACAACTTCGAGCATAGTGCTCCCAACAACTACCGGCATAGGTGTGACATGGACATAAACATAATCTTTGTTTTGTCCATGTTCATCTTAAGACCTATCTGTTGGAAGGCACTATTGAGGTCATTGAGCATATTGCTTAAGTCCTCCAGCGATTCTGCCATAAGGACCATATCGTCGGCAAATCGAAGGTGAGTGATGTACTCGCCATTGATGTTAATACCGTATCCTTACCAGTCCAGTAGCTTGAAAACGTCTTCCAATGCAGCGGTGAAGAGTCTCGGGGATATAACGTCACCCTGTCTTACACCTCTCTGCAGTTGGATAGGTTTCGAGCTCTGGTTCTGTACTCGGATAGCCATCGTAGCTCTACTATATAAACACTTCAACACTTCGATATACCGACAGTCAACTTGGCACCGCTGAAGGGACTGTAGCACCGCCCAAATTTCGATGGAATCAAAGGCTTTCTCATAGTCCACATACGCCAGGCAAAGTGGCAGATTGTACTCTTCAGTCTTCTGTAAAATCTGACGCAGGGTATGTATGTGGTCTATGGTACTGAAGCTTTTCGGAAACTGGCTTGTTCGGGAGGCTGGAAGTCGTCGAGTCTGCGTGCGAGACGATTCGTAATGACTCTCGAAAACAGCACGTAGACGCGGCTCAGAAGGGAAATCGGTCTGTAGTTCTTCAAAAGAGCGTTGTCGCCTTTCTTAAAGAACAAGACCACCGCACTTCTGCTCCACGCCTCTGGAGTAGTGCCACCATGGAGGACGGAATTGAAGAGCTTCTAAAGGACTTCAAGTATCGGTGTTCCACCCGCTTTCAGAAGTTCCGCTGTAATTCCATCCTCGCCTGGGACCCTGCCGTTTTTAAGGTGCTGGAGAGCCATTCTAATGTCGCTTAGACTGACGTCCGGGATATCATCGGAATAGTGTCGGATAAGACTTGCTCTTGGATCATTACTCACACTTGCGTGTGGCTCCAACGATGATGTGTACAGCTGCCCATAGAACCTCTCAATCTCACTCAAAATTCTCAGGTGTCCCGGAAACGATGCTGCCACACTCAGTCTTCAGCTTTGACAGTTGGCTCTTACTGGCAGACAGATCTCTGGCAAAGACTTTGGAGCCCTGGTTCCGCTCGATCGCTTCTTTATTACGAGCAGTATTAAAGTTGCGTAAGTCTCGCCGCATGCATTTGGAGATCTGTCTGTTCAGTTGCCTGTATGCTGTCAAATCTGTTGACGATTGCAGCCTCATCTCCCGTCTAACAGTTATGAGATTAAGAGTGTGATCGGAGAGTTTTTGTGTTCTTCCGCGACGGGTCTTGCAGAACTTAGCTCGGACCCCATGGACAGTTTCCACGAGCTTGTCATTCATATCGTCCACTGCATTGCAATCTTGTAGGCACTGAAGGCGGTTACGTATCTCGAGCTGAAAGTTTTAGGGATTCTGAATTGCAAAGAGCACGAGGGGGACGGAGCGTTGACTTCATTAGACGAGACCTCTCCAACTTAACGTTTAAGTTCAGTGTGCCTCTAACCATTCGGTGATTGCTGCCAGTTTTCACCCTTGCGATCACTGAGACATCACTGAACAGTTGGCGTCTGGTCGTCATAATGAAGTCAATCTCATTTTTTGTCGAACCGTCGGGGCTCGACCGGGTTCACTTCCTATGGGGCCGCTTCTGGAAGAAAGAGTTCATCATAAAGAGTCCCTCTTTCTCCATAAAGTCGGCCAGCCCCTCGGTTCCGTTGCCCTACTCCAAATTTCCCTAACTTCAGCTCACCGTCTTCTCTTGTGCCTAGTTTTGCGTTTAAGTCTCCCATCAACACCGTGAGTTTCGGAGGAATGCATGGCTTTGGAAATACCCTCATACATTTCTTCCACCTCCTCATCGGGATGTGCCGAGGTTGGTGCGTAAACCTGTATGACCTTCAGCGAATACCGTTTGGTGATTCTGAGTATCAGGTACGCGACCCTCGGCGACACACTCCCAATCTTTACAACGTCTCAACATTACAACATTATCCTAGTTTAGGACTAATGCCACTGTATATTTTGTGCATGTAATATGTTTATCAATAAAGATTAAAAGATTATTTTAACGGATTTAGAACTGCGCAGGAGAAGCAACTACTTCATGAGACTGTCTATAGGGGAAACCTATGTTCCGCAGTGGATTTTTGATAAAAAATTATAATGAAAAATATTTGATAGAAAACATGTCTAATACATTCTAAAATAGAACTTTCAATCAGAGCAATATTACACCTCGGAGTCAACCCAGTACGCAACATCCACCACACCATTATGCCGCAGACCCCATGGAATTTTTAACCACCAGTGAAATTAAAAATTCCATAACCTCAATCGAACAGTGTCTTAATGAATTTTGCCATATTTCCCAGGAGAAAATACTAAACTCTGGACAAAAGCTGATAATCAACTCCCTATCGCACAAGGTCAATAATGCAGCCTCTCAAATGGCAGTATTCTACCAATTTTTGAAGCAAAAGGCTATATTAATGCACGCTTTTTTGAAGCACTGAGAGAAAACAAGACCTAATTGATTGACCTAATGATTTCAAAAAGTCCCTTAAGGAAATGATTCAAGAAAGCTGTGGCAAACCGTCCATAGAAAAAATATTCTTTGCTGATAAAACAACCAAAATAATTGTTTGCGCCCCAATACATTCAGAAGAGATTCAGAAGATACAAAATCTCTTTTCCAAAAAATTATAATCCCCGAACATTTGAAATTACATGTAAGAGGACTACGAAAAACTAAAAGTGGAGGCGTTATTTTCAACACTGAAACAAAGTACGACATTGGGAAGTTAAAAAATTCTACCCAACTTAGTAGTTCCGGTCTAAAGGTGGAAGAGCCCCATAAAAGAAGACCAAGGATTATTTTCTTAGGTATAACTACTGCCCTTAGCGAGCGAGAAGTCTTTGATTACATTTTTGAACAAAACTTATCAGATAAGCTACCTAACTTAATGCTAGAATCTTCTATGCCCTCTATAAAATTAAGTCATAAATCAGGTAAAAAAGAAGCACATTCATGCAACTTTATTTTGGAAGAGCCTGCTGGCATCATAAAGGCACTTATCTACCAGGATCGAGTCTCCATAAATTGGACGTCGTGCTCAGTTTGAGATTTCACACTTGTGACCAGGTACTTCAAATGCCAACAGTACGGACATGCTGCAAGAACTTACCTGGAAACCATCGACACATGTGGCCATTGTGATTAGTTAGGACATTAGTCAAATGCTGCAATAAGAAAACTGATTCAGCAAAATGTGCAACATGCCTGTATTTTTAAAAACCAAGCGACCACAAAACAGGTGATCCCGAATGCTCAACTAACCGCTCAATCCCCTGGCGGTCTCATGAGACCGTGGCCATATTCCATCAAATCCCTAGCGGTCTCATGAGACCGCACCCACCCACAGCACTATAACCTATAAAAACTTATATTGAAAGACTACTTTTCTATGAAGAAGTTTGGCATTACCATACATTACCATACATTATATAGAACCAACATGAAATTTTCTATCCTCTAGAAAATTCAGTTAGTCAAGATATCTTTATAATGTACATTCAAAGTGGGTCATTTTCGATCGTTCTATGTTGTATAATGTTGCGTTGATTTTTCTAAGTTAAGAACAGTTTTTTTATATTATAAAATTATTTTGAAAGTTTTAGTGTGAATATATTTTATCTTTTTACGTAAATAATTTCAAGGAATCTTAGAAATAATAGTTATTTTCACGCTACCGACATCAGCTTGGTATTTAGTTATCAAAATACAATAAAGTACTTTTGTAATGATTAATCCATTGAGTAACTGACTTTTGTTTAAACTATAGAATAGAGAATTTTGTATAGATTCTATAATTCCAAACTTCTTTTTAGAAAAGTAGTCTATAAATATAAGTTTTTATGGCATGCGTCTGTCAAATTCCGAGCGGTCGAAAGCGACCGCACCTACCCACAGCACTTTCAACCATTAAAACTTATATTTATAGACTACTTTTTTTTTAAAAGAAATTTGGCATTATAGAATCTATAAGAAGTAGTACTCTATTCTATAGTCAAAACAAAAGTCAGTTACTCTATGAATTTTTATTTTTAATCTACCTTAAAATTGCGCCATTTTCGTATGGTTGGCAAATATCGTAAATAGACAGGAGAGTAAAAAATAAAATACATAAAGTAACTGACTTTTGTTTAGACCACAGGATAGAGAATTTCGTATAGATTCTATGATGCCAAACTTCAAGGAGAAGTAGTCTATAAATATAAGTTTTAATAGTTTAAAGTGCTGTGTGTGAATGCGGTCGCATGTGACTGCTCGGGATTTGACGGATGCATGTGACTGCATGGAAATTTTAAGAGAATTGAGGGGCTAGGAAAATGGCTGAAAATAGTTACATTGATTCCATAGATTATAACGAGGGCGCCCAAGAGCGCCACCGTTCATCTTTATTATTTTTGCTCTAAGTTATAAATTAGTTATAAGTTTAGGTTTAGTTTTTTTTCTTCTTTTTATTTCTGTTCTTAAGTAATTACTTATTAAAAAATAATAATATGGATAAGTTAAGTAATGAAATCGACTGTGTTTATCAGTGGCAAAACATGTGAAATTGATATGTGCGATGTATATCTCTTCAAGCCCGTGAACTTTCTTACTGTTTTAATACAGAACATTCGTAGTATAAATGAAAACATGGATCATTTCCATACCCTCCTTCGAAGATTGGACACTGACTGCGCCGTCATCATACTAACAGAATGTTGGCTATCTAAAAGCCCAAATAAACTGCCATTACTACCAGGATACAATACCTTTAGTAGTAAAACTATGTATAACCAAAATGACGGCATAGTAGTCTTTGCGAAAAAAATACGAACATATCAGTCGAAGAACATAATATGCTAGATTGTAGTAGGTTATTGGTGAAAGTGGGCCATGAAATTTAACAGTAAACAGCAACGAGTTATCGTTGCTGTTTACTGTTAAATTTCACAGTTTACAGACTTTGCGGCTTAAAACAAATATACAATTTTATCACGTTGTAGACAATACACTTAGGCAACTGTCGTCATTCAAACATAAAGTGTTAACGGGTGATATGAATATAGATCTCAATCCAGAAAGCAGTAAAAGCGGAGCAAAAGACTACGTTAATATCTGTGAATGTCAGGGCCTGCTTCTAGCATATTTGCTCCCTACTCATCTAAGTGGTTCCTGTTTAGACCACATTTTACTAAAAACTTAGTAACCATCTATTAACCCTTGTCACCAGTCCTATAGTAACCGATCATAGAGCTGTTATTCTTAACTAAAGCCTTAAAATACCGAAACCTAAGTGTGAATATTCTATTACTAAAACCAATATGAAAAACCTTGAACAAGCAATTCAAAACATTGACTTTAGCCCAGTTTATAAAACCGATGAAGTAAACTTTTTTTTGCCTTACTGCATAAATAATATACGAAATGCCATCGTTTGCAATAGTTACTTAGTTAGTTAGTGCTTTAAGTAATTATTTTTTAGCTACTACAGAAGCTAAAAATAATAATTACTTAAAGCCATTACACCAGGTGTGATAAGATGCATGAAATATAGGGACAAACTACACTTGATGGCATCTCCTCCTCTTTAGATAATTCAGTTTTACAAATTTCATAGAAACAGAAACAGAAACAGAAAGTTTTTTATTCAATGTAGATTATAAACAATACTTATTGAAAGTGAATTTTTTCATTTACCACTGGTTCGCAAAAAAAACCTCTGTCCTGGGAAGAACCAGCCAGAAACCCAGCGAGACTATTTTTTTTTTTTCAAATAATAGCTTACAATCGTGGTTACAATTAACAACACAAGACAAATTAGAAATAGCTTGGTAGCGATCACCCATATAAAAGATATTGGAATTTTTCTAACAATTTATTAAAAATGTTGAAGTATATTTATTTATCTTACATACTTATGTGAAGACTCTAGTAGAGATAGAAAAAAGATATGGCGACATGTAAAAAAATATTGCATTTATATCACAGCAGTATCTTCATCGGAATTATTACAAAATAATTCCCCGCCGCTTATAACAGCAAATAATTACTTTGTGAACGTTGGTTAAAATCCTGCTGAGCAGATAATAAATAATACTAACAATAAACATGAATACGGGGCCACTAAAACTAAAAGAAACTGCCAATTGAACTCGTTCACATTATTAGATACGGACGTTACTAAGGTGAAAAGGATTATCCAAATTTATTGAGTTTGCGTTCATATTATAAATATGGTAGGAATCTTTTCCTACCTAAGAGTATGTCTGGGTACCAACTTTTTTATCTATTTTTACCGTAAAAAAGCATTGGTTGTACTGCTTTATTCCCGTCTGGAGGGTATAGAGAGCCAGTATATCTACAAGCTGTGAGTCACTCCATCTTAGCTCTCAGAGGTGACAACGCGTGTGAAGCCTTGTTTGTTTCTGTGGTTGCAGTGTCCATAGACAACAGTAGCCACTTACTATCATGTGGAATATAATTTTGTTTATCATTTCAGTTTAAAAAATATCCCGCAACAAAATCCCCGGGCCGTGCTTCTAATAAAGCAAAGCGAGAGAGAGGCCCCAGTTGCGATGCGAATAAAGATCCCGGAGTTCTTCGCATTCGCTGATGGTGATCATCGTAGGGTTTTAACCGGTGGGAAGTCCTGCATAACCTTCTCGTTACCCCCGTAGCCGAAGATATCCATGAGAATTTCCCCAAGATAAAAAGCCACTTACCATTACGAGTTAAAGTTCAATTTTGACTGGTTTTATTTAAAAAAAATGTAGTTGATTAAATATGTAATTACTTACCTCATACCAGTTTTGCCGTTTTTCTAAAGCTTACCTATAAAAGAAATAGTATATTGTAAATTTTTGTCTATTTATGTTTTCAAGGGAGGTATTTGTGTAATGTATTGTGTTAGTGTAATAAGCTTTAGATTACTCGACAATATTTACGTTAAAATAGGTGGTCTAAAAGAAAGCCTAATGATGAACCTCTCGGCTAAAAATGAAAATGAAAATTAAGGAAATATAACGAAAGCGCATACAAAATAAAATTGGTATGCGCTTAATGATTTTTTTATTGAAAAAAAACCTACAACTTTTACATTTACCACTATAAGTAAACAAGTTTCAGATATATTATGTAAAATAGAAGCCTTTACAGATTTACATTTTTGCGAAAATATTTTTTTTTGTTTTCGGCAAAGATAGCAGATTATTTACTGTGTAAGATACCTTTACTTGCGATGATATTATGTGTACTTTATATTGGTATCACTGTATATTTTTACTTTGATGTATATCAGTGCAATGAGAATGAAAGCAAATACGTGTGTGCGCGTGTTTGTGTATTAAATAAGAGTATTCGTGTCCTAGAACGGGTCTCGCGTCTACGAGGAGATGTTGCTTTGGACATCTATTGGCATTATAGAGTAATTTTGATCATGATAACGATCATTATAACCTGTTGTGAACAAATTTTTACCTCATTCTTATAAATTTAAGGTAAATCTAAATTAATAATAGCATCATCCTCCTAAGCTTCGCTTCTGCTCAGAAAATTATACAAACTAATATTAACGGACGTTAAATGTCTCGTTAGTATTCTGGTTTTAGCGTTTTTAAAACAAATTTCGTAAACATAAAAATCTTTTGTATATTTTCACAGGTGCTATATTAAATTCCGGTAGTAGCGTTTTAAACATAGTTGTAAAAGTTGACTGGCCACGTTTATTTACACAGCTACAACAAAAGGAATTTTTTAGGAATGGCTATTTTTTTAGGAATTACATTAATTTTGAACTGATAATTGTTTGAACGCACAAGTCACAGCTACAGTAGCAATACTACAAATTTAATGAAACGAATTTTGCTGACTTTATCGCGTTTAATTTTAATTTTTTAATTTTTATTATTTGTATAGATAAGTTTGATTTCATAGTTTATAACGGAGGCTACCTTTCTATCTTTGCGAGTCACTCTTTTTGATGATTTGATGATGACGGAGATTTGTGATCCATTTTGTCACCATCAAAAGTGACAATATAGACTACGACCAGTGTATAAAACGTACGATATTACCGTTGTTTTTAATGCAAAACATACACTAAGGAAACGCATCCAATATGGTGTTAACTAACGCAAAATATGTTGCTTACATTTATAAGTTAAGTATTAAAATTTAATTTCTCTCTTATCCCTGTCTTACTTTAAAACATTTTTAAGTAAGATTGGGAACCTAGATAATCATTATTCTTATCCAAATGATATGAAAAATTATGCAAATTATATTAATATTAAAAACTTTGGTATTACGTTTGCATCATAAGCTTTTTTAAGACTAAATTGTAAGTAACAATGAGAAAAAGTGTTCTTGCAAAACTAAATTTGCTTCAGGGTTACACAGCTGTATTTATAATTAGATTAATATAATTTCATATTATAATGAAGCGCCCTCTTGTGGACTCAACGTTCTACAGTAATAGTTCTTACTGTCTTTATAAAATTCCTCTGAACGCATATAAAAGACCGGTGATTTACATAATGAACTTTGTGTGTTAGTACTCTTGAATATTCTAAGAATTTTAATGACACGTAGGTTCTTACGTAAAATGCTTGAGGAGGATTTTTACCACGTTGAAAAAAGATCTTTAAAAATTATCTGAGATCTATATAATTTATTTTTTATAAGATCAACTAATCTTATTTGAACTGATAAGAGGGCTGATTCTCTTCTCACTCAAAATGAGAAATTCAGCAAGGAAAACGCAGACTGTGTTCTTGCCAATATACTGCGGGAAGTAGGAATGTGACTGGTATCATTTCAGTTTCTTTTAATTATTGTTTTCATCATACTATTTTATAACTATTATAAGCCAGCGCTTGACTACTATCCCATTTCATGGTAAGTAGAAAGTAGTGATGCAGCCGAAGATGTTGAAGCTCACTGACCCAACAAAAGCCTATTCACTCTTGCCTTGAAGGCGCATTGTAATCATATGAAAATACATATGCTTGCAACAAATTGCGCTCCTTTCCTATATACTGAATCAAATTCATTCAAATTGAAACTTTTAAAAAAATATATAGAACCTGACTTAAAAATTTGAGATTTTTGATAAGTATTTCGCCAACTTAGAGGACTTTCTCAAATCGACTGTGTGTTCTTTAGTTTGAAAGTGAACATTTTGTCAATTATGAACCGGAAAAAGTACCAAAAACTTCGAACAAGAAGAGTGGGAAAATAAGGGATGAATTTTTATTGCCTTTAAATCTACATAGACATTTATACCTTGTCAATTTCAATGTCAATGTCAATATTCCTCCACTTAAAAGGGTCAAGAAATTATAAAAAATTGTCTTTAGTTTTCACACACCATCACTTAGTACCAACTCATGAAGACACTAACACCCGTATTTATAAACAAGTATAAGTAATTACTTAAGTAACGATTTGTATTCGATATATAAGTAATTGCTCCAAGTTATAACTGTTAAAAGTTTGAATACTCGGCCAAGTAATAATCACCATATCCTTTACTTAAGCATTACTTTGAGGTTATTTTGGATAAAAAATGGAAATTTTTGGTAGCATTGAAACGGTTTTTGCTGTTGTAGATAATATAGATTACAATATTATATTAGAGGAGTTAGAATTTGTTGAACCTAGAAATCCTAAAGCTTACTTTCGTGATGTGGATCCATTTCGTAACTAATCGGAAGATTGCTTTAAAAAGAGATTTCGTTTCAAAAATCACGTTAAAAATCACGTGTCGGCTTATAATCCTGTTTTTCCAATCATTCATTTTTTTGTACCGACAAAATTAAATGAAAATGATAAAATAATAAACTTTTAACGCTTTTGTTATTAAAATATAAAATAAAGTAATATCAAAGATATTATTGCAAGATTTTGTAAAAGTAATCTAGACCTTACGTTTGCCTTTTAATGACACAAAACCCAGTCACGAAGTATAGCCACACAGAGACAACCACCAAGCGTATAGTGTTACTTGGGCATTTGCTCAAGTAAGTAACGTGTGTTACTCAACTATAGAATGAGATTTTGTAATTAAGGATTCCAACCGTAAGTAATGACTCAATTAAGAAATTACTTAGCAACAAGTAATTACTTTTTTATAAATACGGATGTAAGTGGTTAATTCTTTCTTTTTTATTAGCAGTCGACGTTTAATTTTCTTTATAAACATTTTACTTTAGTCTCCTTTTTTTAAAAAACGCTGGTATTATATTCAGATGAATATAATTTCATAAGACATATAGAATACATGATTCAAGTTTTTTTATTATTTATGATAATAAAGTGCAGAAATTTTCAATCTACATTTTTGTTCATAGGTTGCGAATTATTCATGAAATACCATATCTAAACAAAGAAAGCTACACGTGAATGGATTTTCACAAGAAATCAGATGAAACGCTTTACAACCTGTAATTTAGACCGAAATAGCTAACTTTTAAACGATGATTGTTGTACAGTATTATTTTCCCAGAAATCTATATTTTTTTATTTATTTAAGAAATTCATGATTACAAAGATAAATAGTTTTAGTGTAAACATAAACTCATTAGAGTTTTTCCGTACACCATTGCTGTCGACACATTATTCTAATTAATTACAATACATTACATTACCAAAGTTACATTAATATTATTATCAACTTAAATTAGGTGCATTAAATGTTATGTATGTTCTATTTGACAAACTATTTGTATGAGCGTAAAATCACAAGGTGAACTTATTAAATTCTTTGAATAATCGTGATACATATATTAGTAATATAATAGTATAAGTAAAGCAATAACATAGAACGAGAAGTTGTTTTAAGTGTTACGAGTATTTAGTAAGAGTTAATTGTACATGAAACATTTTTAAGTTATATTTTATGTTTTTACGTGTGACGTCTTTCAAAGTTTTAGGTAACTGATTGATTAGATTAGGTATAACATAGTTTAAAGTTCTTTTTCCGTATAAGTTATTATATTTAGGTAATTGCAATTTTAGATTATCAGTTCTGCGAGCGGAGTATAATAACTTATCCACCTTTTTAAAATTTTCGGTAAAGTAATTTTCGGTTAGTAATGTTAGTCAACTTGGTCGTGAATATGTATAATTTTGCAAAATGCAAATAGTTTTCGATAATCATTGTTTAATATCTTAAACAAACATGCTATAATTGTATCTTGTAATCACAAACTAGATGTCGCTACACATTTTTATATCACGATATGGTTCGGCTATTGAAAATGCATATAGGGTTTAGTAATTATATTGAATAAGTTGTCTATACGTTCCGGGACATTGAGTTTTCATTACTCCCCTGGCTTTGTTTACCTAACAGAAAGGTCCTTCAGAGTCGGAACGTTTTTTGAAATATAATATTACACTGCGGTAAGTGATTAACACATACAGGTGACAGCTTTTATATTATTCAAACTGTCAAACAGTTCACGTTGTTGCACCGCAATGAACATACAAGTGGGGTCGCGCCGTGTCGTGAGTCGCTTTAAAAACTACATTGACGCCATCTTGTGGTGGAAATATTGCAGCCCGCTTGGAGGAGCACACAAACTAACAGAACTTGGGAAATTATGAAGTAAAGTGCAAAAACAAACTGTAAGTACCCTTTAACCTTATAGAAGCGAAGATTAACTTAGAAAAATTAAAGCATGATCTTGGACTTGTGAAATTTGAACAGTAGCTTGGGAATAATTTTCCAAAATACGACGAGACGGGGAACCTACGCCCAAATTCGGTTTTGGTGTATTTAGTTCCAAACACTTGTAAAATTTTGCTCAAATTAGACTTAGAAAATCTTTAAATAAAACTTGTAACGGATTTACGAAAACCAACCAATATGGAGGCTGATTTAAGTCTAATAGATGAATTAAAAGCACAAATAGTTAAAGGAAGAAACAACAAAAGTCCTAAAGAAAGAGTAACGAAGTCATATGTTGTTGCAAGATTAGAAGGATTAGAAAAAATTGCTGATCGTTTTTGTATGAAGCATGAGAACATTATTGGCAAATACGAAAAGAAAGACTTACTAGAAAGCAATTACATAAAAAAAATGATGTGTTCAATGAGGGTTATGAAACATACTTTATCTACAAGAGTGAGCTGAAAGAGGCTATAAGCTCCATGGAAAGCCCTTTCACTACGCATTGTGAACACAAAGACACTCTTCTTAAATTGCCTAAAATATCTATTCTTGTGTTTAGTGGGCATTATTTCGAATGGTTATCATTTAAAGATTTGTTTATCTCTTTAGTGCATAACAACTCTACATTAGATGATGTTCAACGATTACATTATTTAAAAACTCAAGTCAAAGGGGAAGCAGAACAATTAATTAAGCACATTTCTACGAATTAGGCTAATTATCAAAAATGTTGGAATATATTGCAAAATAGATATAAATAATAAACGGTTCATGTCAAATTGTATCCTGAAGCGTTTATTTGCGCAACGTACAATCACTGTTGAAATATCAAGTGATCTTAAAGACCTTCTAGACACGTTGAGTCTTGGGACCTTATCTATATAACCAGTTTGAAGTTGGACGGTGAGACCCGAAAACAGTGGGAATTACACGTAAATAGTGTATGCAAAGATTTACCTACCTTTTTGTAATTCAAACAGTTTTTAGAATGTCGTTTTCGAGCTTTAGAATTCATAGAGCCTACTAAAACTAAACCTAAGGCCACGCAAAGCACTAACCAACCCAAGTCCTTGCATGTATCTTCAGATATAATTTGTCCTCACTGCAATGAACATCATAAGCTATTCTCTTGTAGTAAGTTCGCAAAAGAAGACATTAATGTTCGCCAGGATATAGTAAATTCTTTAGGACTTTGCTTTAATTGTGTGGTATATTGTTTGTAGTTTAGTATCTCATATGTTTAGCTTTAGATATAGGGTAGACTCAAAAAACGATTGTAAGACGATTTCGGGCGGCGTCAGTCTCGCAATAAACGTGGAACACTTAAGAGTGTCTTATTTCGCAGTGGCGGCGAGGAATTTTATCATAATAAAATATGGCAAACATGGGTAGAATCGGAGAATTCGATGTTTCAAATGGCAATTGGAGTTCATATTGTGAAAGGTTGGAAATTTATTTTTTGGTTAACGACGTCAAGGAAGAATTAAAGTTACCTACGTTGATATCTGTGGTTGGCGAAAGTGGATATGAACGGATGACTAACCTGTGCAGCCCAATTAAACCCACTAAAATGAAATACAACGATATTGTAAGAATAATGAGCGATTATTTGCAACCAAAAGCGTCAATTCCAGCAGAGCGCTATAAGTTTTGCCAACGTAGGCAGAGTGAAAACGAAACAGTATCTCAGTTTGTAACGGATTTAAAACGTTTGGCAAAATCGTGCGAATTCAAAGACACTTTGGAAGAAAATATGAGAGATCAATTTGTGTGCGGTCTACGCAGTGATATGATGCGTCAACGACTGTTTGCTGAGGATTCTTTAACTTGGACGGGCGCAGTGAAATTAGCTACGTCAATGGAAGCAGCCCAGTGTGACTCATCAGTGGTAGATTGCACCGGCCGCGGCACGAGCACCTCTGGTATCGCCATTGCGAACGAAAATTTAACAAGGGTAGTAAAACAGGAGCGATAAAGGATGATCACGGCAGACTATCAAGTGACAGAAGTGAATAGGGTGCAAATGAGTCCCTGTACAACGTGTGGCAGTTCCCGCCATATTTGGCGTCAATGTCCGTATCGTAACTACAAATGTGATATTTGTGGCAAAATTGGACATTTAAAACGGGTGTGCTCGCTCGGTGAGAGACATCAAAATAAAAGTACCTTTACAGGCGCGTGTGGACCTCGAGTACGGGATCAACTGGCATTCGCGGTTCAGCGCACGGCAGAGGCACTGGCTCCGGCGTGCGGCACTGGCAAGGCTCCGTGCGTCATGAGCGCACCCACCACGTAGCTGACGGGGAGGAGGACCCCTCCGCACCAGCTTCGGCAAGCGAGGGCGAAGAAAACGAGCAGCCAATGATCCAAATGTCTTTGAGGGACTACAAGCCGGTTAGCATTCCTATTAGTGTTGACAATAATGTATTATTAATGGAGATTGACACAGGCTCAACATTATCTTGTATAAGTTATAATTTGTATATAGAAAAATTTAAACATTTGGCATTGTTACCCTGTAAATTAACACTTTCATTTTATGACGGCAGTAAAATTCAGCCAGCCGGTTATATAGAGGCCCCAGTACAATACAACGGTAAATTTAAAATACTTGATTTGTATGTAATAGAAAATGGGACAACCATATTGTTGGGAAAACAATGGTTAGCTGAATTGGGGATTGATATCCCAAAATTTCATGTAAATAGAATAAGTTGTACACAAAACTGTGATAAAATGGAAAGTTTAAACATGTTATTCGACAGATTTAAACACTTATTCGCTGGCGGTCTGGGGCGGCTTAGCGGTGGGCAAGCAACGCTGCGCGTCCGGGCCGACGCCGCGCCGGTGTTCTGTCGCGCGCGGCCGGTGCCGTACGCGATGCGCGAGCGGCTCGATGCCGAGCTGGACGCCATGCTGCAGGCCGGAGTCATCGAGCCGGTTGACGCCTCCGATTGGGCCTCACCTTTAGTATTAGTAAATAAACCGGACGGGTCGCTTCGTATTTGCGCAGTCTATAAGGTAACATTAAACGGTGTCTTACTGGTTGATAAATTTCCGGTTCCCAAAATTGAAGATTTACAATCAAATCTTAGCGGTTGTAATTGGTTCAGTAAGTTAGACTTGTCCTAGGCCTACAACCAAATAGAATTAGATGGGTCAAAAAAGTACACGGTAATAAATACACATAGGGGGCTTTATATGTACAATCGTCTAGTTTACGGTTTGACTTCCAGTCCCGGTATTTTTCAAAGAATTATGATAAATCTTTTGAAGGATATATCTCACACAGTTGTTTTCTTAGACAATATTTTGATGTATAGTGTATCTGAAAAATATCACCTAGATACATTGCGTAAGGTACTGTTAAGGTTAATCCAAAACGGGTTTAAAATTAAGAAACAAAAATGCGTATTTTTTGCGAACTAAGTAAAATATCTCGGTTACATTGTAAACAAAGACGGTATAAAAGTTGATAACGAAAAGATAAAAGCCATTTTAAATTTACGTGAACCTAATGACGCATCCGAATTGCGGTCATTTTTAGGAATGGTTAATTTTTATTGTAGATTTATAAAGAATGTAAGTTTTTACCTGAATCCATTTTACACACTTTTAAATAAAGGTTTGGCATTGGTTTTTGGGGAAAGAGCAAAAGCAAGCGTTTCAGAATGGGAAATTATTATTAAGTAAAGCTGAGGTGTTAGATCATTATGACACGCGGCTGCCAGTGGTGGTGACGTGCGACGCCAGCTCGCGCGGAGTAGGAGCGGTGCTGGCGCAGCAGCGGGCCGGCCGCGAGCGCCCAGTCGCGTACGCTTCGCGAGCTCTCACGCCCGCAGAAATAAGTTACAGCTAAATAGAAAAAGAGGTTTTGGCGATTGTTTTCGCATTAAAAAAAATTCCATCAATATTTATATGGGCGAGAATTTGTACTTAGAACGGATCACAAGCCCTTAGTGAGTATTTTCGATCCCGGGCATAGTATTCCTAATATGACGGCTAGTAGACTACATCGCTGGGCATTAATTGTATCTTTGTATAATTTTAAGATTGAATTTATAAGTACCGAGCGTAATACGGCCGACTCGTTATCTCGTATGATAAAAACTTATAAAGAAACTGGTTCTTGCGAACAAAACGACGAACCGGAGCAAACGTATTTGCATTTCGTGACGGAAGCGTTAGGTACTCTTAGACTATAACATACTAAAGAAAGAAACTGTGAATGATCCTATTTTAAGCAGAGTTATTAGTTATATAAGAGACGGCTGGCCAGGAGAATTGGATATTAAAGAATTAAAACCTTATTATAACAGAAAAAAACGAACTATATACGGAACTTGATTGCGTAATGTGGGGCCATCGTGTTGTGATCCCGAGCGTCTGTAGGTCTAAAGTTTTAAAAGAGTTGCACGACTCGTACATGGGCATGGTTTAAACAAAAGGGTTAGCGCGCAGTTACGTATGGTGGCCGGAAATAGATGAAGATATAGAGAAGTTATGTCGGTCGTGTCAGGTGTGCTTAGAGGTGGCGGACGCGCCTCCTGCCTATGCGATTCGCTCGTGGCCTTGGCCAGATCGTCCTTGGTCGCATTTACACATAGATTTTTTCGGCCCAATCGCAGGGAACACGTACTTAGTCCTAATTGACGCGTGCACTAAATGGATGGAGGTAATAAAAATGTCTTCTACCAACGCTAAAGCGGTGATAAAAGCGCTAAGAGAAATATGGTCTCGGTTCGGTTTACCAAAACAATTAGTTTCGGATAACGATCCACCTTTCACAAGTTTAGAATTTAAACAGTTTTTGGAGAACAATGGAATACAACACACGTTTTCTGCTCCATATCATCCTTCGTCCAACGGAGCGGGCGAAAATGCAGTTAAAACCTGTAAAAAAAGTTGTAAAGAAAGCTCTTTCTCAGAATTTAGACGTAGACACGGCTCTCCTTAGATTTCTATTAGTTTACAGAAATACCGAACATTGCACTACAGGAGAAAGTCCGGCAAAATTATTACAAGGCCGTTCGTTGCGGATGCGACTCTATTGTTTAAAACCGGAGCGCGCAGATCGCGTTAATGCAGCGCAAAGACGCCAGTAGTTGGCAGCAGGCGGGTCACAGCGGTGTTTTAACGAGGGGGGATGAGATTTTATACCGTAACTACGGCATGGGTAAGAAATGGTTTGACGGAAAAGTTCAGTTGCGGCTAGGTAGCACTGACTATGAAATTTTGGGCATCGATGGAAGTTCACATCACCGACACGCAGACCAGCTAAGACACAGATTTAATTTTCCTTTGCAAGACCCGATCACGATTAAAGAGTCATCCAGGCGTAATTTAATAAATCCGTTTTTAATCAACGTAACTAGTAATACTAATAACCCAGGGGAAGGTCCGGCGGCGTTGGCCGGCACGATGGCGGGTGCGGCGGGAGCACAGCGTGGTATGACATCGCCTGATATTAATAATGCTATACAACCACAATGTTTTGAGCCCGAATTAAACCGCCGTTACCCTGTAAGAAACAGACTTCCGCCAGTACGGTTTCCTTCATTAACATAGTGATTTATTTTATATATATAATTTGGTTATCTCGTGTTACGGTAATCTCTATGTCATAGAATAAATGTTTAAGATTAAAATAGTTTTATATAAAATTTAGTTAAGTTTATTATTTAAGACATTTATATTGTATTAAGGGTGGAGCAATATTGTTAACAATTTTGTGACAGACCAAACACACAGCCAAGCCTTATTGGCCACAGCTTTAATAAAGGTTGAATCTAAAGATAGTAATAATCAGATATTGAGAGCTCTGCTTGGCCAAGGATCGCAAGCATCTTTCATATCTGAAGCTGCTGTGCAACTATTACGCCTTGATAAAATTAAGGCAAGAAGTTGCATATCAGGTTTGGGTGGAGGTCGACATGGCTTGATTTCGAAGTACGTGGTTAGAGTAAACATGCTGTCGCTTAGTGACCCATCATTTAAAATGCAGATAGATGCTCACGTTTTAAATAAGGTGACTTCTATCTTGCCAGAAAGAAAATTTTCCTTAGCGTATTGGGAAGTTTAAGGCGGATCACTCTGGCAGAACCACAATACAATTCACCTAATAGGATAGACATCTTATTAGGCACTGAGGTTTATTGTAAGATCCTGAAAAGGGGTTTATTGAAACACCCCTCTGGTTCTACGATTACGCAGGAAACTCACCTCGGATGGGTATTGTCGGGTCAGGTAAGCAGTATTAATACAGAAATTGGATGTCACAATACAATTTTTGAATATGCATGTAAAAGTAGATGAAGATAACGAAATTCTTAAACGGTTTTGCCTAATTTAGAACACAGGAAAATATTGACTCCTGAAGAGCAACAATGTGAGGAACATTTTGCTGCTACAACAAGTAGAGACCAATATGGTCGCTACATTGTAGAGTTAACTTTCCGTCCTAATTTTAGTATTAAAGATACATATGGAGATAAGAGGAAAATTGCAGTCAGAAGATTGTTAAGTTTAGAGAAAAGATTATTGAAATATCCAGAACAAGTGGGAATGGATTTACATCAGTCAGGGGAAAAAGTATGGTTGCCACACCACGCTGTAATAAGACTGGACAAAAGAACAACAAAAACCAGAGTTGTGTTTAATGCATCGGACCGTAGCGCCAATGGTGTGTCTCTAAATGATACTCTTCTGGTCAGACCTACTTTGCAACCAAAATTGCGACATATCATTATGCGATGACGGTTACACCCGATATTTCTCACTGCCGACATTGTTAAAATGTACTGACAAGTCAAGGTCGCTGCAAAGCACGTTAAATATCAAAGAATAATTTGGCGTGATAATCCCACTTCAGAAATAAAAGATTATAGACTTTTAAGATTAACTTTTGGTATGTCTTGCGCACCGTACTTAGCGGTTAAAGTTTTGCAGCAAGATGCTATAGACGAAGGGCATAATTATCCATTAGCTGCAGGTAAAGTCAAAACAGACTTTTACGTAGATGATGATGTCAATCTAAAACAGAAGCAATTACAGTGTTTGAGTATATGAGTTCATTAATGGATAAAGGTGGTTTCAAGTTACAGAAGTGGTCTAGCAATAAAGAGGAGTTGTTTACATCATTTAAGGAAGATGTCGTTCATATCGAAGCCGTTTCGGATCTTACTGCGGAAGGATTTTTGGCTGCCTTTAAACGTTTCGTTGCTCGAACTACTATTTAATTTTATTGAGGCATCACGAGAAATCATGCGGTTATTTACAAAAGAACGGTCTTCAATTTTGAATGAAATTTCTTCTTCATTAGCTAATAACGGAACCGAATGGCATTTTATTCCGCCTCATGCTCCCAATTTTGGAGGGTTATGGGAAACAGGGATTAAAAGTATAAAACATCATCTCAGCAGAGTAATAGCGATTCCACTCTTACTTACGAGGAATTGGCTACGGTGCTAGCTCAAATCGAGGCCTGCCTCAACTTCCGGCCGTTAACTATGGTAAGTTCAAGCCCAGACGACAGTATTCCATTAACAGCAGGCCATTTTTTAATAGGTGAACCTTTGCTAACTGCTTCTGATAATAACTTCGAACATCTTTCGATAGGCAACTTACGCCGTTGGCAATTGACACAACGAATACTCCAAACCTTTTGGAAGAGATGGTCCACTGAATATCTCACCCATTTCTTCCAAAGGCATAAGTGGAACACCACAACTTCAGGTCTGAAAGTAGGTGATATTGTTCTGGTACGGAAGGACAATTTACCACCCGCTAAATGGCTTTATGGCAAGATAGTGGAAGTTCATCCTGGTAGGGACAATCTTACACGGGTAGTAACATTACGTTGTAAGGATTCTTTAATACAACGTCCAACTTCGTAGCTTTGTCCTTTACCAATAACAGATAATGTTGAATAACATAAATTAAATTGTTTAGTTCAATTTTATATTGTTCAATTAAAATATATGTACCTTGTCATGTTATACCTTATATTCTTCTTTTATCAGTAAATTTTCATGTTTGAATCGTTAGAAATAATTCTTGAATATGGGAATTCGGCATCGCTTTGTTTTGTGAATTTTCACTTTGTGCATAATAATATTTTTGTTTTAAATAGTAATGTAATGCTTGAAGCATATAGGTATTTCTTTCATATTTTATTTGTATTAATTCAATTCAAAGTTAATTCAGTTTAGTTGCCCAAATAGTGTAAATATGCGACTTTTATACAAATTGAAGGACGATTTAGTCCTTGGTGGGCGGTATGTTTAAGATCTTAAACAAACATGCTATAATTGTATCTTGTAATCAGCAATCTAGATGTCGCTACACATTTTTATATCACGATATGGTTCGACTATTGAAAATGCATATAGGGTTTAATAATTATACTGAATAAATTGACTGTACGTTCCGGGACATTGAGTTTTCATTGCTCCTTGGCTTTGTTTACCTAACAATCATCTTTAAAATTAATTTTGAGATTATTAGGGACTATTTGTTTTAAAATGCGCAACTGAAGTGAGTATATTCGATCTAGATATGTTTTATAGGTTCTCCCATAGCTTGACAAGCCATACTGTATAACAGATTCAGCTAAGGATTTATAGAGCATCAAAGAGGTTTTGTAAGGTATTTTGTGTTTGATTAATGTAAATTTTGCTAATATCCCTCTTAATATATCACAAGCACGATTTACATGCTCTTTCCAGTTTAGCCGATCGTCAATTATTAGGCCAAGATATGTGTGCTTATTTACAATTTCTATGGCATCGCAATTACAGGGTGTCGAATTATCTGTGTTGTGTGTGCAGTGATGTGTGTGCGCTATTAGTTTAGGTATAAAAGAACTTCTGTTGTGGCTTGTGCTTATATACATAAGTTTAGTTTTGGCAGCATTGAGTACTAAACCGACGTCGTGTGACCACTTCGTCAGTATGTCAAACTCTTTTTTGAAGTTTCATTAGTACCTCCTGTATACTACGTCCAGCAACTACTAAACAGGTATCATCTGCAAACTGATAGATCACACACTGCTTAATTAAATTAGAAATATTGTTTACGTAGGTGAGAAAGTGTAAAGGTCCAAGAACTGAGCCCTGTGCTGTGCCTTCCGTTACCTGGACTGGGAAACTAAGAGCATCACCAATTTTTACTCGATAAGATCTTTCATGGAGATAATTTTCACACCACGCTCTAATTCCGCTATCATTTAAACTTTGAATTAATTTGTTGCGTGTTAGCATATCAAAAGGTTTGCTATAATCAATAAAAGCGACTGGAATGTGCTCCTTAGAGTCAATGTGCGTGTACAAACTATCTGTGAATGCAGATAGTAGTTGTGAGGTATTCTTTTGAGGTTGGAAATCTAATGTTTGCTAGTTAATATATTATTACTTTCATAAAACCTATGGATTTGTGCGCTTATATATTTTTTGACTATTTTGTCTATGGTAGGTAATAATATCGTTATTGGTCTATAATTCTCACACTCAGTCCCACTACCTTTTTTGTGTATTGGTCGAACGATTCCATTTTCAGCAAGGGAGGATATTTACCTGTAATAGCGCTTGCATTTATTAATTTGGCAATAACTGTTTTGATTTTTCCACACTGCAACTTTATATGGCTCTTATGCTATCAGCCCCAGGGGCTTTGTTACTGCTTATTGATTTAATTATATTTTCCACAGCTTTAGAATCGGCAGGCATAAATCGCATGGTTACATTTGCCGAAGATTCATAGATTGTTTGTCAAGCAATAATTCCGAATATTTCGGAATTATTTGTTTCACACTATTGTTGATTTTTGTTGATTGTTGTACGTTGTTCGCAATGTCTTTACTAGTGCAGCCATTACCACCGAAAGAATTATGAAGTGCATCATCAATTGAAGACTTAATCTTGCCCGTAAGCCTATTCAAAATCTCCCAAAGATTTTTAGATTTTTGTTTATTGGAAATAATTTCAGATTTCGTATTTTTATTTTTAGATTTGTTAATTAGCTTATTTGCGTAGTTTCTAGCCTTATTATATTGTAGTTTAACTACTGAATTAGTAATGTTTTATCTATATTAAAAATAACTCGTCCCTATACTCACTCATACATGCTCTAATAATTTGCTTATTTATCCAGTTATTATTTTTTTGTATTATTTGTTTTAATTTTTACTGTGTAAGCCAAATTTCTATAGCAATCCATGAAATTTGTGTATAAAAATTGTACATATTAATTGGGCATGTCATATTACACGTAGACTTCCAATTTTTTTCTAATAATGTAAATAGCTTTTGGTTATTAACGCAAGTTTTATATTTTGAGACAGCCTGTGTATGTGCTCCAAGACAAGCCAGTATTATAGTCCGATGATCGGCTAGCGTTGTTTCGACTGCTGCAGTGTATAGGTTTTGTGTGCGGGATCGAACGTAAATATGATCTATACATGATTTACTTAGTTTTTTATTACATAAGTCGATTCTAGTATGTGCTGTAATCCTACATAGAAGGCCCAAACTACGCAGCATATTATTGTATTTATGTGTTATTGGGTTGTCTGATTTCAGGTTTATGTTAATGTCCCTAGTAAGTATAAATCAATAGATTTTGAGCATTTTTGATAGTATTTTGGAGTTCGTCGATAAAGTGATTTTTGCTACAACTCGGGGGACGGTAAATTGCACAAATGTTCGCAGTATAGTCAAAATGAGTGGTGATATTTAGTAAAATGTTTTCAAAATGTGTAGTTTTTGTTGTTATTATGTTACATTTATGTTTGTTACTACGTATATGATGATACCATCACCCTTTCTTGTCTTTCTTAGGGCTGTGATTTGATGATTAGGGCAATTGGTAACCATTTATATGATATAGGCAACTAATACTATCCGTTATGTTAGCCTCAGTTAGAATAATGACGTCTATGTTTTTATTTGCAGTAAGTGTACATTGTTGTGAAGTTTTTTACGATTGACCTTATGTTAATATGAATACATAATAAGTGTATATGCATATTAGGAATATTACACTAGAAATTACACGTCATTAAAAAAGTTAAGTAAGAGCCTATATGCAAATAGCTGGACAGAGGTAAACTCCCATTTCTGAAACTAAAAAATTATGAAGCAAAAATTTCAATTTAGTTAAGTTTTAGTCGTTAAAGTGAATATAAGTAATATTACCTATCATTTTAATTAGATTTTTGGTCCAAAATAACCTTATAATGCAGTGAACCCAATGTTGTGTTCATTGTACTTTTATTCATTCTATAGAAAAATTGGTAGAGAGAGAAACGTAGTAGAGACACGTTGCCGCTTTATTATGCTTGTGGAACAAATGGATAGCAGGACCACTCTCTCACAGAATACCGTTACAAAATAGTACCTTAATGCAGTATGTTTCGTATAGTTTGTGTAGAGAATCGGAGACCCTTTTTACTACGCGGCTTCCATCTTAGACCTCAAGGGTGAACATATAACTGCATTTTGATACTTAATTGAGAATAAATGTAGAAGTTTATGGACTACAGCATCCAATTCTCATCAAATGGACTCTGTGCTCGTTTGTGATCCTTATTTTATAAAAAAAATTGTATGGTCACGACGCTAGGCAGGTAGGATAATAAGCGCAAGTAGATAATTTCTTCCTGTTTGGAATGCAACTTTGTCACAAGACTGCAGTATTTGTTCTTCAAAATTATTTATCGTATTATAATATTACAAGACATGAAAATTATTTTTAAGGAAATAATATATTTACTTTCTCACGGCTGCACTCTAACCTTAACATTATGAGACTATATTTCAATTATGCATTTTCAAAATCCAAATACCAAACATCTGGTTTAAATGTAAAAAATATATATTTTCAGCACTATAATATTTGTAAATAAATTACTAATTTCTCTACATCACTAATTCCTCTTAATAAATTGTAGCGGATAGAGGCACGAAATGTTTTAGCGTAAGTTGACCGTTGAGTAGTATTTAACCAACCATTACTTGGGTCATATGTTTCTTTTATTTATTATAACCGTACCGCAAACATCACAAGGAGATTCTACCAGTAATTGAACCTCGAATATTTTGATAATTCTGATTTAAAAGAAAACTTTTTCAACGAGGTAGCGCCATGCTACAGCTATATTGTTACGATCTTAGGGTTCGTGACAGTAAAAAAACTGCTGATTGAATTACGAAAATTGATACTTTTATTACTGAACACTAAATACAACTTAAACACACTTATAATAAATCCCAATTCGTAGTTATATCGCTTCGAAGTATTCGCTTGAATCACCAATTCAATACTGACCCGGGTCGCGATCTAAACCGGCCTTATATTGGCTTTTTCCACTGAAACATCTAGAATTTTCAAGCACATACCGGTTCCGATCGTTATGTGCTCGAAAACTTAAACTTAAACCGTTATACCATTCAATCAGATTGCTGCTCGATAACTCGGCAAGTATCCTGGAATATTTGAGACTCATAATTCCTTCCTTGATCGCTGTGAATCTCCAAAGGTACTCCAAAATGACAGGAGACTGCATGAACTTATTTATCTGCAATTTTTGAAACTTTTTGATTCGGAATGGCGAAAACTTCTGGCCACTTAGTGAAGTAATCCATCACAACCACGAAATACTTGTTAACTTTCCGGAAACGGCCCCGCCACGTCAATGGCTATTTTTTCCTATGGTGCACCAACATTGTACAACTTGTACTTACTTGTACAATGCACCTCTACTATAAGTCTGAGCTCCCTTTACTGACACTGCAACAACAACTGACTGACTAAAAATCTTGTACATTTGCGACACCAGTCCTCGACATTGCCTTGACAGTGGACCCAGTAAAACCGTTCTCGGATCTTAAGTAAAGTGTGTTTAACTCCTAAATAGCCTCCGGAACAACCACTTTGGTACATTTGTAGAACCTCCGGTACTTTAGCTTTAGGGACACCATTTGCAAATGACAGCTGTCTCCTCAACCATTTTCCTATTTACGGCACACAACTCCACAGGACAGCGGATCAGCAAGCTGTCCCATTGGGCCCAATAGCTTTTCGTAGTCGAACTCATCGCTGAGACCTTGCTCCACTTGGGCTTAGGAGCACTGGCCTTTATCCATTCCGAAATTGGCAAATTGGCTGTCCAAATCTTCCCGCTGTGCATGTCGTAGGCTGTCCTTCCACTTGATGGTGAGGTGGTCTGTCTTGAGCATCCTCATTGTCACCACTTACTTACCTTCTTGTCTAGTACAATGCTTGCATTCTTCAGGACAGGGTCTTCTTGACAATACATCTGCGTTGCCATGAGATATCCCGTTGCGATGTTCGATCACAAAGTCATATTCCTGCAGTAGTTCAAATTCATCTCGAAACTTGTCTCTCTGGATTTTTGAACTGCAATAGCCATTTAAATGTAGCATGGTCTATGTCTCCTTTCTTTCTCTCCTCTCGAATGGAATAACAAAGGTATTCCATGATATTTTAATAGTGGTTGCGACCTAAAGTTTTTTCACTGGTTTTACCTGTCATATATTAATTTTAAGCTCACTGAACCACTTCGTCCGTTAAAGTTTACCTAACAAATTATATTAATAATACAAAATTAAATTTAATTTAATTGCACGGTTTTATTGAAGATAGTGATTGCGTCGAGTAATTTATATTATGTAGACCCTCAAGATGTATAAAAAAAGACTTATTTGGATATATCTTAATTTCGAAATGATGTTTGACCAAAGAAGCAACTTTGTTGCTTTAAATGATCCTAATTTTTCGGGGATTGTATCTCGTTTAATTTAACTTTTTAGTTTACGACGTTTCCGGTGCTTTGAAGCACCCATGATCACGTGGGGGACTGAGGTGTTTGACGTCCTTTATTTTTTGAAAATAAATTTTGTTAATTATCATCATCACGGTCATTACAGCCGTTCACAAGTCCACTGCTGAACATGGGCCACAAAGCACGGTCCTGAACCACCTGCATACATCGACTTCCTGCATGTTTTACCAGGTCGTCACTCCATCTAGTGGTGGGATGCCTTACACTACGCCTACCAGTACGAGGCTGCCGCTCGAGAACCTTTTTTCTTTATTAGAATATTTTAATTTAATCCGTAAAAATGTGTTTCATTTAATGTGTAGAGCTCGTGTAAATATAAGAAATCAACTTTGTAGCTGCTTGAGCATAACTTTGAATATATTTCCGATCGTTATGTGTGCATAAGTCAGTAGTTTATGCACAGGTCTACCTTTCTTATTAGTTTGTGATAACCACAAAACCTCAAAACATTTCATTATTCTGAGCATTAAACAACTTAACCAAAGAGTACCTATATAATATCTTCGTTTTAAACTCAACATTGGCACTACTTGTTGACAGCTGTTTTCGTCAAGAAGTTCAAGTCGCCTCTGATGACTGGAGAGGCTGACCGAGATTAGCCATCTTGTGAAATAATTGTGTGAGCAGACTACTTCAAATTGCCCAAGGGCAAGATCCAGATATTTTTTTCGCTTATCTGTTTCGGCTTTACACACGGACTTTATGTACGGAATGGTGTCCATGCACACATACATTTATGACAGCCCATAAAAGTTCACCGGACATAGGCCTCATCCGTATATTGCCTAATAGCGGGGAGTTCGCCATAGTCGACACGCTTGGCGGTCAGGTTGTTTATTATTTTGAGTTGTTATCAGGAAGATGCTGCTGCCCATCACCTGTTTCAATTTCCCTCTGTCGCTTCTTACAACACCCACAGGACGATATGCGGTAGTGGATATTCCTATACCGCCACTACACGGTTTGGTAATGGAATGGCAATGTCGACCAAAAATATCCTTGACCGTGCTCTGTCTGTCAGCATAATATCACGTACATTTGCAAGAATGACCCTGTCTGTGATGATGGCCCCGTCCCAGTAGGAATGGTCATGTCGAGAACGATTCCGGCAAGTACTTATAATAAGGCAGTTTTCACTGGCCAATAAGGCCAATCCACGAGATCGTATATTGCTCCTGGTGTAGAATCCGGGCTTCAAAGTTGTGTCTACGCAAGTATTCAGAGTTAAAAAAGCACCAAACAATCCGAGATGATATGCTTAAGTGATTCACCGGGATGGCGACAAACTCAACAAATGTCAACGGTGCCGTGAAAATGTTATATACAAAGCTGCTGTTAATAACGTTCTTGATTCAATCTCACGAATTGGAACGCTATCAAAAATAATTCGCGACTGTGACAATGTAGTCAACATTGTTTGCCACAAAGCTACAATTCAATTAAGATGGATCAAATGACTGGAGCTATCAATCAATCTAACTAATAAAATACCTTTTCCTTAGAATTTGTTGCTGGACTTTATTAGATTCAAAGTGATCTGGGAGTATCAATTACAGTTTCCCCTTTAGTGGTAATTTTGTCGTAAAATTACTTTTACTGGACAATGACGCTAATTAAGAACGTAGATATAAAAACATCTTATTCCTCCTTCTGGCGCAGTGGTTTAGCATTTAGTTGCGGCGTTGAGTGCCGCGGGTTCGAATCGCGCAAGGAAGAAGTATTTGTATAGGTTATAATTATCCTAGGTCGGGATGTTTGGCATTGTTTGTGTCCGTAAACTGCCATCACGATAGCGGAGAAAATCCAAAAAAATAAATCAATCATGTACTACACTAGGACCACGTCAATTAATCTCCATACGAAAAGCCCTAGACATATGTTTATGGAATTTTGCTTATTGATACGTATAATTTACTTGTCAGTGAGGAGGTGGTAGTGAAACAGTGACGGCGTGGCGGCATCATTTAAATTTAGTTTGAAATTTCGCTATATTTAACATTTTAATGACGTTTCATAAATCCTGTGTTGTGAAATGTGAAAATAAAGGAAGTGAAATGATACCAATATACACAAATTTATACAATCAGACCAAAAACTCGGACTCGGAAAGTGTCTTTGTATTAGAAAGTAGAAAAAGATTAATGTAAGGTAAGAATTTGTAATAATGGTAAATTTGTCCTAAAAAACGAAATAAAAATGCGTCGTTTGTAATAACGAAGTACGGCTGAGTTCGCTGAACTGAACAGTCACAATTCGTATTACATGAGATTAACCTATGTTAGTGTACCTAGTGAGAACGTTTCATACTATCGACATTATTTTTAATGACGGTTATTATTGTGCATACAATCGGTGAAATTTGTTCCGTTATTTTTTTTAGACGATGAACATAAACTTATCATTGGTTCTGAGAACTTTGTTCCTCCCCAGTCGGCTCACAGAATACCAGCGTAATGCTGCAGTGTTTTGTATGGTGAGTGAGAGAACCGGAGACTCTTTTTACTGGAAACGAAGCATTCTATCTTAGTCCTCGCGGGTGACAACATCTGCATTTTGAATTGTAATCGAGGATCGATGTAGATGTCTATGAGTCACAGCAACCACTTACCATCAGGTGGACTGTGCGCTCGTTTGGCACCATATCCTAAAAAATCAATATCTAAATATTTGGAAAAATAATATGAACTGTTTGTAATAAAATAAGCGCTAGCTTGTTCAACAATGCTTTTTGAAGGTGAGTTTCGACACACAATGTTAATTTACCGACAATATACTATATCCTTCCCCTTTTATAATGAACACAAGTACCAAAGTGTTTTATAAAAAAGATGCTATCTATAGAAAGTCTAAAAAAAGACGCTATCTATAAAAATAAATCCATATATTAGATATAAACTCATACAAACATTAATAAATCTATCATAATAACGAAGTCACCTAGCCGTAACATAACACATTTTATATTGTATTTTTTTCACTTCTTTGTTTTGTGATTTATTTTGCTTAACAGTAAACATAAAAACAATCGAAATCAGGTCAATATCTACAGAATACAGACTTAAAAATATACACTTACTATGCAGAAATTAGTTATATAATAATAACTTTTATACAAAATATATATTATACTTTTTCTTTCATCGATTCTTTCATCTTAGCTATAAGTCGTGATTTTGACCTAGTTAACGGAGGATTAATATACAGGTTATGACCGCCAGTATTCGTTTTATTATTTGTAGAAAACAAATTGCCAAACTGTTCTATATTTGAAGCTACGGCCTTGGATGTTACCTCGGTTGCCTGTGTTACTTGCACTCGCATTTCAGGCGGCAGGGTGCGTTACATCGTTGTTTGCATATCGTACTATCAAGTAACGACGATTGCGCCTCCGCAGTCGCCGTCCGCACGGATCCCGTACTATGAACGATCTTGGTTCCTCCTACGGTCCTAAAATAGAAACCGGTTTTCTACTTCCGTTATCTTGAATAAAACTGCCATTATTTACGGATTTTATCGCGTTTAATATCTTTAATTTATTTTTATTTTATCCCGACGTTTCGGGTGCTCACCCATGGTCACGGGGGGACTGGATGTTTGACGTCCCAATGTCATAGTTAGTCCGGCTACCTTCAGTTTTTTAATATTAATTTTTTAAAATTTTTTAAAATTTTTTAAAATTTTTTAAAATTAATATTAAAAAACTGAAGGTAGCCGGACTAACTATGACATTGGGACGTCAAACATCTCAGTCCCCCCCCCGTGACCATGGGCGCTGTAAAGCACCCGAAACGTCGGGATAATAATAAAAATAAATTAAAGATATTAAACGCGATAAAATCCGTAAATAATAGTTTTATTCAATGTGTAGTGTTCGCGTAAATTTAAGAAATCATTATGTGAACCAGTACGGACTGGTAATAGCAAATAAAATTCGCCGATTAGAAGATCTTAAAACCAAGCGCGCAAGATATATAACATCTTTAAATTTCTTGAAGAGATGCAGAGACCATAATCTCATTCCTACGTGTGTCAAAATATCAACAAAGAAGGACATTCGAGGAAGCGCTAAGATCTTAAATCAGGCAAGTAAAAAGTTGTTACGGACGGTGATTCAGCAGAAACGGTTCGATTTACATTTCATAAACAACACCATAGACAATTTGTCCAGTGAACTAAAGACAATTTTAACGACATTTGATTTTAATAATTGCATCGAAACTTTAAACAAACGAGAAACATCAAAATACAATGAATGCAAAAATAAACAAATAGAAAAATACCAAAAATTAACGATCAAATCAAATGCCAAACATCCAAGTCAACGCCAGAACAATAAACAACCGTTGACCATAGACACAAACTATAAACAACGCACTGTCTGTAATTTGTCAAAACATACACTGGACGAACCGACAATGAAAGTATTAGCGAAGGGAATGAACTTCGCATTAACTCCGCGAAAAAATCCCGTACGAAGAAATTATCTGCAGTGTTGAGGATTGTCTGTTTAAGAATAATATCGGTAAGGAAGATTTGGAGGCCATACGTCAAGATATTTCGTCCTTGTTACGTCGCAGTTCAGTGCCGAAACCAAACCTTCCCAAAGACGAATTTACAGCGCTAAATAACTTACGGAACAGACCAGAACTCACGATTCTCCGCGCGGATAAAGGAAATGCTACGGTAGTAATGGACACGTCGGAATACAATTTTAAAATACAACAACTTTTATCGGACGAAAGTACATATAAAAAGGTCAAAACAGACCCTACAACTAACACGCTTAAAACAACTAGCGATTTAATAAAGAAATACTCCGAAAAATTAAATCTCGACGTGAATTCGCTAATACCATCATGTGCCAAACCACCGAGGTTGTATGGGTTACCGAAGATACACAAACCAAACGCTCCACTACGTCCCATAGTGAGCCAGATCGATTCACCAACTTATAAGCTGGCACAATACTTAGCAAAAATACTATCACCACTGAGAGGACATACCAGAGCACACACAAAGGATTCATACCATTTTGTGAGTGAGATAAAAGACCTACATCTCGCTAACAATGAAACTATGGTCAGTTTTGATGTTCAGTCACTATTTACATGCCTACCTATTGTGGACTGCATCTCAATTGTAACTAGGAAGCTAGAAGAAAATAACATGCCTCAAGAATATGCAATACTACTTGAACATTGCCTCACATCTGGCTATCTATTGTGGAAGGAGGAGTTCTACAAGCAAGTAGATGGTGTGGCGATGGGCTCACCTGTGTCTCCCATAGTCGCCGACATATTCATGGAGGACTTTGAGGAGAAAGCCCTTCTTACTGCTCCTGTAAATCCAAGGTTCTACAAGCGGTACGTAGACGACACTTTCACAATTTTACCATCTGACAAAGTAACTGCATTTTTAGACCACCTTAACTCCATAAACTCTAAAATACAATTCACAATGGAGTTAGAGGCAAATAATTCTTTAGCTTTCCTAGATGTTTTAGTCATCCGAAATCCTGATAACACTATTGGTCACACTGTGTATAGGAAAAAGACCCATACCAACCGATATCTAAATGGTGAATCTCACCATCATCCTTCACAGTTAGCTACCGTGGGTAAATCTTTGTTTCAGAGAGCACGAGGGATCTGTGACAGAAAACACCTGGCCGCGGAGCTTCAGCACGTCAAGCAAGTATTGCAAGACAACAAGCTTCGGGTCCCGCGCCTACGTCACAGTGAACAAGTGAAGCCGGCAACAGTCGAGCGCGCACCTGCTCTACTACCATATGTTGGAGGAGTCACGGACAAGATTGGCTACATCTTGAAGCGAGCGTCCATTAAGACATACTACAAGCCGCTGAAGAAGATTAGTCAATTTTTACCATCCATCAAATGTAATATTCCTCTACAAGATGCAGGTGTGTACAAGCTAGATTGTGAATGTGGTCTCTCTTACATAGGTCAAACAAAGAGATCTATAAAAACCCGCGTGAAGGAACATATAGCTGATGTGAAGCACCGACGCTCCGGGAAGTCTGCAGTCTGCGAACATGTTCAAGATCGTCCCCACCATTACATTAGATTTGATAAACCACAAATTCTCGCAAAAGAACACCGATTCCTACCAAGGATGATACGCGAGGCTATTGAAATTAAAAAACATCCAAATTTCAATAGAGAAGATGGTTGGGTGCTACCATCTGCTTGGGATCCTATAATCAACAAAATTAAACCCAAACCCAAGCATACCACTGCAAGACTTCATGATACTATAAGCTCGTTTTGCGTAAATCGGACCAAAAATTAATATTAAAAAACTGAAGGTAGCCGGACTAACTATGACATTGGGACGTCAAACATCTCAGTCCCCCCCGTGACCATGGGCGCTGTAAAGCACCCGAAACGTCGGGATAATAATAAAAATAAATTAAAGATATTAAACGCGATAAAATCCGTAAATAATAGTTTTATTCAATGTGTAGTGTTCGCGTAAATTTAAGAAAAAAAAATACTTACGTTATCAATTAAAACTGCCCTATTTCCTGGTAATAAAGTCTGGAACGATTTGGCCGTCTTATCATAATGTAATTTATTATATTTTCTATGTTGCATTAACGTTTTATATTATATTTTTATATCACTTCGTTGTTTTATGATTTATTTTGCTTCACCAAACAACGAACATGTCGTTTAATTAAAGGTACAAAATAATGGTAAACATAAAAACAAACTAAATTTGGTCAATATCTACAGTTTTATATCGACTGTCTAATTTATTTTCAACACCGCTGCCACCAATAAATAATGTAATAAAATAAACCTTAGATGGTTCAACACTGTTTTTTATTATTTTTTGAAGGTGAGTCTTGACACACACGACGCCCTGACTGCCACTGCAGAACTCCTAAAGGTGATAATTCTAACACTCACATTCGCACACCTAACTCTGAGCTGAATTTAAATGTCCCCGTCCATCGAAACACGAAGCCATATAACTATCGATGAGAGCCAGAAGCCCACGTTATAGTCAATAAATGGCAACCTTCTCTAGCTTTCATCAAAAATTCATCTTACGAGGGAAGAAATTACTGAAATAAAGGGCGTTGTGCAAACAGTCTCACAACGTCTCTTGGCTTGTACCTCGAGACTGGACTCATTGGAAACACATATGTCATAAGCCGAATAGAAACTTCGGGTGTTGGATAAAAAGGAATCTGAAATAGACTCTCTTTTCCCTTAATTAGGCGCATGAGGAAAATTACACAATTAGTCGCATGGGGTCTCTTGTGACCCCAAATAAATAGTCGATAACAGATCTTAAAAATAAGTAAAACAAAGTATGTTCTATCAAAAATATTAATTTTTTTTATTAAAAGCATCTCAATCAATATATATATATATATATATATATATATATATATATATATATATATAATCATCCTTTCACGGTAAATGTTGATCCAGTGAGAAGTTAGAACAATTGTTGATCCACCTATTTGACGTGTTTACTCAGCTCCTCGTCGCACAAACTGATATACTTGGATCCATTCTTGATGCGCGTGTGATGTCGGTGGATCTGCACTAACAGGATTTCAATATACTCGTCAGCGATTTGACCAACATTTGTTGATCTATCAACGATCGAACAAATCATACTGAATATGATTTTTTAGATCTAGAGTATATTTAATTTATATGCGACATTTACTTAGACTAAGTGGATCCGGAGCCATAATTGACGAACAAGTGCTCGAACACTAAGCGGCAACGTCGCGTTCTGTGACAGAGAACCAAGTAGGCTACTTCGTTATAGTAATAAGGTAAGAAAATACGTTATCTGTTGATTTTGTGGATCAAACTTTGGCAGGTTTTATTGTGGAAAGACGTTTGTTCGAGTTTTTGTTATCGTGTGAGTGAATTTGTGTTATTTTATTCATTTGTTATAGATCAATTAGAATTTGATGGATAGTACTTTATTACAAATTAATTTGTCACTCGAGTGTGTGTGTGTGTGTGTGTAAGGGGGTGGGGGTGCATTTAGTGCGCGCGCGTGTGTTTGTGTGTGTGTGTGTGTGTGTGTGTGTGAATTTATGCGAGTTTGTGTGTGCGCGTGCGTGTGGGTGTATGTGCGTTCATGTGTGTTCATGTGAACGCATGTGCGTGCGCGTGTGCGCGAGTGTATGTGCGTGTGTGAACTGTTGTGTTTTTTTAGTACGTCTGTGTGTGTTAGTTTTTTTAGTACGTATGTGTATGTTAATATGTGTGCGCGCGTGCGCGTGCGCGTGCGCGTATGTATGTGTGTGTGTGTGTGTGTGTGTTTGTGCGTGTGTTAACTGTTGTTCGTGAGTGTGTGTGTGCGGTTGTGCGTGTGTTTGCTTTTTGTGTGTGGGTACGAGTGTGTGAATGTGTGCGTGCGCGTGTCCACTATTGTTTTGTGCTGTGTGTGTGTGTGTGTGTGTGCTTGTGCGTGTATGTGTGTTCGTTCGTGCGCGCGCGGGTGTGTGAGTATATGTGCGGGAGTGTGTGTGTGCGAGCGCGCGCGCGTATGTATATGTGTGTGCGCGCGCGCGTGAATGTATGTCTGCGCACGCGTGTGTTTGTATGTGTGTGTGTGTGTGTGTGTTTGTTTGTGTGTGTGTGTGTATGTGTGTGTGTAGGTGTGCATGTGTGTGTGTCTGTATGTATGTGAGTGCGCGAGAGCGGACGTGTGTGTATGCGCGTGCGTGTGCGTGCGTGCGGGTGTGTGTGCGTGCGTGCGTGTTCGTCTGAGTACGTGTTTGTGTGTGTATATGTGTGTGTGTGCGCGCCCAGGAAACGGAGGCGGAGAATGGAAACGTGGTGGAGGCGGAGGTGAATGCAGCGTAGTATGTGGTGAAGGCGGAGGAGAGGTATTTGTGGTGAAGTTGGAGATAGTGGAAATGGGGAATTGTGTTGAAGGCGGAAATAATAGTGACGGCGCGTGGTGGTGGCGGCGGAGGGAGCGGAGTTTATTGTTGAGGAGGATGGAACAGAGTTTATGGTGGAAGCGAAGGTATCGGAGGTGGAGAACGAAGGCTTAGAGAGGGGGTGCGGTGGTAGATGTGGAGGCGTAGGTGGCAGAGGTGGTGGTGGGTGCACGTGCAGTAAAGTGGGTACCGTAAAGATGTTACTACGAGGTTATCCATTTTTCCGAATATCAGCTTGGATACTTATTGGTACTAGAGACAAAGTGAAAAGAACTTTTGTTTTGTAACGGTTTCAACGTAACTAACAAAACAAACCCAAACTCGGCATACCTAGTTCTACTAGTCCAGGTGTTACAGTGTTAGTTACCGAAGTACACCTTCAGGTCACTTCAGCAAGTCCGGAGGTAAGGACTCATCATAACTAACAAAACGAGCCCAAACTCAGCACACCCAATTCTACTAGTCCAGGAGTTCCACTAGTAATCCCGAATTACATTTTGAGGTCACTCCATCAAGACCGGAGGTAAGGTCTCATGATAATATCTCATGTAATAGTTCGATTCTATACCTATAAATTTTGTAAACGCGTCCTTAAAAATCTTGATTATGAAGATGTAGAAAACATGTTAACTGGTTTATAGTAAACACACACACACACACACACACACACACACACACACACACACACACACACACACACACACAAACACGCAAGCGTGCGCAAACATGCACACATGCGCACACGCACAAACGCATAAACACACTCACACACGCACACTGCCGCACATACACGCACACACACAAATACAACAGTGCACACATGAATACACGCACACCCATTCACACACACACACATACGCGCGTACACATACGCACACGCGCACATATGCACACACAAACACACACACACACACACACACACACATACACAAACACATGTGCGCGCGCGCGCGTAAACGCAAGCAGACAACCACACAAACACACGCACACTGCCGCATACACACGTAATCAAAAAAACACAACAGTGCACACACGTACACATACACACACACACACACGCACGCGCATGCGTTCACACGAACACACATGAATGTACATACACCCAAACGCACGCGCACACCCACGTGCGCAAGCACACACACACTAACGCAAGCGCGCGCACACACACACACACACACACACACACACACATGCGCGCGCGCGCACGCACGCAAACACGCACTCAGACGAATACCTTATGTCGCCGTTGCCACCACTTCCGCCACAATAAGGGGCGTTGTCGAGTAATTCGTTAAAAAAAAGTCGTTTATTTCGACCACAAGGATCATAGATGTTAGTAATAATACAAATCTTAAAACTAATTTTAGTAAAACTTAAAATTATTTACCTAATTTTAAAACTATATATAAGACAGGCCTGATTAGTCAACACGTGCACCATATGACAATGGTTCAGGTACCGACCTCAAACCTGTCAGAAAACGCCCTCAGGATACCATTGGAACTGGCCCGCACCCTGCGAACCAGGGATATGCAACGTTTACGCATGGTGGTGTAGAAACAATCCACACGTGCATCCGCGAACATACGCGACGCATTACAATAACGAGGCAGACCCAACAGCACCCTGAATGCATTATTGTATTGAACACGCAATTAATCTGTAGCTTGTACCGGCAAAGATACGAAACGGCAACGTCGCGGCTGCATTCAGCCAATCCGATCGTTTATCTTATCGTTTGCTGTGCTCTGGTTGGCTCATTTAAATCGGATCAACATTTTCCGTAACCATAGCAAGGTGGATTTTTATATCGGATCAATTTCGGCCAACGCTACCCAAAAGTCTCGTGAGTGCAGATTTTGATCCGGTCGGAGCCACATTAGTTACCAGAGATGCATATTGGATCAACAAAAGGCGCCGGATCAACATGCGTTTTCGGATCAACAAAGTGCTCGCGTGAAGTCGCGTTTGATCAACATTTACCGTAAAGAGATCTATATATATATATATATATATATATATATATATATATATATATATATATATATATATATATATATATATATCCGTTAGTTAGTTTAGTTTGTTTTTGCCACATTTGTTGCTATAGGTACACTGTTTAATTTGATGTTTCTGGTGACCTTCTAAAAGTGCTACTGCTAACTTCTAAGAAATACGTAAGTGTGTTAATCTTATTAGTATTCAGCATTACTAATGGCATTAGCAGATCCAGCAATATGTTGCTTATAGTTGGACATGTCCGTCAGCCATTGCAGTATCTCGCTTTCGTAATTCATCTCAAATCTGCATACTGAAAAAATTTTTTTAATAAAAATGAAGACAAAAATACCTAAATTAAATATGCATCATAATAGTACCCAAATGCTAATAAAACAAATAAGAATATACAAATGCAAACTAAGTAAAAACACAAAAATTAAAACTTACCATCGCCAAAAAATGTTACTTAAGTGCGACCACTTAAGTAACATTTTTTGTGGTCAGCTAAAGAGAGTAGCGACATGTGCATACAGGTGGATGTTCTGGCCACAGCTGATTTTTGTACCCTGCGGGGAGTTGGGAAGCTAGAAAGAACGCAAGTGCGCTTCAAATATTCTAACATATTTTTTTCAATTAGAAATCATCTTCTTTTATATAGAATAAATGAGACAAACGAACACACGGTCCACCTGGTAGTAAATGGATGCAGTGGACGCAGATGCATTGGCACCCCTCAGGACTAAGATGGAATGCCTCGTTTCCAGTAAAAATAGGTCTCCGGATCTCTACACTCACCATACAAAACACAGCAGTATTAAGCTGCTATTTTACGCTGGTTTTCTGCGTGGTCTTTCCCAGTTGAGCCGACCATAAGCCTAATTAAGTGTTCATTTCAATCCTCCAGGAACAATTCAACACCCAGTCACAATGCTCGCTTCGAAACGAAATGGAGATCATGGGCATCAACAAAAATGTCAATGAGAACCTGCAACACATTATGCTCGTTACGGCTTCTAATGTCAGCATCACCCAAGTTAACGGCGACGTTGATTTCGCTATTCGTTCAGGATGTCGACGAGACTGAATCAACCATAAGAGTCAATTTAGAGGACGCCGATCTGTCATAGTTCATTTTCTAAGAAAAGACAAGCGAGATCATTTTTTTAAGGGCGACGAAGGCACGACGTGACCTCGCCAACTTAGATGTTGAAGTTCAAGGCCCTCCTAGAAAATTATACTGTAATGAAAATCTCACAAAATATAATAGCCAGTTGATTCGGGATGCCAGAACTCGCTCAAGATAGGTGGGTTATAGATACTGCTAGATCAAAAATGGAAATGTTCATATCCAAAAGCGTGAAGGTAGTCCAGCCCGTACCATACGAAGTGCTGCTGAAGACACCCATATTGTCATCAGATGGAAAGGCATATGGTGGCAACCCACTCCTTTGATATGAGCGTAATGAACGATGAAGCAGACCGTTTAGTTGGAAGGCGTGAATAGTGGTCGGGCGTCTGGTAGATTGATTTTGGAAAGGAGAGAGAGGAATGATGTTATGCAATTATTGAAAAAGTGACCTCAAATTATGACGTTTATAAGTGCTATAAGCAAGCCTAAACTGAATAAAAAGTTTTGACTCTGATCTATAAGCCCTAATACTCATGTAATTCTTTAACCTGTTGGGACAGTGTTACTGTTTAGTCCAAATTATTTTGTGTTTATACTTTGCCGCTGGATTAGACATTGTAATTACAACAGCGTTGGCCAAAACTCAATTAGAAGTTTCAGTAAATATGACTTTTATTTTACTGTTTACTAAAGTTATGTTGTCGTTAAGGGAATCCATCGACCCAATTCGTCTCGAGGGTTTTATGAGAAGTAACCATTTAATACACACCCTTTTAATAATTTTACAAAAGTAATAGTGAATGACGTACGAACACACAATTCACCTGATGGAAAGTGAATGCCTTGGCCTATGAACAAACAAGAATTAAAACTTGAGAAATAAGATGGACTGCCTACTAGTAACAAGGTTCTTTTGTTCTCGCCACTCATCATAGGAACTGCAGCATTAAAATGCAATTTTTGCATTGGATTTCTGGGTAAGTGAGGTCCATCCCCGGTCAGTTGTGTTAATTCCTAATAATATTTGTTTTTGCACAGAGTTTCTGGGTATGTGGGGTCCATCCTCGGTAAAATGTGTTAATTCCTAATAATATTTGTTTTGCATTGGATTTCTAGGTAAGTGGGGTCCATCCCCGGTCAGTTGTGTTAATTCCTAATAATATTTGTTTTTGCATTGGGTTTCTGGGTAAGTGTGTTAAGTATGTTCCGATCAGTTGTATTAATTCCTAATAATATTTGAAATCCATTGTGAATTTTATTAATTAAAAAATATTAAAAAACACGTGCGCGGTTCATACGGGGTTGAAGTGAAACCTTCAAAAAATTACGAGGAAATTGCTTGAATAAATGTATTCTACCTCATTCTCTCGCAGGCCAGTTGCTATAGATGTGTATTATGTTTTTGTCTCTTTTATGTCACAATTTCGTTTCATTAAATTTCAAATCAAAATAATTCGTAAGAATTTTTCACTTCAAAGATTGTAGTCTAAATCAATTTAGTGCTAAATTAAATAAAATGGTTGTATGATTAAAATTAAAAATAAATTACTTATTAATTTCAGCTTATATTTTTATGAAAAAAAATCCTTATAAATTTATTAGATTTATTATTGAAAACACGTTCATAATTTTAATTTTGAATAAAGAATGCTTTGATTACCTGACGAGAAACAATAAATTCATACTGTATTTTCTTTTACAAATTAGCGGTAGAATCGAATGTATATGTAAACATCAAGTTCAACTGAATACTCCATGATTTATTACTTTCATTGTGGTCTTATTTAACAAATATCTTCAACTTTCATTGAAATTTTATGATGAAACCCCAAACCGTGTTTTTGTTCAATATCTTCAAACTTTCTTATAACAATTCTGGGTTCAAATCCCGGGTCGGGCCAAAAAATTAATTATTGAGTTTTCCGTCAAGAAATTCTCAGTCTTACCCCCGTGCCTCGAAAAAGCACGTAAAGCCGTTGGTCCTGCGCCTGATCTCTCTCCAGTCGTGTCGGTATTTAACGTCCCATTGGATTATGAGAGTGAGGTGCACTCTCTATTCCCCACTTTCACTATAATCACTAGGCTCTATAATCCTGTCCTGCGCCGATTCGAAATGAAATTCGGTCTGGAGGACATTATTATTATTATCTATCCTCGATTAAAAATCGAAAGTCGGATGCATTCTCTGAGAACTAAGATGAACTGCCTCGTTATTATTAAAAAGGAAAAAAAATATTTTTGTAAATAAAGAATTGACCAGTGTTCGTGTGCATTCTTTGTCTTTACGACGTTTTGTAATTTGTGATTCCTATTGTGTTGTTGTAATACTGCGTGTAGAATATAGAGCTGTCTCACACTAAGAATATTACAGGTTTAGTATAACTGAATAGTCGGAAACAACATTGGTATAATGTAATAGCCTGCAAAATAGCTCTATGCGCAACTTCAAGTGGCTTTAATATTGTTTTGCAATAACACCCCAGCAAGAAATATAGTATATGATGAAGCACTGCAACTTGGTAAAAAAAGTCTACCATCTAGTATTTTATACAGAAATGCGAATTTACTTGGTTTTATAAAACACGTAATGCATGATTACATTTGGCGGTATCAAATGAGTGAGATATTTAAAACAATCGTCAATAACTAAAATTATAAATACTAAAATATGGCTACTTCCATTAGTGTTTTAAAAATAAAGAAGGCTGTGCCCTAAAGTAGGGTAGTTATAGACCCTACTTAGCAAAATATCATATAACTTGTATAAAAATACGAGGCACATTATTACAGTGATAACGAGTCGACTAATAATAGAGAACAACAGTATTTTGCTGTAACATTTCTGCCTCTTATTTATTTTTAAAATACTTTGAATTTTATATTGAAAAAAAAAACTTTGATTCTGTTTTTAGCATTGAATATTTTTCTTATGCTATTTTGACAGACATATATTTTGACATATTTTTTTAAATTTATTATTTTTACACAAACGCTTTTGTAGCTTGTATTGGAGGTGTAAAATCATCCAGTGGATGTCGTAAGAGGCGACAGAGAGAAACAAATCAGAAGATAGGCAGCGTCTTGCTAATAAAGACTAAAAAAAATACAGCAGTTACCAACCCACTTACCAAGCGTGGCAACTAAGTCAAATATCCAGTAGTGACAATGATTGACTTTAATAGGCTATAACGGTGACGGTTATTATTTTTGAAGTACTTTGTCGCCGCTGAGCCACCACATTTCCCTCGTTCCGATTTAATACATCCAATCAATTCAATCAAATCATCATCAATACATCCCTTCACAAGTCCACTGCAGAACACAGGCCTTCCCAAGAATGCCACAAAGCATGGTCTTGAGTCAACAGAATTCATCGACTTCTTGCATGTCTTATAAGGTCGTCACTCCATCTAGTGGGGGGCCGCCCCACACTTCGCGTACTGGTACGAAGCTCCAATACGAGAAACTTTCTTGAGCTTAAGTTATGGGCTTTTCGAGCTGTTTGGTTGGCCCATAGTCCCTTCAACCTACTGATCAGGTCGGCTGTGTCGGTTATTCTAGTTCTAGAGCGGATATCCTATTTTCTGAGTTTATTACACAGAGAAGCCCCAAGCATAACCCTCGCCATAGCCCGCTGGGCAACCTTGAATGTACGGCCGTATTGAAATGAAATGAAATGGGTTCCATAATAGTATATAATATATACTATTATGGAACCCATTTTTCATTTTATAGGACTTATCAAGAAGAGCAAATAACTAAAATGAAGCAATCAAATTCTTATACATCTACATAGTATACAAACTCACTGTACTTGTACTGTACTCACCTACCCTGCTGTATATTATTACCCACCTTTAATGCTTTCTTGAATTTTAATTATTTTTTCCTAATTTTATTTAGTGGATATAAATTCACTATTATATGAGTTGTATAGTGCTGCCAGTGGGAGCTCATATAGGTTGGGATGTCAGTAAAAATCTTATTTTTCCCCCAGAAGGTTAAATCTCGTGTGATTCCGTCAATTCATGACTACATAGTATACAAACTCAGAGGAGGCGTCAACTTCATATAATTTTGATCGAAGGACACTTACAGGTAAGTTACTTTGATCTAATAATTATAATAATTACAGTCTTCTTTAACAAATTAGAATTAAAGATTAGGCTTTAACAATCCCACCTATTAATTTACACAGAGCAAAATTATATATGCGACAGCCCCTACAAAGGTCATCTCATTTATCTTCTGAAAATATTTGGTTTTAATGAAGCTTTGACATTCGATTGCACAAAACACTGCCTAAGAGTTACGTTTTGACTACTACCTAAAATGTAGTGATTATACTCGTATAGTCACTTTGTACCACTTCTTTGCTGCTACAATTTTTAATTTTTGAAATCGTTTTCGTTAGTAAAATTCTCCAACAGCAGACAAAAGTAATAGATCAAACAGTCTAGACTGATTAGTTTTTGTTCTCAAAACAAAACTCAACTCATCAAATCTCTTAACACATTATGTGTCACATTGCGAAATCTTTGGAAGAATTTGATTACTGCTTAGTTAGACGAGCGGACAGTTTTGAATGATGAATTTCCATCTTAAGGCCCCTAAACGTATTCCAAAAACTAGAAATTTATTAAAAAATAGAATAAATAATATAATAATAATATAAGAAATACTTGATACAGTATTTCCACTATTAGTTCACATGCACAGATATTTAATACGCAAAATCGCACCACTTAAGTACTCATACAAAATCCTTTATAAATCATTATTTAAAAGTTAAAAGAAAAACAATCCGCCGCTATATTGATAACGATGCATAGAACCTATTTCTGTGATACTTAAGTAATCTATAAAATAATTAATATTGTTACGAGCTTGAGGTTCGTGACAATAAAAATTGCCGATAAAATTACCTAAATTAAAACTTTAATTTACTTTACACAATTAAAGTTAAAACACTAATAATTTAAACACACTAATTCACTTAATTCCACTCCGAAGCTTCGCTTGTTTCGCCCAAATCACGGACGGGTATACGCTGACCGGTGGCTGTTACCAAATTAATGCGTTCTCGGTTGTATGCGGAGTCCCCAAGGAACTGACTTATAAGTTGGGAACTAACAACCGTACGAGAGGCTCCAGTGTCTATGGTCAGTTTACACGGCATTCCGTTGACCTCGCCCTTGATGATTAGACTGTTCCCATCATGGGTTTGTGAGATCGAGATCCTTGGGGCTCTTTTAACATCAGCCAGCACCCACCCCGCAGTTCTGGCTTTTACTCGTTTCCCTGCTGCTGCTGGGCGGTGCTGTTGGCCGCACTACCCACCTGGGATCGTTCACCTTCCCTTTCTAGGGTTCGCTTAGGGCAACTGGATCGAAGATGGCCCTTTTCCCCACAGCCATAGCACCTTGGGCTGTATCCTTTGTTGCGGTCGCGAACTGTAGCGGCTGCAACCTCCCTGACGCGATGGGAACGATGATCCTGCCGCACGGCTTCTACCTCCAGTGCATGGGCCAAGGCGTCCTTAAGCGTCTCGTGGTGCCCGAGCCTCACAGCAGCTCTGACTTCCAGGTCACGGATGCCGTCGATAAATGTCTGCACCAGATTCCCTTTAATGAGCGCAGGTACAGACCGGTAAGCTTTTCGCACCAGCTTCTCCACCTCTAGAGCCCACTGCTGCAGGTTTTCGTTGATGCGCTGCACACGATCTTTAAGCTGCGCACGAAAGACGTGTTCCAGGTGAGCGTCGCCATATCTCGCCTCCAATTCCTCAAGGAGTTGCTCATAAGTCACTTCCTCCCCGAGAGCTTCCAGAACTGTTAAGGCCTGGTCGCGCAGGCCTAGTGTGAGAGCAGTCATTGCCTGACTTTTATTCCAGCCGTTCGCCTTCATAACAGCCTCGAACTGGATTTTGTAGGCTGACCAGGAAGAAGTCCCGTCGAACGGTGGCACTTTGAACCCACGTAGCGAAGGTGTAGTAGCTACTACGGGAGCTGTAGTTCCATCACCCAGTTTAAGGTCGTCCAGCGTTTTCTTCACGTCAGCCATCACGTAATCAACCCGATTGTTCACTTGGTCGATTTGGGTTTTAGCTTCCTTGATTTGGGTTTCAGCTTCCGACAGGCGATTGTCATGTTAAGTAACCCTATCCTTCACCTCCCTTATCTCTTTCCCAAAGGTAGCATGAAGGTCCTTCATGAGGAGCATCTGTTCCTCCTGTCGGCGGGCATGTTCCTCGTGTCGGCGGGCCTGTTCCTCCTGCTGCTCTTTCAACTGACTGGCCTGTTCCTCCTGTCCGCGCTTCAGCTGCTCTTCGAACCGACGCGCCTGTTCCTCCTGTCCGCCCCGCAGCTGCTCTTCTAATCGGCGGGCCTGTTCCTCCTGTCCGCCCCGCAGCTGCTCTTCCAAACGACGGACCTGTTCCTCCTGTCGGCGAGCCTGCTCCTGCAGCATCACCATCAGAGCACCTAAGTCAGGTGCTGCAGATGTAGGAGCTACTGACGGGCCTGCAGCTGGCGGCTGGCCCTCCGACGTCTGCGGCGTCGCACCACCAAATCTTCGTTGGTCCGTCTCCTACTGGCGTTGACTTCGGGTACGGACACCCTCCGTTTCCTCCTTAGGTAAAATCGGCATGATTTTATCCCACTTCTGACACCAATTGTTACGAGCTTGAGGTTCGTGACAATAAAAATTGCCGATAAAATTACCTAAATTAAAACTTTAATTTACTTTACACAATTAAAGTTAAAACACTAATAATTTAAACACACTAATTCACTTAATTCCACTCCGAAGCTTCGCTTGTTTCGCCCAAATCACGGACGGGTATACGCTGACCGGTGGCTGTTACCAAATTAATGCGTTCTCGGTTGTATGCGGAGTCCCCAAGGAACTGACTTATAAGTTGGGAACTAACAACCGTACGAGAGGCTCCAGTGTCTATGGTCAGTTTACACGGCATTCCGTTGACCTCGCCCTTGATGATTAGACTGTTCCCATCATGGGTTTGTGAGATCGAGATCCTTGGGGCTCTTTTAACATCAGCCAGCACCCACCCCGCAGTTCTGGCTTTTACTCGTTTCCCTGCTGCTGCTGGGCGGTGCTGTTGGCCGCACTACCCACCTGGGATCGTTCACCTTCCCTTTCTAGGGTTCGCTTAGGGCAACTGGATCGAAGATGGCCCTTTTCCCCACAGCCATAGCACCTTGGGCTGTATCCTTTGTTGCGGTCGCGAACTGTAGCGGCTGCAACCTCCCTGACGCGATGGGAACGATGATCCTGCCGCACGGCTTCTACCTCCAGTGCATGGGCCAAGGCGTCCTTAAGCGTCTCGTGGTGCCCGAGCCTCACAGCAGCTCTGACTTCCAGGTCACGGATGCCGTCGATAAATGTCTGCACCAGATTCCCTTTAATGAGCGCAGGTACAGACCGGTAAGCTTTTCGCACCAGCTTCTCCACCTCTAGAGCCCACTGCTGCAGGTTTTCGTTGATGCGCTGCACACGATCTTTAAGCTGCACACGAAAGACGTGTTCCAGGTGAGCGTCGCCATATCTCGCCTCCAATGCCTCAAGGAGTTGCTCATAAGTCACTTCCTCACCGAGAGCTTCCAGAACTGTTAAGGCCTGGTCGCGCAGGCCTAGTGTGAGAGCAGTCATGGCCTGACTTTTATTCCAGCCGTTCGCCTTCATAACAGCCTCGAACTGGATTTTGTAGGCTGACCAGGAAGAGGTACCGTCGAACGGTGGCACCTTGAACCCACGTAGCGAAGGTGTTGTAGCTACTACGGGAGCTGTAGCTCCATCTCCAAGTTTGAGTTCGTCCAGTGATTTCTTCATGTCAGCCATTACGTTGTCAACCCGATTGTTTACTTGGTCGATTCGGATTTCAGCTTTCTCGATTCGGTTTTCAGCTTCCGACAGGCGGTTGTCATGGTGAGCAACCCTATCCTTCACCTCCTTTATCTCCTTCCCGAAGGTAGCGTGAAGGTCCTTCATGAGGAACATCTGTTCCTCCTGTCGGCGGGCATGTTCCTCGTGTCGGCGGGCCTGTTCCTCCTGCTGCTCTTTCAACTGACTGGCCTGTTCCTCCTGTCCGCGCTTCAGCTGCTCTTCGAACCGACGAGCCTGTTCCTCCTGTCCGCCCCGCAGCTGCTCTTCTAATCGGCGGGCCTGTTCCTCCTGTCCGCCCCGCAGCTGCTCTTCCAAACGACGGACCTGTTCCTCCTGTCGGCGAGCCTGCTCCTGCAGCATCACCATCAGAGCACCTAAGTCAGGTGCTGCAGATGTAGGAGCTACTGACGGGCCTGCAGCTGGCGGCTGGCCCTCCGACGTCTGCGGCGTCGCACCACCAAATCTTCGTTGGTCCGTCTCCTACTGGCGTTGACTTCGGGTACGGACACCCTCCGTTTCCTCCTTAGGTAAAATCGGCATGATTTTATCCCACTTCTGACACCAATTGTTACGAGCTTGAGGTTCGTGACAATAAAAATTGCCGATAAAATTACCTAAATTAACACTTTAATTTACTTTACACAATTAAAGTTAAAACACTAATAATTTAAACACACTAATTCACTTAATTCCACTCCGAAGCTTCGCTTGTTTCGCACAAATTTGAAACGTCGGGAGTTTAAAAGTTAATAAAATTACCAACCTACCTGAGGTACCTCAAATAATTCGGACCACTCTTACAGTATATCAGCGTAAGGTAGTAGCTTAACGCTGTTGTGTAGTTCATTAAAAGTGTAGAAAACAGGAGACCTTTTTTACTGAAAATGAGGCATTCCGTCTAAGTACTGGGGTGACAAGACATCTGCACGTCGATTCTTAATACAAAGAAGCATTATTATTTCTAAGAACTAAGATGCTCATTGCCTGAATTTCACACTAAAAACTCATCAGACAAAAACACAACAATCAATGCATTATTATATTATATGATTTATTATATTATATTAATATATAATGCCGAGTAATTATACATATAAGTATAAATTGCCGTGTAGTGGCGGTTGAGAATAACCACTACCCCATATTTTCCCGTGGGTGTCGTAAGAGGCGACAGAGGGAGACAGGCAGGAGATGGGCAGCAGCATCTTCCTGATAACAACTGTGTTATAATAAAAAACTGCGGTTGCCAACCCGCTCGCCAAGCGTGGCAACTATGGCAAATATCCCCCATGAATAACGACGCAAAAAAAAACGGCCCCCAGTCCCCGGCGGCCCCGCTATTCCTGGATACGGTGGCGACCATGGTAACGGCGGGGCAGGGGGTGCTAAGAATCTCCGGTGGAGGTTCGGTTGCCACCTACGACGACTCGACCTGGCAACATATAACGCACGCACCCTGAGGACAGAGGAGAAAATACTGGAGCTGGAAGAAGAGGTAGACAAGTTGCGCTGGCATATTATTGGATTATCCGAGGTCCGAAGAGAGGGGAAGGATACGGCAATCCTCGAGTCCGGCAACTTGTTCTACCACCGGAAGGGCGACCATCTGTCCCAAGAGGTGTCGGATTTATCATCCACAAGTCTCTCGTCAACAACGTTGTAAAGATTGGGAGTGTGTCGACGAGGGTCGCGTACCTGATACTCAGAATCACCAAACGGTATTCGCTGAAGGTCATACAGGTTTACGCACCAACCTCGGCACATCCCGATGAGGAGGTGGAGGAAATGTATGAGGATATTTCCAGAGCCATGCATTCCTCCAAAACCCACTACACGGTGTTGATGACACAAAACTGGGCACAAGAGAAAGCGGTGAGCTGAAGGTGGGGAAATTTGGAGTAGAGCTTCTGAAAGCGGGTGGAACACCGGTACTTGAAGTCCTTCAGAAGCTCTTCAATTCCGTCCTCCATGGTGGCACTACTCCGGAGGCGTGGAGCAGAAGCGCGGTGGTCTTGTTCTTTAAGAAAGGCGACAACGCTCTCTTGAAGAACTACAGATCGATTTCTCTTCTGAGCCGCGTCTACGTGCTGTTTTCGAGAGTCATTACGAATTGTCTCGCACGCAGACTCGACGACTTCCAGCCTCCCTAACAAGCCGGTTTCCGAAAAGGCTTCAGTACCATAGACCACATACATACCCTTCGGCAAATTGTACAGAAGTCCGAAGAGTACAATCTGCCACTTTGCCTGGCGTATGTGGACTATGAGAAAGCCTTTGATTCCGTGGAAATTTAGGCGGTGCTACAGTCTCTTCAGCGGTGCCTAGTTGACTGTCGGTATATTGAAGTGCTGAAATGTTTGTACAGTAGGGCTACGATGGCTATCCGAGTACAGAACCAGAGTACGAAACCTATCCAACTGCAGAGAGGTGTAAGACAGGGTGATGTTATATCCCCGAAACTCTTCACCGCTGCGTTGGAAGACGTTTTCAAGCTACTGGACTGGAAAGGATACGGTATTAACATCAATGGCGAGTACATCACTCACCTTCGATTTGCCGACGATATAGTCCTTATGGCAGAATCGCTGGAGGACCTTAGCACTATGCTCAATGACCTCAATGGTGTCTCCCAACAGATAGGTCTTAAGATGAACATGGACAAAACAAAGATCATGTTTAATGTCCATGTCACACCTATGCCGGTAATTGTTGGGAGCACTATGCCCGAAGTTGTTGACGAGTACGTTTACCTGGGACAAATAGTCCGACTAGGTAAGTCCAACTTCGACCGAGAGGTCAATCGACGGATTCAACTCGGCTGGGCAGCGTTCGGGAAATTACGACACATCTTCTCGTCAGGTATACCTCAATCTCTGAAAACTAAAGTGTACAACCAGTACGTGTTGCCAGTGATGACTTACGGATCTGAGACGTGGTCCTTCACCGCTGGCCGTATGAGGACGCTCAAGGTCACTCAGCGAGCTATGGAGAGGGTTAAGCTCGGAGTTTCACTGCGTGATAGACTCAGAAATGAGGATATCAGCAGTAAAACCAGAGTGACCGACATAGCCCAACGGATTAGTAAGCTGAAGTGGCAATGGGCCGGCCATATAGCTCGAAGAACCGATAACCGATGGGGAAGAAAGGTTCTCGAGTGGAAGCCTCGTACCGGTAGGCGTAGTGTAGGGCGACCCCCCACTAGATGGAGTGACGACCTGGTAAGACATGCAGGAAGTCGATGGATGCAGGTGGAATTACTTGGGGGAGGCCTATGTTCAGCAGTGGACTTGTGAAGGGCTGTAATGATGATGATGATGAATGATGAGTAATTGGCTAAATTATGACGATTTCTTTTACAGTGATGTTATCCTGTATAATAATACAACTTTAGTGTGGACTTGGTATGTTTCGATAGGATAGATGTAGGTGTCTATGGATCACAACATCCACATACCTTTAAGTGTACTGTGTGGGTATTTGTGACTTTTATCCTATAATAAAAAGCGTTCTTACTTAAATCGATTATATATTTAAGTAAGAATGCAGAGTTTATTTTCACATTTGAATATAATGTGTATAACATTATATTCAAATGTGAAAATAAACTCCTTAGTAAAGCGTTTCATTACGTTTTTATGTAGCTTGCGAACGATTTATACATCAAAGCAATAAGCTGTCTCGGTTTTATGATATGTGATTAATACAGTTGAAGTTCATTTGATGTCCTTGTAATATTTTTAACTGCACAATAGAATGTTATCGAAGACATTTTTATTACATTTGTTTCTATTACTAAAAATATACACACGCAAATTGTAGAAAGAAAAAGCTCAAGTCAGGTTTTTTTTAAATTGTAATATAATATTTATAATCAAGTAAATTATTAACTTTATTAAACTAATAATAAGCGTGAATAGCAGTTGCTCATAACGACGTTATATATGTGAACTACTTAGAATTTTTTTTCTGAATATGGGTCACCAACACGCACACAATCTAAGGATGCAGTGGCCCATACACATCAACATCTATCATCGATTAAGAATTAAGATGCGTTATCAGCCCTGAGGACTAAGATGGATTGTCTCGTTTCCAGCTTAAAGGGTCGAAGCCAGAATGTTTAACGAAGCTAAAAAAAGTTCAAATCGTTTCAAAGAACTCTCCACATCTACACAAAGTTCAATGCCACTGAAGCAATTTTTGAAACACTTATTCCATTCCACTGTAAACTCTTCTTTTAGAGCATACTCAAACGCCCCAAAAACCTCTTAGCACATTTATAAAGGGAATAAAAAAGTTACACATATGAAACATTTTGCCTATGGAGTGTAGAAGTAAGGTGTACCAACTCTCATAGTAGAATAGTTTAAAAAGTGGCCATCTGTAAGCAGTAAATAACAGTTCAAAAACTCTCCGCAACAGCGCTGGAATGAAATAAACTTAGCAGTTGTCGACGGTTTGAAGTGTGCTGCTAAACTGCTCAGTAGCTCTAAAATCTAAAATAATTTTATTTAGTAAATATAACCTCGAAAAATTCGTCTATCTTTCTAATATTTTTCGGCACGTTCATTAAAATTCAGCCCGTAGCTATAGTGGCGCCACTCTTATTTAACGCTTTTCTATGGACACTTTTTAATACACAGTATGTACTCCTTACTTCTATACTCCATAATTTTGCCAAATAAATACTATCCATACTGTTCAATTTACCCAAATGCCCACTGAAATTTAACCGATGTAATGTTCAGTGGTTCCCTAGTTATGAGCGTAGTGTGCGCTATCACGTTGTCATGGTGAAGTAGCTTGCAAAACCTTACCCTTCGACGGGTTTCCGCCTTTTCATGGTTTAGCAGGCGTGGCTTGGTCACCCTTGTGTACAAAGAGGAACCCACTTGACTTGCCCGTGGTGTAGGGCTGGCCCGAGGTGGCCACTCTGAGTAGGCTTGGCGAGCCCACTTCGGATGTGTGTTGATGGGCTGCGGTGAAAAGGGTGTTTTTCCCCCTTTCACTGCAGTCAAGGTGAAGTCGCGGGAACAAGGAGTGTTGGTATGATACACCACTCGTCTTTTCCACCGCGACGGGGCCACACCGTTAATACGGTAGTGGTGCGGCCGCGGGGGAAGAAGAGTGACGGTGTTGCGTGGCGCCACGCTTGCTACCTTCCTTAGCCATAGACCAGACTCACCGCTGAGGTCAGGAAAGCGGGCCCCAAGGCCTCTGGGTATCGGACTCAGGGGTGTACAATTACGCAGGTGGAGTTATATAGGTCGTAGAGGAAGGTGAGCCTTGTGTAACTGGGGCGCCTTGTCAGAGAAGGAGAATGGGGAGGATAAGTCCTCCTCCGAAGAGGGGCTACCATGGCTCCGGCGCTAGTGGGGATGCGGATGTGTGTGAAAACGTTCCCGTAGCCCTACGGCGAAGGTGAAACACCATGAGGTTTTAGTGCTTGACCTCGCAAGGCGAGTATGCGCTTGTAAAAAACTACAGTAGCCACTTGATATTAAGTTGGTTTTAAGTTTGTATGTTACTCCAATTTTATTTAAAAAAAAAGATTAGCGAATGATGCTAAATTGGATTAGTTTTGGTGGATCGACTAAATCGAACTGATGTACAATATATGAAAAAAACCGCCTCTGAAATGCAAGAGAAAATTCCAATGTGGATGAAATATTTTACAAACATGTACGCGTATGTAAAATACATAATGTTTTACATACATACATTATTGAATGTTTTTAAATAAGTTAAATAAATAAACTACATTTCTTGAATATACGAGTATATGATACGACTGTCCAAGGTTAACTTTGTATAAATGCATTGTACGCAATACCTTCATTAGTTCAACGAACTGTTTAATTAGACAAAGGTAGTGGAGGGTTCAAATTAACATCGTGGTTGAAATATATTCTGGCTCTATTCCACTCTCTTACGGTATATTTGTAATAAATTTGATGCGGTTAAGATACGGAATAATAAGCTGAAGTGACAAAAGGGCTGGCTATATAACTCGAAGAACCGACAACCAATATGGAATAAAGGTTCTCGAGTGACAGCTTCATACCAGTAGGCGAAATGTAGGAAGGCCTCCCACTCGATGGAGGATGACCTGGTAATACATGCAGAAAGTCGATAGATACAAGTAGCTGAAAACGTGTTTTTTGGCGTTCCATGGGGGATGTCAAAAGTGTGCTTGTGAAGGGTTGTAATGATGATGGTGACAATGTATTGATATGTGGTAACTCGACAACGGGTTATAATTACAAGCTTTTTGTAGGAACAAAATATGTAATATACGAAGCCATTAGTATAGTTATTTGTTTTATTATAAAATTCTACGTAATCTAATAGTCGTACGTATAAGAAAATCGTTTCAGGCATACCTAGTGTAAGAACCACAGAATTATACGCCATTGTTTATATAACTTAGTTGGTGTGATAAGATCATAGTTTATAAATACTAAAGAATTAAGACTATTGTACTTTCATTTCATTACCATATATTGTATATTATAATCTGTACCACCTTAGCTGTAAATAAACATTTATTTCATTTTCATTTTTGACCATGAATATCAATTTCAGCAATATTAATATTAATTTTTATATTATTCAGTGGAATTTTTAAAGCTTTCGCCCTAAGTCTTTGTCATTTGAGGTGCTTCTTATACATGGAAAGATACAACCGTGCTTAGTGAAACCTGTATCAAGCCAGATATATATTTTAATATAAAAAATAATACGTGTGTACTAGATGGATCATATTCGTATGAAGGGGTCCCAATCGTAGCACATAGGTCAGATGAAACAGTTTAATATTCTTTTCACTGCCCTGATGTAGATATTGAAATAATAAACATTAAAATTCTTAATTGTCGGCATACTGAAATTATTGTGTCTGTACACTATCCATCAACGATTTATACGACCCAAAATGATAAGGATGTGTGTTTTCTCTTGCCAGTAAAAATTCTTAATACTAGGCAATTTTACATCAATTGTTCTTACAAAACGGATCGAAGAGGTTTCCAAATATTTAACTCCTTGTTAGATCATAACTACATTTGTTTGAATAATGGAGAACCTAACAGGGTACGGCTCGTAAATGGATCGTTACAGTAATCTGCTCCTGATATCTCTTTTATTTCTTCAGAATTGGCTACTTTATTTTCTTGGCAAGTTACAAACGAAACTCTTAGTAGCGATAATCGCATAATCAAGTTATCGGTCAATTTAAACATTAATAGAGAATTTAAAAAGAAGGGGGGTTTTAAAAAACAATGATTGCAAGTTCAGTAATTGACATCTTATATGTCACACATAGAAAACTCAATTACTGAATTTAGCATTCCCGCAATCCATCAAGAATTTTATGACTTATTTGAAGTTACCTTGCAAATAGCAGCTAGTGGATATATTCCTTACAAAAATATTCCTCAACATGTAGTTAATAAGTTTGTTCCCAAACCCTTACTGGAATGCTCAAATATCCAAATCCGTAGCAGAATCTAAGAAAAAATCCATACCCTGAAAATTTAAATATTCTGCAAGCGAAAGTACGTGACACAAAAATGGTCATTCGGATTGCGAAATACAAATCATGGCAAGATTTTTGTAACTCTTTTGATGAGACCTTTTTATCATTAGATGTGACCTAAAATGAAATAGATTTAAGGACATCGTTATAAAGGCCCTCATGATGGTATAAGTAGAGACAAAGCGAAAAAACTACTCAATGATCTTACCTGACTATGCATGCCCATCTCAACCATTATTTAACTAACTTAATATCGATTTGAAATCGGAAATCGCTATCCATGAACTTGAGAATTATATTAAAAAGAACGATACTGTACCAGGTTATGACCAGATATAATTTTTCGTGATTAAGCACCTTTCGTTGGTTGTCAAAAACCTATTAGTAAAATTATTACGAGTATACATTAGCAAGAAGGCAGTTAAGACAACCGATAATGCCTGTATCCCATTTGTACCCACAAATTACTCCTATTGCAGTTCAGAAAACGATTATATAATCTATTTTTGAATTGGTTCACATTTTGGGATGAGATTACGTTCTCTGATAGCCTATTCTACTCTGTGACTACACGTTTATACAACTGATCATTGATTTATGGATTTATTTCGCTACAATGGCGCCAAATTACTATAATTGCTATCCCTAAGTAAAGCAGTAATTCCAACTCGCGTACTTCATTCCGCCCAATTGCATTAATATCTTGTCCATGTAAAATTTGATTGAATACTGAATAAAAGATAGGAATGGTTTTTGGAAAATTAGTAGGTTTTCGTAAATCTCGATCATGTTATGATAATCATGTTATGATAGAATAACAGAACGAGGACTAGCGCAAGGCGATCCTTCGTTCTCTCTGCTTTAGAACGCAGCTCCTATTAGCATTTGTAAAAATATTAAAAATGTAGATATTTCTCAATATACCAATAATTTTGTGCTACACTCAATGAAAAACAGCTCTGCAATTGGATAAATCCAAATTGCTTGTCAGTATTGTGACAGTTTGTTGAGTAGTTTGGGTTTATTATCTCTACAACTGTAAGTAAATTTTGTATATTCAAAAAGGGCCAATTTAGAAATTTCATAAATTTTAAAATTAATAATCAATCTTTGCCATTGGTTAATTAAATCAAGTATTTAAGTTTGTGGCTGGCCTGTTCTCTTAGATGGGGAACCCATATTAATAAGTTAAAGCATAGATTGTCTAAATATATAACACTGTTCAAAGTCTTGTCTGGTCGAGGGTGAGGTATACATCTGGTTGTGCAGAAAAAGAATACCCTCGCATTTTATTTATTTAGTTAAAATTTGCCGATACACTCTCCCTTCACATTCGCTGCATTCCCACACGGGCCTAAGGTGGGAGAGGGTTATATCGGTGGTGTCATTTGTTCGCCCAATCGGTATCGATCGTAATCGATTGCCTATGATATGATAAAATCAATCTTAAAATTGCAATCTCAAAATAAAAGTTTATTATTCAATGGTTGCCGTCTCACATACAGATAAAAGGAAATGAAACTGTTGACATGTTAGCAAAATAGGCAGTTGCGTACGGGATTACGTTCAGGACATATTCACTCGAACACGTTTGCTATTTTAATAAAAAAGTGCAACACCAAAATGCGACGTATGCGGAATAGTTGAAGATGTTCAACATATTTTGATGGAATTTGTTGGCACCTTAAACAGTATTTTAGCTTATCCTATGTCGGAGGAGGCTGTCATGCTGGCTAAGCTGGAAGACTTGATTCTATGTAGAAAATAAGTGAGATTTTTGTAGTAGGGCGTGCTCCATAGATTTAGATATATTTTATAGTAACATAGACATAACTATTATTACTTATAACCTTTTATTTTGAATATTGACTGTACGACTGTAATGGTTAAGTAATCCCCGATTCTGAACCAGGATTCTAAATGCGATGAGGAAAGAGGAGACTCTTTTCACTAGAAGCTAAAACATTCTTCTCTCTCACTACAATACGAAACACAGCAGCATTAATCTGCTATTTCAAGCCGGTATTTTATGTGAGCGAGGAACTTTCCCAGTCGAGCCCGTCTACTCGTGCTACAACAGAACGTAACTGCAGTGTAGCTCTATCATACGTCATTCCATTAATTAATTATTGAAGGTCCTTATTTTTTAAACAGTAATTAGTGTGATTCTCAATATCAAAAACAATCTATAAGTTGTTGCCTACTTAATAAAGTATAAGAAACATACAAAAAGTGTCCGGCAAAGAACTTGTTTAGAATAGAGACTAAATGAGTTCGTTGGTGTCCGGCTATAGCAGCATACAGTAATTTTTGACTTATTTTCTTTGTAATTACAATTAAAAGTCTGTAGCAATACATATATAAACTTCGTGGCATAATATGTATGTTGTTTAATTCCCGACACCTGTAAAATAATGCTTTACACATTTTTTTTTAATTGTGACGGCGGGGATCGAACCCAGTTTACTTGCGTACTGTGTGCGCTTACATCGAGCGCTTAGCCCCTGAGTTACCTCCTTATCTCTGTCTCTTAACTAACTAAAAATAATAAAATAATTTCTACGTAATAGCTTATGTTACCTATGCTAAGAAATAGGGTATCGAAAAGTTAAAACCCCGACTTTGGAACTACGTGGAAATTATTTTATTATTTTTTGGTTTCTAAAGTAGGTTATTATTTAATATTAATGGTTTAGTTTTCCCGTTTTCAGCTGTCTACGGAAATCTACAACTTCAAAACGTTGCGATCAACTTAATGTTTGTTTCACGTCTGACGTAAATGAGACTGTTACACCGCCATCTTTTTTTTTATAGAAGAGGGGGCAAACGAGCATGTGGCTCACCTGATGTTAAGTGACTACCGCCGCCCATGATCAACCGCAACACCAGGGGAATTGCAGGTGCGTTGCCGGCCCTTTAGAAAGGAGTAAGCTCTTTTCTTGAAGGTCCCCAGGTCGTATCGGTCCGGAAAAATCACCGGTGGTAAATTATTCCACACAGAGGTTGTACGCGGAAGAAAACTCCTTTTGAAACGTACAGTGATGGACCGCCAAGCATCCAGATGGTGTGGATGGTATCGGGACGTTTGCCGTGTAGTGCGTTCACGAAATTTGGCGGCTGGGATTAATCCGAACAATTCCTCAGAGCACTCCCCCGTGATAGATGCGATAAAATACGCAAAGAGATGCAACATCTCTTCGCGGCGCCAGTGAATCGAGCCGATCGGAAAGCACTCGGTCGTCGACGATTCGAGCCGCTCTGCGCTGGATGCGGTCAAGTGGAAGGAGCTGGTACTGGGGAGCCCCAGCCCAGAGATGGGAACAGTATTCCATGAGCGGCCGAACCTGCGCCTTGTAAAGTTGCAGGCGGTGTGCCGGCATGAAATGCTGTCCCGCTCTGCTGAGCACGCCAAGCTTTTTAGAGGCCAATTTGGCCTTCCCTTCCAAGTGACCACGAAACTGCACGTCACTCGATATGTCGACGCCGAGGATTCCGATACTGGCTGAGGCAACAAGGGGAGTGCCTTGAAACTGAGGGGATACGACAAAGGGGTTATTTTTAGCGGTTAACGCGTAAACTTGTGTCTTCTGGGGGTTAAACTGGACTAGATCTATTGGGACCCGTAAATAAAATATTTTGACAATTCCATATCACCTCTTACGAAACCTACGGAATGAAATTAAGTGATTGATTATCTTTTACCAAAAGACAATTTGTATCAATTTACACGTATAACGTCTCCAAGAACAAACTGTAATTACATTTTTATTGAAAGTAAACCACTTACCTTCTCATATACTGGAATTTTATGACGATGAAAATCAGCAAGGTGTTCGCAGAGAGTGACGCCGTCAGCACTGCCACGTACAGCACTATTATCACTACATCAGGTCTGTAGAACACTTCTAAATCCATTGGTGTAACACCCCACTGCTCGGTACCATTCCACGTCATGTATTTGAAGGAAGTATTGAATGTCTTTGAAGGCATTTGTGCACGTTTGTTTCTTTAAATTCAATATTTGCAAAACTACTAGTTGAACAATAAATATAAAAGAAAATTTAATAAAATTATATATATATATACTTTTATATTGTTAAAAGTATAATATAATAATATAAATCCTCTTTACAGCGGTAGAGATATGCCCATTTACAGCAGCAAAATATAGCAAGCTGATGAAAAATAAATCTTCTAGTTTTAAAGGTCACATTGTCTTCCCAAAAATATAATCGCAAACTTGTTAGCCACCCGGCGTAACCTTTTCGTATCTTACATCCTCCTTTGCAATAATCTCAGTAAAGGGTCGGTATTTCGTGGACAAGTGTTCACATTCACAATAATAACTGGGACCGAAAAACCAATTACTTCTGTTTCCTTCAAATATTAGCTTATATTTTACAGCCGCCAGAACTTTGTGCTCCCGTGCTCCCCAAGTAGTTAGATATTGCTTGTTCTGAAAAAATTATTTGCCACCCGGAATAGTATATAGCATTACTCTCTATTATCGATTTTTGTTGGATTTTCTATAGAATAAACACTATTATTTTTTATAAATAATATATCAGAATGTGTTTAAGTCCAATCTCAACGGTGCCTATACTTCTATGTAGGACAGAATTATAGTACCCAAGTGTATGCACAAACAAAAATGCACTTTCTATTCCCTCAATCTCATAGTCCGGTGGGACGATTTGCCGACATGACCGAACAGAAATCAAGCACAGAACCCATTGTTATACACACTTACCTAGGCGTGGAGATGAAATACCGCCGGCTTTCTAACTGCGGCTGCTAAATAATTTCTTGCCATAAAAACTTAATAACTGATTTTGGCCCGACCCGGGATTCGAAACCCGATCTCATAATCAGCAATCGCGTTTACAAGCATCAGACCAACGAGGCAGGCATTTATAATAAAACTTAAGTAATGAACAAACTAGCAGTTAATAAATAGCCTATACATTCCATGGACCTTCCTGCAGCCAACTTGTAATAAAGAAAGTTACAGATTCACTATCACCTCTGAAAACATCGTATCATCATTATGATAATCAAGTCCACTGCTTAACAAAGAACTTTCAAAAAGACATGGTTGCCGCAAAACATGGTCTGAACCACAGGTATTTCAGACCATGTTTTGCGGCATTCTTTTCATCAACTTCCTGCATCCTTACCAGGTCGTTACTACATCGAGTGAGAGATCGCCCTACATTTCGCTGACTGGCAAGAGTCTGCCACTCGAGAAACTTTTTTTCCTATCGATAGTAAGTTCTTCGAGCTACATGATCAGTCCATTGGCACTTTAACTTAATGATCTGTTGGACTTTTCATTGTTACTCTGTTCTTATGTGGATATCCCAGTTTCGAAGTCTATCACGCAAAGAAACACTAAACATAGATGGCTACGCTTAGTGTTATAGCTCTATAAGCGACCTTGAACTTTTTCATACGCCGTGAGAAATACGCGACTAGAAGATGAGGTGCCATAAATCGTAATCTTCAGAACATTTTCCAGAGATGGATCTGTCAATTGACGTTTTTTAATTGGAGTGATGATATTCCACCTTCACCGCATATTGGCAGGGCGTACGAGATTACTTTCAGATACATCAGCGGTCTCCCATCACCTTTATAATGCAACGGACTACTGTCCCCTCCTGAGCGCAAAATGCGGAGGTCAGGTAGTCATGTGAAACGAACGCTCGGAAGCACAATCCTTCCTTGCCCCTTATTAAAAAAGAAAAGACTTGGCAGTGGATCTGGTCCAAGGTTCCGTAAGTGGTTCCTCGCACTTTTCTTACCCCTTACTACAATTTGATACTTACTCTAGTACTGTATTCGATTATTCAATCGTAGTATGGCTACGATGATCGTAGTAGGGTTACAATAACTAATAGTTTATAGAACAACTACAAAAACTTCAGCACTTTTTAATTTGACAGTCAACCTACCTCTGGAAGAATGGAAGACTTTCTTAAAGTGTTTTCTTATAGAAGAGGGGCAAAAGGGCTTGCAGCTCGCCTGATTGTAAGTGTCAACCGCCGCCCATTAACAAGGAATTAACAAGAAACATACGCAAGGAAAAACCCAGGAACTGAGTTATTATGTACCCCATTTTCTCGCCGTTACCGCTACCGACAGAGGTACTTTTTTTTGAACGTTGATGCTTCACGTTCCGGGAAGTCTGCAGTTTGCGATCATATTCTAGATGGCCCCAACCATTACATCAGATTTGATAGACCACAAATCCTCGCAAAAGAACATCGATTCCTACCAAGGATGATACGTGAGGCTATTGAAATTAAAAAACATCCTAATTTCAATACAGAAGGAGGCTGGGTACTACCACCTGCTTGGGATCCTATAATTAATAAAATTAAAACTAAACCCAAGCATACCACTGCAAGACTTCAAAATACAGTTAGTTCATTCTGCGTAGATCGGACCAAAGACAATAATTAAAAAGCTGAAGGTACTCCGGGTTAACTTTGACATCGGGACGTCAGTCACTTCAGTCCAACGTGACCATGGGTGCTGAAAAGTACACGTTACTTAATTTAAATTAATCTTAAAAAAACATTCTTAAGCCTAACAGTCTTTTAAGTCCTTCGATAACGCATTTGTTCTTCTGTCTTCTTCCTTTGAGTAATCCACTTACCATTATTATATTAACATCAATGGCGAGGACATCACTCACCTTTGATTTGCCGACGATATAGTCCTTATGGCAGAATCGCTGGAGGACCTAAGCACTATGCTTAATGACTTCAATGGTCTCTCCCAACGGATAGGTCTTAAGATGAACATGGACAAAACAAAGATCATGTTTAACGTCAATGTCACACCTATGCCGGTAGTTATTGGGAGCACTATGCTCGAAGTTGTTGACGAGTACGTTTACCTGGGACAAATAGTGCGACTAGGTAAGTCCAACTTCGACCGAGAGATCAATCGACGGATGCAACTTGGCTGGGCAGCGTTCGGGAAATTACGACACATCATCTCATCGGGTATACCTCAAACTATGAAAACTACATTGTACAACCAGTGCGTGTTGCCGGTGATGACTTACGAATTTGAGACGTGGTCCTTCACTGCTGGCCGTAAGCGGACACTCAAGGTCGCTCAGCGAGCTATGTAGAGGGCTATGCTCGGAGTTTCTCTGCGTGATAGACTCAGAAACGAGCATATCCACAGTAAAACCAGAGTGATCGACATAGCCCAACGGATTAGTAAGCTGAAGTGGCAATGGGCCGGCCATATAACTCGAAGAACCGATAACCAATGGGAAAGAAAGGTTCTCGAGTGGCAGCCTCGTACCGGTAGGCTTAGTGTAGGGCGACCCCCCACTAGATGGAGTGACGACCTGGTAAGACATGCAGGAAGTGTATGGATGCAAGTGGCTCAGGACCGTGCTTTGTGGCATTACTTGGGGGAGGCCTATGTTCAGCAGTGGACTTGTGAAGGGCTGTAATGATGATGATGATGACTTACCTTTAGGTGAACTGTGAATTCGTTTGTCATTACAATATTATAAAACTGATATTGAAATTAGTTGAGGCCTTATCTTTAATAGACCACTAGCTGTTACCCGCGGCTTCGCCCGCATGGTCACTGGGAAATTAACTATCCATTGCTTTTTGAATTGAAAAGAAACTGAGCAAAATTGATTCGTCATCCTATATAAATGTTTTGAAACGCAGCGTATAGGAAATTATGAAAATAGCTTGTTTATTCCAAATGAAAATGGGATATTTTTTAATTACAGGAAACTGAGCATAATTATCCGTCAGGGATGCAGACTTTTGAAAAGAAACTGAGCTAAATTGATTCGTCAGAGATGCAGTTTTCTGAATTGAAAGGAAACCGAGCTTAATAGGTCCGTCAAAGGTGCAGCATTTGGAACTGAAAAGAAACTGAGCTAAATAGGAAATTTTGAATTGAAAGGGAAGATTTGTGGGAATTCTGATTAATTGATTGTGGGAATTTTGAAAAAAAAAACTAACTGAACACTATTTTAAGACGCTACTGTACACAATATTATATGTTTTTCCATTCGGGGAAAGAATGTGGAGATTCTGGGCATTTGACGCTACATACAGCTGACCATGAGAGAAGCGCGGTTTTTCTAAGTTGCCCCCCGCTACCTGTAACGTTTATCCTTGCTCTTTATTAATTTTCATTGCAAAACTGAGCTTAATAGGGAACTGCAACCTTTTGAATTGAAAAGTAAGATCTGTGGGAATTATGGGGATCCGTGGTATAATAACATTTTCACCTTTTCCTACGCCTGTCAAAATTGTAGCACCGATTATATTCCGTCCAAGATGTGTCACACGCAGCCTTGTCCCGTTACATAATCGAGGAGCATCTAAATTTCGCACTAGCATGATTGGGACGCCTAATTTTAATTGAAGCTTATGTGAGGGCACACCTGACAACTCTAGAGAATTTAGAAACTCTACGGGATATGAAGTGCTCTGTTCTGTGTCCATAACTGTGTATACTGACAAATACTCTGTTATTTCTCCTGAATTTATTTTGTTAACGCTCTTATTTTTTGGTGCAAGAATCGCCCTTTCACAATTTGTCTTCATGCATGTTGTTCGTTAAATCTGAATAAACGCTCGCAATTAATTCGGAATGACTCTGTACTAAATTACAAAAATCTCTCGTCAACTTAACGCAGCCCTCAGCATCCGTTTCCAACCGCCCATCGTTTAATAGTGTGTCAGCATAGTTTCCAGCATTGATACCATTATACAAATGCACTCTGATATTCATAATTAAACTGAATTTTGTCACCTTGTTCTATAAATTAGACGACTTGAGGGATGCTTTAATTTCATCTGCAGGTGTGCCCTTTTGAATGACTGGTAAAGTTTGTCGAAAATCACCAGCCAGTGAAACCACCATTCCTTTTTTTATAGAATAGGATGACAAACGAGCACACAGCTCACCTGATGGTAAGTGGGTGCTGTGGCCCATAGACATCTACATCAGTCTATCCTCATTACGAATCAAAATGCAGATGCGTTGTCACCGTGAGGACTAAGATGGAATGTCTCGTTTCCATTAAAAGAGGTCGGCGGTTCTCTACACTTACCATACGAAACACAGCAGCATGAAGCTACTAATTTACGCTGGTATTCTGTGAGAGTGTGGTCCTTCCCCAGTCGAGCCGACCTATTCTTGCTACAACTATACTACTAATATAACTGCAGCATGGCTCTACCACGTAAAAAATCATTACGTGGTAGAGCCATGCTGCATCATCCTCCCATTACATCGGTATTGCTGCGCAAATCCTGGAGCGTTCGATTTAGTGCTTCTACAGCTTTTTTATGCAACATTGTACTTTCGTCCCATACTAAAAGTTTGCATTGTCGTAGCATTATACCTCGTGCACTATTTTTGCTAAAGTTGCAGATCGGCGATTCTTCCGGGGCTAGATTTAGAGGGAGTTTTAAAACAGAATGTGCAGTGCGGCCTCCGCTTAGCAGCGTGGCGGCTATACGGGAGGAAGCTACGGCCACAGCAAAGTTTTTATCTTTCCGTACTTGCGCTAATAATAAATTTAACAAAAATGTCTTTCCAGGTCCTCCAGGGGCATCTAAAAAGAAAAGTGCACCATTTCCAGATTCAATTTGTCCTAATACTTTGCCAAAAACTCGTTTTTGTTCGGGAAGCAAGCGGGGTACAAATTCGGCTACTTGCTGCTGCAAAGTATATATATTTGTTTCACGTATAATTTCATCACTTAGTTCATTTTCGGTTGTACGCTGAGGGCTTATCATTCCAAAGTCGCTTAATTTTTTGCCTACCATTGCCATTACTTTATCTTCAATTTTTCCAAGTACTTCATTATAATATGTGTCCATTGTATGTCATGTTCGCGTGTGTCTGCTGTAACTTTCGCAAAATAACTTCCTCCATGTACTCTTTATATTTGTCCCACAATTCATGTGCATTAGATAGCTCGCAAGATGATATAAGAGTTGCATAAAGATCCCTAATTTTGGCTGGATACTGGCACTGCACAGCTTCCTCCATGGTTTCATCCCAGTGATTATCGTTTTCTAAAAGATGCAGAGCTTCACATGCTTCTCTATAAGTTGCGCATTCCTGAACGTTGACAGTTTTAAAGTCTTTATATCCTGTAGGACCCCGAACATGGTGCAGCAGCAATCGTAAACAGAAACATTAAAAATTAGTTACATGGACGGTATACACACGACCAAGGGCATCTGATACTTTACACCCCATTTCAACAGGCGCGCCTTGAATACGGCGTTTCCACTCCTTCCTAGATGTGTTCCAAGTATAATAGCGGGGGACTTCCGAATAATAACAACGTTTTTGCAAAGGGGTCGGTTTGAAAAAGTTGAAAGAAGGCCGTTAGTGTAGTTTTTGGCGGTGATGCAATTCTTTCTTGGAAATTTCTTTCGGTAAAATATACACGCTCTCCATTTTCTAAGTACACAGCAAGGTGAGTAACTGTTGGGTACCTTTGGTGTAAAGGGAAGCCAAGGAGACGCCACGCTGCCTCGTTACTGCTGACATAACGCCCTGCTTGAAAGATCTGTACTTCATTAACGGAATTTGCCTCACCTTCACTCCTGAGATTAATTATTGCTTTGTCCCTTCCTTTATTTACGTACTTACAGATTTACTTGATTGCGCGGACAGAGCTACATGCTTCTACATTAATGTGGGGATTAAACATTTTATATAGAATGGGTAAAAACGGGACAATCCAGTTGTTATCTATGGTTTCCAACGCTCCAGAGCGAGATTTGATTGTAACTTTCCTGCCACCATCTTCGGGAGCTCTGCGTCTGTATAAAGGGTAGCCATTGTCATTGTGCACTGTTTCTTATAAAATAGCTGTTTAGGGAATTTCTTTGTACATTTTCCTTCTTTCATACATGGCGATATTGAATTTCGTGCTCCACATAGACCGTGAATCATATTTCGGACGAATCATACAATTCTTTATCTTGCTCAGGATCCGGAATCTCGTCGCTTATTATGTCGTCTATTTGGCTGGGCCGCAACTTCTCTTTAAGCCGTATTAGAATGTGGGCATGCGGTAATCCCCCTTTTTTTACCATTCAATTGAATACATGAAGTACTGCACCTCTCCGAAAATTTTCCCTTTGTTAATTACATACATTAATTTTTGTACTTTTAATCTAAATACTCTAGCAACTAAATCGTGTCTGTCAGTACTTTTTTGGCTCGGTATTAGCTCCTCGGTTATTTCTTTCCATGTGGGATTGCAAGTAAAAGTAACAAAAATATCAGGTCTTCCGTAAGTTCGTACATAGGCGAATGCGTCTTGTGTGTACTCATGTAGGTAGCGGGGACTGTTATCGAATGATGAGGGCAGAATTACCATTTTACCTAAATCTCTGGTTTTTACATTGGCGACGCTAGAAACTACATCTTGTAAATGTATATAATTCTCAACGCGCAGCTTTTTTTTGATTTAAAGATATATAACGGAGACGCTCACTTTCTACCTTCACATACATGTCTACCAAAAATTGATGAAATAATTGTCTACACCGTGCTAAGAGGTTAAAATCATTTTCTCGCAACATCATATGATAAGCATAAAAATCCATACATGATACTTTTTTGTTCTGAGTAGGCTCCTTTGTGACCGGGTTAATGAGTGGAATTTGAAAATGATAACCCTCTTGTCCTTTGCAATAAATCAATGAGTATTGCAGAGCGTCATAAAACTTGTGTGTATCGGCTACCCCTTGCAACGTGTCATCGCGTGCTCGCAAGACAATGACTCGTGAAGAAAATTGATCACCACTAATCACGGCTGCTATTTCGTTTATCAAAAGTGCATTGTAGCGCCTTTCATGCTCTCCTCGAGGGGTCCGATCTGCGTGAATGACGATTTTATAATCCTCTTTAGGTAGGTTTTCTAAAGCATTTTTAAATGTTTTGACTAAAATGTTACGTTTGAACACTGTGTCCCTCTCAACTTCCTGGATAAATTGGCAGCGACAGTCTACCTCAATTTCTTCATTACCCATAAAATATACTTGTAAAAATTTATGCTGTTCGTTTTCAGCTGGAAAAATTTAACCTATTCTATGATAAATTTGCCCTTGCAGCGTAAATGTAGGCGAAAATCCCGGCATTATTATTTCCCGCTCAACTTCGAAGGACGTCATTTAAAAGCATGAGTTATATTTACGAATCCCGTTTAAAAAGCGCAGTGACTCATTAGCATCATATAAAAAGAGAGTTTTCAAAGGTTCTTCTGGTTCCCCAAGTAACGGAAAAGACACTTCGACATTGGAACAGCACATGCCTGCGGTCTCATCTTTCCATTTTGAAGCGCTACAAAATCTACACGCCTTATCCATCAGTCCGATAACAACTAACCTGTGATTTTTATAATCAATCAACGGATCATAATTTAATGCTGCGTCATTAAAAACCGACCAATTGTTTAATTTGAAAATTTTGTCGACGTTCAGCTTGGAGCTGTGCATTTGCATCTCTTCGCGCCTGTGTCTGTTCTGGTGTTTCAGATGCCCTTATAGTAGATTGACGTTCACCTTGCTCAATGAGTCTGTGTTGAGTTTCATCAGGTGTTTCCGCTGCTCTTAAGGCGGCCTGACGTTCCGCTTGTTCGGCCTTTGCTGACTTTGAGCAGGTGTTTCAGTAGCTCTTAAAGTAGCTTGACCCCCCGCTCTGCCTGTTCAATACGCCTTTGCTGACATTGAGCAGGTGTTTCAGTAGCTCTTAAAGTAGCTTGATGCGATCTGCCTGTTAAAGACGCCTTCGCTGACTTTGAGAAGGTGTTTCAGAAGCTCTTAAAGTAGCTTGACGCTCTGCCTGTTCAAGGCGCTTTTCCTGACTTTTAGAAGGTGTTTCGAAAGCTCTTAAAGCAGTCTGACGCTCTGCCTATTCAAGACGCCTTTGCTGACGTTAAGAAGGGGTCTCAGATGCTCTAAAAGCAGCCTGACGCTCTGCTTGTTCTTGCCTTCTCAGTTCAGCATCTTCTAAAGATTCTAGCGATCGAGCTAATATTTTCGCTGATGTCTTTGAGAAGATACTCTTGAAAGGCTGGACAAAAAACCTATTTATAAAAAAACGTTAAAATACGTAAAAGGAATAAATATTCCTTTTAAATATTTTTAAAAATCAAAACAACAAAACCAATTCAAGACACAACACGAATCCAAAAACGATAGCCAAAAAAATCGAATCAACTTAAACCAAATCACAAAACAAATCGCAAAAAACCGAAATCGAAAGCAGTAGTCAATGTAAATATAACCAACGAAAAAAAGAAGTAAAATAAGAAGTGTATAGGTACCGTATACACTATCTATACTATTAATATTCCTTTGAAATATTGTTAAACAACCTCAAACAACGAAAACCAATTCACGATTCTAAATAAACAAAATCCAAAATCAAAATCAGAGTCTAAATATGTATAAAGGAATACCAACCAAATCAACAAAACCGATCCAAGAAAATACACAAATCCGAAAATGAAAGCCAATATAAATCCATTTCAACATTAACCAAATCACAAAACAAATAACAATTAACCGAAATGGAAACCAGTTAGTCGAATAAGCTACGAAATAGAAACAACGTAAGCGTATACGTACCGTATGCACTATAAGTTGACGCGCGGCGTGGCGGGAGTTAAATACATGTCAGGAAACATTTCGTTACCGCGTTTTAAAAACCTAGTAACGACATCTAGCGGAATCAATTTAAACTATGTATACGTTAGTTAATAAGAAATCTGAAAAAAATATTTTTCTTATAATTTTGCACAATTTTTCTTATTGTAATACCGATTCATTCATAACCACATATAAGAACTGTATTCATTTCCGTTCAATAAATATTACTAAGGCTTATTAATAAGGCTTACTAAGAACTGTTTCTACCACAGTTAAGTAATAGTTAAGGTTGAAAGCGTAACAGGCGGTGATAGTATTTCTGATCCATATTTACGCCTGTAACCCTTGCGGGGTAGGCAGATTATCAACGGATTACTTAATATCGTCTGCGAGGTTATCGCCTATTCTGTTAATTACAATGCACTAAAACGTTTTAAGAAAATCAGCTGGTGTATTTTATGTTTTTTATCGCTCTCTTCCCGGTCCTGGTCAGATTAATACATTTTTTCTCTTAATTTTGGTAAAAAGACATAATAATCCAGATATGTTCTTATAGATACCTTCTGTGTTCGTCAATCGTACCGTCGTCTGCCTTGTAGAATCACGGTGGCACCACCTAGCTGAATTTAATTTTGCAACATATTCGATTTTCCCACGGTAATGATATGTTTTTCCGCTGAAAAAAGTAACCTATGTCACTCTAAAGCCACCGAACTATCCCCATACCAAAATTCATGCCCTGCCGACGCTCTGTTGCGATGTGAAAGAAGGACAAACTTTTGTCAACATATTCTATTTTCCCATGGGAATGAGATGTTTTTCCGCGGAAAAAAGTAACATATGTCACTCTACAGCCACCAAACTATCTCCATACAAAAAATCATGCCATGCCGACGCTCTGTTGCGACGTGAAAGAAGGACAAACAAACAAAGAAACACACTTACGCATTTATAATATTAGTATGGTTTCCGTTCAATAAATATTACTAAGGCTTATTAATAAGGCTTACTAAGAACTGTTTCTACCACAATTAAGTAATATTTAAGGGTGAAAGCGTGACAGATGGTGATAGTATTTCTGATCCATACTTATAATCACGCCTGAAACCCTTGCGGGGTAGGCAGAGCATCAACGAATTACTTTATATCGTCTGCGAGGTTATCGCCTATTCTGTGAATTACAATGCACCAAAACGTTTGGAGAAAATCAGCTTGTGAATTTTATGTTTTTTATCACTCTCTTCCCGGTCCTGCGTGGAAAAATACAGATCCATAGATTTTTTATCTTAATTTTGGTAAAAAGACATAATAATCCAAATATTCTGACCTTCTGTGTTCGCCCATCGTACCGTCGTCCGCCTTGTAGAATCACGGTGGCACCACCTAGCTGAATTTAATTTCGCAACATATTCTATTTTCCCACGGGAATGTTTTTACGTGGAAAAAAGTAACCTATGTTACTCTACAGCCACCGAAATATCCCCATACAAAAAATCATGCCATGCCGACGCTCTGTTGCGACGTAAAAGAAGGACAAACAAACAAACCAACACACTTCCGCATTTATAATATTAAGTATGGATTATAATATGTGTTTTTTAAATTATTATTTCACCATTAAAGCCTTTTCCAAGTTCACTTCTGAACATAGGTCTCCCCCAAGGAATGCCACAAAACACTATAGTGAGACACTTCCCCATCTAGTGGGAGACGGCCATACACTTCGCTTACCGGTACGAGGATGCCACTCGGGAACCTTTCTTCCCCATCAGTTGTCGGTTCTACGAATTACAGAGACGGTCCATTGCCACTTCAGCTTACTAATCCGTTGGGCTATGTCGGTTACTATGGTTTTACTGCGAAAAATATAATTGATGTGTCTATCACGCAGAGAGACACTGAGTATATCCCACTTCATGGCTCGTTGAGTGACTTTGACCTTTCTCAAGCCAGCATTGAAAGGCCACGTATTAGATTCATAAATGATTATTGGCAACACCACAATTGGTATTTAACTAAAATAATTAAACACCTTAAAATTTCACAGTCGCTTAAAAGTTTTTCTTCAGGAAGTAAAATTACCAAAGCGAAGGAGAAAAACTTGTTTGATGACGCCTTTTTATAAAGGTCAGTTTCTGGCTGGCACGTTGTGTAGGATACATTTAAATCCCAGTTTTTGATAACATTTTAACACAAAAATATATTGATTATCTGATTCTAGCCGTATTGAATATTTCTTTTATTTTTTTACTTTACCGTTCAATTAAGGATTATTTGAAACTGTTGTAAACGTCAAAAACCACATCGGTTCGAAATAATAAAACCTCATAGAAAAACCCCCAAGAACCCTGAGGTCTATTTTTAAAACCATATTATATACCACCATATTTAATAACGTATCATAAAATCATGACAGTGTGAAATTTAGTTTCTGGTATTGCATCCTAACTACGTGGAACATCATTTTAGAGTGGTTGGTTATAATTTAATGTCTTTTACGCATTTTTTATTTGTTATATGATGAAAGTAGTCTTCGTGACTAAATTGCCTAGGATGAAATAACCGAATTTATTCACATAGATGTTGAAGCCTGACCAAAAGTAAGGCGATAACTCCAGCCAACCTGCATATTTTTTATTTTATAAAAAACGTTACCTTCACAGTAGGATTTTTTACTGAATAATTGGGACAGTTTACATACATAAATTTCACAAAGACAAACATCCAGACCAGAAATTACTTGTAGGCCGTATAAATATTTTACTCAGTGCGGGATTTGAATCCACCGCTGTTAGCGCTGCAACTCATTGCTGAGCCACTGCACCACGAAGATGTCAATTTTTTTCCGACTTTAATTCAAAGAAATTAAAATATTTCAAAGACATCTGAAGTCTGCCAACATATATTGAAGCCGCGCGACAGACGAAATGCTCCATAACCTTCTCCAGAATGAAAAGATGCCTGTGCCTGAGGACTTATGTCGGTGTAGATTGACTTTTTTAGCTTAATGAAATGACGAAGAGAAATTATTAGGGTTAAGTTTGCCTTTGTACATCTTATCTGATAGTGCGAACAGTATAGAAGAAAGCAATAAAATCTTTACGCAGATAACATAATCACAAAACTGTGTTTTTATTTTGAAATATCTTTCATTGTGCCTGAAAATGCCCATCCTCTCAATTACAAACTATAATTCAGATACTCATTTAAGAGCGTAATAGTAATACTTTTAATATATTCCTTTATGCCCAACGTTAGAAATTGTTTCACAATCGTGTGTCTAATGCACTATTGTTTACGAAATACTTTGCAATTTTGAGTAAATTAAGGTCACCAAATTAATTATTTAATTATATGAAAAATATTCTTTTGAGTGATGTATTGATTTTTTTCATTTTTTTTAGATTCAGTCGGTTTTATTTTTCACATTCTTACAGCTTAAAGATAAAAAATACAAAACTTGAATTTATATAACATTACAATGTTGATTTTTTGATAAGAAAATTAAATAAATTAAAAGATATGAACAATACAAACACTTGTATTTTTTATTATTTTAAAATATTAATTAAGTTTAACAGGGTCAAGCAATTAATTTTGTTTTTCAGTTTCACTGCTTAGATATTGTTATAAAATAAAAACAAACAAGCGACTTTATCGAAAAAGAAAGGCCCATTTTATTCTAAATTTACTACCATTAAATAGACGGCTGGCTTCTCAAACGGCTATTAAATGTAACTCCACTTTTTATAACATTGCTATTGTTACAATTTTTTTATTTAAAACTTTTATTCATCGCCTTACACCTTATTTTTTTTTTCTTTTTAGCGCAAATTTGTTGGTATGATAGATTTTTTCAAATTATAGTTTTTGTAATTATTCCCTTTAAATTATAATATTAAACGTTTAATTTAAAAGTTAAAGCTTTTTGGGTTTATTGGATTATTTCCTTTATATTAAGGCTTAAAATAGTAAAATATTTTTGAGAATAATTTTTCTTTCAATATTTACACACTATTTGACTAAAAGCTTAAATTTCTCTTGATTACGAATACGCAGTTTCACGAACTTATTTTGCAAACGTCGAAAGCTTCGCTACGCCGAAGCAATGGCTACGCGTCGCGACCGGCAAAGCGTTGGAACGCAACTGAAACCGATGATTTGCGTACAATGAACCACCCTGTTTTATTTTTTGAGATTTTTTACAATTTTCGGTCAACAATGTTAATTAAAAAAATTGGGCGTAATTTGTACCTAAACTTAGTCATTTAGCTAAGAATAAATTAAATAAATTAAGTTCCCGAAGTGTGACAAAGTTACTACTACTGTTAGCTCGTAAAAGAGACAACTGATTTCGATTGGTAAGAAAGATCTCGAATGTTTCGAATGCCTGGATGAGCCAGGTAAGTAAAGTGTAGAGTAGACCCATTATATAGAATGCCGACCTAGTAATATATGCAGGTAGTTAATATCATTTTTAAAATGTGGTAGAGGCATGCTGCAGATATATTTTGATTATAGTAGGGATATTCAGGCTCAAGAGAGAGTGGAAACAGAAGGCTCTCATAGAATACCAGCAAAAATAGAAGCTCAATGCTACTGTGTTTCGTATGGTGAGTATATAGAACCGAAGATTTTTTTTACCGGATGAGAGGATTTCCATCTTAGCCCTGAAAGGTGACACCGGATCTACATTTCAAATTGTAATGGAATTTAACTGTAGATGTCTCCATAGACTTGTGGCGGCGCTGTCATCGCGCCGCAAGCGAAAACACACCGAAGCTTAAATCACGCTATCAACATTCCGAATCATAAACAGCATATATAGAACATCTCTGAACTATCACAAGGAGTGTCGGCTGCTCCCCGGACATAACACCTTGCCCGGCGGGAGATCTCACCTTTTCCTTCATCGGCCACAGTGGTGACCACCCGACGTGATCTGAACACGCAACTAAACACCTTCGGAAACTACAACTTCAAGCCTTCGTCATTATCCTCAAGAACCCCTACTATTCACTACTGAGAATCGTCTTCTGCAGTCTTCAGTTCCTGCAAGCCAGTCCAACTTGTCTTCATCTCGACTCACCGCAGATTTATAAGGCAGACTTCTGGCACTTGCTCCGGTACATCGTTCTCACCGGCATCACTTGCCAGTGCGTAGTACGACATGCATTAGACATCGGCATATCATTCGCACCGGTGTCACTTGCCCTTACGCACACAGCATGCATTCCCCACCGGCATTAAAAGGACACACCGGCAATCGGACTGCACTATCGACCTCCGGTCTGAGCAGGGGGTGATGTGGCGGCGCTGTCATCGCGCCGCAAGCGAAAACACACCGAAGCTTAAATCACGCTATCAACATTCCGAATCATAAACAGCATATATAGAACATCTCTGAACTATCACACGGAGTGTTGGCCGCTCCCCGGGCAGAACACCTTGCCCGGCGGGAGATCTCCCCTTTTCCTTCCACGGCCACAGACTTGTGGCCCGTTCCAGAGTATCCACTTACTATTAGATGGACTGTGTGCTCGCTTGTCACCTTAATTCTAAAACATTCCATCATCGACTTGATTGCTACCAACCATCACGGTTCCACCGTGGCCTATATTCAGAATTGGACTTGTGAGGAACTGCAATGATAATGACTTTTACAGACACAGTTCGATTAATGGTAAACATACAATGTAATTCGAAGCACAAGCGATCGATAGAGATGAAATTTTTTCGAGTGCTTATCTCGTAGTGGCCAGTGCAGTGTAGAGTAGTCCTATACTAGCTGAAAAGACGGACTGATAAAACATTCAAGACGTTGATTGATACAAATGGCACATTACAATTTTGAAGTAGTCCTATGTGTGGGAGTGTATTTTGATAGATTTATTGATAAAAAAACTAACTGGGTATGTTCTATTAATGTGGCGTTATTTAGATTTTATGTAATCAAAGACTATTTTTTAAATAAACATATCGTTTTTCAACAAGTTTTTCAAATAAAACATATCATAGATCCTTCCTGGCATTGCTCTGTTCTTGAAGTTTCAGTACGCCATTAAATAATGGTTTTATACATTGTCGAATTTCAGCTATATTATAGTTGTAACAGGAATAGTTCAGCCCGATTTGGGAAGTATCACGTTCTGACAGAATACCGAAATAAAATAGCAATTTAATGCTACTTTTTTTCGTATGATTAGTAGAGTAGAGAATCGGAGACCTTTTTTACTGGAAACAAAGCATCTCATTTCAATTCTCAAGGTGTAGATTTCTTTGAACATTCACTTACCATCAGTTAGACTAAATGGGATATTGTTGCATTTAATTATTTAATAATAAAATTCATCACCCCATTTATTCTCAAGTGGTAAGGAACGACTTTGGGATATGCCATTACGGCTTCCTATAGATGGCGATAAAACCATCGTGTTACCGCCAGGCGTAAAATACCCAAATCGACGACAGGAAACAGCGACAAAGGTTCTCATGCCAAATAGTACGATCATAAACAGCTCCATGGCGTAGTCGCTTAGCAATGAGTTAGAGCGCTAGGAGCTGCAGGTTCGAATCCCGCACGGAACAAGTACTTGTATGGCCTAATTTTTTCGGGTCTAGATATTAGTTCTTGTGATGTAACCTGTCCACACGTTACAGAAGAAAACCCTAATATGTGAAAGTCCTAACATTTGAATCTATTAATCCTCCTTCCTTCCTTAAATTCTTATATATCCTAAAAGGCACAAATCCGGTTCCAGTTAAATCGATTGAAGCCAATCCTCCCCATAATATGAGAGGCAACCCAGCTGTGCATGCACGGGCTGTTTAAAAAGATGTTTTTCTCCAAATGTTAATCGCATCTATTAGTTGATTAACTGACAAGACCTGGTTTTACTTACTGGTGGATGAAAAACAGCAATGGCAATGCAAAGCTATGGCCATTTTTACCCGTCTATCCAACGTGTGAGTATTGGCAACCTTTCCAATAATATATTCTTAAAACAGTTATTTAGTTCAAGCTGGTAGGACTTCTTTTCTGCCTAGAAGGATAGCTACCAATCTTTTTCTTATTTCTGCTGCTGCTTTTACTAGTATCTATATGATTCTACTGCATCCCAGTTCCAGTATAAAGGGCATACAAAGCCAGTATAGTAATAGTAAAGTAAGTAGAGTAACAGATTATCTATGTCCCACTGCTGGACACAGGTCTACTCTCATTCCTGAGAGGGTTTTATGGCAAGGAAATGTTCACCGCGCTATTCCAATTCATGTTGGCGAACTTCTTGTCTTCGAAATATATTTTTACCCTATTTCTCAGATATGCAGGTTTCCTCACGATGTTTTCCTTGAATGCTGAGAACGTTGTAAATCAGCACCTAAAATTGCCTTTAACAATTTCATTGGTGATGGTGGAGATTGAACTGCTGCATAGTTACAGGATATGAGAAATAAGGGAGAAAAAATATCTTTTAAAGACATGTGAAGTCAGCAGTGGGATATATAAAATAGGCTCTAAAATATTTTTATAGGATAGGGTGACAAACGAGCACACAGTCCACCTGATGGTAAGTGGTTGCTGTGGCCCATAGACATCTACATCAGTCTATCCTCATTACGAATCAAAATGCAGATGCGTTTTCACCGTGAGGACTAAGATGGAATGTCTCGTTTCCATTAAAAGAGTTCGGCGGTTCTCTACACTCACCATACGAAACACAACAACATAAAGCTACTAATTAACGCTGGTATTCTGTGAGAGCGTGGTCCTTCCCCGGTCGAGCCGACCCATTCGTGCTACAATTATGCTACTAATATAACTGCAGCTTGGCTCTACCACATATGACGATATTACTTGACTTTTCATAAATGGCGTTAGGTTCACCTATGATTTCTACATTGACTTAAAATTGTTTTGTGCATTTATTGTGCTACTAACTACAAAGCTTTTCGTTATAGAGAATTCACAAAAGGATATAGTGAGCAAGTTTTGGAGATAGGTATTTTACAAAGCTCACATACACGTGTACGCGATTTGCCTATAGCCAAATTGGCAATCGACAAATCAATTTCTAGGTTAAATAAATGAGGCAAGGGACATGATGCAATCAGCCTATTAGAACCTAATCATAATAAACGGAGTACAGCAAACACATAAAAGCGAATAACGCCTATCAGAATAAATTACATTCAGCACCTAATTGTAGTGCTCGTAAATTCATTTAATTCATTAAGAATGGATATACTCGTAATGATTTCCTAAATTTACGTAAACACTACACATTGAATAAAACTATTATTTACGAATTTTAATTTTATTCAACTTTAATTTATTTGTACGTGTCCCCCCGTGACCACGGGTGTTGTAGAGCACCCGAAACGTCGGGATAATAAAAATAAATTAAATTTAAATTAAACGCGATAAAATTCGTAAATAATAGTTTTATTCAATGGATATACGCGTCTGATATATTTTGCAGACTTCAAGAAAAGGAAGCTTTTCTCGATTCGAATTTATGTTTTTCTTTTTTATCGAATTTAATAATTATTTTTTCATGAATATGATAAACTTCAGGGGTGGTAAAATACAAATATAAAGAAAAGCGAACCCTAATGATGGGAAAATAGGGGATAATAATGTTAATATAAATATTAAAACTACATTCGAGTATGATATTCTTAGTCTACACAAAATAGTAAAAAAACGTTTTTAGTAAAAAGTAAAAACCGACTTCAAAAAACTAAAACAATAAAATGATTTAGATTTCATAACTTTTATATAATAAGGGTGACAAACAAGCAAGCCGTCCACCTCATGGTAAGTAGATGCTGTGGCCCATAGAAATTTAGATCTATCCTCGACTAAGTATCAAAACACACTCTTATACCAATAGACTGCCATCGCCATATCGTCGCGAGGAACGTAGATAATCGTTGCCTGCCGTTAATAAATGTGATAGGAATAGAGTTCAACCCACCCAAAAGGGAAAGATAGGGGAATCGAACGACTCGCGGAAGCGCTAAAAAACATGGTTTTATAATGCTTCCGCGAACAATTTGGGCCGCCACCGCGAAGCAAACGCACGACTTACCTATTTTTAACGGAGCAGGAATAATTAGTATTTAAAGCCGCAATAAGAAAATCTACTGAGTTATACGGATTCATGGATACGGCATTTTTTTATATAATAGGGTGACAAACGAGCACACAGTCCACCTGATGGTAAGTGGATGCTGTGGCCCATAGACATCTACATCTATCCTCGATTACGAATCAAAATGCAGATGCGTTGTCACCCGTGAGGACTAAGATGGAATGCCTCGTTTCCAGTAAAAAGGGTCTACGATTCTCTACACTTACCATACTAAACACAGCAGCATTAAGCTACTATATCATGCTGGTATTCTGTGAGAGCGTGGTCCTTCCCTGGTCGAGCCGACGCATTCATGCCACAACTATGCTTCTAATATAACTGCAGCATGGCTCTACCACGTATATGGTAAGGTTAAGGAAATGCTTACGTGGTGAGGCTAGACAAACAGTGTCAGCGCTATTATTTACCGCCAGAGATCCCGCGGATGCTATACGGAGCAATGTTTCGGCTCCCCGGAATTTATAATAGATCATGCGTTAAAAGATTTAAGACGCCTTCTGCGCCCGATTCAAACCACTCAATAGTTGAACGCGTTCGCAATCAGGTTATAAAATATAGTGTGTGAAGAACGTCAACGGCAAAGGATACTTGCAGAATCTCACCGCTCACCAGATGTATTTAAAGTTGGAGATGTTTCACCCCCGTCTTGATTCCCCTTAATTGTCCCATCGGATTATGAGAGTGAGACACTTGTTATTTACCACAAGCTGAGATTACTAAAGATATTTAAAAGATTGTAGTGGAGGCGTAAGAGAATCCACTAGCCCATACATCCCGTGGGTGTCATAAGAGATGAAAGAAGAAAACTGAAACAGAGATGGTCAGCAGCAACTTCTTTATAACAGCTCAATTTTTTTAACGCGGTAACCAACCCATTTGTCATAGCAGCTATGGCGAATTCCCCTTATTAGAAAATCTATGGATGAGGGCCAGATTCATCAATAAGGTTTTGATCAATAAATGATGTTAAAAAAATGTAAGATCTACCAACACCTTAGCGTAGCGCCACTGACTATTGTCTGAGCCAAAAACACTCTCAGAAATCAGGACAGGTATTTCCTCAATCGTGGGATGTATGTACCTTTAATTACGTTTTTTTTAAACACAACAACCTACTATGTACAATTATCATCGTTATTCATCATCATTAAACATTTGAAAATATTACTCATCTACCGTCTATGAGTCTACCCCAATTACATTATTGAACATTAGCCTCTCTGTAGATCGACCTTCACCTACATGCATCGACCCTCTGTATGTTTCATTAGATCGACACTCTATCTAGTGCAGGGTCGCTCAATACTGTGCTTATTCGGCTGCCATTCGAGAACTATTTTTCCTTTCGATGGTCAGTTCACGTACATGTCAGACATAAAATATACAGACATCCAGCGAGGATCGCATCAAAGGGGGAGAGAAATTTGGTACTGTAATCGCTAATTAAGCTTCTGAGCATGCCAGCAAATTGTTTCTACAGCAGAAGAGACATATGTTAGAGTGAACTAGTGCTAAAGATTTGGAGTAAATACAAATATATGTATGCAAATTACTCTGTTCTGGAGCTCTACACAGGCGTGTCGCAAAGCAAGCACACAAAGTTGAGTGCTATCTACAGTGGCACACAGAGAAAATAACGCGATATTTAGTACATACAACACGGATCTGTTCTTGTTTACTGTGTGTGCTACTGCGTGCCTAGCGAGGCACTTGTATGAAGCTTTCGTATTCTCGTTCACTCTGCACATGCGGGCTAGTGGATTGATAAAGAAAACGTTATAGATTGTGTATTTACTTAGTCGTTGCACGTGCATAGAACTATTTATTAAATTGTTTTCAAATGTTATTTTGCATGACAAACTGCCGTACTATTAAAAATCGACGTATAGTAAGTACTGATCAAAGTTACGCGCTCTCTCTCTCTCTCTTCCTTTCTTTCTCTCTCTCTCTCTCCCTCTCTCTCTCTTTCTTTCTTTTTCTCTTCTCTCTTTTTTCACTAAATAACAATAGAAAAAGTTTAAGCAAGCAATAGTCGCAGAATTATAAGTAAAACTCGTTTATTGTATTCATATCATACTCAAAATAATTTATAAATTAAATATTTTACATGAGGATTTCTTATATTAAAGCTAATACCACACATAGAATAAAACTGTTTATACGAATTTTGTGGCGTTTAATTATTTATTTATTTTTGATTCCCGACGTTTAAGATGCTTTACTGCACCCTTCGTCACGAGGGGGACTGAGATGTTTGACGTCCCTATGTCATAATTGGCTCGGCCAATATCGACCATGCTTGCGATGACGGGTGGAACACACCGTCGACCATCCCGCAGTGTGAGTGCTCCATACCAGATGTGCCGTTTATACAGCGCTTGGTTCACAAAGTACTCCTCTCCCTCGACGTCAGCAAGTCGAGTGGCCCTGACGGAGTCCCTCCTATTGTGCTGAAGACGTATGCTCTGGAGTTAGTACTGATTTTAACGCGTCTTTTCAAGTACTCCTATCCCCAAGGCGTAGTATCAAATTCATGAAAATGGTCGATATATCGAGTGACGTGCAGTTTAGTGGTCACTTGGAAGAGAAGGCCTAATTGGCCTCTTAAAAGCTTGGCGTGCTCAGCAGAGCGGGACAGTATTTCATGCCGGCACACCGCCTGCAACTTTACAAGGCGCAGGTTCGGCCGCACATGGAATACTGTTCCCATCTCTGGGCTGGGGCTCCCCAGTACCAGCTCCTTCTACTTGACCGCATCCCACGCAGAGCGGCTCAAATCATCGACGACCGAGTGCTTTCCGATCGGCTCAATTCACTGGCGCTGCGAAGAGATGTTGCATCTCTTTGCATTTTGTTTCGCGTATACCATGAGGAGTGCTCTGAGGATTTGTTCGGATTAATCCCAGCCACTAAATTTCGTGAACGCCCTACGCGGCAAACATCCCGATACCATCCAAACCATCTGGACGCTTGGCGGTCCATCACTGTACGTTTCAAAAGGAGTTTTCTTCCGCGTACGACCTCTCTGTAGAAAAGTTTGGCACCGGCGATTTTTTTCAGACCGATACGACCTGGGGACCTTCAAGAAAAGAGCTTACTCCTTTCTAAAGGGTCGGCAACGCACACAATCCCCTGGTGTTGCGGTTGATCATGGACGGCAGTAGTCACTTAATATCAGATGAGCCGCATGCTCGTTTGCCCCCTCTTCTATAAAAAAATGGAAGACAGTTTTGGTGCACCCGATCCCTAAAAATGGCGACCGCTTAGTCCCGCCCAATTACAGGCCTCAGCGCCGTTACCTTCTTGTTCTTCTAAATAATGGAGTCCAATATAAACTGTCAGCTTATAGCACCTTGGGTATAACCAGCTGGTTAGTGACCGCCAATATGGTTTTCGTCGTGGTCAATCAACTGGTGATCTTTGGGTCTACTTGAATCATATATGGGTGGAGGCAGTAGAGTCCAAGGGGGAGGCATTAGTCGTCAAGAAGTTGGGGGCGACTAAATCTAGTCCAGTTCCCAGAAGACACAAGTTTTCGCGTTTACCGCTAATAATAATCCCTTTGTCGTATCTTCTCAGTTTCAAGGCTTGAAACTGAAACTTGAAACCCTCACTGCCTCAGCTAGCACTCACTCACTGCATCGAAATCCTGTGCGTTGACATATCGAATTGTGTGCAGTTTCGTGGCCACTTGCAGGGGAAGACTAAATTGGCCTCTAAAAAGCTTGGCGTGCTCATCAGAGCGAGACAGTATTTCATGCCGGCACATCGCTTGCAACTTTATAAAGCGCAACTTCGGCCTCAAATAGAATACTATTGATGATGTTACACAGAGATGAGCTGTGTGCTTGGGCACCCCAACACCAGCTCCTTCCGCTTGACCGCAACCAACGTAGAGCGGTTCGAATCGTCAACGAACGAGTTTTTCTGATCAGGTCGATTCAATGGTGCTGCGTAAAAATGTTGCACTTATTTGCATTTTCTATTGCATCTACCACGAGGGTGCTCTGAAAAGTTGTTCGAATTAATTCCAGCCGCCAAATTTCACGAACGCAAAATACGTCAAAATTCAGGGTACCATCCTCACCATCCGGAAGCTTGGCGGTCCATTCCTATGCGTCTTACTAGGAGTTTTCTTATTTGTACAGCTTCTCTGTGGAATTGCTTTTCCACCGGCGATTTTTCGGATCAATACCACTTCGGGACCTACAAGAATAGAGATTACTCCTTTCTAAATGTCCAATAACGCACCTGCAATTATCCTGGAGCTATGTTATGGATATAGCACGAATGTGTCTGCTCGAGCAAGGTAGGGCTACGCTCTCACAGAAAACCAGCGTAAAATACCAGCTTAATGTTGTTGTGTTTTGCATGGTGACTGAAGACAACCGGAGACCCTTTTTACTGAAATTGAGGCATTCCAGTCGTGCAGTTAAAGTGACGTCAATTTTTTTTTATAGAATGAGGGTGACGAAGTCAGTAAAAGACTGAAATTGAGGCATTCCACCTTAATTTTCAGGGATGATAACGCAACTGCGTTTTGATTATTAAATGAGGGCAGATAAAGCTGTGCGTGGGCCAGAGCATATACTTACCATCAGGTGGACTAAGTGTTCTTTCGTCACCCTCATTCTATAAAAAAAATTGACGTCACTTTAAAACCACAGAGGTTTCTCAAAAGCGTATTAAACTGTAACTTATTTTAGTTGATGTACGTAACAATATCATACATACATATACATACATAAACACTCACGCCTGTCACCCAGAGGGGTAGGCAGAGACTACAGACTTCCATTTGGCACGATCCTGACACACCTCTCTCGCCTCCTTCACATCCATGCACCTACGCATACATGCTCGTCGGTTAAGGGTACTCCTAATTTGGCCCGTTTTCAATAAATCGCCAATTTGGTCGATAATTTTTCGCCTAGGACGTCCCTTTCCGACTCTGCCATTCACTTCTGCAACATAAATTTTCTTTGTCACTCTTTCCTCATTCATTCTTTCCACATGACCAAACCACCGAAGCATTCCTTTATTAATCCTGGTCACAACATCATCTTGCAAACCACACTCTTCTCTTATTACACAATTTCTTACCCTGTCATTAAGATTCAGCCCTAACATACTCCTTAACGACCGCATTTCTACTGCGTTCATTCTGCTCTCATGCTTCTTCTGGCCCACACCCAACTTTCACTACCATACGTTAAAGTAGGGACCAACACAGCATTGTGAAGTGCATACGTGCCTTTTTCGACACATTTTGACTCTTCACAATAGAGTGCAGGGCCCCATTTACTCTATTTCCCGCATTCACTCGTCGTTCTATATCCTTATCATATCTCCCATCCCTGCTAAATACGCAGCCCAAATATACAAACTCATCTACTTGCTCGATCAACTCCCCTTCTATTCTTATTTCACAAATCGTTTTACTTTCTTCTCTTTCAAAAACCATAACCTTCGTCTTACTTGCGTTCACTTTCATACCCCTTTCTTTTAATGATCTGTTCATTAATGTAACCATCATTTGCAACTCGGCCGCCGACGACGCAAGGATAACTTGATCATCGGCGTACAAAAGGCCTTTAACGGTTAACTCACCCATTCTTAATCCGCATTCTTCAACTTTCAAATTTTGCAAACAACTGTCCATAAATAGGTTGAACAGCCACAGGGAAGCCACAAAGCCATGTCTGACACCTTTATGGATGTCAAACCAGTCCGAGTAGACCCCGTTGATCCTAACACAAGCACTAGAGTCCCTATAAAGGACTCCAATGCCCGTATCAAGCCAGCGCCCAACCCAAATGACTTCAGTGTTTGCCATAGCACATCCCTATTCACTCTGTCATAGGCCTTTTCCAAGTCCATGAACGCACAAAAAACCTTTTGGTTTTTGGCCAAAAAACTTCTCCGCGATCATGCGCATGAAAAAGACTTGATCTGTACATCCCATTCCCTGTCTAAATCCCGCTTGCACATCCCAAATTTTTCCATCAGTTTCTTTTATGACCCTTTCAATCAGTACCTTAGCATACAGTTTTCCCACAATGCTAAGAAGGCTGATGCCACGGTAGTTTTTACAGTCCTGCTGCGACCCTTTTCCCTTATATACTGGGACTATCACGGCTTTGCACCAGTCTACCGGTACCCGCTTCAGTTCCCGGCATAAATTAAACAAGCTGTGCTGCAGGCCTGCCACAACTTCCTCTCCAGCCCTTAGCATTTCGAGTGAAACTCTATCATATCCAGCAGCCTTACCTGCTTTCATGCTTTTCATTGTTTTCATTATTTCACCTATACTTATCTCGCTACCTCTTTCCTCTTCTTTCGGAATTTCTACTTCACTTAGTACACACATTGTCTCCTCACTCATAAACACGCTTTCAAAATATTCCTTCCATCTCTTTAAACTCAAAACTTCATCATTCAGAATATAGCCATTCTCTTCTCTTATAGCATTCATCATAGGCTGTTTCGAATGTCCCCTGGCAGTTCTTACAAGTTTCCAGAACATTTTGATATTTGCCTGGAAATTATCCGATATTCTTCTATCATTCTTATCCGTTCTTTCTTGCTTTTTTCTTTCAACTACTTCTTTTACTCTCTTATTAAGATGTCTAAAGACTGCCCTTTCTCTTTCAATATCATCATTCGTACCGCTAGAATTACCAGCCTTTGTTGCTAGTAAATCTAGCCATGCTCTCTTCTTTGCTTCAACTTCCATACGTACCTCATCATCCCACCATAACGTATTATTTTTCCCTTCATTCTTTCTCTTATTAACACCACATACTTCGGTAGCTGCATCCACTAAACCTTTCTTTACATTTTGCCATACATTCTCCAAGTCTAACTCCTTCATACATAATTCATCCAAACCACTTATATTTTCTTTCAGTCTACATTTGAACTTGTTTTTCTCACCTTCATCTTGTAACCTTTCTGTTCTAATACGCTGTAACGCAGTGGTAGACACAGATGATCGATGGCGCCAACACCTGAATAGACCATTAATTTGACATAAAACCAAATAATGATCCGTTCCTACGTTAGAACCCCGGTAAACCCTTGTATCCACCACTGCGCCCCTCAATCTTTCATCCACAATTATTAAATCTATCATGCTTCTATCGTCACCTCTTTCCCAAGTATACATGTGAATCCTCTTGTGGCGAAAGCAAGTGTTCGTCACAAAAAGATTCTTTTCCATACATACGGTGAGAAGACTTTCACCATTCTCATTTATACTTTCATCACCAAACGTTCCCAATATTCTTTCATAACCAAGCCTCCTCACCCCAACCCTTCCATTAAAATCTCCTAGCATAATAATATTTTCATTTCCCTTACACTTCATTAACACCATCCTTACCATTTCCCAAAACTGCTCTCGGATATAAGTGGGCTTAGACATGTCTGGGGCGTAGATCCCTAACACAAACAACTTCTTTAAGCCCACTTTCATTACTTACACATTCATACTCTTTCACACATTGGGCCATTCTTTCTGAAGGGATGATACCTACTCCCTGGCATGCCCGCTCGATCTCGTCTACACCGGACCAGTATGCGGTATACATGCCATGTGTAGTGACATCCTTCCCCTTCCTTTTCGTCTCATTTACAAATAACACATCTATTCCTCTATCATACATCATATCGCATACTTCATCCATTTTATCATTCATTGCCCACATACATTCAACGTAGCCAGACGGGCCTCTGCAATCCACTCCCAGAGACAGAACGTGACGGGTGGCGAACCTCGTCGCCGGTTTTCCTCCCGGAGATTCTTCGCACCCCTGCCCCATTAAAGGGGCGCCGGGAACTCGGGGCCATTTCTTTTATATGGTTCCTCATGGTGCGGATAAAGGGTAGTATATTTTACGCCTCTACCACGGCGTGGAGCCAAGTCTGTGCTATCGGCTTGTCGCTCATTTAGCACCACCCGGGGGACACGTGTAGGGTGGGCCTAGGCAATAGGTGGTTAAAGCCTACGGACGCGAGCGACTTATCCGCCATATAAATACCTTTGATATTATATTAATAATATCAAAGGTATTTATATGTGTTCTATGGATAATGCCAGATCAATATACGATACGACCTGGGGACCTTCAAGAAAATAGCTTACTCCTTTCTAAAGGGCCGGCAATGCACCTGCAATTCCCTTGGTGTGGCGGTTGATCATGGGCGGCGGTAGTCACTTAACATCAGGTGAGCCGCATGCTCGTTTGCCCCCTCTTCTATAAAAAAATAAAACTTTTCTTATAGCGCTATAGTAATTATTAGTATTTCTTTTAAACAAATAATACCTATATAAAGTCGAATTCTCAATAGTCGGAGAACTCAATACAGCGATTTTAACTAATACAAAATAGCTGTTAAATACCGGAGTTTTATTTTGTTTTAGAAATTTTAAATATTTTATGGTCTAAATAAGGTTAAAATATATGGTTGGTTTTTTAAACTATGGAATTACTACTCCTAGGGGTACGTTTGTTAGAACTTTAAACGGCGCGGCATACGTACGCAGATCATAAGGTTTGAGGAAACCCTTTTAATTTGGTCGTTAAAATGTGCATGCTATATAAATAACTCTGCCGTTGTAAATGTATTTAACTTATAAGTAATATTGTAGTTATAATCTTTATTTTGCTTGTAAATTTAACATTTATTTGTTTTAAAATTTCATAACACAATTTTTTTTAAATACTTTATGGAACTAATAAAAGAACTTTTCCATCCAAAGGCCTTGCTAGGATTACATTTCTGTCTAGAAGACCGTCTAGGTAGGTGCTACCATTTCACCTATTTTGTCATCAAATACTAGCGTTAGCACTGTTGTATTTCAGTCTGCAGAGCAAAGAGAGGTAGGTTATTACAAGTTATAAAGCATACCTCAGTCCTCAGAAGTAACATCGCATATGTGTGTGTTAAAGTGTTGTTAAAATGTGTTAAAGTTGGCACAGATTTTCATTGTCTGTAATAGCTCATAACCATCAAGGGGATTGTAGGTACGTTTGTCGCCTTTTTTTTCGTCTTCAAAAACAGACTAAATCAGTTCCTAAAAATTCACAGGACAAACGCTTGCAAATTGTTTAATTCAAATATGTTGTATGCCTTTAACAAAGAAGTGGAGACTATGATTTGATACAATTTTTAAATTTTCACGAACTATCGAGTTTCAGGTACAAATACTATTTACTAGTTCGAAAAAAGGTTGCAAGGATTTAAGTTTACTCAAATCTTTAAAATAATACTTAAATCGTACCAAATCCAATTGACTACTTCAATTTGTTCTCGTGGATATATGAATAGCCTGTTCCTAAAATCAATGTAAAATACGTTGACTGAGGGAAGCTGTCGGACTACTTAGTCAAATTGCGGTTTTATGTGTCTGTAATCGATCTAATAAATCTCGAAATTTCTTTATGCGTTGAGATAAATTTGGCAGAGTTTAGAAAATTTAAAGCAGATTGATGTAAGATTATGTAACTAAAAATAGATTTTACGTAGTAGAGTCACACTGGAGTTACATCATGGTTGCAGCACAAATGGATCAGCTCGACCGTGGAATTAATAAACTCTTACTGAATACCTGCGTAAATGACAGATTAATGCTGATGTGTTTCTAGTAATGGATGTAGAAATTTAGAAATCATTTTAACTGGGAACGATAAATCATTTCATAGTCTTTAGGAGTGACAGAGCATCTGCATTTTGATTCTTAATCAAAGAAGAAATATAAAAATAGTAATGTCCTCCAAGCCAAATTTCAGGCATAGCGGTCAGTCTCACTATAGACTAGCCATCAGTGCAGGACAGGATTATAGTACCCAAGTGTATTAGCCCCAAAACCAACGGATTTACGGGCTTTACGAGGCACAAGGTGAAACACCGCCAACCTCCTGTCTTCAGGCATCTACTGGGAATTTCTTGTTGGAAAAACTCAATAAACTTTGGTAAATCCAAATGTGCATGCCTTAAGCGCTCATGGTCAGTTTTTTAAAGTATTTTAAATAAACAAAAATTTTTAGTAATAACCTTATTTTCGTAGTTCAATTTAATTTTTTTAACGGTGTTGGAATTAGTGGGTGGACTCATTAGTGGTCTCATTGTTGGGAGTAGTGGTGCTGGGACTAGTGGTGACGGAGTTATTGCATGCAATTGAGGGAGAGCGAGAGGTGCTCTTCAATCCAGGTAAGAAACATCACTGTATTTAGTTGGCGGAAGGTTGTAAAGTAATGAATATTATTATTATAATGGATTTCCGCAAAGTAACGCCTGATTATATCAATTATCTCTCCGATGAGGCAATCTATTGGGAAGGCCTATGTTCCAATGGACGTTTGTAGGTTGTAATGGATAATGAATGATGTAACGCGATATCTTCGTCAATTGTAAACCAATTTTTATGATTATTTAATAGGTATTCCAAGGGTGGTCTCATTAGTGGTCTCATTGGCTCTAAGGGTGGCGAAATAGACGATAAAAATATTAACGTAACAACTAGACAACATTAAAATTGTGATTTTCCTTAGTCCACCTAAATAGGTAAAAACATATTAAGGAAAGTCAATTCCAAAATTCTGAACACAGGGGCTTTAATTCTTATATAAACCACATCTTAGCGCCAACTTCAGAATGTGAACTTATTATTTTTAGCTCTAGAAGTTGGCTTTTACTTTTTATGGAAACTTGATTATCAATTCTAAATGAACCAGTTTTACCAAAAGCGTCGATGGCACCACGTAATAAAGTCCGTATGTGCTAGCTGGTAATAAAATGTATTGAGCCTTATAGTGAGCACTCTAATTCGGGAGTGATTGTGTATTCAACGTGATTTATTGGCCATTACACGCTTTGGTCGAAGTACTTATCGGACGTGTGGCAATTGTCCACGTTTTTATGACGTCACTTTATGAAATTTGGCGTATCTGTCAACTCATTAATTCATTTATTAACTTAGTAGCTATCGACCGTAAAAGTCGTAATTAATATTTGTTGCAGGAAAATGTTTTCTTTTATCTAGAAAAAAAAAACACAGTATAAACTGTTATTAGATCCGAAGAATAATTACATATTAACAAATAACGTTGACATTACATTCAGTTTACATCTCATGTTAAAACCCGCCAGTAAAAACAATCATAAAATTGTAAACAATAATTAAATAATAATAGTTTTTACGGATTTTTATTCGAAGATTTTATTTCGAGCACTTTACAGCACCCATGGTCACGGGGCGGGGACTGAGATGCTCAACGTCCAGATGTCATAGTCAACCGCGGTTACCATAGATTATTTTTTTATTTTTGTTCTGACCTACGCAGTATGAACTTACAGTATCATGAAGTTGTATGTTTGGGTTCAGATTTAATTTGATTAATTATAGGATCCCAAGTAGATGGTAGCGCCCAGCCGTTTTCTCTATTGAAATTAGGATATTTTTTAATTTCAATAGTCTCGCTAATCATCCTTGGAAGTAATCGGTGTTTTTTAGCGAGTATTTGTGGTCTATAAAATCTGATGTATTAATGGGGGCGATCCTGTACGTGTTCACAGACTGCAGACTTCGCGGAGCGTCGATTCTTCACATCAGCTATGTGTTCTTTAACGCGAGTTTTTGATTGTCCTACGTTGGAAAGACCACATTTACAATCAAGGTTTTAGACTCTTGCATCTTGCGGAGGGATATTACATTTGACTGATGGTAAAAACTGACTAATATTCTTCGGCAGTTTGAAGTACGTTTTAATGGAAGCGCGCTTTAAGATGTAGCCAATATTGTCGGTGACTCCTCTGACATACGGCAGTATAGCCGATACACACTCAACTGTGGCCGGCTTCACTCGTTCACTGTGACGTACGCGCGGGATCCGAAGCTTGTTCTCAAGCAAAACTTGCATGACGTGTTGGAGCTTGGCAGCCAGGTGTTTACTGTCACAGATCCCTTGTGCTCTCTGAAACAAAGATTTACTCACGATAGCTAACTGTGAAGGATGGTTGTGAGAACTACCTTTCAAATATCTATCTGTATGGGTCTTTTTTCTATACACAGTGTGGCTCAAGGTATCATCAGGATTTCGAATTATTAACACATCTAGAAAAACTACAGAATTGTTTGCCTTTAACTTCATTGTGAACTAAATTTTGGAATTTATAGAGTTAAGATGGTCTAAAAATCCAGTTACTTTATCTAAAATAAAACTGTGAAAGTGTCATCTACGTATCGCTTGTAGGATCTTGGATTTACAGGAAAAGTAAGCAACGCTTTTTCCTTTAAGTCTTCCATGAATATGTCGGTGATAATTGTAGATTTATATGAGCCCATCGCCACACCATATACTACGCCACATATATACTTACTTTTAAAACTCCTCCTTCCACAATAGGTAGCCGGATGTAAGGCAGTGTCTGAGTAATACTGCATATTCTACGGGCATGTTGTTTTTTTCCAGCCTTCTAGTTACAATTGAGATGCAGTCGTCAACAGATAAGCATGTGAGCAATGACTGCACATCAAAACTGACCATAGTTTCATTGTCTGCCAGATGTAGCTCTTTAATCTTGATGATAAAAAATGTAGGATTCCTTTATTTGTGCTCTCGTATATCTCCTGAGCGGTGAAAGTATTTTCGCTAAGAGTTGAGCCAATCTGTAATTTAGTGAATCAATTTGGCTCACTATGAGACGTAGTCGAGCATTTGGCTTGTGTATTTTTGGTAACCCATAAAACTTTGGTGATTTCGCTCACGTAGGTTTTATCGATTTTACGTCCAGATTTAATTCTTCAGTGTGTTTCTTTATGAGATCACTAGTTGTTTTAAGTGTGTCATTTATTGGGTCGTATTTAACCTTTTTATAAGTGCTTACATCCGACAAAAGTTTTTCTATTTTAGAATTATAATCCGACGTATCTACGACTACAGTGGCGTTTCCATTATCTACAGGGAGAATCGTGAGTTCTGCTTTATTGCGTAGGTTCTTTAACGCTATAAATTCGTCTTTGGGAACAATTGGTTTAGGCACTGAACTTCGACGTAACATAGACGAAATGTCTTAACGTATCGCCTTCATAACTTCTTTCCGCATATTTTTTTAAATAAACAGCCCAAGGGGCCAACAGCTGGCTGACTTCATGTAGAAAGAGGGTTTTTTTTATAATTAACTCTTTCTTCCAAAAGCGGCCTCAAAGGAAGTGGACCTGGTCGAGCTCTGACGGTTCGAAAAAAAGTGAAATTGGCTTCATTATGACGACCAGACGCCAACTGTTTAGTGATGTATCAGTGGTCGCGAGGGTGAAAACTGACAGCGATCACCGAATGGTATCGTTTAATGAAGTTAACTCTTCGTCCCCCCTTGCGCTCTAATTCAAAGTCCCGAAATCTTTCAGCTCGAATTAGAAAACCTTTTACAGAGTCTAGAAGATTGCAATGCAGTGGACGATATGAATGACAAGCCCGTGGAAACTGTCCATGCGGTCGGAGCTAAGTTCTGCAAGACGCGCCAGAGAAGAACACAAAAACTCTCCGGCTACACTCTTGATCTTATGGCTGTTAGACGGAGAATGAAGCTGCTGTCTTCAGTGGATTTGGCAGTATACAGGAAACTGAACAGACAGATCTTCAAATACATGCAACAAGACGGATAGGTCTTAAGATGAACATGGACAAAACAAAGATCATGTTTATTGTCCATGTCACACCTATGCCGGTAATTGTTGGGAGCGATAAGCTCGAAGTTGTTGACGTGTACGTTTACCCGGGACAAATAATCCGACCGGGGTCAATCACATTTTATTACACTATACTATACAACCAGTACATGTTGCCAGTGATGAACTATGAAACTGAGACGTGGTCATTCATTGCTTGCCGTATAAGGACGCTCAAAGTCACTCAGCGAGCTGTAGAGAAGGCTATGCTCGGGGTTTCTCTGGGTGATAAACTTAGAAATGAGGATATCCGCAGTAGAACCAGAGTGATCGACATAGCCCAACGGTAGCCAAATTAGTAAGCTGAAGTGGCAATGGGCCGGCATTGAATTCTGCTTGCGCCTCTCGGTAGGTGTAGGGCGACCCCACTAGATGGAGAGACCTGAGACATCAGTCGATGCAGGTGACTCAGGACAGTGCTTTGGGGCATACCTTGGGGAAGGCCTATGTTCAGCAGTGGACTTGTGAAGGGCCTTTTTTATAAACTAGACGTCTCGAGTATTTCACAGCACCCATAGTCACGGGGTAACCGAGATGTTCAATGTCCAGATGTCACTGTAAATATGTAATGTATATATATATATATATATATATATATATATATATATATATATATATATATATATATATATATATATATATAATATTGCCCTAAACAGGCCCTTTTGTATTGTAAGCATAGACATTGATACTATACTCGTATGTCGGAAGAATACTCTTCTAAGAGTCGATTTTTGGATTCTCTACCAAAATTTATTCACATTATAAAATACAACACAAACAAATAAAAAATGACATTGAATTTTTCAAATAAAAAATATTTTTTCTTCTAATTTTATACACACGTACGAAGTGAAACTTCTTTACGACGTATTATTATTTTATTTTATTACTCATGCAGCCCCGGCGGTGCAATGTTAAAAGAAAACGTGACGTTTTTAATTTTATTACCGTACAAAATGTCTCCACTACCTCGATAAAGAAGTTTCACTTCAATTAAATAAAGATGTCTATGGGCCACAGCATCTACTAACCATCAGGTGGAATATGTGCTCATTTGTCACCCTTATTCTACAAAAACGGATTTATCATTATTATGATTAGTTTTGTAAAAAAAATGCATAAGATTTAAGATTTGATTATGTATATAACCTAAGTCATATGTTACTTAGGTTATATACATAATCAAAGTTTGACAGTCTGATTATGCTAGCCCTTTGAGTTTAATCTTTCTTTCTGTCGGGGAACGACTGGTGCCAGTGATCAAACAAAATCGATTTATTTAAGCTGTTCCTAAAATATTGAATTTACAACGATGACCACCAAAAATATGTTTCCGTGGTTAAAATATTAATGACTATTAATGTGGCGTTATTTAATCAAATACCATTTATATTAATAATTAAGTTTTTCGGATATAATTATAGTTTAAACTAAAGAAACACGCTAAAGATGAATTCATTTTATTTTACCCTGGTGAGGGGCAAACATGTTATTACTATAAAGTCCGATATAAATAAACAATATCAATCTCTGACAATGATGCATTCAATCTTGTGCACAAACACTGTACGCAACTGCACCTCACAGGCTGCAAAAATACACTTCGAAATATTTTCTATTGTATTTTTTGAGAATCTCCTATTTATAAAGACCGTATTTTCAACTCTGATGCAGTAAATATATTATGATAAATGAATAAATATTCTCTTGTAGTCTATAATTAACTAGCGACCCGTCCCGGCTTCGCATGGGCGATTACAATATCTGCTAAATAGTCCCACCTACAAGGTCCAATTATGAATCTAAACCATACCGGTACCAAATTGAAAAAGATACATAAAATCATCAAAATCTGTCCAGCCGTTTAGGAGTAGTTCAGTGACAAACACACATACGTAGGAATTACCTATATACACATCACCACCAAGGGATACTTTTTATTAAGTTCTTAAACTCAAAAAATACTAACCGGTTTTAAAATCTTTTGAAGAAAACTTATTTTGTAGCGGTAAAAAAATATAAAAGATTTGTGCGGCATAACTTTAGCAAAGCTCGACGGCTTCAATTTACCTCCCATAGTTATTGGTAATTTTTGGTGTCAAATTAAAGTTTTAAAACAAGTTAGCAGTTAATTTCGTATAACTGCTACTGTATGCATCATGCAACGGCACTATTTAACGAGAGGGAAAATGTTAAGAGCAGTAGCCATGCTCCAACCGGGGGCTACTCAACGGATTGTTGATGGGCCAAGAATTCACCACTCTCCTGCATGACAATGCCCGTGCGCACACAGCGCGAGTGGTGACCAGATGACTGCAAGAGCACGGCGTATCGATCTTAGACTAACCGGCGTAATCAAAGTAGGGCTTTGAAAAATTTTCAGGACCTGCGACAATATCCCAGCATAATCAAGTAATCACAGTATGCAACAATACTGTGATAACTTGATTCAAAGCACGCAAAACCGTTAAAGGACCGTTGTTAATGTCATGGGTGGTTTTACTGACTACTGAAACAGAAACAGAAACTGTTTTTATTCAATGTAGATTATAAATGATACTTATTGAAAGTTAATTTTTTCATTTACCACTGGTTCGCAAAAAAACCTCTGTCCTGGGAAGAACCAGCAAGAAACCCAGCGGGACTATTTTTTTTTTTCAAATAATAGCTTACAATCATGTTTACAATTAACAACACAACACAAATTAGAAATAGCTTGGTAGCGATCACCCCTTCCCAGGGGTTACTATCATCCATAAATTCCAATAATAACCCTAGATTTTACCGATTTTTCACATAATTGCAAAAAAGGAAATAATTACGCTTTCTTTTTACTTTTTCTTAAAAAACACATTCATTTTTGTTTCATCAATTTTTACCATTATTTCACTTTTCGTCTTTTATTTAAATAATTTTTTACGCAAAAAATGTTTCACTCGTATTTTTAAGTCTAGCCTGAGGAATGGGTTTTACGATATATTATTTATTTTATTATATATATATATATATATATATATATATATATATATATATAACAATATTCGAGCAAACTAAGATAATCCGAACTATTCCTAGACGATGTTGATGTGTGTAATAAAGAGATAGAATCAGGCGTACTTTGCGGAAATTCATTATTTAAATAATTTTAAAGATGTTAAAATTATTTAATTAAGTAAAAAATAGTTACATATAGTTATATGCTTTTCAATAATTATAGAGCCGTGGTAGCTTAGGGGCTTAGCGCTCGCTGTAAATTTAAGCATAGTACGCGAGCAACCCCGGTTCAATCCCCACCGGCACCGATGAAATTGTTAATTGCAATTTTAAGTGCTGATTTGCCACGTGCTTGGCTGTGAAGGAAAACATCTTAAAAAAACTTGCATGTATGCGAAATAAGAAAAAAATATTTAAAAACAAGTGAAGTTTGCCAACACACAGTGGAGCAACGCGGCGAATATTTCCTTGCCCTAAAATCCTTTTCTAAATGATGGCCTGTGCCCAGCAGTGGGATGTACTCGTATATAGGCTGTAACTTTAACTTTCATCTTTATTTTTAAGGGGATCTGAGCTTATTAATTTTAATATCTTTATTCTAATATTATTTTATATTCGATATGTGTTAAGTCAGTGTGTATAGACGATGTCGATGTCGGTTTTTATGTAATTCCTGCTTTGATCCTTATTCTAAGGCATTAAGTTTCCATAGAAAGTAGTCACTCGATATCAAAAATGATATTTCAATTTATTATAAACAGCATAGTATTTCAGGGGTGGTCATATAAATTTGTACGAAAATTCAACACTCCCAAAATAGGGATTAAAGTTTATAATGGTACTGTTAAGAAGACTACATTATAATTGAACCTTGAGCTTTCAATTTTCTTAGTATACTTGCAAGACTCGGTAAATTAAATTTTTGATACAACAAAGTAAAAGCCAACTTCAAAGAAATAAAAATAATAATATAATTTTCACACAACTGCTTCTAAATTGGGGGTTATAACTGTGCTATGTTTTTTATGTATTTTAGAATTTAAAGAAGGACTATTTAAAGTAGGAATTAACTTTTAATCAAGAATTTATTTTTCCATTCTTAAAATATAGTATACCATGTCTCTTGTTTATTACGAATATATCAGCTTTACATATTCATATATATACTGTATCAGCATTTAAAACTGCACTTGACAATTTAAGCTAGCATATAAAATCAAAATCGAGTCTCACACACAATCGATGTCTCCGTAACGCAGTGGTTTAAGAATGAGTTGGAGCGCTAAGGAACGCAAGTTCGAGTCCCGCACGAATCAAGTATTTGTATGGCCTACAAATGGTTGTTCCGGATCTGGATGATTGTTCTTGTGAAATATATGTATGTAAATTATCCCCACGATAGAGGAGAAAATCCTAACCAAAGATAACACTTTTTTCTATAAAAATTAATAAAATAAAGAAGGAAGTATTAACTCAAATGTTTTGCCAAATCAAATAATCCGGATTATACGAATATAATATGTGAAATGCAAACAAAAACGCTTACTCTTTAAAATTCTAAAAATAACCAAGTAACCAAGGGCGTGGGGGAATAATTAATCACACTGAATACACAATCACGTCAGAAGTTGAGTGCAGGCTATAAAGCTTTGACAGTTTACGGCCTACAAACATTCAATGGAGCTTTACGTTTTTGGTGACGTAGCTTGACTGCAACTTAAAACTGTGCTGATATCATTAAATACCTATCAACTTTCGCATAATATGCTACATGGTGGATAGCCGTATCCGTTAGAGCCTATTTAAGTCCACTGTTCAACGAAAGCCTCCCCGTAGATTGCCTCTTATGCGGGATATATCCCTTAGTTACCACGATTGACAGGCGGGTTGACAACCGCACGTTTTATTTCCTATTTGTTAGTAAGTGTTTCCCTCTGTTGCCTCATACGATACCTACAGGACGATATCGGGTAGTGGATCATATTATATTTATAGATTATATATTATAACACCGTCACTCCTGACCGATTCTTGCTCTCGATTGGTTTAGTCACTTCTCGGCCTGAACATTTTTTTTTAATTTACCGACCCTCACTAGGATTTTCTCCTGTAGGTTGGCGTTTATGACCACAACACTAATGAGCTGAATCGACCAAGAAAAGACCACGTTGAACAAAATAAGAGAGTTAAATAAAAGCATATGCTCGTGTCGCGAGTGTCAATAACTGGAGACCTAATTACAGGACATTCTTACTTAGTTCTCAAAGGCGACAACGCATATGCATTTTGATTCTGAATAAGTGATGGATGTAGGTGTTTATCAGCTACAGCAAATATTTGGACATGGACTTCTCCCATTGGAGGAAGTATTTGCTGTCACCGTTTAGCAGACAAATTGGCGATCGCGTTGCTGCCTTGGATTCATCTCACAACCATTAAAAGGTAATATTGTTGTATTTACATTTGTCATCATTTGCACCAAAGTCATCCATAATATTTTTTTGCTTTTTCTACCACTTTTGCCCAATCATCCTTTGTGACATGGGCACGTGCTGCAACGAATATGGAAGAAACAGTCCAAAAAGTTAAAGCTGAGTCAAAAAATAAGAAGACAAACACAAAATTACGCACAGTGCGCTCACAAAATGGCGGGAGATTGAAATTATGTATTGTTTTTTTTTAACGCGGCCTTGTATATGAGTTATTTTGCCTACACAAGTTTACGTTGACACAGTAAAAAAAATTTACTTATTTATTCATGACTCATGTAAGTAATTTAAGGAATTTTAAAAATAAAAATATAACAAAGCAAATAATACATTAAAAGAATTAATGATTTCATTATTTGAATATGTTTACCGAATATATGAAAATATTTGCCGATTATACGCGTAACAATGAATTTTAATCATCCAAACACTACGTTAAGGTACATAGCGACACATAATTGAAACGACGTCAAGTAAAAAAGTTGATACTGGTTATTTTTTAATATTTTGCTTTGTTTGAAAGATTCAAATTTACTCGTAAATTAGTGATAAAAAACTATACACTTTGTAATGAAATATAGATAACTTCAAAATTCTTCGGATTTACGTAAAAAGTTATTTTAAATCGTGTGAGTACGCTTGTGCATAGTTTGTGTGAATGATTAATGTGAAACTTCAAAAGGTATTTCTTAGATTTGGTTGACTATAGTGTAGGGTTATCTTTTTAACCGACTTTAGAAATAGACGGTACAATGATTTCTTATATTTACGCGAACACTACACATTCAATTAAACTACTTTTACTGATTTATTTATAATTCCTGACGTTTCTTCATGGTCACGGGAGACTGAGGTGATTAACGTCCCGAAGTCAGTGTTAACCCGGAGTACCTTCAGCTTTTAATTATTACTTATGATCCGATCTACGCAGAATAAACTTACTGTGTCTTATAGTCTTGCAGTGATACGCTTGGGTTTAGTTTTAATTTTATTAATTATAGGATAGCAAGCAGGTGATAGAACTCAGCCTGCTTCTGTATTGAAATTAAGATTTTTTTTAATTTCAAAAGCCTCACGTATCATCCGTAGGCATGAATCGACGTTCTTTCGCGAGGATTTGTGGTCTGATCCCGCTAGGATATGATCTCAAACTGCAGATTTACCGGAACGTTGGTATTTCACGTCAGCTATATGTTCTTTTACGCGAGTTCTAATTGATCTTTTTGTTTGCCATATATATGAGAGACAACATTCATAATCAAGCTTGTACACTCCTGCATCTTATAAACGGATATGACACTTGACGGATGGTAAAAACTCACTTCTTCGGCGGCTTGCAGAATGTTCTAATAGAAACAAGATGTAGCCAATGTTATCTGTGACACTTTTGACATATGGTAATATATTAGAAACATGCTCGACCGTCGCTGGCTTCACTCAGACACTGTGACTTAGGCGCGGGACACAAATCTTGTTGTCGTGCAGAACCTGCTTGATGTACCGAAGCTCGGCGGCCAGTAGTTCGCTGTCACAGATCCCTCGTGCGCTCTGTAACAAAGATTTGGTCACGGTAGCTAATTGTGAAGACTGATGGTAAAATTTACCGTTAAGTATCGGTTCGTATGGGTCTTTTTTTATACACAGTGTGACCTATGGTCTTTTGAGGATTTCCGATGACTAACACATCTAGGATGGCTAAGGAATTATTTGTCTTTATTACCATAGTAAATTAGTTTTGTAGGTTTTATGTAATCAAGATATTCTAAAATGCAGTTAATTTGTCTGATGCAAAAATTGTGAAAGTTTCGTCTACGTACTGCTTTTAAAACGTTCGAGTTACAGGTGCAGTAAGGAGGGCTTTCTCGTCAAAGTCCTCCATGTCCTCCTTCCATCCATATCGGTGACAATGGGAGATACAGGAAAGCCCATCACAACACCTTCTTCTTGCTTATAAAACTCTCCCTTTCAAAATAGATAGCTAGTTGTAAGGCAACATCTGATTAGTACTGCACATTCTTCTGGCATCTTATTTTTTTTAGTTTTTTAGTTATAATTGAGATGCAGTCTTCAATAGGTAGCCATATAAATAGAGACTTAACATTAAAACTGACCATGTCATTGTCAGTAAGAAGTATGTCTTTTATTTCACTGACAAAATGGTATGAATCTTTAGTGTGTACTCTCATGCATCCCTTGTGTGGTGATAGTATTTGAGCTAAGTGTTGAGCCAATTTGTAAGTTAGCGAATCGATCTGACTCGCTATTGGACTTAATAGAGCGTTCGATTTGTGTATTTTTGGTAACCCATATAACTTTGGTGGCTGGGCACGCGAAGGTATTATCGAATGATCTAAATTCTATTTCTCTGAGTATTTATTAATTAGATCGCTAATTGGATTAAGCTTATTAATTGTAGGGTCTGATTTGACCTTACTGTTTGTTTTTACTTTACTGTACGCATTTTCACCAAAATTTAGAACTCTCTGGTGCATATTATGTATTATAACTGAATTATTATGTATTAATATGTATTACAACTGAAATAAAGACCCGTTTAATTGTAGGAAGTTTGCACTCCTTAGGAAAAAGGTCCAGTCACCGAACTGTGATCAATGCGGTGTTCCAGAGCACGTAATGCATGTCTTGATGGATTGTGCCCACAACGCTGCCTTTCGTATTGATAAATGCCACCACATTTTAAAAAACTTCGCTGATTTTAATATAATTTTAGCTAAGCCACATTCTGACGATATAAAATTATTAGTCAAACTTTACAAGGTTCACGGATCGATCACTCACTTCTCATTGTGATTGATCTGGGAACTTTTCGTTTTATTTTTTATAACTAAATGCATATCTTCTTACACTATTTGTAATTAATTACGGATTTGAGAACTATATAATGTAATAAGTTTAAGTATAACTAATGTAATTGTTTTTGGTGACGAATTGACGGAGCGACATATTCACATTGTGATTAAGCTCATTAATAAAGAAATAAAAAATATCTAATAAATATAAAATATAACTAATATTTTAGAAAGAAACATCAACCGTTTAATTTTACAAACAAATCAGCTGTCCTGCTATGAAATCTGTTAAATATTGCACCTTATTTCTACTTTTCGCCGCCCTGATGGCAGAAAAAGTCGTGAAAACTTCACTATTTTAATAATATGTTGTGACATTGAACCTTGTTTTCTTTATTCTGTAATTATTAGCGTTAAGATTTACCGCCAGTAATAATGGACGTTTTATTATATATTCGATCGTTAACCAGCGTTTATGTCGATAATAAATATTGGGAGACTAAAATTACTATCACATAACATATAAAAATCACTATTTCGTTGTTCAGGAATTAACTTTGACCTAAAAAATATCTTTTTAAGAAGAGGCTTATCCGAGAGAATTGCAAGAACTTTTATACACTAACGCTCCTATACAAGGAAAACTGTTTATTTTTTGTACATAAAAAAATAATATTTCGTATATCAAACATTAATAACATGTTATAATCTACTACTGTTTCAAAATGAGGTATTTACGTGTTAGAACAAGCTGCAGCTTTATGGTTGTAGTACGACAGGGTCGGCTCGACCGGGGAAGGACCGTGATCTCACAGAATAACGTCTAGTGAGTGTAGAGAATTGAAACATTCCGTCTTAGTCCTCAGGGATGACAACGCATTTGCATTCTGATTCTTAATTAAGAGTAAATAAGGAAGTCTATGGGCCACAGCATCTACTTACCATCAGGTAGATGGTGTGCTCGTTTGTCACCCAATGCTATATAAAATGTACAAACTGGTGGGTTAACAATTATTTCATACTTGATTATTATTTTATAATGTACAAAATACAATTTTTTTTAAATCAGTATTAATATTATATTATCCATATTATATTATAATATAATAAAAATACCAACCCAAAGGACTATTGTATTTTTATTGTATTAATTATTTATATATTTTCTATAAATAATTAATACAATAAAAATACAATACAGTCCTTTAGGTTGACCACGCATCGCCACTTTGTGCTCGTTTCAAATTAAAATTATTCTATAAAAAGGTACCTTTATCCAGAAAAGAAGCGGCGAAGTAAACTCAACAAATATCCTCTTTTTTCATCTTTTTCTGAAGACTAATACCATATTATTACCATTCTTCCTCTTCTTGACCAGCCCGTAAAAGCCCACTTCTGGATATGTGCTTCTTCCGTTCTAGGGAGGATTTGACTTTATCAACACTCTCGGTAAGTGGTTTTTATTCTATATTGCCATAACTACGTCAAATTCTCACCACACCATTGGTTGACTGGTAGATAATGCCTCAAGGCATTAAGTCCGCCCTTGTATTCTTGTATATTAAGGAATGCAATAAAGAATAAATAAATAAATAAATTAGGAATCGGAGTACCAGACGTCACGCACATTTAAAGCTACTTACCGGCACCGGTCCGTGTGTTTTAAAATTGACGTAAATGAGATGGTTACATTGTCATCTGTCTATCCGAAGCTATTAAATTTTTTCTGGCGTTTCCCATAATTTTCTATTCTATACAGAAAATTTCATCCACAAACCACAAATGTTTTAATTACACATCACAGTCAATGAAATTTGGATTGAACGTATTTGGATGGACTTTCATCAACATTGCCAGTCACCAGATCCTTGTCTGTCAAATAGTAGGTTTGCAGGATAAACCTAACCCCTCGTCAAGAACTACCAGAGCAATATCCCTATAAATCCTTATTTTGAATTTTGCAACATTTCTTTTCTTCCAATCACAAAACACTTAAATAAAAATTTACAGTGGAAAACTCTCCCAAAAAACTACGAAACTTATCACAAATCGAATCTCTGACAGTTGTTTTATTGAACATCAATCGATCGAAACGGAATGTTTTAACGGGTGTTGTATTTAAATTTCACTTTTTTTCGTTTATTCTTTACTAACACCAATCGTTACATCTATTTTATTTGTTTGTAATCGTGTTTCAAAAATGGTTTAATGATTTTGATGAAATTTGCATTATACGGGTTTACGACTCGAACCATGTAAAGGCGGTGTAAGAACAACCTATACCCGATATCATCCCGTGGGTGTCGTAAGAGGCAACTGAGAAAAACAAATCAGGAGATGAGTAACAGTCTTCCTAATAATGATTTAAAATAAATAAACTTCAGTTACCAAACCGGGGCAACTATGGCAAATACGATGAGGCAATCTATGGGGGAGTTCTGTGTTCAGCAATGGACTTTTAGTAGGAAGTAACGGTAGCGACTCGAAAAATCAATCTAATTAGATTTTTTCCGTATTTTTCCGCACAAAGCAACAAATTTGACTTGCTTGCGAAACATGATTGGTAATTTTATCACAAAGATCATCTTTTAATAGCCTTATGGGTAAAATGTAGTTTTACCACACCGGAGTGCACATAGTACTAGCAGCCCACCTTGGGTTGACGTGGTTGATTTTGTGTTTTTTCTATAAAATAATAATGTCCTCCAAATCGAATTTTGGTCAAAGTGGCCGGCCTCAACGAAGAGTAGCCATCTGCACAGAACAAGATTATAGTGCCCGAGTTTATACGTAGGCACAAGTGCGCTCTCTGTTTCCTTACCCTCATAGCGCAATAGGACGGAAAACCGACACGATTGGAGAGTGATCAGGCGCAGAAACAACGTCTTTTGCTTTTCGAGGCACGAGGCTGAAACATCTGATCTTGAATCCTGATACTGAATTCCTGACTTCGGGCTGCTACTGACACCAACGAGGTGCTAAAATGTACAGCCGAGATTACTCTTGTCATTGCTCTCTATCTGTTCGTGAAGTTTCATTATAATTGGTTGGCCATTCCGAAGATTAGCTCAGACAGACAGACAGGTAGAAAAATAGACAAAAAATTTAACAAAATTACAGGAATGCAAATAACCGTACGTGGCGGTCTCTCAGCAAAAATAATTAGCGATCCGCAAACTTTAATGAGTCTTTTTTTACAGGATAAGGCTGACAAAACAGTTCACCTGATTGTAAGTGAAGGTTGTGGCCCATAGACATCTACATTTGATCTCGCTTAAGAATCAAAATGCAGATGCGTTGTCACCCTTGAGAACTAAGATGGAACGCCTCGATTTCATTAAAACGGATCTCTGGTTCTCTACACTCACCATACGAAAAACAGCAGCACGAAGCTGCTATTTTACGCTGGTATTCTGTGATAGCATGGTCCTTCCTCGGTCATTCATGCTACAACCATAATAGTTGCAGTGTGGCTCTACCACGTAAAATATATACGGTAAGTTTATATATATATATGTATATATATATATATATATGTATGTGTATATATATATATATATATATATATATATATATATATATATATATATAAAATTGACTCCTATTGCACATTAATAGCCTTAAACACTGGGTAAAATAGCGATACCACTTAAAATATACTTCAACCACACATTATTATAAAATAATTGATCACCTAGGTTCTAATTCTTAGACCCAAGATTGTTAAAAATTATCAAAATAGAAAATTTACGCAAATTTGGCACTAAATAAATAATTCAATTTTTTTAATGTGCACATGCCAGTCACATTATTTACCGTCTCTCTGTCGGTATAGTCAACGTACAATATTATAACAACAAATAAACGATGGAATTCATTCATTTACGGTCGTAGTGAAGAAGAATGCAAAATCAGGTAAAAGTTAGTTTTTTTTTCTATATCTAAGATACTAGTCATCTGTCTATTATATGCTATTACTGGATTATCTATTCATTACCGGACTCCCGATAAATATATGTGGATGCATAAGTATTATCGAAAATACTTTAACGTTATAAGAAATAATAGATGGGTCTATTGGGACTATACAACTATAAAATACACAGGTAAATAATCTGAAAGTTTTGAAAACGAGTTAGTAGGTCGTAAAGCGTTAAAGATTTATGACCTACCTTGCAGTTCTGATGTGATCGTTATTTATTCAATTCGCACTTTCCGCTTCAAAAGGGTAACCCAAAAATATACTAGAAAAAGAACCTCCGTGTTAAAAAATCCATCACACTATTTCGTCCCGTGTGTGTCGTAAGAGGTGACCGTGGGAAATCATAGCACGAAACGGTAGAGATTCTTTTAAAGCGACGTCGTATGTGCATTGTTAATTGTGAGCGCGCCATTTTACTTTTTAAAAACGTTTTTGTTTTAGTTTCTGTGCAAAAAACAATATTTTTCGCAACTCAAAAAATATGGCAAGAGAGCAAAGGCAGAATACATTTTTTGTAAAAAATTTTTGGTAAGTCATCAAAAATTCCTAAAAAATTTGTTTCTTCTATTTACCTTCGGAGAGTACACATATGGATGTGCAAAACTAACCTTGGTTTTATTTGCACCATACTCAATGTGACACTGTAGATATAGTAGTATATATAATATATTCCGTGTTTTAAAAATAAAAATAAAATAAAAAAGAAAATGAGATGAAAATATTTGTAATCAAAAAAATCCCAGCAATATAAAAAACGACATAAATATTTGAAAAAAAAAGTTTATAGATTTTTAACACAAATAGTGAATTACATTACTTATCTATTAATGTATGTTTAAGAAATCAGTTTACTTGGATAATTTTAGGAGAAATTAAAAATCGCATTCTCGCATTGCTTTTGATTATAGTTTTTAAAATGCCAAAACTATTAAGTAGTGGCGGTAAAAGAGCATTATCATAATATTTAAGATATGGTTCACAAAAAAATCCCAACAAAGACATTTGATAGATAAATAAAAAGTAACAAGGCTTGTGTCCTCTGTGATATGCTATGTACAAACAGTGTACATTGTATTACAAAATAGAGCCATGCTGCAGCTATATTATAGTTGTAGCATGAATAGATCGGCTCGACCAGGGCAGGATCACGATCTAACAGAAAAAATAGCAGCGTAATGCTGCTGTGTTTCGTATGGTGTAGAGAGCCGGAGACCCATTTTACTGGAATCGAGGCATTCCATCTTAGTCCTCAGGGGTGAAAACGCATTTGCGATTCTTAATTAAGGATAAATTAGGATGTCTTATGGATGGATTGTGTGCTCGTTTATCACCCGATTCTAAAAAAATATACAAACCGGTGTGTTAGCCATTATTAGATAAGTACTTGATTATAATTTTATAATGTACAAAATACAATTGTTATTTTTTAAATCAGTATTATTATTGCATAATCGAAGTGTATTAAAACGTAATATAATAAAAATAAAAATACGTAAATAATTAATACAATAAAAATACACCTATCATAATAATGTTATAATGTACTTATACAAACTGCACAAAACCTTTGTTATAAAACAGATTATTCCCGTTTCAGGTTTTTCAAATGTCACACTTACTCTAATCAAAGCAGTAGTTTTTGGATTTAGACTTGTAATACGATTAATACGATTAATTGAACTACCTATAACGAAATATTCATGTAATCTATATAACAAATAAAACATATTTTTAAGTACTTTTTTACATTCAAACATAATAAAAATGAAAACGAGTCACATCGACTTTCTCGCGGGGATATGCAGATAGCCACACCACCTTCGTTTGAACCCACCTTATCATCCATTCATAGTTTTATTTTCTTTCTTATATTCATGTGCATAGATTTATTTATTTATTAATATTCTTTTTTAGGAAATGTATCAAAACTGTTTGATTCACTGTTAGTTTATAGCAACACTGTGAAAGAGTCATCAATGATTATAACTTACACGTGTAAACTGACTTATTGAACAGACTCTACTTAGTAGTACATTGTAGTAAAATAATCGTTACACACATTTTTTTTTTCAACAAAGAAAAGAACATGGAACATTTATTATATATTTTCTCTTCGTTTACGACATGTGCGTAAGCGAGTCAATCGTAAGTGGGGCGTCCCGCGTGTGTGTGTGTGTGTGTGTGTGTGTGTGTGTGTGTGTGTGTGTGTGTGTGTGTGTGTGTGTGTGTGTTGTGTGTGTGTGTGTGTGTGTGTGTGTGTGTGTGTGCGTGTGTGCGTGCGTGCGTGCGTGCGTGCGTGCGTGCGTGCATGCGTGCGTTCGTGCGTGCGTGCGTGCATGCGTGACTGCGTGACTGCGTGCGTGCGTGCGTGCGTGCGCGTGCATGCGTGCGTGCGTGCGTGCAACGTGTGTGTGTGTGTGTGTGTGTGTGTGTGTGTGTGTGTGTTTGTGTGTGTGTTTGTGTGCGTGCGTGCGTGCGTGCGTGCTTGTGTGTGTGCGTATTGGTGTCTGCGACTAATATCTTTTACACGCTCACCAGTGTCACTAGTTGGGAGTGAGGTAAATTTATTTGTAACCTACATCACATTGTAATTTTCATTGAAAATTGCGTTTTAAATAAATTTTTATCAACTTCTAGAATGTGTTAATACACAAAACAATGTCTCTTGTTTGCTCCTTAATTTTTGCCTGTTTATAACACTTTTATTTTAATTTTTCCACTTTTAGGAATGTCCTTAGTACTAAGTAACATAAAATATAACATTAATGTTAGAGACATAATAACCTCACGTACGCAACACATTATTTTGTCTGGACTATTGATTTTGTACGATAAACTATGCATTAGAAACACACTCGTATGCAGTGCAACTACTCACTTCCAACGCCTACACCGACCTTGGATATCCAGGTCTGCGTGGGGAAGTAGAGGGGCTGTTACGCAATCCCACGCTTACCACTTGTGTGTTTCTAGAAGTTACGCGTAGAACGTCATAAGCAAATATACTTTTGCAATAGACAAAACGCGTGCACGATGCATTTTATTGTCAAAATGGGAGATGAACAACGATTTTGTTAGGCGGTACTGGTAAAAAAATAGTTTTTTTTAATGTTTTTATCCCTGTTACGATTAGATACGAGACATGTTTTTATAAGTTGCAGAAATAATACATTGTATTATTTTTCCAGTTTCTTAAATAGTGCATGGTATTCATTTTTTTTTGTAAAAAGGGCCTCCAGTTCTCTACACTTACCACACGAAACACAGCAGTATTAAGCTGCACGGTCGGTCCCACCCATTCGTGCTACAACCATAATATAGCTGCAGCGTGGCCCTACCACGTATGACAGTGAACTTTGTTTTTCTTTTATTATATAATAGCATTAAGATTTATCGCCAGTAATATTGTACATTTTACTATCTATCTGATCGTTTGCCGGTGTTTATGTCGATATGAAAGATTAAAATAACTACTAAATAACATGTAAAAATAGCTATACTGTTATTCATAAGAAATTAACTGTTAGTCAAAAAATTTTTCAAGCAGGCAGGCAGGATATAAAAGCCATGCTGCAGTTATATTAATAGTATAGTAGTAGCACGAATGGGTCGGCTCTACCGAGGAAGGACCACCCTCTCACAGATTACCAGCGTAAAATAGCAGCTTAATACTGCTGTGTTTCTAATGGTGAGTGTTGAGATCCGGAAACCCTTTTTTACTTGAAAAGAGGCATTCCATCTTAGTCCTCAGGGGTTACAATGTATTTGATTATTAATTGATTATAAATGTAGTTATCTATGGGCCAGAACATCCAGTTACCATCAGGTGGACTGTGTGCTCGTTTCTCACCGTTATTTTTTATAAAAAAGGATAACTGTTTATTTTTCGATATTTAAAAATTATTTGTTTCGTTGGTCAAACTCATATTGGAAACTCCAAAAATATAGTGTTTTTTCATCTTTTTCTGAAGGCCAATGATACCATTCTTCCTTTTATTCATCAACCCGTTTAACTCCACCGCAGGAGAGATTTGACTCTATTGATACGCTTGGCAGGTGAATTGGCAATTGTATTACCAGACGTCTCGCACTTTTAAAACTGCGCTCCGTCGCCAGTGTGTGTTTTGCAACTGGTGTAAATGAAATAGATATATTGCCATCAGTCTGTCCTGATGGCCATATAACTATTTTATTGTGTAGTTGCCTCTTACGATACCCACGGGATTTGCGTAGCTACTACATGGCTTCTTATTATATTCAGTAAAATTTGGGCGTATTTGGATGGAATTCCCAGGTTCCACCCATTATCAGTCGTTAGAACCTTGTTGCTCAACATTTGTAGTTTTCAATATTTGTAGTTTTGCGCGGTGCAGGTAAGTTTTCTTTTTTTTTTCAATTATTTATTTATTTATTTTATTCAAAGCAAACAAAGAATATCTTAATTTCTAGTATACAAACTAATAAAATTAGAAAGTACCTAAATAAAAAAATATTAAGGAAATAGAATAAATGGGGCCCTACACTCTATTGTGAAGAGTCAAAATGTGTCGAAAAAGGCACGTATGGCAATTCACAATGCTGTTTTGGTCCCTACTTTAACGTATGGTGGTGAAAGTTGGGTGTGGCAGAAGAAGCACGAGAGTAGAATGAATGGAGAAGAAATGCGGTCGTTAAGGAGTATGTTAGGACTGAATCTGAATAACAGGTAAAGAAATTGTGTAATAAGAGAAGAGTGTGGTTTGCAACATGATGTTGTGACCAGGATTAAGAAAGGAATTCTTCGGTGGTTTGGTCATGTGGAAAGAATGAATGAGGAAAGAGTGACAAAGAAAATTTATGTTGCAGAAGTGAATGGCAGAGTCGGAAAGGAACGTCCTAGTCAAAATTTATCGACCAAATTGGCGATTTCTTGAAAACGGGCCAAATTAGGCGTACCCTTAACCGACGAGCATGTATGCGTAGGTGTATGGATGTGAAGTAGGCGAGAGATGTGTGTCAGCATCGTGCCAAATGGAAGTCTGTAGTCTCTGCCTACCCCTCTGGGTGACAGGCGTGAGTGTTTATGTTATGTTATTAAGAAAAGCTCTCCCAAGTTGGAATTTAAGTACGTGATAAAGAGTAATAAATACATTTCCAAAAACAGAAACAACTACTGAACCTAACACTAATCGATTCTGTGATCTAATTCCCAGGGATTATTATCATTCATAAATTCCTTAATTCTTAATATTATAACACTTTTTATACAAACTTTGTTTCTAAGTTTTTGAACTTTGAGCAAGTCAAACTTTGGATATTTTTTAGGATTTAGTCGTAAAAGCGTATATATACATCACACGTATTGGTACTACTAGATTGTATCTGTTCCTAATATTTACAAAATGAATATTACTTTTTTATCTAATTTTATTATTGTGTGCATACATAACATTCTCATAAATGTTTTTATGACTCGGTGAAGTCGAGTAACTGATACTATGCCACATAGCTCCTCTGACACAACGCATCCCGTGATTTTAATCTAGGTTTTTAAAAGCTTTATTTTATTTTCTACAGGCTGTGAAAAGCCGACTGCTGAACATAGGCCTACCCCATTATGTAATTATTACAATGTCATAATAATATAAGCGTGTAGGGTATAAATATAAGGGGAAAGGGTTGTCAGTCTGCATCGAGTAATTAAAACTTGCCTGCACAATCTATATTTTATTTCAAATATGTCAGCACGTCTTGAAAATAGTGGTTAGATCGACAGTAAAAAGGTTTCACTGTAGCAAAGCGTCATGTCATTGATGACGTGGCAATTGTTGTTGTTTATAGTATTCTGGAAAAAAAACATAATCGGGAAACCTATTACATATTTACGACGACTTGCTAACGATTTGCTTATTGTATTTTCTTGTACTTTACGTTATAACGCACGCATATTTACGCCATTAATCTCATGATTGATGAGTGCATCTGAAGATGATCCTATTCCGCCTGTTCCTTTTATCGCCTACATATAATCTTCGAACAAGGTAATGAAGTCGTGGTGCTCTGCTCTAGAAGTGTGTTGTCGGAGTATGAAGCCGCGGGTGGATTAAATACTGCTGCTGCCGAAAGACATTTAACGCGTAAGGAAAGCAAATTTGACTTAAATATTTCTTTGAAAAAAAAAAAGTTATAGTAACAAGAGGTTAAGTTTGAATGTACTAACCTGAGTCTATTTGGGTGACTAATGACTCTGTTAAATTGTAGAGTTGGTTACTTCATTTCATTTTGTATTTTGACTATGTCAACAGCCAAACGGTAGCCGTAGCTCAAAAAGTAGGTACGGTGTGCGTGTGGTGTTGTCTAGTTTAGTCGTCGTTGAGATGTAACGGGGATGACTGAACATAAAAATGAGTGCTCCTAAAAATAAAATGACATGTAGTATACATTTGTTGTTCCTCCGGGCGTTGTGTTACTGAAAAAGGGTTAAAATCAACTATGGGCCATTGCGAGGGTTCCAAATGAAACCAAGACGGTCCCTGAAACCAAATCGGGTGATCTATAATTTGCACCGGAGTAAGTCCACGCGATAAGCAATCGGCAGGATTTTCTGCACCGGGCACATAATAGAAATTTTGCGTTTTGGGCCTTGGTCACTCGATTTGCGACGAAAGAGTATCTCAAATATGGGGTGAAGAATGAACCCAACATAAAGCGAATTTTGAGTCGGAAAAAACAAGTATTTTATCGATATGAATACGACCACTACATGCACTAACGACAGTAGTGATAAGCTTCGCAAGAATCAAAATTGCGCAAAAGTCGAGGCGTGGGAGAGAGAAAACCTTGCGAAGAGAAACCTTTGACTTAGAGTAAGGCTGACCAAACTCTTATCATCATTCTGGACTTGAAAATATATAATAACAAAAAAAAGGAAGAATAGCGAGTGGTATAATAAATAGCGTCTGCAAAATCAACGACAGTGACGACGCTATTCTTATTGATATTTACATGACGTGGTATTTTAATTTAACTTAGTAAAAGAAGTTTTTCCTAAAGTTTAGCCACAAACAAACAATGTTATCAGGCGGTGTATCATCATAATCACATTCACACAACCAAAGTTGCAAAGTTGCAAAAAGCTTAGCATACATGACAGGTGCTACAAATCCCATGACATCCAATAATCTAGCAACACATGATAATATCGTGCGTTTTGTGCAGGTCTTAGTGGCCTTTTTACATTAATACTAAACACATCTGCTCAAGTTACCAACACTAACTGAGCACCTTGTGCGAATCGGAATCGTCAAATTCCTTTACAAGCGAAAGCCAATGTGACAGAAGGACTGTATTCAAAACAGTACGCGGATCACTCTTCCACTTGATGAGATCGAATTTAAATGCTTTTCGAGTAAATCCTAGGCCGTCATTCCCAGAAATGTAATGTCCAGTCGTGTAACAGAATCCATAAATCCGTTTATGATTTTATATGACTGATTCAGATTTCGCTAGGCCGTTTAAGGTTACGCTTGCTCGTGGACGTATTGTAAGATCCACGAAGGCGTATGTTTGTATTTTCGTATGTTTGACTACTCGCGCTGTACACATAGAGCTCGCCAGTGATCTAACCACGGCTAGCTTCATGGGTGTATTTCAAAGATTTTTTTCTCGCCGCGAGCCCATAGTTAGAGTGTACTCAGATAACGGTACGGACGATGTCGTAGCAAAACGTATTTTATCGGAGTTACACGGGTTTTCAACTTCTAAATATTATAATTCGCAGTTCACATACGATTTAGCTGAAAACCGCATCGAGTAGTCACTTAACGTCTCCGCTGCAAGTAATTTTGGGGAAAATTGGGAAACCAATATTAAAAGTCTAAAGAGTCATTTATATCGCGTGATCGGAGATCAAACTTTATCTTTTGAAGAATTTAGCACTACACTCGCACAGATCGAGTGCGTTATGAATAACCGCCCTTTATGCCGTATGATTTCCAGTGATCCCTCAGAGCGACTAGCTTTAACTCCGGCACTTTTTTTTAAATCTCACGCCTTTGAAGGACTAACCTGCTATAGATATAGACGATGATAAACTCTATGTTCTTTCACGTCATAACTTATTGGACAAGCTTGTGCAGTCATTTTGGAAGCGTTGGAGGACGGAATATCAGAAGATGTAGCAGTCGCGGCAGAAATGGTATATAGCAGTTAACCCATTAACGATCGGAACTGTAGTTATTCTCACTAACGAGAATGCGCCGCCTCTTCATTGGCCTGAATCTTAAAGGGGTTTTTCCTGGATCCAATGGAGTAACGAGGATAGCTCGTGTTAAGGCCGCGACCGGGTCATATTTGCGTCCTATTGTACGTCTCTGTCCTTTACCTAAGCAATGGTTTTCGAATTGTTTTCTAGGTTAGGTTAGTAATTTAAACTGTCTTAGTAGCAGCTTTAGCTAGTTTTGAAGGGAACCCTTCAAGCCTGGGGGCAGTGGTTGCACTTGCAATTATTGTATTTGTTTATGTATTTAATTAGTTGTATTGACCGGAATAACCTCCCCCCACTTCCTTATTATATACTACAGCTAGAACCTGACACGATCTAAGTATTTACCACAAGTGTGATGTTTTGTTTTCACTCTCTGTACTGACACAGGAATTTCTTTCTTAATGTAAAAATCGGACCTATAAAATTATATTCGTTATATATAAACAAAATTGATCCATTTTTAAAATTATATAAATATTAAGTTATATCATTTAACAAATTGTAAAATGATAGGTAAGTATAGTAGCAATAAATAAAGTCCTATATTTATTTTAACATCAACCTTTTGATAGATAATTCGTATCAACAGTTGTTATAGCCACGCAAATTATCAATGTAGTTGCGTCACTTTGTTACACTGTTATGATACAGTATATCTATATATGTGCGTGTTACATTGCTAATGTATTATTTTAATTATTATGTGCGAGTTTCTCAGTGATGGATGATATTTTTGTGTGGGACTCTGAGAATGATTGCGCGGCGCAAATTTTCCTCCGCAAAAAATGACAGACAGTTTTGTATTGGAAAATAACGCTATGGCTACTCTTCTATGCTCCGCCGTTGGTCTGTGATAAAAAGTAAATACTATGAAATACGGAAATTTTGTTTCAAATAAAATAACATACTCATGAATAAAACATATTTAATTCAGTCACATTTCTAAAACAAAACTTCAGCGTGAAATAAATAACAGTTCACTCATATTTAGTTCTATACAAAAAAGAAGCAATTTGAAATATAACATTTTTGTATAGAAAAAATGATTTTATTTTATCGTTTTTTTTATGAAAAACCGTCACATCCCAAAATGTTGCACTTTTGCTTATAATAATTTTATTGTTTTTTTTTTTAATTGTACCCTTCTTTACATATATTATACTATTGTACGTTTAAGATAACTGACAATGATGGTCGCAACTGACAAAATGGCCAGATAGAAGATAGTCAGCAAAATGCTCAAATGCAAAAAGGGCAATCATCTTTTTTGGTAATGATTTAAGATAAAATGATGTGTATTTCATGCACCATAAAATAGCATCCATTTGGGTCATATTTTTGTAATAAAATGATTTAGATTTGTGGCCCTTTTGTATTTAATGAGGGATTTATGTCTGTTCTTCAAATTTCATCACAACCGGTTAAGTCATTTCGTAGACTAGCCCGAGTAGACAAAAAGAGAGGCAAATATTTTTATAAATGGTTATTCATGTCTTAATAGCATACAAATAACCCTCTGTGCTTAATAGAAGTCTATTATTTCGATATTACAGATACTATACTAATATTATATTGGTAGTAAATAATTGTAACACGAATGGGTCGGCTCGACCTCGACCGGAGAGGGACCACGCTCTCACAAAATACCAACGTCAAATAATAGCTTAATGCTGCTGTGTTTCGTGTGGTGAGTGTAGAGAACCGGGGACCCTTTTTACTGGAAATGAGGCATTCCATCTTAATCCTCACGGGTGACAACGCATCAGCATTTTCGATCGTATCTATATATAGATGTCGATGTCTATGGGCCACAGCAACCACTTACCATCAGGTGGACTGTGTGCTCGTTTGTCACCCTATCCTACAAAAAAAATATGCACAGATTATTTGGATCACTGCAGTTGGGTTCTTGTTTTTAATAATAATTTTACAAGTTAAAACCCCATATTATAAGATTATAAAGTGGCTGTATATTGTTGATCTAATTGAGAATTACTTTTTAGAATTATAATACAACATATTTACCATAAAATATAGTACACCTTTATAGACTTTACAAGTAAGTCACACATTCGCATATACAACGTTTACATTAAACTGATACAATAGTTACCTACGCTATATGAATTCATTTTATAGACCGTTTGCGTAATATTAAGAATATAAAGAACTTAAAAAAATTAGAATATTTTTTTAGTTCTATTAAGTTACTTCTGTCATTTCACAAACAAAAAATATAAATATATGCAGCATGTACGGACTCGATTATTTAATGGTCCTTAAAGCTTTTCTGTGAAACTTTTTTACGTACTTAATAATAATTCAAATAAATTGTGGAGCTTTTCTTTGATAACGATCCTTCCATGCGCCTTCTTTGACCGAATGTGCTCGGTTGACATTTCCATATTGAATGTTCGGGGAAAACGAAGCCCTGCCACTTTGGTTGTTACTGCTTCTCAAGGTCACCGTTGTACGCGTTCGCATGCTAGACGTGTTAGACGTTTGACGTAATCCTTGCATCTGTAATAATAATTGGAGCATTAAAACTAAACAATTTTAATTAGGTTGTACTTTAATGTCATCTCGATCTCTCTCAAGGTCTCTTTGACATGTAACATACCTTCCCTTAGATATGGTAAGAGGCAAATATAAAAAGGGGCAAAAATACCTCAATTGTAATAATTACCTCAATTGTAAATAAGGAATGAATAAAAATGTGAAACTTTAAGTCGTTTTAATCTTGTTATAACAATAATATAGATAACTACGTAGTAGTATATGGTTTTAAAATAAATATAATTTAAGTTAGGATAAAAACAACTAACTAATTTTTTGTAATTTGAAATCAAATATGTCAAATATTACAAAAATCAATCATCAATATTAAAATAATAAGAAAACGTGCTCAATCCCATTTGAAGTATAACTATTATATCCAGTTATAACGATATTTATCAACGCTTTCAAGGGTTTCTCATGCAGGAATTGCCATCATAAAAAATATTATACGAAAAAGTAAGTAAAAGTTTAGTAAAACTAAAATAAAACGTAACAAACACGTAAACCGTGCAAACTTACATGGAAATGAGTACTAGAGTGTATGTTACCGGGGTCGTTACAGAGTAGTTTACGAAGAGACCGCCTAAAGTTGCGCGTCATTAAGCAATAGACAATTGGATTGATGGCGGAATTCGTGTGACCTGAAAGATTAAAAAAATCTTATTTTATACAATTGAAGTGAGAAATGAACTTATAGTCTACACGGTGGCAAACGTCACTGCAGGGTGTGTATTCGGCAACCAAGTTCAAATAAAGAAAGCTACATATACGTTAAAGTTGACATTTAAGGACTTTTATGGAATGCCTAAAAGTATGTAATTTTACAGGTTTTCTATAGCCCTCAGACCGGAACATAGACGTGCATGCACTGCTGCGTTCCTTGTTCATTGCTTGCGGCGTTAATGAGTAAGGTAATTCTTATTCATACTTATCCAGAAGGAACCCTAAGCAGAAAAAAGTTCCTACCATTAAATTATTACTGGAAGAAACGTAATACGCTTAAAGTTTATTTTCAATCGAATTTAAACCGAACTTAATGTGACTACGTATTATTATAACGTCGAAAATGATGTTAACAAACAATTAATTCTTGATAATGACATACCACAGTAACGTCCGGTACAAAATTAATAATTATTAACGATTCACGTATGCAAGATAGTGTTACGCGCTCAAGTCGACGGCACTAGCGCCATCTAGTCTCGAACCGAAGAACTAAACTTCTTGAAATTGAAACACGAACTCTCGGTACCTTGCGCGTGTTTACTTGAATATTCTGGATATTTCGCTGCTAATTTATATAAATAGGCGCTGCAAGATGCGATCGAGGAAGTACTGGATTCGGCGAGACAAGCGAAGCTTCGGAGCGGAATAAAGTGAATCAGTGTGATTAGTTATTAGTGTTTTTAACTTAATTAGTGTAAAGTGAATTAAAGTGTTAATTTAGGTAATTCTATCGGCAATTTTTATTGTCACGAACCTCAAGCTCGTAACAATAGATTAATTTCATTGTTTGCGAGAGAATTTATGGCATAATTTTCATCATTATTGTTCTAGTCACACAATTCTATTTCTAGACTGGATTTGTTTGGATGTAAGTATATATTGAAAATAATAATATGGATAACACATCTGTCTAGATGTATTAACTTAAATACACGGTTACGTTACATTTCAAGTCTAAATGTTCAGTAATTATTTTATATTGAAACCAATTGCAAAAATTATTTCCAGGAAAAAATTGTTAAGCTCATAGCATCAGGAATATGAGGGATTAAAAAACTAACACAAAGCACTTGGCAAGCAATAACGGCCTCTCAAAATTGCGCACGACTCGCTCTTTCCTAAATTGTTTTATAGAAGCGCAGTCGTGACGGTATAGTGGGGCAGAGAAGTCCTCTAACATAACGAACACGCTTCTCACCTACAGTATACTGCGTAACCACTAACATTATGCCACACTCACCGGGAAATCAGACGTGCCATATACATACGCTATATACACATATACTCTATACCTAGCGGCGTGTTACCCATACAGATTGGCTAGCTGACAATCAGCACATCGCAATATGTTATAACGTTTTTATTTTAATTTATTTTTGAAGTGAAAACTTTAACCGCGTCGAACGAATTTTGGTAGGGGAGAAACTTATGGGTTCGCGTCACCGACGACCGTAACTGGCGACGTGTAGTATAACCGCCTGTGTACACTGTACATGTATACGCATATATCGTTGAGTTTTCACTTCTGTCGGCAGTCTTTATGACTGCCTTTGTTTTTATTTTATAACACAGTCTTTTAAATAACTTCATTGATTCCCTGGTCCCAGAACTAGCATAACTCTTACAGGTACTCGTACTAGTTACATCTCCTAATGTACGCATAGCAAAAGATCAACTTATACTATATAATAATATAAAGTAATTCTGTTAGTTGAACAGGTACAAAAATGTGAATTAAGATATTATATGTTCTTTTAAGCGGTTTGTTAACATACATACATTAACACCGTGTATTTGAAAAGTCGACACTGGACGCTTCATCAAACGCGAGAGGCAATGCTCTTAGGCTATAACTTGGGTTAAGAGAAATAAATATTCACCTAAGAGCAAGGTATACGGTAGAAAAAGTGCCCCTGCGTCGACCTGTACCACGTTGATATCAATTAGAAGTTGCAGAATGTTATATGGCAGCCAGCACAGCGCGAATAGTACAGCTAAGAGAAGGAGAATCCATGCGACGCGTTTTCTTTCACGAACCAGACGCAAGCGCTGAAAATTAAAATTTTGAATAAATTAAGAACTTTAAAAATACAGTACTTTATAAAATAAATGACGTTACTTAAATTTATATTTACATAAATTTATTTAAATGAAGTTACGGAAATTTTAACACATCTCCACGTTTCAAAGTTTTTAGAGTCGAATAGTATGGTTTTTAAGAAGACGTCCGTGTGTGCACATGTACGTATGTATGTATGCATGTGTGTTCCGATTAAATTTTTGCCTCGTGTATCTCGAGAAGAAATAGTGATATTGACATGGGAACAGTTTCATTTAACGCACAATTATGTAACTTAGACCTTATTAAATTTTGAGCAAAATCGGTCAAGTGGTTTATTTTTTGTGCCGAAAGAAAAATTTTATGAAATATTAAAACATATGATATTTTTATTCTTTCCACTAGAAAGTTAGTCGTGTGAACATTTTGGGTCACACCTAGACCGCTTTTTTAAAATAAATCGCTATATTATCATATTAAAATAATGCAATCGAAACTGTTGAATAAAACCAATTTTACGGATTTTATCGATTTTTATTAATTGCCGACGATAATAAATATCTACTCTTATTCCCACAATGTAATGATAAATATCTCAAGCCCTTATGTTGAGCCTATGCCTTGTTCTAGGCCTATGCCTCCTCCCATTCCTCAAATCAAAATTTTAATTTAATTACCAATAATTTTAACTTACCTGTTGACTATTTACGCTCCCCTCAGTTTGATCGAAAGGAGGCAGCACTGAGCACAGCCGTCTGCCCATTAAAAAGTATGAAACTACAACGATAGAACCTGTAAATAAAAAGTTACTAATTATTTATTTTTGCCATGTACGCTACGGTTAAGAATGTACAATACCCCATTTCCCATTCTCGTGGGTGTCATAAGAGGCAACTAAGGGAAACAGGTATGAGATGGGCAGCAGCATCTTCCTGATAACAGGAATAGTACAACAAAAAAACTGTGGTGTGCCAACCTACCCACCAAGCGCGGCGAATACGGCAAACATCCCTCCATTAGCAACGACACAAATAAACGGACCCCAGTCCCCATCAGCTCCAATATTATTGGCTACAGTGGAGACCGTGGTAACGGCGGGGCAGGGGGTGCTAATAATCTCCAGTGCATGTTTGATTGCCACCTTAGACAACTCAACTTGGCAACTGGGATATTATAGGATTATTTGAGGTCCGAATAAATAGAGACGTCACGGTAAACCTCGAATCCAGTAACTTGTTCTATCACCAGGATAGCATACCTACATCTGTCCCAAGGAAGTGTCAGATTTATCGCGTGTGTCAACGAGGATTCCATTACGTACCTTATAATCAAAATCAACAAACGGTATTCGTTGAAGGTCATACAGATTACCGACCTTTGCATATCCCGATCAGTAGGTGTAGAAAATGTATGAGGATATATTAGATATAGACTCACTATACGGTGTTAATGCGTGACTTCGACGCAAAACTAGGCACAAGGGACAACAGTAAGCTGAAGGTAGGGAAATTTAGAATAAGACAACGGAACCCAAAGTGCCAGCAGCTGGCCGACTTCACGAAGAAAAAAAGACTCTTTACGATGAACTCTTACTTCCAGAAACGGCTCCACGGGAAGTGGAAGTTGAGAGATTAAATTGGCAGATGTACACTTCATCGTTGTAGTAGTAGTACGCTAGTGTAAGAAATGATCCAAGAGCAAGTCTTATCCGACACTATTCTAGTGATATCCCGGACATCAGTATGAGTGAAATTAGAATAGCTCCCCGGCACCTGAAAAACGACAAGTCTCCAGGCGAGAATGGAATTACAGCGGAGCTTCTGAAAGCAGGAGGAAAACCAGTACTTGAAGCCCTTCAGAATCTCTTTAATTTCGTTTTCCATGGTATTACTTCTCCGAAGGCGTGGAACAGAAGTATGGTAGTCTTGTTTTTCAAAAAAGAAGACAACGCTCTCTTGAAGAACTACAGATTGATTTCTCTTCTGAGCCGCGTCTACGTACTATTTTAGAAAGTCATTACCCATCGTCTTGCACGCAGACTCCGGAAGAGGCCGATTTCCGAAAAGGCTTTAGTTCCATAGACTATATACATAACCTTCGCAAAATTGTTCAGAAGTCCGCGGTCGCTAAGGAGTATGTTAGGGCTTAATCTGAATGGCAGGGTGAGAAACTATATGATAAGAGAAGAGTGTGGTTTGCAAGATGATGTTGTGACCAGGATTAAGAAAGGAATGCTTCGGTTGTTTGGTCATGTGTAAAGAATGAATAAGGAAAGAGTGACAAAGAAAATTTATGTTGCAGAAGTGAATGGAAGAGTCTGTAAGGGACGTCCTAGGCGAAAGTTTGTCGACCAAATTGGCGATATATTAAAAATGGGCCAATTAATTTATAGGAAAAGGGTGACAAGCGAGGACACAGTCCACCTGATGGTAAGTGGTTGCTGTGGCCCATAGACATCTACATCCATCCTCGTTTGCGAATAAACATGAAGATGCGTTGGCAGCCGTGAGGACTAAGATTGAATGCCTCTTTTCCAGTAAAAAGGGTCTCCGGTTCTCTACACTCACCATACGAAACACAGCAGCATTTAAGCTACTATTTGACGCTGGTATTCTGTGAGAGTGAGGTGCTTCCCCGGTCGAGCCGACCCATTCGTGCTACAACTATACAATTCATGTAACTGCAGCATGGCTCTATCACGTAAATTAAGAGAACCCTTAAACGACGAGTATGTATGCCTAGGTATATGGATGTGGAAGAGGCGAGAGAGGTATGTCAGGATCGTGCTAAATCGAAGTCTGTAGGCTCTGCCTACTCCTCTGGGTGACAGGCGTGAGTTCAATCTACCTTTTTGCCTTGATTCCACCGAAATTCGGGCGGTGCTACAGTCCTTTTAGCGGTGCCAAGTTGATTTTCGGTATATCGAAGTACTAAAGTATTTGTACAGTAGGGCTACGAGGGCTGCTGCAGAGTTCAATACAACGTCAAGGTGGGCCGATCCCAAAATGGAAAGGAAGAACCGGAGTAAACCCCTGGAAAAATGGGAAAACCGGAAAAAAAAAAAAAGCCCAAAAAAAAAAAAAAGAAAAAATTTCACTTCCGTACTTTTTTTTAAGAAAAAAAAAAGAGGGCACAAAAAAAAAAAAAAAAAACGGAGAAAAACCATACGACACATTTTCTAGTCATATATACCTCAAACCTTTAAGACAAGATTGCACAACCAGTGGGTGTTGCTAGAGATGATGACATGATGATGATGATGATGAGACACTGCTATCTATATCAGCACGCTCAAGGTTGCTCAGCAAGCTATTAAGAGGGCTATGCTCGAGGTTTCTCTGCGTGATAAACTTAGAAATGAGGATAGGAGAAAACCCAGAGTGACTGACATAGCTCAACGGATTAGTAAGCTGAAGTGGCAATATAGCTTGAAGAACCGACAATCGATGGGGGAAAAATGTTCTCGAGCGGCGGCTTCTTGCTGAAGAAATAACAAACTTCTTTACAGAAAAATAGTCTCTATATATAAGTTTTTATGGGTTAAAGTGCTGTGGGTTGGTACGACCTCATGAGACCGCTAGGGGGTTGGGAGGTAACACATCAGGTACACTAGTTAAATCGGCAACGACCTGATTTCAATTTCCCTTAGTCACCGTCTCACAGTTTCTCAATGTTTTTTAACCAACTCTCACACTTGATGTTTTTACCACACTTCAAATATCGTGAGTTATAGTCGGCACCCCAAAAAAGGGAGTTGCCTTCCTATAAATTAAATTTAATAGAAGCTTCGTATCAAAATTTTTGTTACACATACACAGATAAAGTAGTATTTTTATTCATTACTAAAAAGCAATGAAATTGTTAAAATACTTTATTTAAAGCTATTTATTATAATATATGACTTGTATTACGTGCATAACATGCACAAACAATTAAGATCTGCTAGTTAAATGATATCTCTTACAGCACACCCCACCTAGTACAGCACTAGACTTTTAGTAACCTGATACACGGAGTGTTTAAGTTTATTTGAGGAAAGAGTGCAGAAAGATAAAATTTATTTATGAGTCAAATACAATAAGACAAATTATTACTACATAATTATTATATAAACATTATTTACAATATAATTACTCTAAGAGACAAATAATTTCTGTCATATTGACTGAATAAGCTATGAATTTTATGTTATTTCAAATGTTCGTTTTCAATATTCGTTCGTGTGTGAATTTCAGTGTATGTAAAGGCATTAAAGTATTTATTTTATGTATTAATTTGCATTTGAAAGTGAAATACAGCTTGCATAACATACAAACCTAAACCTCACCACGACTTCACACCTAAATATGTTTTACTAATTAACCAATTCAAATTATAGTCCATATATTTTGATTCGTGAAGAAACTTTTTCATATTCCTTTAACCCTTCTACCGCCATCGCCGTAATACATATTACAAATCTTAAGGTGAATACCGTCAGCGCCACTCACGTAATATTCCGGAATGCTCATGTTACTAGAGAAACTGCAAAGTTAATTCCATTTTGCTAATAAATTTAATATATATAATTAATTGTGGACATTTTTAGATACCAATGTCAAAAAATTTACAGAAATACATAGTGTTACTAAGTGCAAGATGAAACTAAACACCTTGTTGCTTTGCCATCTCCGTGATATTTCTGAGACCAGTGCTGCACCACTGTAAAAGATTTATGAAATTTATATTTGTATTGTTTTGAAGTTAAAATGATAGTCAAGTCATCATAATGTAAATTTTTAATGAACTGAACTAAACACTAATAAAAATTTAATTTAATTAATTTTTTAAATGAATTTTGTGATAAGAAATAAGTTTATGAAAAAAATTGTTCTCTGTAAAGTCGGTTTACGGACGATAGTTAAACGTGACAACTTCATAACAAAACATTGCAAGACGAAAGCTCGAGCCGTTGGTACCATTCGCTCGTTCGCGCCGCGCTCTCGCTCCGATCATGCTCGGCTCGGCCGCAGCGTAACGGGACAATGAGTCATCCTTTTCGTGCATGCAGCCACCCAGAGTTCATCGATTTAAACAAATTCAAATTCAAAATTTAATAACGTTGTCACGTCAAAATATTTATTATTTTCCCAGTACGTCTCTAGTGCATTCGAGTTGAAAACGCCAGCACCGCGATTTCACGTGCGGCTCAATGTCAAGGACAGTAACGTATTAATAAATTGTCAATTATTATGGCGTCGTTACCGTGATAACACGCGTGTACTTTACTTATTTGCATTTATAGTGCTAGAAATTATCGATAATGCTAGAAATTATCGATAATGCTAGAAATTATCGATAATGCTAGACGAATAAGAGCTGTTAAATTTCTGTAGACTGATTCTGAATCGCGGCCGTTATCGCCATCTATTCGACCGAAAAAGAAAATAAAAAGAAAAATATCCGTTGGTAGATCAACGCAGACCGAAAATCATTACATATGCTATGTGAAATCGGAAGAAGATGACTACACGGCCTATATTAGTTTGCCCGCTTCAAGATTCTTTAATCAAAGACAATAAGATCCTCGAAATAAACATTTCGGTACATTAATTGTATTTGAAATGGAGTCAGTCCCATACGAGATTCGATCGCAAGTGTGTATGTATATTATAAATTTGATATGTCACTCTCAGGAATGGGCTATATTAGATCAAGGTTCATGCCCATCTCCTGAATATTGATTAGTTTTATTTAAAGAATTAACGCTGATTAAGTGCAATGTCACTAATAAAAATTAAGACTGATTAAAGCTAATGATAATGCCTAATAAGAAGAATGTTATGTTGATTAAAATGAATAATATTCTATAATTTATAAAAATTTATTTCATTTATCGATAAGCGATTGTTCAAACACTATGCAAAATATTAAATAAAAGTTCCTAGCGCTGGAGACACTCCTCGTCAACTAAAGCGCGGTGGTGAAAGGGTGAACAATATTCGTCTAAATAAAACACAAATCTTTGTGTTTTATTTAGAAAAATGTGTTCAATATGACAATAGTCGATTAGACAAAAGATGAAATAACAAGGTATATTTCAGTTTCATCCCATTTTGTGAATACTGGCACTGCAAAGAGATGTTGCATCTCTTTGCGTATTTAATCGCATTTACCACGGAGAGCGCTCTGAGGAATTGTTAAACTATTTCTAGCCGCACGATTTCACCATCGCACATCGCGACAAAACTCGCGATACCATCCATACTATCTGGATGAACGGTGGTCCGACGTTGTGCCATTTAAAAGAAGTTTTCTTCCTCGCACAACTTCCTTGTGGAATCGACCACCACCAGAGATTTTTCCGGACCGATACGACTTAGAGACCTTCAAGAAAAGACCTCCTCCTCCTCCTTGAGAAGACTCCTTTTTAAAAGGCCTGCAACGCATCTGCAATTTCCCTGGTGTTGCAGTTGTACATGGGCGGTGGTAATCACTTTCCATTAGATGAGCCGTATGCCTGTTTGCCCGCCTCTCCTATAAAAAAAACACTGCGTACGAAGTAAGACAAAGGCAATTGGAGAATGCTTAGAGAAAACTGTTTGTCTTTGATACACATATCGTTCGAACTTTGAATAATGGTATTTGCGTTTTTGTCTCATATTTGTTTGTTTTTATTGTGATTGAGCCGCGGTGAGTCGAAGGATAACCTCTCAATGCAAATTTTACAGTATGCGAGCAACCTGGGTCAATACCCGTCGGCACCAATGAAAATTTGCAATTGAAATTTTGATTGCTGGTTTACCATGTGTTCGGCAGTGAAGGAAAAAATTGTGTAAATACCTGCAAGTCTGAGGTATAAAATATTTCGAGGATACGTAAAAGCAACTCGTCAAACTAATCGCTCCATCACCTTTTCAGATTTGAGAATAAGTCTATTCCTAGCCGTGATGTGTATTTAAACTGTACGGCTAGGCTTCGAATCCAAGACTTGTGGAATAGCAACCAGGTCTTATACTCGTCAATAGAAACTAACTTGCTGCAAACCCATAATGACCATCTCAACTATTGGCGCACATTAAACATCGTGATCAGCAGTGGAGCTAGCTAAGTTGACTCTCTTTAATCGTTAACTCTTTTAGTAACATGATTTCATTTATTTGTGTATAAATTTCTACTAGCGCTAACGAATGCAGAAAGTTGACTCGGCTGAATGTTATATGAGAGGCATGTATTTCTGTAATATTTTGCAAACACTGTAATTAAAAGAGTGCTTTCGTGTTTCTAATACTCTCATTTTCAATTAAACAAATTTCAACTTCTCGCTATTTGAAGAAATGCTCTTTCCAGAAGGTAATGAGTGATATTAAAAATTATTAAGCTGACATAAAAAAGATACAGGTTATCAATGACTTATTTTCGGATGTATATGTAGATTTCATGATGTGTGTAATTTATTTTTAATATTTTTTATATAAATTGTACCCAAACGACCCACTTAAAAACTAAAAGGAATGAAATAGATTTTTAATATTTTATTAGTTTTAGTTTTCTGAAGTTGGCTTTTACGTTCTTAAGGTTTAGTTATTATCTTTATGTTTTAAATATTTACCTGGCACCGCATACACGAGAATGAAGCTGAATGTCCCAAACAGTTCCCTGTTAATGGAATTCGGCCATTTTTCTGTGCAAAACTCAATACTGGTTTCCACCAACATCTGTAATATGATACGTAACAAATATTAGTATTTTAATTATACATTTCTTCATTATCATCAGCTCCTAATAGTCAGTCAGTAACAGCAGAACATAGGTGGGAGGTATTCCACAATTATCGACAACCTTGCCAAGGTTTTTTTTATTTTTAATTCAATGTGCTTATCTATGAAGAAAGTATATTTATTTTTCATAAATTCGTTTTTAATTTTATTCGTTTGTTTTTCGATCAATAAGTGAATTGTTATAATAATAGACAAATAAACTAAACTACAAAGATTGCCTCATCACTTAGTAGAAAAAACAGCATGCACTTAAACTAAAACATTTGTTGAATTATGAAAAAAGGATTATAACTTATATAATTATTTAAAAGATAGGATAGTGGAACTTTGAATTCTCTAGATTTCATAGAATCAGACGTTACTTTGCGGAAATCCATTACAATAAAGGCATTAATTAATTCGCAACTATCCGCAAAAAATACAATGATGTGTCTTACCTGGATTGAATTGAGGTAAGACACATCATTGTATTTTTATGCGGATAGTTGCGAATTAATTAAGTCTATATTCTCTAGATTTATTTATAAATGTATTATAATAGGTCTTTACTCATAAAATTGCCGTTCTGCAGTGCTGGCCATTTCAAATCAAAATAATTTTTGTTTGGGTAAGAATTCTAATTTCAAATCAATATTGTTTTAGAAACATGGAATTCTTTATTAAAATTAGTCACTTGTTTATTTTGATTAGCGTTATGTTTTCAGCACATTTGAATGTTTTTCGTCATCAAGGACAGGTTAAAAATTCGAGTAATTATGGTATATGAGTACCGTCATGGTAACAACGCAGCACAAGTGGCACGGACCATCAACGACGTTTACGGAGCGAATACTATAAACGAACGCACCACCTATAATTGGTTTGCCCGCTTCCGTTATGGATATTTTGACGTGAAAAATTAACCTTGTAGTCATCAAAGTCAATTTTGGTCGACTATAAAGAATTAAAGGCGATTGTGGAAGCTGATGATGCTCAATCTACGGTTGAATTAGCAACAGCTTTCGACGTTAAAACAATATTGGTCTATTTGAGTCAAATTGGCAAAGAAAAAACTTGACAAATGGGTACCTCACGAACTTAATGATCGCAAGCGCGAAGTACGCGTTGGAACGTGCCTTGCACTGCTCAACAGGCACTCCTAAGAAGGAATTTTAGCCCGTATAATTACCTGCGACGAAAAATGAATTTAGTTTCACAATCACGAGCGCTCAGCAAGTTGGTTATATCCTGATTCAGCACCTAAATAATTCCCTAAACGTAAACTTACCCCTAGAAAATGATGATCACTGTTTGGTGAGGACGGGTTGAGTATTATTGCAAATACGTAGTGTGAAAAAACGAACACAATGATAGAGAAACTCAAACGTCTCCAACAAGCTTTGGTCACTGGTACAGCACGACAACGTGCGACCACATATTGCACAACAGACGGTCTGTAAGTTACAAGAGCAGGGATTGGAAGCTTTCTTTCATCTGTCGTACTCACTAGATTTGAAAGTAACTTAAAAAAACGCATTTTCATAGTTAAATATATTTTACTAACTTGCCAGGCAGACGTTGTTCTGCCCTTTTCGACGACCCTTTGTCATGTCCTATTAAAAATCCTTAAATAAGTAAAAAAATCATGCGTCACTCATGGGCAAAAAAAACTATTATATCTCTCAAGTTGGACCAAACTGCACACGGTGTGCAAATTTGATTAAAATCGGTTGAGTAGTTTAGGAGTTTATTGCGGACAAACAACGTGACACGTAATTTATATATATTAAGATAAAGTGAAATTTTAATTGTTTGGAGAAAAATTGTTTATTAGTGATATTAGTGCCCCGCGGTAGGGACTCATTAAAGCGAGAGCGTAGTAACTTTAGTCGTTGAAAAAGTTTTTTAAAGGCCAGTTTTACGAGGAATGATCCATAGTAATGATAATCGGTTATTTCCAGTGCACATAAATATGCAAAAAAAATTATTGCTTGGTTGTGTACCCTGTAGACCAGCATTAAAAGTCATATTATAAATAGGCTATGATTCCGGGAGGTATTTTCATTTAAATAAGAATCAGTATAAATATTATGACTTTGAAGTGTGGTGGCGGTGTAAGAATGATCCACTTTCCCAAATCGTCCCGTGTGTGTCGTAAGTGACGATAACGGGAAATTGAAACAGGAGCTACCAACCCAAAATAAAAATAAAGCGTAGCAACTATGGCAAAATCCTTCTGTAAGGCAATATATGGGGTATGCTTGGTCCTTGGTGCTTGGTGGTTGGTACTCCTGTGAGGTAATTAATCTATGGGCGTTTATAGACTGTAATAAATGGATGGACTTCGAAGTAGATTGTCAACCGCAGTACAGAAGAAGCTCGCACCTTTGGCACTTCTTTTGTTTATTCACAGCAGATGGACACCCGCATTTATAGACCATGAGATTTTTCCAGTCATTTTCATAGGAATAGTGGATTTTTCTACGTACTAGCATCTTAAGTCGTATTAGTCTTTCGTAAAAAAATGATTTATAAGGCACTTGATTGGTACCTAAATTTATTTTTTTAAAACGTTAACCCACACTAGAACTTTCTCCTGTTTCGTGGAGGCAGTTTACATATATTAATTTCACAAGGGCAAACATCAAGACTCGAAACAATGATTTTTTTTTTCATTTTTATTTGTAAGCCATTGAGTATTACATTTGTAGGCCATACAAATAATTGTTCCATACGGGATTAGAAACCACGGCCCTCAGCGCCGCAACTAGTTGCTAAACCACTATGCTAAAGTGCCGTCAAAAATAATTAAATTTTATATCTGTATTGTATGTTCAAAGGCGATTTTATTCGATATGCCGGTTGGCTCGTGACGTAAAATTTCGGGAATTGCAAATTTTTTGCTAACTTGCAAATTTTGCTATATTTTCACTTTGAGGCAATATTTATGGATAAAATTTACAGGGATTCTTATTGAATGTATAAACTGTCGAATAAAATTATTTTTAGTTGCTAGAAATTGTAATAAAAATCAAAAATTACCCTTTATAACATAGTAGTAGTAGATACTTCACTTTTAGATTAAAATTACTACTAATTTGAATTCTACACGTTTGTTTTTGGAGAAATCTATATGAAAATTCGTTACTCATACCAAAATATAAAATAAAAATAAAAAAACGAAATTAATTAAACAGGTATACTATAGGTATTCAGTTCTCCAGCGCCTCTAAAATGACTGCCCTAGCCGGTCTAATAAGTTATGACGTGAAAAAAACATGGAGTTTATCATCCTCTATATCTAAAGATGGCGGGAGGTGCTCCTTAGTCTATATAAAACACATTATTGTATTTAATTAAGCGGATGGTTGCAAAGTAACTATTAATATCTTTATATAATGGATTTCCGCAATGTTACGCCTGATTCTATCAATCATTTTAATTAAACCTCCAATTCCCTTTACTACGGGACATGAAGGCGTCTTATTTACAAATAATCTCAAACGTTGGCGACACTGCTGCGTTATAAAATTACTTTGCGACTTACTATCTACGTTGGTTTCCATGCTAATCTCTAATTATAATACGCACGGTACCTAGTAGTACAGTGGTGGGAACGCGATAAATCTCTTTCACGTTCGGCAGTATGCACAAAGTAACTTCGCCCAAGCGCGAATTTGGCGTAGTTAATTAAGAAGCGTCTACTTTGGTGGATGGAACGACACTCCCCAACTTGCTTAACGCGAGTGCGGCACAACTCTCAAAATGTAACTTTGAGTGATGTCTGTTGCTGCATTTATTTCATACTGAACTTAAGATACAATTGGCAGCACGATGCTTGTTACTCATATAATTTAAGCACAAGTTTTTAGCTTTTACTATATTATAACGTTCGCTCGATGAACGCTTACGGAAAATTGCACAATTATACAGAATACCATGTTGATTAGTTTAACAGGCGTTATGAGAAAATGAAGGTTTTAATCGGCATATTTTTTTGCTCCCTGTTTGATATTTGATGAACGCTGTATCACTTTATTTTTTTGTCTCGAACGAAAGATGCCAAGGTTTCAAACAATGGTAGGTCGGAGCTACCATCCTGCATTTTGAACGAACGTACGTTTTCTGGGTCTAGCTTCTTTAACGCAACACGTAATGCAAATTTCTTTAATGCAATATGTTAAAATATTAAGTTCACAAGGTCATTAAACTTAAGATTTTTGAGAGTGGCTACCGACGTTACGAATCTGTTCAAAAATTGTTCGAGGCTACTTATATTCGCGAACAACATAGCTTTAAGATCAAATATTTGATCCAAATATGCAGAAGCTAACATTCGTTTATTTTCGTGTTTATTCCTTAGCGATTCGGAAACTAACGAATAATTGTCCCGGTTGGTGTGAGTCCGGGATACATCGATTGCACCTTGCCACTTAACATGCCAATTAAATAATATAAATTTTCAGCATCCGAAAAAGAGGGATAATTATGTATAACATTCCGAAAACTAGTAATAAATAACGGTCAAATTAAAAAAGTGGCAATCTAAGTGAGTTGCGTGAGTGCACCTGAACTGTCTGGCTTCACGCCGCTCTGAGCTACAGGTTGAAGCTGCCTGACTGCTCGCTTCACGTGGCACAATAAATCTTTGAAAGCTATAAGTGATTGCTGATGATTGTGATGCTAGGAGAAGAAATTATGAGGTATGTGAAACGATACAAGCAAAAGCTACTTTCGCCGAAAAGTTTTATGGGTACAGAATAGGCAGGTTATATAATAAGGTTAATAAAAAACATTCAATTTTTCAACTAACAAAATATAAATGTAAGAAAAAATTAACAGATTGGCTTATGAAACTAGATTACGAAGAAACAGAGAATTTACTGTAAAAGCGGAATAGTGAGAAACACACTCACACACACACACACACACACACACACACACACACACACACACACACACACACGCACGCACACGTATATTTTTATGTTTGTATATGTATATATATGTATGTATTTATATATGTGTATATATATTTATATAAAATTTTGATTATATACTTTTATTATTATCATTTAAAACATATTGCATATTATATTTATTCTATATGACTTTAATTGTAAATTACACTTTGGAAATCTCATATCCGATCTCCACATGCAACGCTCAATTCATGTCTAAGAACAGTATAATCGATAAGTATGTAATAAGGCCAAGAGGGGGAGCCAGGAGACCCATAGCACAGGGTAACCTAGTTTGGGCTCCTGTCTCCCACTACTACTCAAAAACTCTTTAACTATTTATGAAACTATTGTAATTATGTAAAAAGTGGGAGAAATAAATGTTTATTATTATTAAAAAAAAAAGTGATTGGTAATTCACTACATAATCGGGTTTAATCTGCTGTTCAAGACTGTTAACTTTATCCAATAAATTTTCGTAATCTAATCGGAATGAATCCATTGTTCTATTTCACATAAAAATGTTTCCCAAACTGCCAGCCCAGCTGAACAACTTCGAGCGTGACATGTTGTGACGTGGTTGATAAACTTGACCTTTGTTTCTTTCATGTTCATCTTAACCCTTCAATCCCCATAAAATTCCCACGCAGTCGCATGCGTCCGTCAAATCCCAAGGGGTCGGTCAAGCGACCGCCCCCACCCACAGCAATTTAATCCATTAAAACTTATATTTAGAGACTACTTTTCTATAAAGAAGTTTAGCGTTATAGAATTAATACAAAATTTTCTATCCTGTGGTCTAATCAAAAATCAGTTACTCTATGTATTTTTACGTTTATTCTTCTGTCAATTTAAGACATATTAAACCATAAAACACAGCACTTTAAACCAAAGAAACTATTACTACTACTACTAGAGACCTGGAGAATCTTTTAACCAGGAAGAGGCATTTTACTCAGAGGACAAAAGTCCCCCTTCCCCACACCCCCCACACACTTTTACCCAAAAATACTTATATGTAGAGACTACTTTTCTATAAAAAAAAGTTTGACATTATAGAATCTATACAAAATTCTCTATCCTGCCGTCTAAACAAATCAATTACTCAATGAATTTTTATTCCACCGTAAAATTGCGCCATTTTCGTATGGTCGGCAAATGTCGTAAATTGACTGATGAATGAAAATAAAAATACATAGAGTTACTGATTTTTATTTAGACCACCAGACATAGGACACACAAGAACACACACTTATTATATATAGACATCATTTTGTCGGTGAGATAAAATGCTTACGTCCTATTGACAATAAAACCATGGTCAGTTTTGATGTTCAGTCTCTATTTACAAGCCTACCTGTTGAAAACTGCATCTCAATTGTAACTAGGACACTAGAGGAAAATAACATGTCAGCAGAATATATAGGATAGATATATATCTTTATTGCATTTGAACAAAGTTATTACAATAACGGAAAACTTATGAACTACAAACGGTGGTCATATCGATTTATGTGATTTCTACCTGACAAATCGAACATAAGAGGATATTGTAATTTCATATTTTGACGGGTAGGTGCAACGTGAAATATATAATAAACTGAAAAAAAGAAATAAAATATTATTAAAAATAATATTTATAAAAATATATTAATAAAATTATACAATATTTAATATTCATAAATATATATTCGTTTACATATATACATACATATATTAATATGTTTAAAATTTTAATTTAATCTATTCATATTGTTACGAGCTTGAGGTTCGTGACAATAAAAACTGCCGATTGAATTACCAAAATTAACCATAATTCACTTTACACTAATTAAAACTTAGAACACTAATAATTAACTACACTGATTCACTTTATTTCGCTCCGAAGCTTCGCTTGTCTCGCTAAATTCAATACTTCCCCGATCGCACCTTGCAGCGCCTATAAATACACATTAGTATCGAAACATCCAGAACATTCAAGTAAATACGCGCAAGGCGTCGAAAGTTCGAGTGTCGGCTTCTAGAAGCTTAGTTCTTCGTTTCGACACCAGATGGCGCCGTCGGTTAAAATATTAGTGATTTCATTTTGTGGAAAGCTCCCCTCGCTCTCGTCCCCGACACTAGATGGCGCTAGTGCCGGGTACATGACGACAACTTAGGTGCGCAACAATATATATACTGCAGAGAAAAATTTAACAAAAAAAATTCAAGTACTTATGAAAAGAGAAAATACATATAATTTATTATTATGACTGGAACTTCAAATAATAATCCTTAAGTATTTTTTTAAATATGCAGTACTACTCATATTTAGACATTTCATTACATCTGGCTATCTATTATGGAAGGAAAAGTTTTACAAGCAAGTAGATGGCTCAACTGCACCTTCCATTGTTGCCAAGATATTCATGGAAGACTTTGATAAGAAAGCCCAGCTGTACGTAGATGGTCTTTCATGTATAGGGCAAACAAAAAGATCAATTAGAACCCGCGTAAAAGAACATGTAGCTGACTTGACCAACGTTCCGGGAAGTGTTGTGATCATATCCTAGACGGCCCTCGACAAAAATCCTCGCGAAAAATCATCGATTCCTACCAAGGATGATACGTGTGGCTATTGAAATTAAAAAAAGCATCTTAATTTCAATAGAGAAGACTGGGAACTACGACCTGTTTGGAATCCTCTTATTAATCAAATTAAAAATAAACCCAAGCATACCACTGCAAGACTTCAAGAAACAGTTAGTTTATTCTGCGTAGATCGGGTCATTAATAATAATAAAAAAGCTGAAGGTACTCCGGATTAACACTGACATCGGAACGTCAGTCCCCTCAGTCTCCCGTGAACATGGGTGCTGGAAAGCACCCGAAACGTCGGCAATTAAAAATAATGAAAACTAAACGCGATAAAATTCATTTAATTAATATTCATATTGATTGAAACATTGATAAACATAAATATTTTAATTTGTTTATTAATGACGTTAATTCAGATTCGAATAAAAAATAACACGTCTATTTATACAATCAACCAATGTGCGATCAATTTTAAATTATATATGCATATACATACGTGTGTGTGGCAATGTGTTATACATAATTTCCACACTCTCTTTGATAAAGGAGAAGTAGAGACAGCTTTTGTGTCAGGAGATAATATCGAATCGGCCAAGTAAACATCTATAAATCCGGGATAAGCACCATTTGGTTTGCGGTCGTAGTATGTAACATCCTAAATTGTTTGACTGAGATGGATAGTATCCGGTTTATGAAACTTATACTCCTGTTATAGGGAAACAAATAAGGAAGACGAATATAATATTTTTGTCTCTGTTGGGTTTTCATCCGCCACAGTTTTCCACGGTTATTATATAATAATACGCGATTGTAATTATTACAAATTTTGATGTTTCTTAAATCTGGCTTTTGTAAGTTTTATAATTTAAATTTCAAGAAATGCTTTAAGTAAAGTAAAATATAGTTAGTACTTTTAAAGTTTCTTCCAAAAAAACGTTTCTGTAACTACATTATTGCGTAGAAGTATGTGTCTTGGCTGGTTTAGTCATTTACTTCGTTCTGTAAATTGCTCTGACAAATTGGCACGTCTACGAAAATTTATTTTTAGACACTTCTTACTTCAAAAGGTACGACAAATAAAAACTATGACAACAGTAACCTTATATTACCCAATCTGTTTAAAATAAGGTCTGCGACTCTAGATAAAAAATTTAAACAAAACTGACTTAAAAAATAAATCCCACAAAATTAAATGACTAAATTTAGAACTTAAGTTCTTCGCACTATGATTAAAGTATTTATTTCATATCTTTTGTCATACTAGCTTAGCATGGCCGGTACAGTAATTTTCTCCACGGTAATTGTCTCCACGCTGTTTGCATTAAATGTTTGGTGATATTAAAATATTAAATATTTTGATATTAAAAACAAATATTTTTTTAATATCACCAATAATTGATGTTGGTTTCAACGTGGTAAAGCCATGCTTCAGCTATATTAGTAGTATAGTTGTAGCACAAGTGGGTCGGCTTGAACGGGGAAGGGCCACGCTCTTACAGAATATCAGTGTAAAATAGTAGCTTAATACTGCTGTGTTTCGTATGATGAGTGTAGAGATCCGGAGACCCTTTTTTACTGGACACGAGGCATTCCATCTTAGTGCCCAGGGGTGACAATGCATCTGCGTCTCGATTCTTAATCGAGGGCCAGAGCATCCACATACCATCAGGTGGACTGTGTGCTCGTCTGTCAACCACATTCTATTAAAAAGTATAAATTTTGAGAGTGAGTTTTTTATTTAATTTTGATTGTCCGTTTTAGCAGAAATAATTTTACTGGTATATTTAAAAAAATAAGGCGTAACAATGATTTTTTATAGCATTGGGTAACAAACGAGCACATAGTCCACCTGATGGTAAGTGGATGCTGAGGCCCATAGACATTCACATTTGTCGTCAACTAAGAATCAAAATGTAAATGCGTTGTCACCCCTGAGGTCTAAGATAGAATGCCTTTATTCGAGTAAAAACGGTCTCCGGTTCTCTAGTCTCACCATACGCAGTATTACGCTGGTATTCTGCGAGAGCGTGGTCCTGCCTCGATCAAGCCGACACATTCGTGCTACGACTATAATATAGCTGCAGCGTGGATCTAACACTTGCAATTAAAAAAAAAAAACGAGAAAAAAAAGATATTGTAAGGATGCACTGCATGTTTCTAAAAAGCTAGTAAAAAAATATTCAATGCGTTTTGTAGATATTATGGTAGTTTACTGTTGTGTTCTCAACAAACTAAAACACAAAGACAATAAAAATGTTTCATTGAACTTTTTTGTAGTATAGTACGTAGTGAAAGAGGTAATAAAATCATCAGGCTTTTTTATTACTGTTTCTTTTTAATATTAATTTCTTCTTCACTTACTAGTGCCGTATAAAAACGGGGTTTAATGTGAGCGAGTAGCTTGACCTTAACAATTCGACAAAAAAGCTCCACAACTAGTTCGAGGTGTGGAAAAATGCTCAAAGGAGTCTAGGGCTAGATTTCAATAAGATTTCATTTTAAATTTATGATAATTACTTACTTTGTAATTTTCATACATTATTTAATATAATCAGGGGTTACTTTTCGGAAATCCATTATATTAAAGATGTTAAAAATTAATTAGCTAAGTCCTGCACAATGAAATAAAATAATGTCTCACCTAGTTTAAAGAGCACCTCTTGCCTTCCCTCTATTGCGTGCACTATTCCCGTCAACACTTGTACTAGCAGCACTACTTCCAACGCTACTCCACTGGGTAGGACACACCACCATCGATAATGTGACAGTTGCCTTTACACGAGACTTCCTCATGTGAAGTAGATTATACGGTAGTTGACCGGCGGTCAATTAATTTTCAACATCTTTTTTTCATACATTGACTGCCAAACTACGTTTCTCATTCAAGTAAAGGTGATACTTGTAGAACTTGATAGTTAAGGAGAGCCGTGGCAGCTTAGGGGCTAAGCGCTCGCCATATATTATATTTTACAGTACTCGAGCAATCAGTGTTTGATACCCACCAGCATCAATGAAAAATTTGATTGAAATTTTTAAGTGTCAATTTACCACGTGCTCGACGGTGAAGAAAATATCGTGGGGTTATATGTTTGTGTAATAAAATGACGTTTTACCCTTTTCCCCTTGTTAGATTTTATTATAGATGGCCTACTGATTCGATGATTATGGATAATGTATAATAAGATAATAAGAAAATATGGATAATAGAATGCTCAATGTGATGAATATTTTATAATCATGGATACCGACTTGAAATCCACCCTTCATAATTAGAATATTATTTAAATGTGTGGCACAGGGGCGATTTTCTTCAATATTTAGAAACAAATATAATTTAAAAGTTACAAAACTTTGTTAAACGTTATATCAATTCTGTAAATCCTTAATAAACCAAGGGATTCCATTATTTTAATACAACAATCGTTTCTATAATGAAATTATTTTAACGTATAGTAATACGAAATTAAAAGCTGAATAGAATTTCAATTCCTTAATTCGTCTTTTACCGACTTATCTGCTAAAATATTAGTTAATTAATATTTTGAATTCAAAAATGTTAAAAATAATTATCAACAGGATAAATACAAATAAAACAGAAAAATACATAAATTTACGAGTATGAAACGAAAGTTCATTAGAGTTATAGTATATATAAAAAAAATTGATTATCATCTGCAACGAAGATTGCTTCTAGGTCAGCGTACGGTTTACTCGTGAACTCTAAAAATTCTACCTTCTGATGCCGGATAGTATTTATAACGAAACTCTTTATTTATAGATTGATATTAACAATAAATGATTATATTTTAAAATCGTACTGCTGTAGTCGAATGTTATATACTTACAGACCCATTTTTTGTTTTTGTAAGAAGTGGCACGATCTCTCTTTCTACTGATGCTACAACCAGCAGAGGTGCGAATATAGCTAGAGATATCAACCATAGGACTCCCAATAGCATGCATGCGCCACGTCGTGATGGCATCCACGACTGTCTCAGAGATTGTGTGATGGCAAGGTATCGATCAACTGACATTGCTGTGATCGTAAATACGCTAGATGCAACTGCCACACCTGTAATAAAAAAGGCAACATTAAAACTTCAAAGAGCTTAGAGCTTAGAGCCATGCGACAGCTATATTACAGCTGTAGCCCGAATAGTTTGTCGACCGGGATTCGTCACAGAATACCAGCGTAGAATAGCAGCTGTGCTTCGTATGGTGGGTGTAGAGAAACGGAGGCCCTTTTTACCGGAAACAAGGCTTTACATTTTACTCCACACGAGTGAAAATGCATTCTGCATCTTGATTCGTAATCGAGGATAGATGTAGAAGATATCTATGGGTCACAGTAACTACTTGTCATCAAGTGGACCATGTGCTCGATTGTCAGTCTTATTCTATAAAAAAGGCGCAAAATCAATGGCTTTATGTGATTTCTGAGGCATGGGGATGCAATACTGCCAGCTTTCTGACTCCGGAGCTGCTAATAAGAGAAAACCCTAGTAACTGATTTATCCCGACCCAGAATTCCAACCCAGGACCTTTTGATCAGTGTCAGTGTTTACAATACCAACGAGGCCGTCACAAGTTTATTAATTGATTTAATGTCGGTAGTGTTTTCTATGTCATGGAACGCAAACATTTTCCAAAAAAGAGATGATGAGAACAAGCATACTGAAAGTGAGCGCGATCCAATGCAATGTTAATAACAGTGGCACCAGTCAAAACATCATATTAAGATAGTGATCTCGCGTCAAGATCACTGGCGACGTGGTCGATCCGAAGCTTTTACAGATTATTAGTTTATTCTTTTAAATAATTAAAAGTTTCATCCAATTTTGCGTCTTACTTTAATTATCTAAAACTAGAAATCTTATTTTTGATAACTAAAGTAAGATGCAGAGTACAAGTAGTACAAGGTTATTTTTATTTAATTTCTTTTTAAAGTATAAAACACCGCGCATTTTGATATAAAAACATCTCTCGAAATTCGTTGTAGTTTCCTGAGGTGAAATACACTATTTAAGATAAGAACAGGCAGCGTCCTAGCAGCGCGTCCAGAATGAATGACTAGATTTTGTTAATGTGAATCCCTAGATTGTGACACACACACACACACACACACACACACACACACACACACACACACACACACACACCCATACACACACATACACACCCATACACACCCATACACACACGCACGCACGCACGCGCACACGCACACGCACACAAAAACACACACACACACATACACACGCATGCATGCACGCATGCACGCACGCACATAACATCACACACTTATCCAAAAACCCTCATTAAATACATAAAAATTTAGTTTCTTGTTAATTTTTATAATTTATTTTGTGTTTATTTCATTCTCGCTATAGAAGAGCACATCTGCACAGGGAGAAGACCACTCACTGGCCCATACCGCAAAGAACAAAGATGATCTGCTGGGCATTCTCTTTGCGTCCAACTCGACTCTTTTATGATGGGGGAAACACAATCCTGCGGTGTGAATACTCCATGCAGGATGTACTGTTTACCCAGCGGTCGGTGCGTAGAGCACTCCCCTCCCTGGAGGTCAACAAGTCGAGTGGGCCTGATGACGTCCCTCCTATTATGCTGAAGACTTGTGCTCCCGAGTTGGCACCGGTTATGACTCGTCTTTTCCTGTTACTACTACTTCCTGGGCATAGTCTCGAAATCATGGAAGACTTGACTGAAAAAAGGTAACCACTCTGATCCTTCCAACCATAGGCCAATCGCCATCATCTCCTTGTTCTCTAAAATAATGGAGTCCATTATAAACAGCCACATCTTGCGGTACCTTGAGAATCACCAGCTAATTAGTTACCGCCAGTACGCTTTGCGTTACCGCTAGAACGTATACGTACATTTTGTGACTGGATTAAAGAATATCGACAAACTTGTTTCGGAAAATGCTTGTCTGGTATTTAACAGTTTATTGAAAATAACTTTTATGATAATATTTAAAAAAAGATAAAAATGTTGGATTATGAAGGTTGATTAACCTATACAGTCTCCTAAAACTCGGTATTAAACAGATTTTTTTCAACACCATGCTTGTTTAATTATAACAAATATGGATTTGCGATTTATGGTTAAACTTTTGGTTCTATGGTTAAACCCACATTATGAAAATTTTGGTTTCCTTTATGATTTAAACAAGTTAAAAAATACTCCAAACCATCTAATATTAAAATAACTGTCAAGATTTACACACAGCCCTGCGAGTGGGTGAAAGCAGTGACTTTCAACCTTACGAATTATGTGAAGAATTACAATTTATGATTCCTAATTTACCTAACTTCGTAACAGATGTGAAACCGCTTCTCCTATAAGTTACAGAAAATAATTTAAAAAAATATACCCAAAGATTTACATCGTTTTTTAACAATACCGATCAGTACAGCCTCCGCTGAAGGAAGCTTCTTAAAATTAGTACTCATTAAAAATTATCTCAGGAATGCAATGTCACAGAAAAGACTTTCAGCGTTGAAAATTTTATCTATCGAGGCAGATATAGCATCCAAGTTGGATTATGAGGCTATAGTAAAAAAATTCAGCAGGATAAAAAGCAGAATCGCTATTTCTTCATTTTTCTTTGAAATTGTTTGGTGAAAGTACTTAATGATTTTGTAAAAATAAAATTTCATAACGTCAAGTGTTTTTTTTTTCATTTTATATAATCCGTCTTCTTGTGCGGGCAGAGGGCCTCGCAAAATGCCCACATAAAATTTAGGTCTTGCGCCGCCACTGATCCTATCTATATTACTCTAAATATTTTCTATTACTTTGGGTATAAATCTTAACGAAAAACAAACAAAAACAACAGTAGCTTCGTCACGTAATATGAAGCGCCTGCTATCAAAACATTACGTATATTACAGATAACAGTGTCATTGTCATCTCATCTCGATAGCTAACTGAACACTAATATATTATAACAGCCAAAAAATTAAACAACAGGCACAACAGCTAGCAATGAACGAAATACTAGCAAATATATTTCTTTATCGTTATATTTAGTGTTAGTAAAATAAGCTCTTATATCGTTGTGTTAGAGTTTAAATTAGTGTAAACCATACGCAGTCCTTGTGGCACAATGAATGTAGTGTGAAGGTTGACTCCGATTGAGGCGCCGCGTCTCGGCCGACGGCTAGAGACCGTAAACTAGCTAGCGCATACGCAAATCACAAACGATAGTTGTGAGTTGTTACTGTTACTTTTGTTAGATGGCGCTTTCTAACGATATTGAATATAATGATTTCTTATGTTTACGCGAACACTACACGTTGATTAAAACTACTTTTACGGAATTTATCGCGTTTAATTTTAATTTTAATTTTTTTATTTTTTTTTATTCCACCCATGGTCACGGGGGACTGAGGTGACTGACGTCCCGATGTCATTGTTAAACCCTTCAGCTTTTTTTAATTATTGTTTATATGGTCCGATCTACGCAAAATGAACTAACTGTGTTTTGAAGTCTTGCAGTGGTATGCTTGGGTTTAGTTTTAATTTTATTAATTATTATAGGGGCCCGTTTGCCTCCTTTAAATTTTCCATTTCATTATTTTACCATAATTTGTGGTGTGTCCACTCTGCATACAAAATTAAATTCTCTCCTTTAACTTACAAATTTTCCTGAAAGATTGGCTTATAATATGGAAATCATGACATTAAATTTATAAATATTTTATTTCGAAAACCACGCAAAATGCCTATATGTTATACGCCATCATTTACTGCCTACACACCAACTTTTTATAAAAATCCGTCAAGTAGTTTTTTTTTTTTTTTGCGTGAATCGTGAACAAATAATTTTTCGACAGATTTGTTATATGTATGTAATATTAAATTGTATCATTATAAAAAGAGACATTAGAAAAGTTTGAAAATTAGGTTGTATACTTTGATGAAAATAATAACTTTCATAGCCCACATCGATTTATTAAACGCTCAGAGTACTAGGTTTCGTGATACGTAATTTACAAAATTTTTGTAAGCCGAAAATTAAAATTACTTTATTTAATCCCAGAAGCAACTTAGAGTATTATTCGACCATATGGCTTTCTCACTAGGCGACACATTTACTAAGATGACAAGAAATACAAAAGAGATTACTGTGGTATATATATCTTTCTCGATGTGGGTAGTACGAAACTTAAAATCAAATGCAATCTAATAAATCTAATAAACTAACGTAATATAATTTCAAAATTGCTTTTGACTTTAATTTCACCATTGTTCATTAAAAAAGATATTTTTTTTTCGATTATAAGTCTTAAAATTAACATAGCAAGACGGACAAAGAAATAGCCAGAGCGTGGTGTATATTTTACACACGTACTATTAAAGCGATAACGCGAATAATATGGTTTAGGCATTTGAGTTCAGCGGTGAAATTCTACGGTCTGTTAAAGAAATAACAAAATGTGTGCACGTAAAGAAGGCATCGGCTGCTTGAAACTTGAAATGTACGCAGCTTTCCTGTCTTCTTTTTTGGTATAAGCATAATAAAAAATCTAGCTCTAAACCTCGTAAACTATGACGTTAAAAATGAAACATAATTTAATTAAAAAACAATAAGTGTACCTAACGTATTGTTGGATACGTATTACCTGCCAAATATTATGGGCTCTTGATTATATAAATTTCCATTTATCGTAATCCTTTGGAACGTATCGCAAGTTACGGATAGAAAGTTTTGCTTTGCGAGCAATTTCTTATAGGCTCAAATTGTATCAAAAGAGTGTTTATCAGAGGACAGCATTTATTCCAGCAGTAGACTTTGATAGGTACAAACGAGCGCTTTTGTTCCTCATTCCTAGAAAGGTTTCAATGCGACCTTATCAACGTAATATGAGGGGAGGTCAAAAAGTTCGCGTAATGACAGGGAAAGATGATAAAATGTAACATTAAACTATTTTTCCTTTTCAATGTATTCTCCCACAACCCACATTTATTAGATCTGTCAAACAACTATTTAATACCACCTAAAAAAAGATTTTTCTTAGGCGTCAAAATAGGCCGAATTTGCGAGCTTCACTTCGTCATCGATGCCAAATGTTTCCCCACACAGTTCTTTCTTCATTTTTGGAACAAATAATAGTCGCTTGAGGCCAGGTCTGGACTGTAGGGTGGATGGCGTAGTTGTTCAAGACCGCACCGGTGAATGGCAGCCGTCACAACATGGCTTGTGTGCATGGACGCATTGTCGTGCAAAAGGAGCACACCTTTTATAAGCTTATCTCTCCTTTTTTATTTATTAGCTTCTTTTAATTGATCTAGTAAATAAGCGTAGTATTTCTAACTCCCGTTATGGAAACACCACGTTCCTTATAATCAATCAAAAGGATACCTTCTCTATCCCAAAAGATCGTCGGCAAGATCTTTCCGGCCGATTGAGACACCTTATACTTATAAGGAGGGAGTGTGCCTTTTTTATGTCACTGCGTCGACCCTTGCTTTGACTCAGGTTCGTAATGGTGCACCCAAGATTCATCGCCAGTTCGGGGCGTAACTTTCTCCCTTTGCTCTCCACAGCGGTCTAAAAACCCGCGACAACTTTCAACACGCTCGTATTTTTAATACGCAGAAAGCATTCTCGGAACCCATCTTGAACAGACTTTAGTCATGCCAAGGTATTGATGTAGTTTTATTTAAAATGATTGTTTTTGATACTTCAACTAATGTTGCAAGCTGTTTCTTCTTTAGCCAGACACCTTCCAATAAAAGTTTTTCAATTGTTTCTGGCGTGGTAACCTCAATCGGCCGTCCAAGTCGGGGGTTATCTTCAATGGAATTCCTCCCTTGTTTGAAAAGAGCGTGCCATTAAAAAATCATGGCTATTCTAAGAGCGGAGTCCCCAAAATTAGTTGACATCTCCTGAAAAATTGTTTGAGATGTCTTTCCTTGCTTGGTGAGAGACTGAATGACGGCGCGACATTCAATTTTCTCCATAGTGGCTAGTTTCTTCCCGATCGACTTATTTACTCGTTGATAACTCAAAAGCTTATGACCTGATTGAGCTGAAACTTGGTATACGTACTAATAATGAGTCACTCAACTAGTGCTTAAATAAGTAAACTCATCCTCGATTCCGCGAACTTTTTGAACTTTCCTCGTATACACTTGCAAAATTCTCCACCTTGCGTTACTGCTTATTCGTACATTACTTACAAGGTAACCATCATACTTATCCCACATCTCAAATCCCCTTAGCATGGGTTAGGATGCATTATGGCCCACATACCCTAAGCACGAAGTGCTAGAATTGCATATAACCATCGACCAGAAAGTTTATATCAGTTGCTTTATTCGCCACACACACTCGTACGATAGGACATTCATACATGCACGAACGCATCCAGACAGGCACGCGCGAAGTCATGCAAGTGAGTTCGCACACACATACAAAGAAGCATATAGTGTGAGAGAAAAAGCGAGAGAGAAGTCTGTGCATTACAGCCTGGGACTCGGTTGTAACTCTATTTTGATTAACTTTTCCCTTTATTTATATGATAATGATAGTAAAAAGGTGCCTTCTTCTTTTATCAATTACTTTGTAGTAATCAATAAATTGCACAGCCGTGGTGTAGCTCAGATGATTAGCGCTCGCTGTAAATTTCACAGTACGCGAGCAACCCGGGTTCGATCCCCACCGACACCAATGAAATTGTTAATTGCAATTTTAAGTGCTGATTTACCACATGCTCGGCGGTGAAGGAAAACATCGTGAAGAAACCTGCATGTCTGAGAAATAAAAATAAAATATTTCGAAGACATGTGAAGTTCGCCAACACGCATTGGGGCAGCGCGACGGACACTTCCTTGCTCTAAAACCATCTCAGAAATGAGAGGAGGCCTGTGCCCAGCTGTGGGACGTATGTAGGGGCTGTAACTTTACTTACTTTAATCTATAAATTAATTAAACCTACATACATAAAGTTAAGTGACATATAGGAATCATAACAGTATGTCCCTACAGTATTTTAAAGCGGCGTTTCCATGACGTCGATGTCGTGCGTGTAATGGATGTGATACGCCTGCTACATTTAATTAAAGATAATGTTTCACATGGTTTGATATGTGAGAAGCTTTGATTGATTATTATCGCTATGAATTAACGCATTTAATATATTTTAGTGATACTAACTTATTTAAATATTGCCTCAGATGCGTATATATAGACTTTTCTTCCGCGTCATTCTCAATGTCTTCGAGAGCGTTGCCAGAAGGTAAAATTTTAAATTTTGCGTGGTTTTCGAAATAAAATATTTACAAATTTAATGTCATGATCATTCACCCCCCCCCCCACACACACACACACATACACACACAACAGGCACGCGCCTGCACTAGCGTGAAATTTTTAATTACTGCAGTTCACTTATTATTTGTGTTTATTGCAGGTTACTTAATTAACCTTCTTTTTGATTTGTATTCCTCAGACTGATGGTTTATACGCGGGGGAGCCCTGGTGACCTGTAATACAGGTTGATTAAAACTACTTTTACGGATTTTATCGCGTTTATTTTACTTTTAATTACTTTTTGTTTTTAATTCCCGACTTACCATAGATGACTGACGCCCACAGTTAAACCCGATACCTTCAGCTTTTTTAATAAGTCCATAGAAAATCTTTAAAAAAGCTGAGGGTACTTCGGGTTTAACAAAGATATCAGGACGTCAGTCATCTCAGTCCCCCGTGACCATGGGTGCTGGAAAGCGCCCGAAACGTCGGGAATTAAAAAATAAAAGTAATTAAAAGTAAAATAAACGCGATAAAATCCGTAAAAGTAGTTTTAATCAATGTGTAGTGTTCGCGTAAATATAAGAAATCATTATGTAATACAGGTTTTTTTATACCTTCATCAGGCACCAGTCTCTCACACTTAGGTACCTGTCTGGCATTTTTGTAATACTTAGCATTTAAAATACCTATTGTAAAGAGTTTTGTGACTTTAATGATATAATTTTGAAGATGTACAATAACCATGCCCCGCTCAAACGCGTAAAGTTAAAGCGTAACCCTACACCACGGATTACACGTGATATAAGGGAGCTAATGGGCTGGATGGATAAATCTAAGCAAAGGTTTAAATATCTCCCATCTGAAATTAACTTAAATCGTTGCTGCAGTCATTTGTGTCGGTAAACTAAAAGACGCTACTTTTACAACTCTCTCGATATTAGATGTGGAAGTTCCTTCGTTCTGTTGGTGTGGGCAGGGTTCCCATCTTAGAATACAAAAACGTTAAAGTAAATATAAGATAAATATTATCTAAACAACTATTTTGCTACTTCTCCTATGACTTTAGATACACAATCAAACACACTGCTCGCATTATCGGGTGTACCGAAACCACACGTTTGCCCTTTTAGTCTTTCCATTCTGACGGAAAAAGATGTCAAAAAATCCATCTTAGCCATCTTTTCAACTGCTGTTGGTAATGACGGTCTATGTTTGAAGATGATTATGCCAATTCTACCTTTACTTCTTCCAATTCTTACTCAATGTTTAATTTTTACATGTCATCCTCATCTATTCCTTCAGTTTGGAAACAAACATATATAATTCCTTTACCCAAGGTATCCTTCTTCTCCGTCCTATTTTCGTCCTACATCTATTTTACTCTTTCTTTCTTAAGTTCTGGAAAACATTAAACATTATCCATAGTCAACTATCTCCCTTCTTATCGTCTAACTCCTTGTTTTCCACATACATATCAGTCGAGCTTTTGTTCTGGACAATGCTTTTATCTCAGTAAACTTTGATATTCTTCTCCGGATCCTGGAATTTATAAACATTTACCCATCAGCCATTCCGTGGTTTGATTCATATCTTCCTGGTCGCTCATACTGTGTTCGTCTTCATGATATTCTTTTCAATTGGTCAAGTATCGCTACGGGTGTACCTCAGGGTGGCGTTCTTTCTTCTTTTGTATTTTCCATATTTATTAACTCTATTAAGAGTGTTATTACATCTAATTACCATATCTACGCGGATGACTTACATCTGTATTTTCATTTTGTGGTAGGTGATACAAATAATACAATTGCAGCCATGAATGCGGAACTGAGCCGCATCTGTAAATAGTCTGCATCCTTCGGACTATAAGTTGATCCCACGAAATCGCAGGCCTAATAAAGTAGAATTTACATCACTACCTCAAGTTTGTTTTAATGTTTTTCCTATAGAATTTGCCAATACTGTCTAAAACTTAGGCGTCATATTTGATGACCATTTATAATGGTCCACGCATATCGCTGAGGTTAGTAGTCAGGTCAACTTTACCATGCATTCGTTTAAATGTCAACAACATATCTTACCACTATAAGCTAAAATATCACTCGTGCTTACTTTTATCATACCTCTCCTTGATGCATATGCCCGTTATTTGAACGCTGTAGAGGAGCTCCTTGATAATTGTCCATTTCATATTTGGGCTCAAGATATTTGACCGAATATTTCAGTTTCGCAAGCAACTCAAGTGGCTCCCAATTCGATTTCGAAGGACTCGATAGTTATGTCGCTTCTATAACATCTTGCACAATCTTTCCTCTCCCACATACCTCAGAAGTCGATTTTCTTTCACCCATCTTCAGGATAAATCATGCAGATCCCTCGTTGAGACTCTCAATAACGTTCCCGTTTGTAATTCCGGTTTTTACTCCTACTCCATTACTGTTCACGCGGTAAGGTTATGGAACTCACTACCGCTTATTATGAGAAATTCCGAAACTTTATTGGTATTTCAGAAACGTGCTAGAAATAACTTCTTTGCATCCTGTTAATTAATATATATTATATGTAAGTAACGTATTTATTATTTTTATTTATTGTGTTATTTTATTTTTATTTTTATAGTATTGTTACGAGCTTGAGGTTCGTGACAATAAAAACTGCCGATTAAATTACCAAAATTTGCTTTTATTACCTAACACCAATTAAAACTTGAAACACTAATAATTAATCACACTGATTCACTTTATTTCGCTCCGAAGCTTCGCTTGTCTCGCCAAATTCAATATTACTCCGATCGTGGCATGCAGAGGGTTTAAATACACGTTTAGACCGAAACATCCAGAATATTCCCGTAGATACGGGCGCCAAATGACTAGGCGTTGAAAGTTCGAGTGTCGGACTTCTAGAAGCTTAGTTCTTCATTTCGATACTAGATGGTGCTGTCGGTTAAAGATTAGTCATATCATTTTCTGGAAAGCTCCCCTCGGTCTCATCCCCGACACTAGATGGCGCTAGTGCTGAGTACATGACGTCAACTTAGGCGCGCAACACTGCCCCCTCCTAAGACATGCTCGTCCTGAGCATTATCGGCTCCATAATAGCGCGCCAGGCAATCCACATGGACGATCTTAGGAGTCCCTCTTGCGCCTTTCTGTAACGGCTCCGCAACATCAAGGGCTGTCCTATCCCATGGTGCACCAACATTGTACAATTTCGATGCTCCTCTACTACGTGTCTGGGGTCTTCTCACAGCCGCACAACTTGTACATGTACGACACCAATCCTTTACATTGTCTCGATAATGGACCCAGTAAAACTGTTCTCGGACCTTCAGTAGAGTGCGTTTAACTCCCAGATGGATTCTTGAACGACCATTATGGCACAGCTGTAGAACATTCGGCACTTTAGCTTTAGGGCCAAATCCCCCCCCCCATCAACATGGTAGCGGAATTAAATGATAGACTACCCCAGGAGGGTACCAGCACCCCTGGAGAATCCCTCGCTGAGCATCCACGACCATGTTTCTCTACTTCTGAGCTTGGGTGCTCAGGCTGCCCCGCGTATTCTGGGGGGGGGGGCAAAATTCCGCTCAAGACTACAACTGCTCAGGGCAAACGGAGCAACATGACCAAGGCGACCCCTGCCACGCTGTCCGTGAATTTCTGCAATATCAGGGGACTTCACTCTAACCCAAAACCGTCCACTACCATCTCGAGATGGCGAGGCTGGCTCTGCTCTTTCTGACCGAGACGCAGGTGTCCTCTCCGGCTGATGTTTCGTATCTATCCTGCCCGGGGTACAAACTGGAACACTCCTTTGTGCCTCGGGCTGGAGTTTGCGTTTACGTCAGAGAGGACATCTGTTCTCGACGCCTCGGCAGACTTGAAGGTTCGGACCTGTCCATCCTTTGGCTACGCGTAGACAGCGACGACCATCCGCGCGTCTACGGGTGCCTTTATATGTCCCATAGCGGTAATGCCGAAACAGACCGACTCTTCGACCACGTCCAAATGGCTGCAGATTCATTGCTACAGCAGATCCCCTCCGCAGAGATCGTGATCCTCGGGGACTTTAACGCCCATCATGCCAAATGGCTTGGTTCACGTTTAACCGATCATGCGGGGAGATCTGTTCATGATTTTGCCTTGGCATATGGTCTGATACAACTGGTTACTTCACCTACGCGGATTCCAGATGTGGAGGATCATGCACCTTCCCTGTTGGACCTTCTGCTGACCTGTCACCCGGACGGATATCAGATTTCCGTCGATGCCCCTTTAGGCTCCTCGGACCATTGTCTTGTCCGGAGTGTGGTGCCACTCACGCTGAAATCGCGATTGCATTATGCAGGCTGCCGCCGTGTTTGGCACTATAGGTCAGCCGATTGGGATGGGATGCGGTCTTTCTGTTGGGGGCGGGTTTGCTTCTCGCCGGACGATCCCAACGTTGTTGCGGATTCTGTCGCTGATGTGGTACTTCAGGGTATGGAACTTTTTATTCCTTCCTCTGTGGTGCCCATTGGAGGCAAATCTCAGCCATGGTTTGTTCGCTCCTGTAAAATAGCATCATGCTATAAGCAGGAGTGCTACCAGGCCTGGGCTGACGCATCAGCGTCCCGGGATGTAAATACCAGCGCTCTAAAAAAGAAGTATAATTCCGCCTCTAGGTCCTTCAAAAGAGTCATTGCCAAGGCAAAGTCAGACCACACAGGCAGAATTGGCGAGAAACTAGTTCGCCTTCCTTCTGGAACCCGTGCATTCTGGTCTCTCGCCAAGGCTGTCCAGGGGAATTTCTGTCAGCCATCTCTTCTATCTCTGCACAGGGAGGACGACTCACTGGCCCATACCGCAAAGGAGAAAGCCGATCTTCTAGACTCTTTCTTTGCGTCTAACTCGACTCTCGATGACGGCGGGAGCCGACCATCCCGTGGTGTGAGTGCTCCATGCCGGAAGTGCAGTTCACACAGCGCTCGGTTCGCAAAGCACTCCTCTCCCTGGACAGCCACAAGTCGAGAGGGCCTGACGGAATCCCGGAATCCCCCCCAATTGTGCTGAGGACGTGTGCTCCAGAGTTGGCACCGGTTTTAACGCGTCTTTTCCGGTACTTCTACTCCCTAGGCGTAGTCCCAAAATCATGGAAGACGGCTTTCGTCCACCCGATCCCTAAAAAAGGCGACCGCTCTGACCCGTCCAACTACCGGCCTATCGCCATCACCTCCTTGTTCTCCAAATCAATGGAGTCCATTATAAACTGCCAGTTCATGAGGTACCTTGAGGATCACCAGCTGATTAGTGACCGCCAATACGGTTTTCGCCATGGTCGGTCAGCTGGTGATCTTCTGGTCTACCTTACTCACAGATGGGCGGAGGCAGTAGAGTCCAAGTGGGAGGTATTGGCCGTTAGTTTGTTTATTGCGAAGGCCTTCGATCGGGTTTGGCACAAAGCGCTTCTTTCGAAGCTCCCTTCCTATGGGCTTCCCGAGAAATTGTGCGATTGGATCACGTGCTTTCTTGCAGATCGGAGCATCAAGGTCGTTGTTGACGGTGCAAGCTCCGATTGCAAGCCTATTAATGCTGGTGTTCCACAAGGCTGCGTGCTATCGCCAACGCTGTTTCTTCTGCATATCAATGATATGTTGCAAACCCGTAACATTCATTGTTATGCAGATGACAGCACTGGTGATGCTCTTTACACCGGTCGAGCCAATATTTCTCGGGAAAACGTCTCCGAGTGCCGGAATAAACTTGTGTCTGAAGTTGAGTCTTTGCTGAACAGAGTCTCGAATTGGGGGCGACTAAATCTAGTCCAGTTTAACCCCCAGAAGACACAAGTTTGCGCGTTAACCGCTAAAAAGTACCCCTTTGTCGTATCCCCTCAGTTTAGCACTCCCCTTGTTGCCTCAAACAGTATTGTAATCCTCGGCGTCGACATATCGAGTGACGTGCAGTTTTGTGGTCACTTGGAGGGGAAGGCCAAATTGGCCTCTAAAAAGCTTGGCGTGCTCAGCAGAGCGGGACAGTATTTCATGCCGGCACACCGCCTGCAACTTTACATGGCGCAGGTTCGGCCGCACATGGAATACCATCTCTGGGCTGGGGCTCCCCAGTACCAGCTCCTTCCACTTGACCGCATCCAGCGCAGAGCGGCTCGAATCGTCGACGACCGAGTGCTTTCCGATCTGCTCGATTCACTGGCATTGCGAAGAGATGTTGCATCTCTTTGCATTTTCTTTCGCATCTACCATGGAGAGTGCTCTGAGGAATTGTTCGGATTAATCCCAGCCGCCAAATTTTGTGAACGCACTACGCGGCAAACGTCCCGATACCATCCACACCATCTGGATGCTTGGCGGTCCACCACTGTACGTTTCAAAAGGAGGTTTCTTCCGCGTACAACCTTTCTGTGGAATAGTTTACCACCGGCGATTTTTCCGGACCGATACGACCTGGGGACCTTCAAGAAAAGAGCTTACTCCTTTCTAAAGGGCCGGCAACGCACCTGCAATTCCCCTGGTGTTGCGCTTGATAATGGGCGGCGGTAATCACTTAACATCAGGTGAGCCGCATGCTCGTTTGCCCCCTCTTCTATAAAAAAAATAGGGACAACCATTTGCAAACGACAGCTGTCTCCTCGAGCATTGTCCCATTTACGGCACAGGACTCCATCCTGAATGAGCAAGCTGTCCCATTGGGACCAATAACTTCTAGTGGTCGAACTCATCGCTGAGACGTCGCTCCACTTAGACTTGGTAGCACGGGCCTTCATCCATTCCAGAATCGGCTTGATGTCCGGATCTTCCTGCTGTGCATGTCGTAGCTTTCCTTTCCACTCGTTGTCGAGGTGGTCTGTCCTGAGCATCCTCACGGATACCACTTCCTTACTCTCTTGCCTAGTACAATGTTTGCAATCTTCACGACAAGGTCTTCTTGACAATGCATCTGCGTTGCCATGAGATTTCCCGCTGCGATGTCTGATAGTAAAGTCGTATTCCGGCTGCTGCTGGACGATGATGCTAGCCGCACTTCCCTTCTGAGATCGTTCAACTTCCCTTTCTAGGGTTCGCTTAGGGCAGCTGGATCGTAGATGGCCCCTTTCCCCACAGCCATAGCACCTAGGGCTGTATCCTTTATTGTAGTCGCGAACCGTAACTGCTGCAACCTCTCTAGCGTGAGGGGAACGATGATACTGCCGCCGCCAGGCGGTGCCGTTAGCTGCACTACCTTCTCGAGATCGATCAACTTCCCTTTCTACGGTTCGCTAAAGGCAGCTGGATCGAAGGTGGCCCCTTTCCCCATAGCCATAGCACCTAGGGCTGTATCCTTTGTTGCGGTCGCGAACTGTAGCTGCTGCAACCTCCCTGACGCAATGGGAATGATGATCCTGCCACACGGCTTCCACCTCCAGTGCACGGGCCACGGCGTCTTTAAGCGTCTCGTGGTACCCGAGCCTCACATCAGCTCTGACTTCCAGGTCGCGGATGCCGTCGATGAATGTCTGCACCAGGTTCCCTTCAATGAGCGCAGGTATAGACCGTTATGCTTTTCGCACCAGCTTCTCCACCTCTAGAGCCCACTGCTGCAGGTTTTCGTTGATGCGCTGCACGCAATCTTTAAGCTGCGCATGAAAGACGTGTTCCAGGTGAGTGTCGCCATATCTCGCCTACAATGCCTCAAGGAGTTGCTCATAAGTCACTTCCTCACTGAAAGCTTCCAGAACGGTTAAGGCCTGGTCGCGCAGGCCTAGTGTGGAGCAGTCATGGCCTGACTTTTATTGCAGCCATTCGCCTTCAAAAAGCCTCGAACTGGATTTTGTAGGGTGACCAGGAAGAAGTCCCGGCGAACGGTGGCACTTTGAACCCACGTAGCGAAGGTGTTGTAGCTACTATGGGAGCTGTAATTCCATCCCCCAGTTTTAGGTCGTCCAGCGTTTTCTTCACGTCAGCCATCACGTTGTGAACCCGGTTGTTTACTTGGTCGATTCGGGTTTCAGCTTTCTCGATTCGGGATTCAGCTTTCCCTATCCTTCACCTCCTTTATCTCCTTCCCGAAGGTAGCGTGAAGATCCTTCATGAGGATCATCTGCTCTTCCAACCGACGGGCCTGTTCCTCTTGTCCACCCCGCAGCTGCTCTTCCAACTGACGGGCCTGTTCCTCCTTTCGGCGAGCCTGTTCCTTCTGTCGGCGAGCGTGTTCCTCCTGTCCGCCCCGCAGATGCTCTTTCAATCGGCGTGCCTGTTCCGCCTGCTGGCGGGCCTGTTCCTCCTGTCGGCGGGCCTGTTCCTGCAGCATCATCATGAGAGCACCTGAATCAGGTGCTGCAGGTGTAGGAGCTGCTGACAGGCCAGCCTCCGTGGCTGGCAGTTGGCTCCCCGACGTCTGCGGCGTTGTACCACCAAATCTTCTCTGGTCCGTCTCCTGCTGGCGTTGACTTCGGGTACGGACACCCCCCGTTTCCTCTTTAGGTAAAATCGGCATGATTTTATCCCACTTCTGACACCAATTGTTACGAGCTTGAGGTTCGTGACAATAAAAACAGCCGATTGAATTACCAAAATTTACACTTTTATTACCGAACACCAATTAAAACTTAAAACACTAATAATTAATCACACTGATTCACTTTATTTCGCTCCGAAGCTTCGCTTGTCTCGCCAAATTCAATACTGCTCCGATCGTGGCATGCAGCGGGTTTAAATACACGTTTTACACCGAAACATCCAAAATATTCGCGTAGATACGGGCGCCAACCGACCAGACGCAGAAATTTCGAGTGTGGGGGCTTCTAGAAAGTTTAGTTCTTCAATTCGATACTAGATGGCGCTGTTGGTTGAAAGTCAAGATTGACATTTTCTAGGGAGCCCTCCTCGCTCTGGTCCCCGATACTAGATGGCACTAGTGCCGGGTACATGACGTCAAATCAGCCGCCATTATACAAAATTTGACTTAAATTAGATTTAAATTATTATTTTAAAACCAATAGTGTTTCAAAACGATGATGCAAACAAATGTGAATGTTATCACGTCCAACACCAAAGCGGTTGTTTGATATAAAATTTAATTTAAAATTATTAACCACACGCTCCAGTTTCGGCTCATTGGTATTCATTCATATGACATTATTTATATTGAAAATAATCTTCAAAGATCACTTTTTTTTAGAAATTTTCAATTTATCAAAAAAATCTTCAAACTTATCGGATAAAACAGCTTAGATCACTCCTGGCATTGTTCTCTGTCTGTTCGTTAAATTTCATTACAATCAGTACAGTTATTCCGAAGATTAGCGTGGGCTGGCAGATAGACAGACAAACAAAAATTTAAAATGGTTATTAATGCGTAATGGCTTGCAAATACTGATACTGAGCAGGCTCAGTTCAATAAAAATCAGTTATTTTGATACAAAATAAAAATTGAGAATCTAATACAAACCTTGAAGGAAATTGACAGTCTTGCACATGACTTCCCCGAAGTACCACAGCAAGGTTACGGCTTTAGCGATCTGAACCGGCATGCAGAACAGTGTAACGAGCAAATCCGCCACCGACAGATTTACCAAGAAGATGTTTGTAACACTGAAACAATATAAAAAATGGCTTAATTTGGTACCTATTAGCTTATTAAAGAAATTTTAGAAAATTTTTAAAGGAAGAACTAATTTTGTTTTAGAATAAGGGTGACAAACGAGCACATAGTCCCCATAGTGATTCTAAGTGGATGCTGTGGCCCATATACATCTACACTTAAGCTCGCTTAAGAATCAAAATGCAGATGCGTTGTCACCCTTGAGGACCGAGACGGAATGCCTCGATTCCAGTAAAACGGTTTCTCTACACTCACTATACGAAACACAGCAGCATTAAGCTACTATTTTACACCGGTATTCGGTGAGAGCGTGGTCCTTCCCCAGTCGAGTCGACCCATTCATGCTACAATCATAATGGCTGCAGTGTGGTTCTATCACGTATGTATAAAATTAACAGAGAAATAATAATAATTAACTGGGATATTGCACATTATGTAGGTATTAAACTATTTTTCTTTATATTTATTTGTAAATCTTTATACAAGTTGTGTTACAGATTTTTTATAACTTCAAGAGGGGTGCCGGGCTGAAAACCAGTGATGTCACAGAGACCGGTTATTTTCGCAGTTTTATACTGCAAAATAGGGTTTTCTTTTAATTGCATTTATAAATTTGCAATGTTGGTAAATACTTAGTTTTATTTATGTTTTTGTCAGTTATTATGTTTGTTGTGCTGCATGATTAAACTAAAAAAACGGATTTGTTTCTTCTTTCTTTCCTTTTAAAAAATTCTGCGAAATAGAAACTTTTCCTCTTCCTGGAATTTTTTTCACTGCTGGATATATGTCACTGCTGTAGTCGGGAGTAATTGCTTTAACCTTCACTCTTGAAAGGCGAGTTGACGTTCGCATTCAAACATCTTGCATTCAATTCGTGGTACAGCCACGCTGCAGCTCTATAATGGTTGTAGCATGAATGAGTTGACTAGACCGGTATAGAGCCACGCCCCCACTAAATTCTAGTGTGAAAAAGCAGTTTAATGCTGCTGGGTTTTGTATGGTGAGTGTAGAGAACCGGAAACCATTTTTACTGAAATCAAGACATTTCATCTTAGTTCTCAGAAATGACAACGTATCTACATTTTGATTCTTAATTGAGGATAAATATAGATGTCTATGGGCCACAGCGTCCACTTACCGCCACGTGGACTGCGATCTTATTTATTACCCTTATTCCAAAAAACCCTTTGATAATGTTGCCCATCGCCAGTCTAAGTATTTTACGTCTAGTGTAAACGAGATGGTTACTTTGGGAGACGTGATTATCTCCTGGTTATACTGCTATCTATCGAAAGCCATAAGAGTTTTTTGGTATTTCTCTTACGATATCCACAGAATGAAATGGGTTTATGAACTTTCCCTCGCCACCACCTCACTTTATCTATTTACACCGTATTATATAAAATACCACCGCAGCCAGAGATGGATTAGTAAGCTGAAGTGGCAACGGTATATGGTATATGGGTATAGTCCGAAGAAACGACAATCAATGTGGAATAAAAGTTTTCCAGTGGCAGCCTCGTACTGGTAGGCGAAGTACAAGACGTATACACTGCGACACTTAGAACCGTACTGGCGGACAACTGTGCGAAAACATTCACTTGTTTCTGATCTCAGCACTATATAGAGGCAGCTCCTAAATTTAAAACATATTGTTACGGGCTTAGGGTTCGTGACAATAAAAACTGCCGATTGAATAACCAAAATTAACACTTTAGTTCCCGAACACCAATTAAAACTTAAAAGACACTAATAATTAATCACAATGATTCACTTTGTTTCGCTCCGAAGCTTCGCTTATATCTCCAAATTCAATACTGCCCCGATCGCGGCTTGCAGCGGCTTTAAATACACCTTTTCCACCGAATCATCCAGAATATTCCAGCAAACACCGATCCCGAACGACAAAATGCGGAAAGTTCGAGCGTGGACTTTTCTAGAAAGCTTAATTCTTCATTAGTTACTAGATGGCGCTGTTGGAAGAGTTCAAAAAATATCTTGATTGGCATTTTCTAGTAAGCCCTCCTTGCTCTGTTCCCTGACACTAGACGGCGCTAGTGCCAGTTACCAGACATCAACTTAGGCGCGCAATACTGCCCCTCCTAAAACATGCTCGTCCCGAGCATTATCGGCCCCATAATAACGCGCCAGTCGATCTACATGGATGATCTTAGGAGTAGTACCTCTTGTACCTTTCTCTCCGCAACGTCAAGGGCTGTCCTATCCCATGATGCATCAACATTGTACAATTTCAATGCACCTCTACTACGAGTCTGAGGTCCCTTCACAGCCGCACAACTTGTACATTTGCGACACCAATCCTCAACATCGTCACGGTAATGGACCCAGTCAAATCGTTCTCGGATCTTCAATAAAGTTCGTTTAACTCCCAGATAGACTCCTGAACAACCATTATGGTACAGCTATAGAACATTCGGTACATTAGCTTTAGGGACAACCATTTGCAAACGACAGCTGTCTCCTCGACCATTTTCTCATTTACGGCACAGAACTCCATCCTGAATCAGCAAGCTGTCCAATTGGGTCCAATAGCTTTAAGTGGTCAAACTCATCATTGAGATGTCGCTCCACTTGAAATTGGTAGCACGAGCCTTCATCTATTCCAGAATCGGCTTGATGTCCGGATCTTCTTGCTGTGCATGTTGTAAGCCGTCCTTCCACTCGTTGCTGAGGTGGTCTGTCCTGAGCATCCTCACGGATGCCACTTCCTTACCCTCTTGCCTAGTACTGTTCTCGCAATCATCAGGATAAGGACTTCTTGACAATGCATCTGTGTTGCCACGCCATTTCCCGCTGCAGTGTCCGATAGTAAAGTCGTATTCCTGCTGCTGCTGGGCGGTGCTGTAAGCCACACTACCCTTTCGAGATCGATCACCTTCCCTTTTTACAGATCGTTTAGGGCAGCTGGGTCGAAGATGGCCCCTTTCCCCACAGCCGTAGCACCTAGGGCTGTATCCATTACTGCGGTTGCCCTCCCTGACGTAATGGGAACGATGATCCTGCCGCACGGCTTCAACCTCAAGTGCATGGGCCAAAGCATCCTTAAGCGTCTCGTGGTGGCCGAGCCTCAAAGCAGCTCTGATTTCAAGGTCGCGGATGCGCGTTGACGAATGTCTGCACCAGGTTCCCTTCAATGAGTGCAGGTACAGACTGGTATGCTTTTCGAACCATCTTCTCCACCTCAAGGGCCCACTGCTGCAGGTTTTCGTTGATGCGCTGCAGGCGATCTTTAAGCTGCACACGAAAAACGTGTTCCAGGTGAGCGTCGCCATATCTCGCCTCCAATACCTCAAGGAGCTGCTCGTAGGTCACTTTCTTACCGAGAGCTTCCAACACAGTTAAGGCTTGGTCGCGCAGGCCCAGGGTGGTTGCAGTCATGGCCTGGCTTTTATTCCAGCCGTTCGCCTCCATGACAGTCTTAAACTGGATTTTGTAGGCTGACCAGGAATAAGTCCCGTCGAACGGCGGCACCTTGAACCCACGTAGCGAAGGTGTTGTAACTACGACGAATTCCATCCTCCAGTTTGAGGTCGTCCAGCGTTTTCTTCACGTCAGCCATCACGTTGTCAACCCGATTGTTCGCTTGGTCGGGTTTCAGCTTTCTCGATTCGGGTTTCAGCTTCCGACAGGCGGTTGTCATGTTGAGCAACCCTATTCTTCACCTCCTTTATCTCCTTTCTGAAGGCAGCGCGAAGGTTCTTCATAAGGAGCATCAGCTTTTCTAACCAACGGGCCTGTTCCTCCTGTCCTCCTCGCAGCTGCTCTTCTAATCGGCGTGCCTGTTCAGCCTGCTGGCGGGCCTGTTCCTCCTGTCGGCGGGCCTGTTCATCCTGTCGGCGAGTCTGTTTTTGCAGCAGCATCATGAGAGCACCTAAGTACAGTTGCTGCAGGTGTAGGAGCTGCTGACGGGCCAGCCTCCGTGTCTGGCAGTTGGCCCGCCGACGTCTGTGGCGTTGCGCCACCAAATCTCCTCTGGTCGGTATCCTGCTGGCGTTGATTTCGGGTACGGACACCCTCCGTTTCCTCTTAGGTAAATTGCATATGGAAAATAAAAACTGCTGATTGAATTACCAAAATTAACACTTTAGTCCCCGAACACCAATTAAAACTTAAAAGACACTAATAATTAATCACACTGATTCACTTTGTGTACCTTGTCAATAGTATGTGCTATCTTAGTTAACAGGTATATAATAAACAGGTAAGAATTGTTTATGTCTTTAACATAAACTGTCAATTTTTTTTATTTCTTAAATAAATAAATAAATAATAATAAAAAATAATAATAATTAAAACTACTTTTCGGATTTTACCGCGTTTAAAATAATAGTAAATCCGTAAAATTAGTTTTAATCAATGTGTAGTGTTCGCGTAAATATAAGAAATCATTATGTTAATTAAAAGTTAATAGGATTTTCCAAATCCTTCTCTATGCACTAAACTTCCAATTCCTCTATGCACTATATCCCAGCAATGACCTCAGTAGCTGTTGTATGGAAAATATTTATCCTTATTAGTCTATTGACTTTTACTTGTTACTAAAAGATTAATTTTGAACTCTAAAAAGGTATAGTTTATAATATACTTCTCACTAATGAGCACAGGCTCATCCCACTTATTTCTGAGATGTTTCTTCATACCAGGTATATACAACAAAAATTATGTGCTCGTATTTACCTACGACATAATCTGAACTCGATACGGCAAGGTGAGTGTGCGTACACATTTTACCATGAAAAAAAAAATGAGATGAGCGAATAATTTATGAACCATATGACCTTCATGAAAAACTAGATTAAATAAGCACTTTGAGAGATCCTTGCCCATAAAAGGAGGTCTCTCTTGGAGGTCTCCAAGGGGTGGTGGAACGATGCAAGTTTATATTGGCATTTCCCCAAATAAGCACTGTTGGATTTTGTGGCCTCTTATAAAAAGAAAAGCGCTATCGAATAATGCCAAATATTATTGAAAAACTTATTTTTATTGCTAAAATTTAAGGCTTTGCCAATAAAATATTAAATGACACATGACATAAAATATAAGTTGCAGAAATTAAAAATTAAACAAATTTAAAATGTCAAACTATTTTCATATTAGCGAAAAGAGCCACGAGCACACGTGGAGCCAACAGAGGAGATTTATTTATGGCAATAAAGCCACACGAGAAATTCATAAAACCACTAATTAAGAAAATTCTTACGAAACCAATGCCATTTCTAAGCAGCCTGCTTCGGCTATACTCTTCAGTAATTAAATTTTCTTTAATTAAATTAAGAAAAAAGTGGTATCTTTTAGCAACACCTTAAATGAAGCTCTTATTTGAGTAAAAATAAATTACAATGCAATGCAATTTTAGTTCAAAGAATAATTAATTATTGGTGGCGGAAAACATAGCTAAATGTAGTAACAGCGTTAGGGAATCCACTGTTAAACTTCTAAATCATCCCGTGGATGGCCTCTGTAAAATTTTTTGTGTGTCCCACATACGAAACCGTTTCATTTGCGTATATAAAAAGTTTCGTTGAGAATTAAAAAGAAGTTAATTAAACGCGATAAAATCCATGAAAATATTTTCATTCAATTTGTAGTAGTATTCGCTTAAATATAAGAAATTATCAATTATACGTACAAAAATGCTACTCGGCTGTTTTATTTTTTAATTATGCAAGCAAACCTGAAATACCAGTATGACAGCGCTCTGTAAGATCTATTGTTACCACTGCTATGGCTTTAGTTCACTGCCCCATATGCTCATGCACAATTTCATATCTTCAATTAATTGAAAGAAGTGCTTAGCTTTGAATAACTTCATTTCTTCTAGGCTAAGATGCCCATTAAAGGGTCTAAAATCAGTTAGGATATAGGTACAAAGGTGTTTCTTCTTTTAAGAAACAGAGTCGGCATATCCTTGAAATGCGTTTGTGTTCAGTCATGGCTTTTGCTAGAATACGCAGTTTATTTTTACTTCTTTCCAGAAAGCGAAAAAAATAATAAGAATGGGCCGCAGCTTTCACCTTCATAAAAAAAAAAAAAAGATTTCTGAAGCAAGGCTTTTAAACTTAGTGTATCTCGCTTTATAGACCAGATCTTAAGCGATGTATTGTCATAAAATAGTTGAAAATCCGTTAGTCCTGCACCTGGTCTCTCTCCGGTTACCATTTGCGATACCATCGGACTATGAGGGTGAGGGAATTTAAAGTGCGCTTGTGCTTGTAGATACATGCGTATTCTATAATCCTGCCCTGCGTAGATACATCCACTAGTTTCCGTTGAGATTAGCTTTTATGACCGAATTTTTTTCAAAAAGTTCTGATCCTTCCCAACGTAGACGAAGTAGTTCGACGTCGCTTCGCTTTCGATCTTATACAGATAATCACTGAAGCACCCGTGCCTGGTCGTTATCTTTATCTGTAGGTTGCCTATCCGTCGCTACATAAAAACGTCTAAATGAGGCAGATTTTTTTAACAACTCGTTTGCGCGTAAACCGTTCTCCATAGAGACGAGCGCACCAAGTTTAGAATTCGTAAATCGTTCCTAATTGTTAACCGCCTCGAGCGTCTTTTGGCTCACTACCACCGATATGGTGGAGGATGCAGATCCGGATATACAGTCTCACGTACAAGTTAAAGTAATACAACTAATAATAAAAACGAAAAGTGTTTTTTTTTTTCAAAATTTTTAATATTAAGAAATTTTGGGTAGACTGGTAGACAATACCTATAGGAATTAAAGCCATTAGCCTTCGTCATAGTGAATGCAATAAAGAATAAAAAATTATTCGTAACCATATAATAAGTAATGAGTATAATATAAATTTTGAGCAACGGTACATGGAAAGTAATAAATTTCTAGTAAATTTGTAAATTAAAAAAAGATATAAAAGTTTTGATTAATGTCGAGGGGTTTCGGTCGAACTCATAATGGACAGTATTAGATTTTCCGGTATGTATTCAATTTCTTAAAATTTATTTTAATTTACAGTTAAGTACAAAAATTATGTTTATTAAAATTTAATTAAAAAATATAATTATTTCAAAAGATTAAGACCTGAAAGAAACGTTACAACGATTCATTGGCATGCTAGGCCGTGATAACAGATAATGTCGACCTATTTACCAGAGCGGCAGCGAAGAAGCTCATTTGTTTTTTTTTTTTCATTATGAAAATTCTGCCGTATTTAATTTACTCAGCATCGCAAACTCACTTAGATATATTCGCTATTTTCCTAAGTATTGTTATTTAATTAATTTGTTCAACTGTAGTAGACTTTGTAAGTAACTCGTAAAAGTAAATTTACAAATTTCTTAATTAAGTTGTTCTGTATATTTGTAAAGTAATCCAATTCTTATTACGATCGTTAATCGAAGTCTGACTTATTTTTTTGCTTTATTTCATTCTTTATATGAAATTAAATTCCTTGCAATTTATGTTTAAATGAATAATAATATAGCTTTCTCTAGCGCCGGTACTTTTCTCGCTCAAACGCTACTCGTAACTAAAGCCATTCGGCGGGAAAACCCAGGCAACGTTTTTGGCAAAATACTGCTGAGAGTACGGTTGTACGATTTAAGTTGTAGTTTTCTTATTATTATAATAAGTAATCACTATTGTATATTATTCTTCTGACGATTAAATGTAATATATTTTTTTAAATATATCTTGTAATACAAGACATGTAACTAATCTGATGAAAACTGAAAAAGTATTATTAGCAATTACATGTATGAAAACTGGAACATCTTGATATATGATGAATATAATATCAGAGTTGTAACGAGTAAATAATCTTAACATGGTATAGTAAAATAGAACAAAATAGTAAAATATTATAAATCCTTATTATTCCTTATAAACTTTGCAAAATAATATTAAGTAAGCATTAGAAAAGTTTTTATTTTAATTTTAATAAATCCAACACAAAAAACGGAATAAATTATAAAAACTTGTGATTTTTAAAACAATTATTTAAAAGCTTTTGGTAAATCCATAAATATCTGCCGACCATGTACAAGATACTAACAACCATTTTGAGTGCGAGAATCACTCGTCACCTGGACTCAAATCTGGTGACGTCGCGCGCTCATTATGGACATCAGGGCCGTGGTTGTAGAACCAACGAACCACTCCTCATTGACGCGGTCATTAGCAAAGTGGTGAAAAGCAACCGTCGGAACTTCTCCGCCGCCTGGTTAGACTACAGGAAGGCTTTCGACTCGGTGCCCCATACATGGCTAAAGAGGGTCCTCGAACTGTTACAAGGTTGACTGTACAGTTAGAGACTTCCTATGGCAGGGTATAGAGCAATGAAATACGATCCTATATCATCTGGGCCAGCGGATGACGGCTGCGGAAAGGCGCATAAGGATAGGTAAGGGTATCTTCTTGGGTGACTGTCTGAGTCCAATCTGGTTCTGCCTCTCTTTGAATTCTCACAGTACTTTACTGAAGGGCTCCGGGAGGGGATTTAAGCTTCAGAAAGGAGATACAAAAGTGACGCACCTTTTTTATATGGATGACCTCAAGTTATTTACCTCCAGTCGCTCCCATCTTTTGGAATTAATAAAGATTAATTGTGAATTTAGCCACTCTTTTGGAATGGAGCTGGGTACGGATAAGTGTGCGGTCCTCCATGTTGAAAATGGAAGGGTTGCTAACTCCGAGGGCATAGACTTATCTATGCCCGTCAACCTTTCCGAAGCTGAAACATACAGATACCTGGTTATGTCACAGAACATCGGTGTCGATGAGGCTGGTATGAAACAGTCAGTTTGTGACGTGTTTAATGCACGCTTGATTAAAGTGCTTAACAGCCTTTTGTCCAGTCTGAACAAGACACAAGCATATAATGGTTGGTTATGTCTGTACTCATGTATACCTTTGGCATACTTAGGTGGACTCAAACAGAACTTAACGCGCTGGATAGAAAAGTCCGCACTACTATGACGTCCCATAGGATGCATCACCCAAGATCTTCGATTATGAGGCTGTACTTGCCAAGGAAACATGGTGGGCGTGGCTTTCTGAGCACGCTCACCAAACAAAATCGCGAAATTTGCAGCCTCCGTCAATACTTCTTGGCGAGATCGAATGATCCATTTTATAATGTTGTCATTTCTTGTGATAAAGGGTTTCCCCTCTATCCGTATCCAACGAGCAATGGCAGGACCCAGCAGTACATAGCATTTTCGACCGGGAGACCATATGGAAGGAGAAGGAGCTCCACGGGAGGTACTACAGGGATCTACATGAGCCCTTCGTATATACAATCGCCTCCCTTGTTGCCATACTGGTTAGTCACTTAGGCATGTCATTTCCGGTTGTTCGGTGCTTTCTACCTCTAAGTACTTGCACAGGCACAAACTAGTAGCCAGAACTCTACACCAGGGGATCGCTCTAAAACACGGTCTCGTGAATCGAAAACTGCCTTATTATAAGTACTTGCCGGAAGCCGTACTCAAAAATAACCGCGCCAGGCTCTACCTGGACCTGGCTATCATCAGGACTATTCTTGCGAATAAGCCTAATATGGCCTTGCCTTGAGCTTATGGACCGGGCACAGTCAAGGATATTCAGGCACAGACATTACCATTCCATATGACGAGAACCTAGTGAAAGCCGAATCAGATAAGAAAACAAAATATCTGGACCTGGCTCACTAAGTCACCGAAATGAGTGGTGGTCTGCCGACTGAAATTATTCCTGTAGTCGTCTCTGCCGAGGCGACAGTCGAGGCGACTGCGACTCTGTGACGGTCCGCTCCGGGCTCAAATGCAGAAGGCGGTGCTCCTCGATACCGCGCGCATCTTCCGCCGGTTTCTTTCCCTTTCCACCTAACCCTCGGCCGTTTGGTCTCCCCTGCCGAGAGCTTCCATCTGGTTGGGCTTTTATTTATTTATGTATTTTTTGTATTTATTTTATTTCATTGATATTTATCTTTTCATTTTCATTTATAATTATATATTCATAGAACCCAATCAGATGAAAAAACTGTATAGATACCCCAAAAATTAAAAATAAAAATATTTATCGAACCCAAAAATAATAAATTACATATAAATAAAATCTTATAAAATTATATTGACAAGACAAACTCTTTTTTATAGGATAGGGTGACAAACGAGCACACAGTCCACCTGATGGTAAGTGGTTGCTATGGCCCATAGACATCTACATCTATCCTCGATTACGAATAAACGGAGATGCGTTGTCACCCGTGAGGACTAAGATGGAATGCCTCTTTTCCAGTAAAATGGGTCTCCGGTTCTTTACGCTCACCATACGAAATACAGCAGCATTAAGCTACTATTTCACGCTGGTATTCTGTGAGAGCGTGGTCCTTCCCGGTCGAGCCGACCTATTCGTGCTACAACTATACATCTAATATAACTGCAGCATGGCTCTGCCGCGTATAAAAATAACGTATATAAACTAACTCAATACTATATTAAGGTATCTTTAGCAGCCGTGCTAGGTCGAAGATCTGTGTTACAGCTGCTAAGCCCTCCACGTTGAATACATACCAAGTATAATAACAAAGACATAAAAACAATTTTACCGCAATCAAAAAACGAATTAAAGTGGGTAGAAGAAAATAATTATTTAAGTACTGATCCGACAAATGGCTCAATAAAATTATTTGTCTAAGTGGTTAGTTGTGTGGTACAAGAGCAAAGCAGGAGAAATATTCTATAAATGTGTCACACACTCACATTAATATACAGATGTTATAGTAAACGTTTACAAGAACTTCTATATTCCACATAAAAATAATTGTAACGTAGTGAGTAGTGATCAATTTAATATTACACTTTCTAAAAAGAAACAAAATATAATAAGTAAAATGTAGTCTAGATTACGGGAACGTAAAATGATTTTTTTAAAGAATGGTCTTGTGGTTGCATGACTATGTACATTTTATAATGGTGATTTGTTAATACTAACCAATATTACAAGATTAGAGAAGTGTAAAATTAATAGATAGATGCCAGTGTGTAGTATATGACTGTCATTGTTTAGTCACTGGTTAAAACATAAGGGTAATGGAAAAATGAAATAATTTTCAGTTAAATGATAGCAACATTTATAAAAAAAATTATGTGTCACACGGCCTTACGGTATTTTAACTAATTCCCCAATTAAATATTTCATAATACAAAACGATACAATAGTTCGTTAAGTCGGTTTGGTGAGGTAGTGTAGATAAATATTTATAATTAAAGATCTAGAAAGAAAAATTATTAGTATTAAAGACGAAGTTTAATTACTAGGGGTAATTATAACAAAAAGGTAGCTAAGGTGAGGTAATGGTTTCGTTCTACGTTTCACTCGGAATTTGGTGTGTGGAACAACTGGTTAAGCCCGGCCACCAAAGTAGTACGATGAGAGAGAAGTCAAGAAGTTGAACCATAGCAGTAGAAACTCAATAGTAGTAGTATCATGAGTTCGATTTGACGTGGGTGTTAATTATAAATATAATATAGATCCGAATTAGTGACTGTAGAGTAGATTTTAGAATATTATAAATAATTTATTATAATTAATAATATTAGTTATACAATAGTGGACGTTATGTTGAGTTTCTGTATTCAACTACATCGATTTCGCCGCACTTAACTTTGCATATTAAAAATACTATGTTCGTAAACATTCGTAATTTTTTCACGAAGCTATCAGCATTGTAGAGTAATATTGCAATCGTAATTTTAAGAAGAATAAACACTATTATAAAACTAAAGAATGAATTAAAAAGAAGAGTAAATAGAAACAAATGTATGTATATACAAAATTTCAAAGTTAATTAATTTGTCAACGCTCTACCCGAAAAATCTCTACAAGTCCAAAATGGCACAATAAAATCTATTTACTTTGCATGCAAAAATTGAATTCCGTGGAGTATAAATTTTGTACTATCAAAGAGACTGTAGCTATTCTTTTGTAAACCATAATGCGATTATTTATTTAATAAAGAATAGAATAGAATAATTTTTATTCAATACATAGATCACATGTAATTCTTATCAAAAGTTATTTTTTACTTTATCACTGGTACGAAAAAAAACACTCTGTCCTGAGAAGAACCAGCAATAAACCCAGCGTGACTTTTTTTAATAAATTTTACGGTATGAATGGGTACAAACTATTTACAAGATTTATTTCAGGAACAGCTTTTAAGCACCCAACAAATTCTCAGGAGTTATTTTATCAACCATATATTTATTTATATTATACCTTTTTATACATTTTTTATTCAATTAAACATTTAGACTTGATAATAGAGAGATCCTGTATATTTTCTGGAACTTTGTTGTAATAGCGGATACATTGCCTCAAGAATGAATTATAAACTCTGTGGAGTCGAGAAACTGGTATCACTAGCATAAGTTTGTTCTACGCTAGTACTCTTAATAATGTGTGGTTTGTTCCTAGTATTTACAGAGTGCATATCACATTTTACTAAAACTACCTTTGTTTTTGTGTAAATTTTCGTTAGTGTATAGAGAGGCCAAGTTAATTATTTCTTTAGTTTTTCTCTAAGAGGCTCTCTCGGTTTAAGGTTGTAAATAGCTCTTGTGGCCCCCTTCTGCAAAATAAAATCAGTTTCCAAATCCTTCGCATTTCCTCATAGCAAAATCCCAAAAAAACACAAAAAATATTCACTCTCGGTTGCTATAAAGATTATCTTAGTCCGGTTTGTAAGTTAATGAATCCAAAGTGGAAACATTGAATTGGAAATCTATTCAAATTAAGTAAAATAAAAGTGACCCTTTTGCCAAAACCATGAAATAAATGTCTGAGAGCTGGACTTAGAAAAGTAATTTATTAAGAATCTACATCCAATCTATAACAGTAAAAATAAAATTAGCATTATTCTTGTTTTTGGTACAGAATTTGTGCATATATTTTTGGCCTTTTAGTAAATACAATGTACAATTTCTTGATTGACAGCTATTATAAATAGTGTAAAATTTTTGAAACTTACAACATGATCAGTAAACTTAGCATAATAATATTTTAGGGTTTCTTTACCAGGTATGGTTTGCCTTAAAAATTAGTTACAGACAATACTCGTAGTAGATTTTGGTAAGTAGTTTCTGCAGCCTGTGGACATCTACATCCATTCCTGATTACAAATCAAAATGCAGACGCATTGTCACCCGTGAGGACTAAGATGGAATGCCTCGTTTAAATTAAAAAGGGTCTCCAGTTCTCTACACTCACCATACGAAACACAGCGGCATTAAGCTACTATTTTACGCTGGTATTCTGTGAGAGCGTGGTCCTTCCCCGATCCAGCCGATCCATTCGTGCTACAACTATACTAACAATATAACTGCAGCATGGCTCTACCACGTAAACATGACATAGTATCAATCATGAAATTGTTATTTTGTCATTGGATTTAACAGGTTACCAAAATTTAAGGTAATTCTTATATCTGGAAGTGGCTGAAAACTGAACTCCAACATTTCTCTACATTCATGTGTACATACAGACTATACATATAGGTCGAGCTAATATACCGCTACCGTTACAGATTATTAAAGTCCATCGCTAAACAAAGGCCTTCCCCATAGATTACCTCATATTTGCCACAGCTGCTACACCAGGAAAACGGATTGGCAACTGTAATTTTTCTTAGTCGTTATTAGGAAGACACTGCTGCCCATCTCCTATTTGTTTTCCTCTTATGATACCCATGGAATGATATGTGGTGGTAGATATTCCTACATCACCACTACAAGTTGATATAAAGCTTGTAAAACAAAAAACAGTGAAGCGTAAACTCAAAAAAAACTGAAGGTCCGAAAGAATATTTTTTCTTTACGTAAAAGAATAAGTATCCCATTAAAAACATAGATGTGATAAGAATGCTAAGTTGGGTACAAGCGACGTTCTTAGTTGTACGCTCCGCTGATAAAAGAGTTGTGCTGAAAACAATCGAGAGAGTAGTTCATTTCAGGAAACGTCAGAAAAAGTTACATCTTCTCAGTTACTCGTCCCGTCCTTACATAGCAACTCTGTCCTTTAAGGCTTGGTTTCGAATGTAGTTTGATACATCCCAGCCCACCATATCACACCGCGTTGAATTCAGTACTAATCTTCATCAGACGAAACAGCTATAATATTATGTAAGTCTCTCAACTCTGATTTCGAAATAACATAAAATGGTTTCTACGCAAAATAAACTACTCCTTTAATAAAAATATAAAAGAATGTTGAATAAAACTAAATTTACGGATTTTATCGCGTTTATTTCACTACTTTTACTTATTTTTAATTCCCGACGTTTCGGGTGCTTTACAGCAACCATGGTCACGGGGGGGACTGAGATGTTTGACGTCCCAATGTCATAGTTAGTCCGGCTACCTTCAGTTTTTGAATATTAATTTTTGGTCCGCTTTACGCAAAACGAGCTTATAGTATCATGAAGTCTTGCAGTGGTATGCTTAGGTTTGGGTTTAATTTTGTTAATTATAGGATCCCAAGCAGGTGGCAGCACCCATCCATCTTCTCTATTGAAATTTGGATGTTTTTTAATTTCAATAGCCTCGCGTATCATCCTTGGTAGGAATCGGTGTTCTTTTGCGAGAATTTGTGGTTTATCAAAACGAATGTAATGGTGGGGACGATCTTGAACATGTTCGCAGACGGCAGACTTCGGTCTAGAGGACACCATTATTACATTTATAAACAAATGCCACTTCCGCAACCATTTCAAATAAAGTCACATGGTTTTCATTTGTCTGTATTGATTTTAAATACAAATAATTATTTGATTAAAGTAACTTACCTATAAGTGTCCTTCGATCAAAATTATATTAAGTTTACGCCTCCTCTATGTTTGAATACTATGTAGTCATGAATTGACGGACCGAATCACACGAGTTTTAACCTTCTGGGGGAAAAATAATATACTGGTACCCCAACCTATATGAACTCCCACTGGCAACACTATACACCTCATGTGATTGTGAATTTATATCCACAAGAATAAGGAAAAAATAATTAAAATGCAAGCAAGCCCTTAGGGTTGGTAATATAATATACATCAGGGTAGGGTTGTACATAGAGGAGGCGTCAACTTCATATAATTTCGATCGAAGGACACTACTTAAGTTACTTTGATGAAATAATTATATGAAGTTGACGCCTTCTCTGTGTTTGTATACTATGTAGATAATTATTTCTTAAATTTACGCGAACTCTACACATTGAATAAAATTATTATTCAATGTGTAGTAAAGTAGAATGTAGAGTGAATAAAATTATTATTCAATGTGTAATATTATTAGGGTTGAAATTTAAAAAAAATCACTTCCCACTTTACATATAGGGGGGCTACCCTAATAAAACATTTTTTTCCAATTTTTATTTTAGCACTTTGTCGGCGTGATTGATAAAATGACATATTGGTACCAAATTTCAGCTTTCTAGTGCTAACAGTCACAGAGATTAAGCGAGGACGGACAGACGGACAGACTTTTAGGGTTCCTAGTTGACTACGGAACCCTAAAAAAAGACTCATCAAAATCGGCTCACCCAGAGAAAAGCTATGAGGCAACACACATAAAAAACATACAGTCGAACTGAACACCTCCTTCTTGGAGTCGGTTAAAAATACTCATATTTTCTCTTACTACTGTATATTTCTTTGCTTTTTCTTTTTGATGAAATTCGGCTTTGTTAACCAAATTATGTTTGACTTCAGCTATGATTGTATTCTAGTTTTTATTTTTCTTCCTATTGTGACGGCCCAATATTATTATTAATAATTAAATTCAATATAAAGGGGCGTCAAAAATAGTCTTAAAAGATATATATTAAGCAATTAAGTTAAATTAATAAACATAAAGTTAATATATTTCAGACATTATCCCAATAACATAGTAAATTAAAAGCAAAATTATTGTTTTTCGTAATAAATAAATTTATTTAAAAACTTGAAAAAAATATTTAAAATAAGATAAATAATAGAAATACAAGTCAAAAAATATTATAAAATTAAGTTAAATAACGTTTATAAGATAATTAGAAAATTTGTTAAAAATTGTTTAAGTCATGGGAGGTGTTCGTGTATAAAAGAAAATTTTTTCTATTGTGGAAGGAGTTTACGTATAGATGAAATTTCTTAAGTTGTTGAAGGAGTTCATGTATTAAAGAAAATTTTCCTAAGTTATGGAAGGTGTTCACGTATAGACGTCTTGTATGGAGGAAGCTGCCGGAGGTACATACCTGCAGTTGTACATATATATGGGGTGGTCGGGAGCCCGACTGCCTGAAGTACTGTAGCACAATGACTAGTCCTATATTGGGGACTTATGATATTAAACTCAATGATACAAAAGCAATACTAAGGAAGATCTCCATGATGAATTTGCATTACAATAGTAGGGTCGTGGGTTCGAACCCTATATATTAATGACTTATGAAAGTAAGGTCTATGATCCAAAAGCAATACTATAGAAGGTCTCTATGATTAATATTCATTACAATAGTAGGTTCGTGGGTTCGAATCCTATATATGAATGACTTATGAAAGTAAGGTCTATGATTCAAAAGCAATAATATAGAAGGTCTCTATGATTAATATGCATTACAATAGTAGGGTCGTGGGTTCGAATCCTATATATACATGACTTATGAAAGTAAGGTCTATGATACAAAAGCAATATTATAGGAGGTCTCCTTGATGCATAAGCATTGTATGGGGTGGTCGGGTGACTGACTGCTCCTAGTACTGTAGCAAAATGACTAGTCCTTATTAGGGACTTGAAAAGGAATATTATGGTGGCGTGTGTGCTGCTTCACGAGCAATTGGTCCGAGGTAAACTTGGACTCGCTAACCGATGTGTCCTAGACATATCATCTTAGTGCCGGTGGTAAGCGGGTTTGTTGTAGAAATACGTCTTTCCCGTGGACATCGCACACCCATACCGTTTGTGGGCGGCGTAGTAGCGCATAGCGATGCGTCGTCTATATTTCGGATTCGGATGATGAGTGTGTTTGGTAGCACTTTTAAGTGTAACAGGCATACTCAACTTCATGTTTTAGTGCATTAGCGCTATGATACGTGGAGTTTTGTTCATTGGCGTCTTAGTAGCGTGCTACTATGATACGTTGGTGATATTTTTTATATAACAATACAAACTTTGTTACCAAAGTCGATAGGGATCATGTTGGTGTGTTGTGAGGGGGCGCCACCCGTATGATAGTTGCATTGATGCTTACTGCTACTTGCGGTATTGCGTCTTGTGATGGATCTGAGGAGACTCTCAAGGCTGCGGCCGAAAGCCGCACAACGTGGGACCCCATTCCCTTGAGGTGAGCGGTAGACTCATGACACGCTCTGCGGCTAGTAGCCGTGCTGATCATGCAATTGGTGGTGATGCCATACACTTACATCACGTCTGCGGGAGCGGCGGTCTGGCAGGTGGTGGCGCTCACGGAGGGTTTACTGCCAGTGTGCCTATTTGCCTAAACCGTGTGACGTACATTCACTGTGGCTGGATTCGTTCGTATTCTGTATGGCGTTTACACGCATTGACATGCGCGACTTCGGTCGATGTTTGTGCTTACGCACTAACAAGGGGCCAAGCCTCTTTTACTGGTTCGCCAGTTATTTTGCTGTGGACTACGGTCCAGTTCCCGAATTAACGTTCCCTTCGGGGGGAGTGCATCAAAATGGTTGGCACTCACCGTGCACGGCGTGTGTGGGGCCGTGTACCTCCCCCTACATTTTTTTTAAATAAATGTAGGAGAGCGAAGGCCTTGTATCGGGTATTTTGTATAAATATATTTTGAGCCTTTTCCGAGCGGAAAGGGATAATTAATAATGTAAACCTGATACAAGCGGAATAGGGACGTTTTTATGTTCTTAACCTTTTTCAGGCCCTGTCTTCGTGAACGGGGTTAACTTAACTTATAAAGCACTGCCAACAGCTTTCAATCGCTCTAGTGAATATTCATTCTTCCAAAAGACACCTAAAAGAACTAAGTTACTAAACAAACACAACGTAAATAAGGGTCCTAACTAAGTCGATCACGCCAAAATATTACAAACGGCCTATTATTAAACCTTTTGAAAGATCATTTAGAAAGATCAAAACATATTTTATTTATCCTAGTCACATATATATAATTTTTATTATAAAGGGGAATTAATTATATTTAATCTAATATGAATATATTTATTTTTATGAAAGAGGGGGAAGCGTTACACTATGAACACCAGAGAAGAACGATTTAACTTCACAGTATGAGCCCAAATCATAATAGGAAGAACAACTAGTAAATTTCTTACTTTAACTACCACGACTTTAGACAACAGATATATTGTAGATACAGACAAGGGCTTATTTTTATGCTTTACATACATAAATACCTCTTTGGCAGCACTTCCACAGCAAGGTAAGTTTAGATCAAAGGAGATCTTACATAATAGTTGTTGACCAAGGTAAGAGTACAGTCAGGAGTCAAGATGGGAGCATTATAAAAGGAGAAGAATGTGTGTTAAAGAGATGGAAAGAGTATTTTGAAAGTTTGTTTGAAAGAGAGGAAGTGCAGGTACAGCATCTGCCACCTTCTACGGAAACGAACATAAATGTTGATGAAAATGAGATAAGCATGGATGAAATAGTGAAAGCGTTGAAAAGTATGAGATTAGGTAAGGCTGCAAGGTATGACAGGATTACCGTCGAGATGCTGAGGGCTGGACAAGGGCCTAGTGGCTAGTCAGCTGTACCGCCTTTTCAATCTGTGCTGGCGAAATGGGCAAGTGCCGGGAGACTGGTGCAAAGCCGTAATCGTGCCATTGTATAAGGGAATGCATATATCATATGTATATATCATATCACGGTATTTACCAATAAGTAAAAACAAAATTATGACTAGTCTTGTTTAAATTAATTTTACAGCTGTATGAAATTATTTGATTTGAATTGATTTGAATATTTTCTGACAAGCTAAACTCAATATATGTGAGAGGACATACTTAACTCATACTAATGCAATGTAGTCGACCTACTATGAGAAAGTTTTTTTAAATAATATTTTAGAACATTTGGAATAAAATAAGGTCAAGTGAATTTGCTTACCTCTTTAGCTGTTTTTACCTTTATTCTTATTTCCTTGATGGTTGGGCTTGGCGTCTGCGAAATATTACTTGATAGTATCACCTGCTGGTATAAAGCAACTGCTGGAGGCTATTGCATGTCTAGTGAGTTGTTACTGATGGAGACATGTCCCAATATTTTAAAGGTTACTGAATGTTTGTTTTAGATTTACGAAGATCCTTTGATCTTTTTGAAACAAAATTCTGTACCAAATAAGAAGTCACTTGGGTTCCTTTAAGAGCTTTCTTTATAATAATTGGTTAGCTCTGATAGTCGTTATGCTATTCTTAAAGGAGCCTTTAAATTGTATAAGGCACTTAACAGTCTAATGCAGTTATTTACAGCATCATTATTTTCTTCCCCAATTTTCTTAATAAGACCTATACATACAATGTTTTTGAAAGTATATGGCTCATTTTTCATATAACCTTCTATCTCTGATTTCGAACTTGTTAAAAAAGAATGGAATTTGGAGAATTTAAAAGCAATTTTTCCCCTCAATACAAGATGGACTGATATTTTTTTGGGTTGAGAATGCTATGTGAAACAGAATCTTTATCTTCCTCATCACTTGAGTAAACAAATTTTTCTCCTCTTTTGTCTTGAAAATGAGTAAGATCAGTTGTTAAAATAGCCTCGTGTACACGCCAGTGGTACTGCGGGTATAATAACCCCTGCATACATTTTTGTAGAGGAAAAAAAATATACGAATATTCATGTGAAATAGAAATCCAATGCCTCGTGTGACCCCAAGACAGATATGCAATGTATAGACTCGTTCTGCCTCAAACATAGATTTTATATTGCGTTTTTATTAGACTGTGAGCAATAATATTATATACACTTTGTTAGCAAATATGAACGTATGAATATTGATATAAAATGAAATTGAATGCCTCGTGTACCCCCTCGTGGCACCGCAAGGCAGATATGTAATGCGTATTATATTGCGTTTTTGTTACGCTATAAACAATGATATTATATATACTTTGGTGGTAAATATGAACGTATGAATATTCATAAAAAGTTTGGTTCAATGCCTCGTGTACTCCCTCGTGGCACTGCAAAGGCAGATGTACAGATTCTCGTTCTGTCTGATACATGGATATTATATTGAACTTTTATTACAATGTAAGCAGTTATGTTATACATATATTGGTAGTAAATATGAATGTATGAATACTCATATAAAGTAAAATTCAATGTCTCTTACCACCACAAGACAGATAATGTGTAATGTACGGATTTTTGCTCTGTCTCATACATTTATTTTATATTGCTATTTTATTAATCTACCCTACAGATTTTTTAAATACTTATGCAATATATGTATTTAATACATAAATACAATATACATATTAAGTTTATTGAAAAATTATGTACTTACATATGCTCTTTCTGTTTCAAATATAGGTTTCACATTTTTTCGTGTTATAGTTAATCTACCCTAGAAGTCACTTAAATGCAAAGAATTACGTACATTGCAAACGTCAAAAACGTTTATGAGTATTTCAGTATATTTTCATCTTTTCCTAATAATAAAATCTAGAACTTTCACTTAAAAAAAAAAAACAATTTAAAAACTTTTTAATTTGAAGACGCAACTTGCTGATTTGACACGAAAAATTCACAATGACATGAGGTTTATAGTGTCGCCAGTGGGAGTTCATATAGGTTGTGATACCAGTAAAAATATTATTTTTCCTCCGGTAGGTCAAAACTCTTGTGATTCGGTCAGTCAATTAATGATTAAATAGTGTACAAACACAGAGGAGGCGTCAACGAACATAATTAAAAAACAGAATATTAAATAAATAATTATAATATGAAAATTTTGGAAATTTGTACGTTCGTAAATAAATTATGATATAAAGACACGTATTTTAAAGCAGTGATCCAACAAATAATAATCAAATTCGTAATGAATGTGTTATGAACATCAAATGGACTCGCCTTTCATGTGAAATCCTTGAAAACCCGCCGAAACTGAAACGCTAAGTCAGGTAACATTGATAGGGGAATAAAATAATAATTAAATTCAAACAACCGAATGATGCTCCGGTGCCTTGTTAAGATAAAATTTGTTAACAACATCAAGATCTAAAGCTATTCATAAAAGTTTAAATTAATAAAAGGTTAATTCAAATAAGGAGAAAGGCGCTAGAGTTTAAATTTTGAAGAAAGTAAGTATTTTAAAACCCGCCAGTCAACTGTGTTTCATGAAAATAAAGACTCATTTTATTTGATTTGATTTGAAAAAAATTGTAATTTATCGTGGCAGTGGCAGAAATGAAAGGAACGGCAAGGCTTTGGCTTTGATTTAAACTGTCAAAAGTCAGGTAGTAAATATACTTTGTTGATATGAATAAGAACTCAATAAATTATAGAATAAAATGTACTTATTTTTTACAAACAAAACCGATAAATTAACATATAATTAAAATTATTTTAATCATAATTTTCGGTGTCCATTGAAGCTTATTTTCAGTAGATCGTATATCGATAATAAATAAGAGTTGTAAGTTGCTCTGGTAAACTATGATATTACAATATTAAACACTTAAGAGTAAATACTAGCATAGAGTCCTAAACAAATTCTTATAGCTGAAGTCTTTATACTACCTCGTTACGTACTGCCTCGTTGGTCTAGTGGTTGTAGTAGTGAGACTGCTAATCATGAGGTTCTGGGTTTGAATTCCGGGTCGAGCAAAAAATCAACCAATGCAGATGCATTGTCAAGGACTATAGGGAAGATGGAATGCCTCGTTTTCAGTAAAAAGGGTCCACACCCAACACAACAGCCTTAAGCTGCTATTTACGCTGGTATTCTGTGAGAGCGTGGCCCTCCCCGGTCGAACCCACCCATTCGTACTACAACTATTATAGCTGCAGTGTGGCTTTACCACGTAAAGTAGCATAGTAGCAGTATAGTATAGTGATATATAATGTCCTCTAAACCGAATTTCGGCCACGAGGGCCTGCCTCAACAGACACGAGACGAGCCAGATTTCGATGAACACTCACACTTTCAATTGAACCTGGTAAACGGCATTGTTGTCGAGATCTAGAAAACAGTCGTGCAAAGCCGAGGCGAATCGTTAGTTAGCATATAAAATTGAGATTACAAATGGGATCCAACTTGTTCATGTAACGTGTATATGTCAAGACTTAGTATTGGTACCTCCCTTTAAAAACTAATAATTAGTTTTTAAAGTTTGCGAAACGAATATTTGAAATGTAATACAATAATTAACATCACTAAATTTCGAAATCAATTTACTTGATCGTTCGATCAATTATAAGTCTAGTCCTATTTTTTTAATATTTTTAGGCATATAAAGTAATAAAATAAATAACAAAACAAAAACGAGTATATCGATGTCGATTGTAGCTGACATTGCGAACGAAATCACTATATATTAAAGACATATCTTGTAAAGTAACGTCACACATAATACTGCTATAATAGGGATGTCATTTTTCTAATAAATCAGAACATACGAGTGTACTTACTCTCATATTTTGCATTGTGTAAAGAGACTAAATATGATCACTTGACATTTCTATTTCCACGTTTAAATTATACGCAACATCTTTCGAAAATTAAATAATAAAAAGGAAGACAAGTATATTGACTCAATTTATATTGAATTGTAGGTTCTCTCTTTGTATACGTATGTATGGAATTACTCTAAGGTTAAACACCTTAATCTCTCTCGTAGCTATGGCAGCAACAAATAGCTCAGAAATAGAGAATTTCAGATAAGCTAAATTAGACATGATGAAATTCGAAAAGATTAGGTTAATTTTATGCTAGGAGAACAGATTCCTGCGCTAGGATAACTATCTTCCATGTTTTCGAATTTCAGAATTTTTAGTCATGCTAACTTACAAATAAATGACATAAATTAAAAATATTTTGTGTGACATTCAGAATGTTCGTTCGTTATTTCAACATTATTAGTTTAAGCGTAAAACAGGTGAGACGGTTTTGTCTAAAATAATTGGAAGTTTTGATAACAGATTTCTTGCAACAAAAACCAAATACATTTTGGTTATGGCAGGTACAACCTTTTTCCTAAGTAGTTCACGTTCAAAAAATTTATTAATAGTTTGACTACTCAACCGGTAAAAAAATAAAGGAACAAGGAAAGCTTATAAGTACGTTCCGTATATTAATAATTACATTCGGGAAACACATATAATGTGTAAATAATGTTATGTGATCAATTAACAAATATAAATAAATAACATTCAAGTACGTAGCAAAAACATTTACAAGTATCTTTTTAATATTATTTATAGGTCGGTAAAAACATCTACGGTGATTTTCCACGAATGAATAAAAATAAAATGAAATGAAAAATCGTAAGAAGCCATTTGACGAGATTTTTCATTCAATTACCTACAATGTGAGTGTCTCGAAGACAAAAGGTAATAGAAATAAATGGCGGGAAAGGCTTAAGTCAATGCGCTTCACCATCTTTGGTTACATTACCACTCACCATCAGGTAGGATAGTCAAATACTGGCTTTTAAAACTACAAAGTTAATAGATACAAATATTTAAGAAATATATTATACCTACATTTATAATCAAAAAAGTACGTACGATAAGTCCAGCCTTATCGAGGGTGATTTAATGAATCATATTCGGTATTTGATATGAAAATAAAATAATTAAAATAAGATTTGTACTTAGAAAGATTAAACAAATAAAGAAAGGAAAATATTTTTTGTATATTCACCTAAAAATATTTACTTCGAATTCATATAAGTTTTTGTTTTTTGAAACAAGTAATCACCATTTTTCAACATCAAAGTTATGACGTTCATTACATTGCTAATGTTTATAAAAGAGAACTGTTTCTATAATTTCTCATTCCATGTCTCTTACCGTTTACTTTGTTCATTCATCAATTACAGACCATCCAAGTCCACTGCTGAACATACGAATAGACCTCCACAACGAATTTCACAAAGCCCACAACGCAGCTGACTTATTTTTTCAGTGTGTTGAAGTGAACTTCACATGAAGATATAGATAGTACGTTAGTAATACTATAGTATATTAAATTGATTTCAAAATTCTAAACCTGCTGTCACCAATGAAATTGGGGGTTCCAATATTAGGTGCACATTTATTATGTACTATATTGTGTGGAAACATGCATGTCTGAATATAATATATAATATATCTTCATGTGAATTTTACTACAACACACTGAAGTAATAAGTCAGCTGCGTTGTGGTGTCCGCCGCGCTGCCCCAATGTGTGTTGGCGAACTTCATATTGTGACGGCCCAATATTATTATTAATAATTAAATTCAATATAAAGGGGCGTCAAAATAGTTTTAAAAGATATATATTAAGCAATAAAATTACATTAATAACCATAAAGTTAATATAAATACATTTCAGACATTAGACCAATAACATAGTAAATTAAAGGCAAAATATTGTCTTCCATAATATATAAATTTATTAAAAACTTAAAAAAATATTTAAAATAAGATAATTAATAGAAATACAAGTCGAAAATATTATAAAAATAAAGATAAATAACATTTATAAGATAATTAGAAAATTTGTTGAAAATTGTCTAAATCGTGGAAGGAGTTCATGTATAAAAGAAAATTTTCCTAAGTTGTTGAAGGAGTTCGTGTATAAAAGAAATTTCCTAAGTTGTGGAAGTTCACGTATAAAAGAAAAGTTTCCTAAGTTATGGAAGGTGTTCATGTATAGAGGTCTTGTATAGAGGAGCTGCCGGAGATACATACCTGCAGTTGTACATATATATGGGGTGGTCGGGAGCCCGACTGCCTGAAGTACTGTAGCACAATGACTAGTCCTATATTAGGGACTTATGATATTAAATTCATTGATACAATGAAGCAATACTATAGAAGGTCTCCATGATGAATTTGCATTACAATAGTAGGGTCGTAGTTTCGAACCCTATATATTAATGACTTATGAAAGTAAAGTCTGTGATACAAAAGCAATACTATAGAAGGTCTCTATGATGAATTTGCATTACAATAGTAGGGTCGTGGATTCGAACCCTATATATTAATGACTTATGAAAGTAAGGTCTGTGATACAAAAGCAATACTATAGAAGGTCTCTATGATGAATTTGCATTACAATAGTAGGGTCGTGGGTTCGAACCCTATATACTAATGACTTATGAAAGTAAGGTCTGTGATACAAAAGCAATACTATAGAAGGTCCCTATGATGAATTTGCATTACAATAGTGGGGTCGTGGGTTCGAACCACATAAATTAATGACTTATGAAAGTAAGGTCTATGATACAAAAGCAATACTATATAAGGTCTCTATGATTAATATGCATTACAATATTAGGGTCGTGGGTTCGAACCCTATATATGAATGACTTATGAAAGTAAGGTCTATGATACAAAAGCAATATTATATAAGGTCTCCTTAATGCATAAGCATTGTATGGAGTGGTCGGGTGACCGACTGCTCCTAGTACTGTAGCAAAATGACTAGTCCTTATTAGGGACTTGTAAAGGAATATTATGGTGGCGTGTGTGCTGCTTCACGAGCAATTGGTCCGAGGTAAACTTGCATTCGCTAACCGATGTGTCCTAGACATATCATCTTAGTGCTGGTGTTAAGCGGGTTTGTTGTAGCAATACGGCTTTCCCGTGGACATCGCACACCCATACCGTTTGGCGACGTCGTAGCGCATAGCGATGCATCGTCTATCTTTCGGATTGGGATGAGTGTGTTTGGTATCACTTTTAAGTGTAACAGGCTTCTCAACTTCATGTCTTAGTGCATTAGCGCTATGATACGTGGAGTTTTATCCACTGGCGTCTTAGTAGCGTGCTACTATGATACGTTGGTAATATTTTTTATATAACAACAATAAAAACTTTGTTACCAAAATCGATAGGTGACCCCTATGGGTGTGGGTGTGTTGTGAGGAGGCGCCATCCGTATGATAGTTGCATTGATGCTTACTGCTACTTAAGGTATTGCGTCTTGTGATGGATCTGCGGGTGTGCTGCGCCTGATTCGACGCACTCTTGTGGTTCTGGTCGATGGAGGTATGCAGGTGGTGATGTCTGCTGGGATGTATGGGGGACCTTAGGATGGTGTAAGCCCGACGATAGTCGTATTGATGCTTGTTGCGTTCTGCAGCGTTGCGTCTTTGCGATGGTTGTTTGGTGGGACGCGATTCTCAATGACGCTCTCTGCGTCTTGGTTTGACTCACACCTGAGTAGCTTTGCCCAAGTCGGGTCCCTACATTACGGAGCTGCAGACTGTCTGCCCTCCACGATGTTTTATATAACAACATAATATGTATATCTCTGTAACTTTCCCACCTTTGAATGATTGAAGGCAACTTGTTGATGGGTGAGACAAACATGATCGAAAATGCATTTACTCAACGTCAGTGACACAACCCTTTCTGATGGCGAATTATTACTCTTATCTTATAACTGCCTTTTGGCTATATCTGCCGTTGTATTGGTTGGTGGAGCATACGTGTCGACCTCATGCGGGTGGTAGCTGGCGGGAGGATCTGAGGAGACTCTCAAGGCTGCGGCCGAAAGCCGCACAACGTGGGACCCCATTCCCCTGAGGTGAGCGGTAGACTCATGACACGCTCTGCGGCTAGTAGCCGTATACCATATACCATACACTTACATCACGTCTGCAGGAGCGGCGGTCTGGCAGGTGGTGGCGCTCACGGAGGGTTTACGGCCAGTGTGCCTATTTGCCTAAACCGTGTGACGTACATTCACTGTGGCTGGATTCGTTCGTATTCTGTTTGGCGTTTTGACATGCGCAACTTCGGTCGATGTTTGTGCTTACGCACTAGCAAGGGGCCAAGCCTCTTTTACTGGTTCGCCAGTTATTTTGCTGTGGACTACGGTCCAGTTCCCGAATTAGCTTTCCCTTCGGGGGGAGTGCATCAAAATGGTTGGCGCTCACCGTGCACGGCGTGTGTGGGGCGGTGTGCCTCCCCCTACATTTTTTTAATAAATGTAGGAGATAGAAGCCCTTGTATCGGGTATTTTGTATAAATATATTTTGAGCCTTTTCCGATCGGGAAGGGATAAATAATATTAAATTAATAATGTAAACCTGATACAAGTGGAATTGGGACGTTTTATGTTCTTAACCTTTCTCGAGCCCTGTCTTCGTGAACGGGGTTCCCTTAGCTTATAAGGCACTACCAACAGCTTTCAATTGCTCTAGCGAATATTCATTCTTCCAAAAGACACCTAAAAGAACTAATTTACTTAACAAACACAACGTAAATAAGGGTCCTAACTAAGACGATCACGCCAAAATATTACAAACGGCCTATTATTAAACCTTTAGAAAGATCATTTAGAAAGATCAAAACATATTTTATTTATCCTAGTCACATATATATAATTTTTATTATAAAGGGGAATTAATTATATTTAATCTAATATGATATTATTATTATTATGAGAGAGGGGGAAGCGTTACAATATGTCTTCGAAATATTTTTTTCTTATTTCTCTAACGTGCAGATTACCTCACGATGTTTTCCTTCACCGCCGAGCCCGTGGTAAATCAGCACTTAAAATTGGAATAAAATTCATTGGACACGATGGGAATCGAACCTGGCTTGCTCGCGTACTGTGAAATTTACAGCGAGCGCTAACCAAAGAGCTACTGAGGCTTAAACCAGTGACTAATTACTATTTAAATAGCTTTTTGTGGCCCCTGTAAATGATTCCGAAACTATAAATATTATGAAATATTTAAAGAATTAAAAGTACAGGTTGCAATATACAATAAAACACCGATGAAATCAATAAAATCAAGAACGCATTAAATAGCGGAAACTCTAACGAATATTTTAGTATTATTAACTTGACCTTAGAAATAATAATTTTTCAAATTATTTAAAAAAGCTAATTAAAAGACTAATTAAGTCTGTAAATAAAATTTATAACACACTAAACACAGAAGTCAACTGGCTAACGTGAATTAATATAAAAGTAATTTTGGTAAAAACCAAACAAATAGAATTTAGCAATTATAAAAAAGCTCCAATTGAAGTAAGTGTTATAATTGACAAAAAATGTGCATGAATGAGATTTCTAGATGTCACCATTCATTTGAACTGGAAACCACATGTTGAGAAAATAAATAGCAGGATTTTAAGTAAGCGTTACACCATATCGGTATTGAGTAACGTAGTTCACATCTAGAGACGTGGCAAAAATATTACTATGGTTATGTCTATCCATTTATGACTTATGGAATCATATTCTGAGATAATTCTGTTGACATTTAGTCCATATTAGTTTTTCAAAAAATGCTTGAGGATTATGTATAATATTAATCAATGCATTTGTAGATTTTTAATTTCTGACACTGCTATTTATATATGATTTTCATGATAAGGATGATAATATGATTCCGACTCATCATAACTTTATTAAGACAATTATCGAACAGTAGTAATTTTAAAGTCGGTTTGTATAGAAACAAATTTTATTTGACCTAAGTTATCATAAACGACGTTCCAAATTTTATGCTAAGAATTTATTTAAAATTAATCCACCGATATACCTCCTGTCAACTGCCGTAGAATATTGTAGAGAAAAATACCAAAAATAGTATGACGAAAATTTTATATTTTAATAATTGAAGTAGAAGGCATTATTGCCGATATAATTTTGTAATTTTAAAACAAGTTTATTGAAGCTTTTGTTATAGAAATCATGGGGACGGGAATAAATGAATTATTCAATGGCGTCTTTCACCTTTATCGGGATTGAAAATTTTCTCGTGATAGATAGACCTTTTTGTAGCCATCTACAATAAGGTCTATCTATTTTATCTATCTATATATTTATTGATGCCCATGCATTATCGCATAGAAGTAAAGCGATTTCTGTCCATGAATGTATAACCTGTTCAATCATTATCTTATAATAATAATGCTGAGACAAATCCACAAGGTAATATATATAACGAACTTCTATGAATTTGATTTGTTTTAGGGTTCCGTAGTCAACTAGGAACCCTTATAGTTTCGCCATATCTGTCTGTCCGTCTGTCCGTCCTCGCTTAATCTCTGTGACCATTAGCACTAGAAAGCTGAAATTTGGTTACAATATGTGTATCAATTACGCCGACAAAGTGGTAAAATAAAAATTGGAAAAAAATGTTTTATTAGGGTAGCCCCCCTATATGTAAAGTGGGAAGTGATTTTTTTTTTAATTTCAACCCCTACGTGTAATATATTGTTGGAAAGGTATTTAAAAATGAATAGGGGTTTACTAAAGTCATTTTTTGATAATGTCAATAATTTCAGAAATAATCGCTCCAAAAGTAAAAAACAATGTGTCCCCCCCCCCTCTCTAACTTTTGAACCATAGGTTTAGAAAATATGAAAAAAATCTGAAAGGTAGAACTTTATAAGGACTTTCTAGGAGAATCATTTTGAACCTGGATGGAAACAGTTTTTGTACAAAAAAGACAAAAAGTTGTAAAAAATAATTTCTGGACTAAGTTTGTAGTATAATCTTTTAAGCAAGCATTTTTTCTTAACTTCGTTTACATATTTTATTATCCTGAACGTATCTTTTTTCAAACAAAAAAAGAATTATTAAAATCGGTTCTCGCAATCCAAAATTACCACCGAAAACTTCTGGCACGTCTATGTATTAATTAATAACCCAATTCCCCGAGAGATGGCGCTGTATTACATTGGGTCGGGTATTATCGAATTGTTTGGTTGGTCTCTCCTTAGCATCGCCTGCCGCGGAGCGTGCAATGTTGCACGCTCCATGTTCGCGCACGTACCCACTACCGGGAGCAGTTGCAGGAGCGCGGAGCGCTGCTGGAGCGCGAACATAATGGATACCCACCTTTAAACTCATAAGTGGGAACACTTATTGTGACGGACGGGAAACTACGGAACCCTACACTGAGCGTGGCCCGACACGCTCTTGGCCGGTTTTATTTTTTAGAACATAATTCTTGCCCTCCTGAATTCATATATTACAAAAAGTGAATCTTATTATGACACAGCATCCAACCAACCATCCATAATGTAACAAATCAAGGCTTTCAACTCCAGTCTGCTATTCTGCCCCCGTTAGTTAAAAGGACGTATCTACCTTTTTTTTTTTCAAGAACAGAGTTATATAAATTGCCAAAATGAGGGAAAAAAGGCGGATCTGCGTATAATTTTTAATTTTAGCTTTCTTTCTTAGTTTCGGATTTACCAATAATCAAAAAGACGTATCTACATCTTTGATTGTGGTCTTACTAAGAAGTTAAAACGCATCTAACAAACACTTAAATAAAAAGACGTATTTTTGTATATGCGTCTTATTTTATTTAGAATTCCCTGTTGTTACGATAGTAAAAAACTGTGGATGAAAAAGTTGGGGCTTTGAATGAAGCTATCCTTAAATTATATGACGTACATGCTCCCATCAAAAAAGTGAAGCTCAAGCGTCCACCTGCGCCTTGGATGACGATTGGGGTTCGGATTGCGATGAGACGTAGGGATCGCGCTTTCGGCAAATTTAGAAGAGATCGATGTGATCAAAACTGGACGCTTTATAAAGTTGCAAGGAATCGGTGTAATCAGATGATACGCAACGCCAAACGCCGATTTATTCTTAGTAACATCTCATCTTCTTCCCCTGCTAATATCTGGAAGTTCCTTGGAACCATAGGTATCGGTAAACGACACCGTTGTGAGTTTCAAAGGACGGTTGGTCTGGATGATATCAATTTTCATTTTGTCTCCAACAGTCCTCTTGATCACCAGACAAAGCGTCTTACTGTTGAACACTTAATGGGTTTACCTCGTCCTGATATTAATCTGTTTCAATTTTCTCCAGTAGCTGTTGATGAGATCAAGAAGATAATCCTTTCCATTAAATCTAATGCTGTAGGTTACGACAACATCAGCCGACGGATGATTATCTATATACTTGACCATATCCTCCCAGTCATCTCGCACATCATTAACTTCTCCTTGGATTCTGGTAATTTTCCCTCACTGTGGCGTAAGGCTTACGTTATTCTCTTACAAAAGATCCCAAATCCCACTTTACCCAATCATTTCCGACCTATATCCATCCTTCCCTTCTTATCCAAGGTCCTTGAGGCCTGTGTCCACAAGCAACTTTCGCAGTTTATCTCTCGTAATAACTTATTAAGTCCCTTGCAGTCTGGCTTTAGGCCCAGTCATAGTACCGTTTCCGCACTCCTGAAAGTAACTGGTGATATTAGGGCAGGCATAGAGGACACTAAAGTCACTGTGTTGGTTTTGGTTGACTTCTCGAACGCCTTTAATACCATTAGTTATGACATTCTAATTTCCATCCTTTCCCTTTCTATGATCTCACCCGAAGCACTGGATTGGTTTTCATCATATCTTCGAGGGCGCCAGCAGTCGGTTCGCATCGATGAGCTATCATCTAGCTGGCTTGACATACATGCTTGTGTCCCTCAAGACGGCATATTATCTCCTTTGTTGTTTTCTATATTTATTAATCTCATTACTCAAAATCTTCAGTCTGCGTATCATCTGTATGCTGATGACTTGCAATTGTACACACAAGCGAGTATTGACGATATTTCTACAGCGGTGGACACACTTAACAGGGACCTTGAGTACATTAAGAACTGGTCTGACAGGTTTGGCCTAATGGTCAAACCTTCGAAGTGTCAGGCCATAATAATTGGTAGCCGTCCGATGATCCAGAGATTGAAAACAGTAGCTCTACCTCCTATCTTTTTTAATAGTACTGAGATTCAATTGTGTTCCACTGTGAAGGACCTAGGTTTATTAATTGATTCTACTTTGAGTTGGAAAGCCCAAACAACGACCGTTAGCCAGAAAGTCACTGGTACCCTGCGTTCTCTCTATCGCCTAAAAAAATTTTCTACCATCTGAAATTAAGACAATGCTTGTGCAGAGTTTAATTTTTCCCCTAATCGACTATGGTGATGTGTGTTATTTCGACCTGAATGCAGATCTTCTCACAAATATGACCGTCTTCTGAATAACTGCATTCGATTCATTTTCAATCTTCGAAAGTATGACCATGTATCCACGTATCGATCTCAATTAAAATGGTTACCTATTCGTCAACGCCGTAGTTTGCGTGCACTCACCACCCTTTATTCTATCCTGATGTCTCCAACTTCCCCTTCCTACTTATCTCCTCACTTTCAGTTGCTTAGTGCTAGTCATGAGAGAAACCTCCGCTCTACGAACAACCTTCTTCTCCTATGTCCATCCCATGGCTCTGGACTTGTTCATTCTTCTTTCCACATTCAATCTATTCTCCTTTGGAACGCACTCCCTCTCGAAATCAGGACGGCTAGCAATCGGTACGCGTTCAAGATGAAGGTTCGGGAACACTTACTTAATAAATTGGCAGAATCATCATCCTTATCATTGGCAGAACCAGCGTCCTCATACGGCCAGCAGTGATGGACCACGTCTCTGATCCGTAAGTCATCACTGGCAACACGCACTGGTTGTACATGTGTATGTGTATGTATATGTGTATATATGTATGTATGTGTGTTTATGTATGTATATGTATATATATATATGTGTATATATATGTATATATGTATGTTTATATGTGTATATATATATTCTTATTGTTCTTATTGTAATTATGTATATTATATATTTTATATACATATATGTGTATGAATATTAATGTTATTTTATCTATTTTTTGCGATGTACCATTTATATCTTATGTATTTTATTTCCATATATTACAATTTTTTTTGTTATTTTATTTTAGTATTCGCATATTAACTTTTTATTACACCTACTTCATTCTATCTTTGCATCATCCCAAGGTAGACTGGGAGAGAATGCCTTAGGCATTAAGTCCGCCTATATACCACTTGTGTATATGAAGTTTTAAATAAATAAATAAATAAGTGCTTCTACTTATGAGTTTCGCGCAGTAAGATAAAAAAAAACGTAACTGACCATTTACGTTTTTTTTTAACTTTATCGTATGTCTTTGCTGAGCAAAAGGGCATTTATACCAGATGCATCCTTCATTTTAAGTACATGGTATAGATGAGTCTTATTTAATTAAGGAGTCGGAAAAGTTAATCACTAACATACTTAATACAAAAGCCGCAACTGGTAGAAGAGTCTTTTCCATTTAGTTTTCATATGTGTGGCGAGGTGCGAGAGGAGAGGAAGTGTTCGACATTCCGTCAGTTGCGCCCGTAGATAATAGAGAGTTTTACCATAAAATAAAACTTACTTATTATTTTTTAATTAATATCCGGAATCCATCTTGAGTCAAGCACTTGTCTTTATGCCTAAAGTCAGCACTTCCGGCTACCTTACCTCCATGGAGGGGCTACCCCGCCACTGTTTTTGTTTTGTTATTTAAGTAGTGATGAGCACCAGGTCTCTACATTATGGCACTCAGGATGCACCAGGTAGCCCTTACCTGCATTCCTGATATTAATTAAAAAATAATAGCTAAGTTTTATTTTATAGTAAAACTCTTGTATTTAATATGTATCAATATCCGAAATCCATCTTGAGTGATGTATTTGTTATCACCTGGTGATAATAACTTATGATAGTTATTAACGCTATAATGTGTAAGGTAAACAATAAAGGAATTATTGCAGGAGATACACAGCAACAAAAATTATATATTACACCACAATTGCATTATTTGATTATAACTGGCGATCATGACAATAAGTTTTGATTTTGTTAATTACAATAATAAATCAAACTAATATATTATTTGCTCTATCAATTAATGGCATCAAAATAATTGATAACGATACAGAAATGCCAACCAAACCAACAAAAAATAAACACCACAATTGCATTATTTGAATAACCAAGGACAACAAACTATTATTATTTGCTCTATCAATTAATGGCATCAAAATAATTGATAACGATACAGAGTTATTTGCCGGAATTTCCTTTAATAAAATTTTTGAAATGTGTGCACAGTTTTCCAATAACCGGTCGCAAGGATTTTATCTAGAATTTTTTTTCTAACTAATTTAAAGAAGATACTGCTGATCTTACTGAACCAGGAGTAGCTTCGATACCCGCCTCTCTCAAAAGGGATTTTACCCACCTAGCAACTACAGTACGGGATGCTGGCTTAGCGTCACCTCTAGCTGTAATATATAAATGATTTATAGCTTTTCTGCTATTTTTAGATATCTTTAATAATTGTCTTATCCAGAAAATAATATTCAAATTTTTATCAATATATTCTTTAAGCCTCCAACCAAACCGTCTATGATTCTAATCTATGCCATGAACTCTCCGACTAGAAGCCAAAAGTAATAATGTAGCTATATACCTTGATACTTCATGCAGATTGTTTTCATTAAAATTATATTTCTTTTAGCATGTGTTTTATAAAGAAATTTGAAGATAAATCTACTTTTGAAGTTAAGTGAGTGAATGTTGAAATCACAGATTTATGTACTAAAATTGTTCTGTAAGCAAGACCTATATCACAATGTAAAAGTGACGATAACGATGAACAAGAAACGACGAAAAGTACTAGATAACTGCTACGTTCTGAGTTAGGATATTTATAATTAACCGAATTAGACTCGCTCAATCTTTTCCATCTATTCCGTGCTGGTTTATATGTGTTGATCATCGCCAACTTGATACTGACAATTTCTGTTCTTTATCCGTCCATTCTATTAACATATCTTGCCACTCAAAATCAGCCATGTTTCCAAAAGCAAGTCTTGAATCTGTGGTGGGTGTATGCCTGTTCTCGTGTCTACTATAGTGTAGACTAACTAGGTCTGGAATTCGATAAGGGGGATGTAGAGCTTTTCGTTGAACATCTGCTTGCCAAAACACCTTGTTCCATTTCGGGGCAATTAATTTTTATTTTAAATTAATATATATATATATATATATATAAAAAAAAAAAATAAAAATTAAAAAAAAAAATATATATATTCCGCAGGCTTGATTTAAATGGTTTATGACTCTGGGAATAAGATTGGGTGGTGGGAATAACCACGCTGGTTTGTAGTGCCACTGGTGACAAAATGCGTTGTGATGTGCTTGCTTGTCCTAAATGTTCACTGAAACATACTTCGGGGTCACGTGAGCAGTACTTGACGCAAATTGGTCTATCTCCGGTGTGCCCCACACTCGAAATGTTTTAGATGTCGCCGCTATTGTGAGGTGCCACTCGAGGCAAGCCTTTTGCCTGGAAAGTAATGGGCCTGAAGGTGTATATTGAATTTGTCTAGAAGTGCAAGGAGTTGTAGAGTTTGCTCGAGAAGCTTTTTGGACTTGCTTCCGCCTTCGTTGTTTATATAAAACACCACTGTTCGATTGTCTGACTGAATAAGCATTTGTGAGTTCTGTAGCAGAATTCGTTCGTATGATATCGCTGCATGAACTGCAAACATTTCTTTTCTGTTTGCGTGCCGGGTTAGTTGCCGGTTCATCCAGGTCCCCCCAGTACTTATATCGTAGAGTTGAGCGCCTCAGCAGATATCTGAAGCATTAGTTGTTAGGAGAGTTACTACTGCATTCATGTGTATCGGTACAGATTGACCTACAGCTTGTAGCCACCACTCTATCTTGGATTGAACTGGTAGTGAAATACCCACTTGGTGGTAAGGGTGGTCCTTTGACAACTGTCGACTGAAGTATTGCAGTGAAGCCGACCTCTTCGGGTTACGAAAGTGGCAAAATTGAGTCTCCCCATTAAGATCAGATACTGTTTGAGGGACCATTTGCCGTTTAAGAGCTGTTGCTGAAGTGCGTTTCGTAGCGTTAAGCACTTTTCTCAGATAAGGACTTCGCATTGAGTTTTGTGTCCCATGTTATGCCGAGAAACTCGAGGCACTGTGTCGGAGTCATCACAGACTTTTCGAGATTTAATGTCCAACCTAGTAACTGCATGATCTTTATCGTTAATGATATATCTTTTTGTAGTTGTAGCATCGACTGGCTTGCCAATAGAAAATCGTCCAAACAAACTACACATCTGATGCCCCGATTCCTGAGAAACTCTACTACCCACTTTGTTATTGAGGCAAACGTTCTCGGTGCAGAGAAAAGCCCAAACGGTCAGCAGGTCATCTGGAACAGTTGGTGCTGGTTTGAATTGATGTGATAATTTAGTCTCAAGTAGCTTCGATGACGCCGAGCGATCGAAACGTGAAAGAAGAGTTGGCTTAGGTCTAATTTTGCCATCCAATCCTGATGCTGCAGCAAGATGGGTACTTGAAAGTGGCTGAACAATCTGTAGGGTTTCGTTTTGACGAACCTGTTCAGTTGTTTCAAATTACATGTTGGACGGTTGCTGCAGTCTGGTTTTGGCACCAAAAAGAATGTGGAAACGAAACTGGCACTCGGCTCCGTCTGTTCGAGTACTCCGAACTTTAACATACTTTGAATTTGACGAGTCATATTTAAGGAACTTTTGGTCCTGTAGTTCAGAATCACTGATTTGGAAGTATTAGAGGCGGCTTGAGTATGAATGGGATATACGAGCCCCTTAATAGCATATTTGTTCCGGCGCGCCTAAATTGCTGCAAATACTTTGAAATTGTTTCAGACAGCCGCCATGAAATTTTTGACGAGTCATTTGCGATGGTCAACTTTAAAGGAAGAATGCGACTGCGATTTCTTTCCCCTTTGTTTATTTTGCCCAATTTATCTTGATTCGTTATATTGGATGGGCATAGTGCACGTTTTCCTCCTCGGGATTGCTTCGATGAAAAAATGTATCATCCGCTTGTTTACTCGTCGATGGCTTTTGATTTGCATAAAAAAAAATTTTTTTGAGTACGAGGCCGGGATTAAGTGATCAATTTATCTCCAATTTTCCGAGGGTAGCTCTGAATGGAATAGTAGTTGAACAGAGTTTCTACGTTAGGAGGGTTTTTTTTTGCAAAACCTCGCGATGATATTCTTCAGCAATCCTATCGCAGTAATGAACCTCTGCGTAAGCTAACAAGATCCGCTCATCTACCATAAACTATTTGAAACAAATGTTTAGTTACTTTGCTATATAGTGACTCCTTAGAAAATAACGTTTTTTATCAAATAATGTATTTGGAGTCAATGTTTGTTGAGAATCACTGGCCCAATCTACTAGTGCTTGTGTGTGGCAAAGTAAGGCGTTAGTTAATCCGGCGAAGGAACGTTCTAGCAAATAAGAAAGACGATCATCACGCAACATTGCAGATTAAAATCGTTTTAGCGAATCATTTACAGCAAGTTCGACAAAACCGGGGGTAGATAAATATTTTTATGGGCATCGATAAACCGTACAGCATACCAATCATCACAATTGAAACGCTGTAATTCTACTAATTTCTTTAAATGTATTTCATTTGCACGTGTGTAAATAGGATCTCTTACCGTGGTACTTAAATCTGATAGCTTGAGCTGGTTTATTTTGTTACCGCCTTCTGTTGTAGGTCGGTGCAAATTAAGATTAAGTGAAGGGACTATTTTTTGAATTTGGCATGTAACTTCACTAGATTTTGTAATAATGTTAGTTAAAAAGGCCACTTGCTGGGATAAAAATTCAAAATGTTCATTACTTACGGTTTGATCCATTTTTCTTTTCTTGTGTCTCCTTGTTTGACTGCAAACACTGTTTTCTGACGAATCACTGCTATTCGAACTCGATGATGAAGTACGCACACGTTTTTGAGAATTTAATAATGTAACTTCGTCGACACTTTGTTCCTCCATATTTTATCAGTAGGGTAGTTATTTATCACTTAGTTTTAGTAAAATTGAAACTTTTTCGTGCTTACAAAGGCTGACTTGTAAAAGGCGCGAAAAAGAACGCTATAATGACGAGACCTGGTGCTCATCACTACTTAAATAACAAAGCAAAAACAGTGGTGGGGGGCCCCCTCAATGGAGGTAAGGTAGCCGGAAGTGCTGACTTTAGGCGGTAAAACAAGTGCTTGACTCAAGATGGATTCCGGATATTGATACATAATAAATAATACACTATATACCAGGTTGCACCTACGCAGCTAAATAGTTACGTGATGAGAATATTTTAATCGTAATTTTGTAAATAATGATGTTTTAATGCTTTCTGTGCATTTTAACGGCTAGATTTTCGTCATGATGGTTTTTTTTATTATTGTATAATGTTTTAATTATTTTCGGATGGCCCAGTAATATTTATAAATATTATATTTTATCAAAATACCTACGATTTACACTCCAATTCAGTTATGTAATTAAATTTAATGATTCTTTGTGTCTATTTTAGTAGTCCCTAATAGTTATTTTAAATATATTTATATTTTGCATAATATTTTGATACTTTTCTAGTAAAGTTATGAAATTCATTGTACTTGTTTTGATAGAGGGTAGATGTTAGTGGATAATTATTTATAACATTAAATTAGTGAAGTAAGTAACAATTTTTTTTATTGTTAGTATGCGTTAACAAAATTAATCAATATTACTTACTTTTTGTTACGATATAACATGAGAAGTTTCATAACTACATAAATAATGTAATTATCAATTTCAAATTATTTTTATATTATAAAGGCGAAAGCCTTTATGTCTGAAAATAGAAGGAAATTTAGTATAATTTACTGGTTAATAATGATTCAGTGAATTTGATCACCGAACACGAAGTGTAAGAAGAAGATTTTGTATTATTATATTTTATTTCTGTTATTTATACTTATAGATAAATATGTATTGTATTTAAGGCAGAAACAATAAGATGTTGAATTATTATTACCATACGAAGATATTTCTCTACTGATTATATTCTCTAATTTTTAATAAATACCTGGTTGCTGAGTCTAAAATGAGTTTTACTATGAGGCATAATATAACGAACATCTGTTTTTTTTTTGTTACAAAAACTACTTAACTTCAGGAAAATCTAAAAAAATATTTACAAAAAATACATAACTAAAAATATTTAGCAAAAACTTGCATTTATTTGCAATGCCTATTTTTTTATTTTACTTGACTTGTAGGAAATGTAACTATAAAACATCAGTTTATTATGAATAAGTAACCATAAATACATAACTGAATAAAACATTTAATGACTCTAAACTTAGTATTTAAAGAGATATTAAGTTTTTTTTTTTCAATACTGAATAATTATGTGTTACACAGTTATGTCGTTTTTGTAAAAATTCTAAATATAATAATAAAAGATATACACAAGCACAACTACGCAAACAGGCACACTTGTGCTCTCGCAGTTTTTTTACTATGTAAGACCGTTGTTAAGCACAAATTTTATGCAAAAACATTTATTAAAGCGAAAAAAAATAGTATAAAAATCTTGTTAGTGCCGATTGCCCAAGCATTCCCCTGATATTTTTTAAAGCCTCCAATTTATATTTTAAGCACGTTCATCACTACTCGCTATTAAAATTCAACGTAATTAACGGAATTTGGAAATATAGTTACAAGTGACTGCTTTGTCAAACAAATTCTTATTTACTTTAAATCTGCTTGTTGATAACGCCTTCTTCATTTGCAAACATTATTTCAGTTTGACACATAGCTTAAAATAAGGTTCCTGGATTTTATTATTATGATAAAGCTTGTTCTTAGGCAGTTATGTAACAAATTGATATCAAATGCTAGGACTTAATGTGAAAAGATATGACTATAACATGCGTAGTAATCATGCCTGAGCGTTATCCCTTAGAACTAGGGTTATCATCTCGTTATAGTAACGGTGTATCCGGTTCATATGACTTGATGTACAATACATAAGCTCAAGAGAATAATATAATCACAACAACTACTACTGAACTCAATGTAACTTTGTTGTTAGTAACTACTAAATTCAAATGTTAATTAACTAGAATACCTAATTGTAATATTTTTATGTTTTAACCATTGCAGTGCCATTGTGTTGTGTGTGTGTTGTTATTACCGCATCTTTCTATAGTTGTGTATGTTCTGTAAAGTTATGAATAAATGACTATCTATTTGTTAATCGCTTATCATGGAAGCTTATAATTAGTTATGAACTTGCCTAATAATGACTACGCTTCAAAGGTAAGTGTAGGGGAAAGTTTGATTAATTATGTATAATATCTAAGTACATATTTTGGAGGCACAACTTTGACATAGGTAATATCTAAACGAATTTAAGCAACTATTAATTGTGTTATGTAGTAAAACCACGCTAAAGCAATTTATACAAAGAGCTCAGCTTGGATGGTAAAGGAGCACTCTCACGCAAAATAACACGCACTAGTTTTACACTCTTGTTTTCAAGTCCTTAAAATATTTATGTGATCAGAATTGATCTAAGGATCTCCTAGGTGTGCGTTATTCGTAGTTAGCAGTGGCTGCAAATAACCACCGGTTCGACAAACTCCGCCGATCGTTGAGTCCCGTGATTCCGTGAGGCGTCGAGGTCACCGGCCCCTAGGTGATTCTTGGCACTTTATGCGTTACGGTTACGGTTACTAGTAAAAGGGGTAGCCAGTGCCCACAGTGACGAAAGCCGTTCATTATAGTATTATCACCATATATAGATAGGGCCGTTAGAGCTCAACCCACTTCATCATGTCAGGTAGGGACAAGGGAGAGCCGCCCCCCAAGTCAAGAGTACCACCGGATAAGAAAGGAGTGTTGGAGAGACCGCTAGTTATCAGGGATCTAGCGAACCCGGAGCGCACCAGAACGGTGCCAGCGTTCTCCCAGATACCCATGAGGAAACCCGTCTCAGCGCGGAATGACTGAGCACACGGTCAGGCAGGAACCGTCGCCCCAGCAGCAGCGTGCTAAGAAAACGGCCAGACGCCATACCCCACCAGAAACCGAAGCCTCCCTATATGAGAAGAGGCAACGGATAGGCTCCCAGGAGTCTTCCGATGAACCACCATCCTCATCGGAAGATGAAGCATATCACCAGGTGGTGACGACGAAGAAGGTGCTCAGATCACCACCGAAGTCACCCTCTCCACCACAACCCCCCACTCCATATCACCGGATCGGCGAAGCCAAGATTCGGCCCAGTATGAGCAGGGGGGCGAAGAATCTTACAGCTGGGGGTCAACTACCTATGCCTCGCAGCATCCGCCGGCCGATCATCGCCGGTGGCAACAACAAACCCGTCCGGGCTTCCGCAGGATGATAGTCAACGACCATCTACCAGCTATGCCCATATGGTAGCTGCACCAGCAGCACCACGACCACAACCGGCGGCAGTGCCTACTGATAAGCCTGCCGACCAGGAGAAAACCAGATATCCACCTATAGTGGCTGAATGCCTACCGGATTGGACGAGGCATTTTAAGGAGCTCAACAGAATGTTGGGCACCCTTTAAATGCCCGTCCATTCGGGAAAGGCGTACGGTTTACACCGCAAAGCGCCAACGAATTTCGAACAGTTCAGCGCTATATGGTTGAGCTAACCAAGGAAACACCAACACTGTCGTGGTATTGTTATACCCCGGAGGAGGACAAGCCCACTAAAGTGGGCATCCGGGGTCTACCAATGGGCACGGATACCAAAATAATAGAGGAGGCTATAAGGGCAAAAGGCTTCCCCGTAAAATATGTGAAGGGAATCCTACCTCGTAGGATTGACAGACCTGGCTGCATCTACTTTGCCCAACTTGAACATCTGAGCCTGGAGCAGCTCCAGGATCTTTATAAGATCGACGAACTCCTCTACATGAGAGGGGGCGTCATCGAGGCCTGGCAGAGAAAAGCAGAACCAACTCAATGCCACCGATGCCAGGCCTTCGGGCATGCCTCTGCCAACTGCTTCAGGCCAGTGAGGTGCGTGCGCTGTGCCGGAGAGCATATAGCAAGCCTTTGCCCTCGGGGTAGAGAGGAAGAACCGAAGTGTGCCAACTGTGGCAAAAACCACACGGCAAACGACCGCCGCTGCCCCGTCCTGAGGAGGACTGCTAGGAGGCAGGGGATAACTTTGCCGGGGCTACTCCCGGAAACCCTAAAAAGATCCCCCAGAGTCGCCCAAAAGCTGTCACCGTACAGAAAGACGGGTGGGTTACCATCACTGGGAAAGGCAGGCAACCAGCCCCCCCACCCGTAACATCTCAGGAAACGGTGGAACCCACAATGACCAGGGCAACCACCGGGGCGACTCTACAGCCCCCCGCCAACCCCGCCACAGAACGGCAACCCTCCAAAAAGAGGAGGCGGGAGAGAAGTAGGAAGAAGTCGCAGCCTCCTCAGGCTGTTACCTCTACCCCGACACCAACTGTACCAGTAGCCTCACAGGCGCAGATTACTCGGGAGACAACCAAAAGCGTGGGTAGAGTGCCAGAAAGGGCTCTACCCGAACATAGAGCCCACTCTACTGGTAGAGCGCGCTCTACCCACAGGCAAAGAGAGCAAAACCAGGAATTCCAACACCCGAGACAATTGCCAACGCCTTCTTATAGGAGAACACCTACTGCCGGCCTCGAAACAGCAGACGCAATCCAGCGTCTGGTTGGTATTGCCATCGAGGTCGGCACACAAGTCCTGGCTGACATCAGAGCCGGGGCAGACCCAGTGACGGCGATAATGAAGGCGCTGGCAAACCTTCTAGCCCGGCATTACGGAGGAGAGTAATCTGCGCCTCCTCTATTGGAACCCCGGCGGAGTACAGCAGAAACTGCACGAACTCCGCACAGTTGCCCAGCAACAGGACTTGTACATCATATTGCTGGAAGAGACAAAATTAAACCCCAAGACGCATATTAAGCTGCCAAATTACCATGTATACAGAAGGGACGAGGTCAACCCTCAAGGGGCCACCTACAGAGGAACGGCGGTCTAGTGAGGAGGGACATCGTCCACCAAGAGCTGGAACTACCACCGTACCAGACTATGCGCTCTATCGGCATAAGAATGGAGGCGGCGGGCGAGGAACTAAGGATCTACGCAGCATACCGCTCGCCAGGGACTCCATTCTGCTCCTCAGACATCCGGACGGTGATGGAAGACGAAACACCCACTATCATCGCCGGGGACCTAATTGCCAAACACCCGGCGTGGGGGTCCAGAGTGATCACCCCGCCGGGTCATGCACTATAAGAAGACGCAGAGAAAAACAACTACGACGTTTTAGATCCCGAAGAACCAACTAACGTTCCGACAGACCCGAGGCAACATCCGGATGTATTAAACATCGTGCTCTCCAGGAACGTCAACTACCCAGTAGTGGTAGAGGTGCTATACGACCTGAGCTCACAGCACCTCCTGATTCTGATAACCCTTGGCACTAAGGCGGTGACTATGCCGCCCAGAGCATTCAAGACACGCGTCGACTGGAGGCTCTACTCACAACATCTGCAGGCGAGACCTCCAGTATACCAACCCATAAGTACAGCGGACGACGTAGAGGCCGCTGCTACTAGAATCACCAAAAACATCCAGGAGGCCCTTCACGCGGCCTCTACGATCGTCCCGATTACAGGAAGGCGTGATGATCTGCCGCGAGAGATATGCGTGCAGATCAGGCACAAAAGAGCGCTAAGGAAGCTCTGGGCGCGTACTCGCTGCCCAAGACTGAAGACGCAGCTCAACACCCTATCGGAGGAACTGTCGATTGCAGTCCAGGCGTACAGAGGACAGGCCTGGGAGCGGCGTATATGGAAGGCGGATGAGCATAATGCGTCGCTCTACAAACTGAACCGACGGTTAACCAAAACCAGACCTCCCGTTTGCCCGCTGACCAACAGTGCGGGCGAACGCTGCTATGATGCCAAGGGCAGAGCGGATATCCTAGGAGAGCACTTCGAGGAGCAATTTATGCCGAATCCAGCAAGTGCGGAGTTCGTGGAGCTTCATGCCCTAAAGGAGAGTCACGTACAGGAGTTCCTGTCGTCGCCTGCGCCGCCTCTTGCAGGAGAGTGGTTCATTTCCCTCGCTGAACTGCGGAGGACAGTAACCTGCCTGCAACCGAGGAAGGCGCCCGGGCACGACGGGATTACCAACGCTGCACTCCGACAGCTGCCCTATAAAGTCCTAGTAGAGATTGGTCAACTCTACAATGGGATACTGCGGACATCCCACTTCTCGGAGGAATGGAAGAAAGGCAAAATTATCGTCTTGCCGAAACCCGGGAAGGACAGGCGTAGAGCTGCCAGCTACAGGCCGATTACGCTATTACCGCACATAGCTAAACTGTTCGAAAGATTGCTGCTGAGACGTCTCCGTCCGTGCATCCAACTTCGGGCGGAGCAGCACGGATTCAGGAGGGGTCACTCTACAGTCACACAGCTGACTAGAGTGCTGCACCTGCTTGCGGCAGAGTACAATCGTGGCCGCATATCGTTGGGCTAGAATAGGTTACAATGACTGTCCCATACTCGTGGGGCATGAGGATTATCCGGGTAATGGGGTATACCCCGGGGCCCGATACCTGCATTGCACCTAGGTGCATGTAGATGACAATCAACGATCAGAATTGTAACCGTCGTTTGTACCTGTCAGTCGGAGATGTAGTTAAATTTTACACATATATTCTAGTGTTTCTAAAGTTATACTTGACCTTTGTCTCATTCATATTTATCTTGAAACTTATCCTCTCATTTTATCGAAATATTTTATTAAATAATAAATTGTATTATAAATGAAAAAATTGTTTTCAAAAAGATTTTTTTTATAGAATAGGCTGAAAAACGAGCACACAGTCCACCTGATGGTAAGTGGTTGCTGCGGCCCATAGACATCTACATCTATCTTCCATTACAAATCAAAATGCAGATGCGTTGTCACCCGTGAGGACTGAGATGGAATGCCTCATTTTCAGTAAAAAGGGTCTCCGGTTCTCTACACTCACCATACGAAATACAGCAGCATTAAGCTACTATTTCACGCTGGTATTCTGTGAGAGCGTGGTCCTTCCCCGGTCGAGCCAACCCATTCGTGCTACAACTATACTACTAATATAACTGCAGCATGGCTCTACCACGTAGAACTAATTAACTAGGATTAGAAAAGGAATGATTCGGTGGTTTGGACATGTGATAAGAATGAATGAGAAAAGAGAGACAGCAAATTTATGCTGCAGAAGTGAGTGGTAGAATCGGCAAGGGAAGACCTAGGCGGAAGTTTATCGACTAAATTGGCTATATATTGAAGACGAGCCAAATTAAATGTACATTTAAGCCTTAGTCGTGTCCAATGAAAATTCGTCGTCTCTGCCTACCCCTCTGAGTAACAGACGTGAAAGATTATGTTCATGATATATTTTTCTAAAACAAAGCTATGTTTGCACATCACAAGCGAAACAACTGTATTAAACTTAACGTTACTTAACTGTACTAAATTTACATCAAATACACAATAATACTACTCTGTAGTACAAATTTTATATGCACCAATACTTAATTCAATAAAGGTAAACAATATTTAAAATTTGTGTGCGTGTGAAAGTGACAAACGAGCACACAGTCCACCGGATGGTAAGTGGATGCTGTGGCCCATAGTCATCTACATGTATCCTCGGTCAAGAATTAAAATGCAGATGCGTTATCATCCCTGAGGAGTAAGATGGAATACCTCGTTTCGAAACACAAACACAGACGCTGCTATTCTCTGAGAGCGTAGTTCTACCCCGATTGAGCCACGACGTGTTCATTCGTTACTTTAGATTTAAATATGTTATAAATGATAAAAACGTAAAATGTGGAATATGTAAGCTAAATTCTTTGATTTCCAACTCAAAGCCTATGAAGAAAAAGTTATAAATTATTATTTAAAGGGTGTAATTAAAATGTAATATGTACACAATTGGCAAACAGTGTTATAGCTGACATGAACATATTAAAGGCATTGCTAGAGCAAATATTTTAAGCTACATCTAAGTGCGCGTTTAAATGTACAATAAATGTTTATTATATAACTACTAAATATATACAAGTACACGGCGTGGAAGTCAGAGATAGGAAACATCTTATATTTTAATGTACGAATAACCTTATTTGAATTTCTCGTTTCGATTATAATTTTATTGATACTTTGTTCGATTTGACAATTTAATAGGTATTTTTATTATTAACTCGTTAATATGACATTGCTGATCTAAACTGAACGGACCTCTCCCATTTAAGCGAGGTTTTGCCTTAATCGTTTTTTAACGTGTTAGAACCATGCTGCAGCCATATGATGCTTGTAGCACGAATTGATCAGCTCGACCGGTGAAGAAGAACGCTCGCACAAAATATCGATATAAAATAGCAGCTCAATGCTGCTGCGGTTGGTGTGGTGGGTGTAGAGAGCCGAAGATCCTTTTTACTAAATACAAGGCCATCCATCCATCCATCCTAGACCATCCATCTTAGACCTCAGGGGTGACAAAGCTGTATTTTGATGCTTATTCGAGGAAAGATGTAGATATCTATGGGGCGCAGCTATTTACTATCGGTTGGACTGTGTGCTTGCTTGGCATCCTTATTCTATAAAAGAAAATACGAGTAGACGTCGCGGAAGTAAGAGGCAGAAATAAGCGTAGATTTTGATATAAGAGCAACATTATTTGAATTTCTTGTTTCAATTGAAATTTTAACATGATTTGGTGATTTACTAAGTTTTATTATTATCAGCCCTTATAAACCAGCTTATAAAATTCTTTTGAATTTCCTTTACTAGTTTTACGAAATGTGAAAATGAGTTTCAGTTAATATACCTGATAGCCAATCTTGGGGATTATAGAAAACTCCTTTTTATAGAATCATATATACGTGATAGGGCCACGCATATATTATGCTTGTAGCCCAAATGGAACCCATTCGTGCTTTCGGAGAGCAAGACGACAACGCTCTAACAGAACACCAGTGTAAAATGTTAGCAGGATTAACCTGCTGTTTTATATTATGAGTGTAATGATTTCTTAAATTTACGCGAACACTATACATTGAATAAAACTATTATTTACGGATTTTATCGCGTTTAATTACTTTAATTTATTTTATTATTATCCCGACGTTTCGGGTGCTTTACAGCACCCATGGTCACGGGGGGGGACTGAGATGTTTGACGTCCCAATGTCATAGTTAGTCCGGCTACCTTCAGTTTTTTTTAATATTAATTTTTAGTCCGATTTACACAAAACGAGCTTTCGAATTCATTGTTTATTGATAACAATTTACTTCTTGAAGACAGATCCACAACAACGTGAAATTTTCATTTGATTATTTCGTTCCTTTCCCACACACTCAGGCCAATTAGTGTTTGTACTAACGTACTTTGTAATTAGTTTCCTTTCTAAAGTTACGGCTTTTGTATCAAATAAGTTAGTTCTAAAATAATTGCTTGCTAACCGACTTTGGATTTATAAATAAAAGGAAAATATAAATAAACATACATAAACTTTTACCAGGCCTCTGTAAATATTGCTACCTCCGTGAAATAACTTACAATCGCGACGCACCCAGGGTGAAATACGCAGTCAGGACTAGCGCGTTGTAGATGAATGAATATTAAAGTTTTTTAACGCTGTTTACGTATTTACGTTTTTACGTTTTATAAATTTTTGTAAATACTTGTTGAAATAGTTTTTGTTTAGGGTTTAGTATATCTAATTGTAGGATATAATAGTTAAAAAGCTTTAATGAAATTTAAAAAGTATATATAGGTATATTATTTATATTACCCCTCTATTTGATTAATTTTAATGGCAAAACGTCGTTCCTACTAAATTGTTGCGAGGGTAGACGCTAAATGACCAACAAAATTTTTCAGATATATCATTCTTTAAGTTACCGAAGGATTTTAGTAGGAAGTTATGAAACGTGAATTCGTTTAATTTTTATCGTTAGATGGGTACATATAGCAAAAAAAATTAGGTAATAATTTATCTAATACCTGCGAACCTTATAACAAAATTTAGTTGAAATTTATTTCACTATCCAATTACATTACTTTTCTGTACTAGTCTTTTGTGTTACATAGTATAGGTATCTACACTGGATGTGATTATAGCCTACGAATATGTGCTCAAGCACATGTACACTCTCCATTCTCTCACTCTCATAGTTCAATGGGCGGCAATCCGACACGACCGGGGCATAAATCAAGCGTAATACTAACAATTTTAGGTGATTTCCTAGGCACGTGGGTGAAATACTACCAAATCCTCCGGGCAGCTACTAAAATTTCGCATCAAAAAAACCAATAACTCCTGATCTGCATTTGCACTTACCGGTCACTAGACCAACGTGGCTGCTATTGGTCTGGTAGCCGTAAACCATAAACGAAATATTATATGAAATAACAAACAAACAACACTCTGGATTGATGCTGGGTCAAAGGTGCGAGACATAGTTTTGCGATCGCAATTACACCTGACAAGCGTGGCATTTAACCGTGGTAGACGGTTAAATGTCACGTAGACCACGCTGCAACTATATTAATTGTAGCACAAATGGGTCGGCTCAACCGGGGTACGACCACGTTCTCACAGGATAGCAGCATAAAATAGCAGCTTAAGAGAGCCGGAGACCGTTTTTACTGGAAACGAAGAATTTCATCTTAATCCTCAGGGGTGACAATGCATCTGTATTATTTATCGCGGGCTTTGAGCGCGGCGAACGAATCAAGAAATTCCGTAACGAAAATAAACCTAACACCCCAAAACCTAACATCGTCTAACGTCGTTTCAGTTCGGCAGACTTCGGCACGGTGTTTGTGTGCGTGCGACTAGAAGTATGCGTGTAGACTATAGGCTGTCAACTTCGTGCAGTCCGCGCCCGCGGGGTTACAGGGGTTGGCAAGGACGAGGTAAAACGGTATTTATTTTATAGTTGCATGTATTGTAAGATAATAAAAATATTTTAAACAATAATGTAGTTTATTGCAAAAAGCATATTATAATAAAAATATTTTAAGCGATATTAACTTTTCATTTATTCAATATAAGAAAAAAAATTGTTTTCTTATCGGTCACCACGCTCAAAAAGTGAAACTTGAATTAATATTAAAGAAAAAAACAAGGGAAAAAAATGCTGCATAAATAAAATTATAAATAATTATAATTGCATAAGTTGATAAAAATGCTATGCAAATACCTTTACCGTGGCAGTCCCCGAGTGCGACACGTATTTTTTTAATGAGATAAAATATATTTACGAATTTACTGGATAGGATAAATGTGTCCCAGTGAATGCGCAAGTATAGGTGCACTCTCTATTCCGACGGGACGGTACATCGACACGACCGGAAAGAAATCAGTCGCAGGACAAACGGCCTTGAGTGGTTTAAGCAACGTAGGTATGGGGTTGAAACACCGCCAATTCCTATCTCCGGGCTTCTACTGAAAATTTCTTGACAGAAAAACTCAATAACTGATATTTCTGGCCCAACCCGGGATATGTATGCAGGTCCCCAAGATCAGTGTGGCGTCTAAAATCACTAGACCGACGAGGTAGATATTTAGCTTTAGTGAAATTTTAAGTTGAGCTTGTTATGGTTATGATTTTCTTTAAAAAACGTTACTTCCACACTAGGATTTCTCCTGTATCATGGGGAAAGTTTACAAACATAAAATTTACATGGATCAACATCCAGCCCCGGAACAATTATTTGTAGGCCGTACAAATACTTGACCCGTGCAGGATTCGAAGACGCGATCCCCGGCGCTGCAATTCGGTCACGTGCAAAAGTTTTATTTCTTTATTACTCTGTTTTTTGTATTAATGAAATAAATAATACTTATGTAATATCTTCAGAATTTAATTTAACGAAAATCTCAAAATTAAGTTTTCATATCAAAGCAAAGTTTATAATATGCTTAGTAATATTTCTGTAGTTTCGTTCATTTTACATTAAGCTTACGCTTTTAAGAGCCCTTAAACATAAACCACTTATAAATCCATTAATAGTACTGGTACTCATTAATCTTAAATAAATTTAAAATAAAGGTCGTATAAATTGATGTTTCATAATATAATATAATGTCAAGCATGTAGCGGCGGTGTTAGAATATCCACTAACTTACCATGTCCCCGCGGATGTCGTAAGAGCCGAAAAAAAAAAACCTATATACGTCCAACTCCTGGACACAGGCCTCCCCTCATTTGGTTTGAATTTTAGCGAGGCTGAGACTATCATGACAGAACGAAATGAAAAGATACCTGCAAAGAAAATAGAAAAAATAATTAAAGAGATGGTAAGAGGAAAATCGCCTGGTTATGATGGTCTCGGAATCGAACACTTCAGATATGCTAGGGTGCATCTTCCGCGAGTCCTTTCACTGTTTTACAGCCTGTGTTTGGGACACTCTTACTTACCCGAGTCGCTAATGAGGACTATTGTAGTACCCGTTGTTAAAAATAAAACTGGGGACACATGCGACATGGGTAATTACCGACCTATCTCGCTTGCAAACACTGCAGCCAAGGTGTTTGACAGTGTGTAAAATGAGTGTCTCAACAAATACGTACTAATAATAAACGATGCACAATTTGGGTTTAAACTGAATGTATCGACGGAGAGCGCCATTTACTGTCTGAAACACACTGTCAAATACTACACCGTAAGGCGGACGCCGGTGTACGCGTGTTTCCTCGACTTATCGAAAGCTTTTGACCTGGTCTCTTACGACATGCAGTGGGGCAAGTTGAGGGACGCGGGTGTGCCGGCGGAGTACACGGCTCTACCAAGACACTGGTATGCTAACCAGCGTAACCAGGTGAGGTGGGTTGGAGCTCTGTCGAAAGAATACAGGCTGGAATACGGTGTAAGGCAGGGTGGCTTAAGTTCTCTACTCTTGTTCAGCCTGTATGTAAACCAACTGATTGAACGACTTAGACACATGTTGGCTGCCACATCGATGACATATGTGTCAACAACATAAGCTATGCTGACGACATGGTGCTAGTGTTGCCCAAATGCAAGAACAAGACGAGACTTAGCCAGTCTTGGTCTTGGTCTTGCGCCAATACACCTGGTCTAGTTCTTGATCTTGGTATTGCGCTCTCAGTCTTGTTCTTGGTCTTGGTCTTGCAGCAAGAGTCTCGCAAGTCTCGCAATTACCTATTAGCCTATTGTTATTTATTAAACGTTACTTTAGATCTTAGAACAACTTAACAGAGTAGGCACATTTTGAGCTTGAATTAACATAGCCATAGAAAGACCAACCAAATTAATAAATGTCTAAACATTTAATGAGAAATTCGAAAAATCAACTAATACCGGGTGGGGTTTGAAAGCGATCCGTGCCGATGCTCTAACCAACTGAGCTGTCTACCAAGTCTCACGGCCACGGGAGTTAGTCTGTTCCTTAATAAACGTTTACATTTAATAAGCTTACATGTGCTAAAACTTAGTCAAAACATATAAAAAACAAATTAATGACATTAACTTGACTGTATTACAAAGAACATTATCTGTCTAGAAAGAGACTGATAGACCCTTATATGAAATGGAATAAAATAGTTATATAATTTACCATTTACGAGTATTTAAATAAAAAAATAAAATACAATACAAATTAAATTACATAACAGTACACAACAGCTTTGACATTACTGTTACATAATATTAATTCTTTTGACTAAGAATTAATACAAAGTAACCACCTGGCTGACTCATCACTTAACCTATTTCTATGTTTTCTAACTACTAATGATGCTTTAGAAAATAATCTCTCAGCAGGTACTGAATTTGCAGGTATTGAAAGAAAATCACGGGCCATCTTCGATAAAGTCGGATATTCTGTCTCATGCGTCCTCCACCACTCTAAAATGTCTTCCGAACTGGCGGCTCTGGGTTTACTTAGATACTCCTCCAACTCGTCTATAACTAAGCCTTGATGAAAAAATCCAGATCCAGATGACGTCGACGTCTTCATCTTCATCATATTTACATACTTTATTTTCATTTCTTGGTGATTCTAGAGATTTATTCACTGAGTGTAGACTTTTATATTCTTTATAAAGTTCATTAAATTTGCGCAGGCTTTCTGTTTTAATTTGCTTCCCCCATAATGTCATGTCAAAAGTCTGAGTATTATGCCTTGGGTCTAAAATTAAAGAGGTACAATAAATCCAGTTGCTCTTTTTATAATGTTTAAGCATTTTGTCTCGAGCTGCTTGAAAACCCAGAATGAGCCCTTCATCCACTTTGGATCGATTAGGTTTCTCATCTAATTGTTTTACCATGGATTCAATTTTATCGAGCAAGAGATTGAATGATACAATGACTAGCGATAATATAACATATTTTTCTCCACCAAGTTTCGTTGTTAGAAGGTTAAAGTTTATTAGAAACTTATGTATTTTTTCGAGTATTTGCCATTCACTATCTGTGATTTGAAAATCATTCAATTCAGTGACAGAAGTGCACAATATGCTAATGTCAGTTCTCACTTTTAAACCAAATCCAATCATATCATATGTGGAATTCCATCTCGTTGGACAGTCGAATATGGGTTCAAGCAGACTGAAACTTCCTCTTCAATATCTCATTTCTTTTTCTTTTACTGGAAATTCTGCGTAATTTTATTATAGCTGTACGTGAGTCAGCAATATTCGGCGCATATTCTTCATCTTCCTCAGTTTCGTCTTCATTATCTTCATACTGCTGTTCTTGTCCCTTATTGTCAGTTTCACTGTGTAATGCTAAGGTCTTTAATAAATCTTGTACACCAAGGTTCAAAATGTGAGCAAAGCACCGGAAATGTTGATTGTCTGAATCAAAGTGTGGCAGCTGTTTGTCCAATTCAAACATAAATTTGGTATTTGCAGTTGCGTTGTCGACCGTGATACCCTGTATTTTATCAATTATGTCATATTGCAATAAACATTCGTGGAAAATCGTGATGGTATAAAATCAAGGTCTACAGATCGATACTTCCATTCGTTATCTATATAATGAATAGTGACCCCGTAGTAACTCCTACCAGCAATTGACGTCCATACATCAATGGTAAATGACATTTTAGATGAAAATTGTTGTAGTCGTTTCTTAAGATTCAATTGAAGCCCTTCAAACCGTTCTTTGACCTTCCTTCTAAGTGTGGACCTTTTAGGAAACCATACCATACACCATATTTGGGAAAATTCATCGAAAATATACTTGTGTAGCTTTGTCATCGACAAATGAGAAGGGAAGATATTTTTTAACCATCCAATCAACTGTAGATGTCGTGATGTCACTGCTATTTTCAGACTGAAATAAAACAGTAAATCATTTGTCTCGCCGAATATAAAAACAAATAAAATATGAGTGAATTATAAATACATTTTAACACTATAAATATATATATATATATATATATATAACTACCACTCACTGACTGACTATAACGATATCTCAGGAACTATAAAGCATACAAACTTGAAGTTTGTAAGGTAGGTTTCTTTTATGGCATAGAGATCAGTTAAGAAACGGTTTTGAGAAAATCTATCCCTAAGGGAGTGAAATGGGAGTTGGAAGTTTGTATAAAAGTCCTACGTTTTTGAAGTTAGAGACACGAAAATCGGCATTAAAGTTATAAGTTTTCAATAATAAAATCCTGAATAAGCTGTTTTACGAAATCCCAACCCTAAGGGGGTGAAATTGGGGTAAAATGGTTACATGCAAGTCCTATATTTTTAAAGTATAGATATGAAGATCGACATTTACTTTATTAGTTTTAAATAATAAATACTTGCATAGTTAAGCTTTCCCTATATAGCCTCTTTATACTTAGGTAAGACTTCTGCAGCGAGAAAATTTCAAAATCTCATAGGAAATCAGATATTGTACGCGGACGAAGTCGCAGGCGGCCGCTAGTTACATAATATATGTGTTATGTAATTGTGTGGTAAGTATATTTTTTCTTACCTGTCCACTTTTTCCGGTGGTTATTAAAAAGCTTGTGATATCTCCACTTAATGTTGGTGTTTCAGGAAGAAATATTTGTGATTCCTTTTTGTGGAAAGATATTAGACGCTTCTGTAAGCCTGAAGTGTTTCTGTTTCTCATTTTTATTTCAACCTTTTTATGTTGGCATAATTTACACAAAGCAATTTTTTTGCAATTTAATTTTGGGATGCATTAATTATGTCGAAAAACTCATCAAATTTACTTTTAGGTCTTTTAGATCTATAACTCCAACTCTCACTACTCCGACTAGAACTATTCTTCTCTTCGTCACTCATGTCAAATTGTAAACTTATCACTCCGAGAATAACAAGGATTAGAGTAAAAACAATTAATTCATTAGACTCGAAGCAAAGCTCAATTGGGAATGACTGGAATTAAAATAAATACTACTATTTGTAAGTACACGCCGAAAGACCGACAAAGGAAAGTTCGGCATCCTTTGGTAAAATTAATGATTCTTCAGAAGATTAATAAAGTAGATGCGTTGCCAGATAGGTATAGTGTGCCTACGTAAAAATGAAATGTAAATATGTAAATAAAATTGTGTATATTATGTTCTTCTTGTGATTGAGTTAATCTACGTTAATTAAATTAAATTTGCCTTCACTCGTTTGAAATTCAAAATTCAAATATGTTTTATTCAAATAGGCATTAAAAATACACTTTTTAATAGTCATATAATCACTGTTTTCCCCAATTTTTTCTTTTCCATGTCCAGGGGTTCTGCTTCTACTGAGAAGAATCATGGAAGAAAGTAAGAAACTCAGTAGTTGCTCTTTTCAAAATATTTTACAATACTTATATAATTATGTCAAGCGATAAGTCAAACATAAAATGTCAAATGTATATGTAGATACCAAATCGGTTTAGAAATTTCTAGTTAGTCCTGTGTAGTACGAGAGGTCAGATCCAAGCATTTTTGTCTGACTTAAATTGAAAAGGTGAAATCTAACATTTCTTTTGGAATCTTATTATAATATATAAGCGTATATCGCTACCCAAGAGCGCATTATATACTTCGTGTAACCGGAAAGCAGGTATTGTGATTTTATTTTTATTTCTACTATTAAAATTGTGCAAATCACTATTATTTACATCAATTCGATGCAATCAATTTCTTTAAACGGTTCTCTAAGAGATACTCGGGCTCCTAAAAAGTACATAGATCTTATTTTACACTTTTTATTTAATATGCACACTTTTTATATTATTCGATTAGCAATGTACAAAATGTTTACACGTTTCAAGTGTGTTAAAAGTGTCTACAATATTTATCAAATGGGTGACGACATATTCGAACACTTTGTGTTCAAAAACACACACTTCCAAAAATCGAGATTTGTAGTGAACTTACTGAACATGTTTATCTATTAGGTAATAATAATAATAGTAAGTAATTATTATAAACCCATATACTTAATATTATAATAATTATTTACTAGACTAAATTATTATGGTATCTACCTATCCTTATCATTATCTAATTACAATATTCCTTGCGAGATAAGCATAATGTATTCGTGTCCATTCTGAGCAGCCGGAAACTTATTTTATGCTTTGGAACATGTATTCTGTGGCGGCATTCAAACAGTGTCACATTCAGACAGGTCAGTATTCGACCTTTGATGATGCCGACAACAAGACGCCGCGCACTATCAAAGTGCCGATGGTCAAAACTAGGGATGCACTGTTTTTTCTTTTAATGGATATTTTCATCCGCTATGTATGTTTATGGTATTGTTCGTAATGCGCATAAGTCCAATTTTCCAAATTTTTTATATATTTTTTGCGTCTCATAGAGTCTCTAAGCGTATACCCGAACTCCTATACTCCCTGAAACGACACTCATTCCTAACTGCAAGACGCAAGAGTCTCGCAGGCTTAGTCTTGTTCTTGCTCAAATCTTGCACAGTCAGTCTTGGTCTTGGTCTTGCTAAAGTTAGGCGGTCTTGTTCTTGGCCTTGGTCTTGAAAAATGCAAGAACAAGACCAAGACTGCAAGACCAAGACCGATTTTGGGCAACACTACATGGTGCTGCTCAGTCCTTCTATAGCAGGACTGAGGAAACTGCTTTCTATCTGCAAGACATATGCGGAGGAGCATGGCCTAAAATACAACTCAAAAAAGAGTGAAATATTAGTATTTAAGGCACCGAAACGGAAGCCACGACATTTGCCACCAGTATGTCTCGATGGTGTACCTCTGAAGGTCGTACAGAAGTTTAAATATCTCGGTCATATAGTTACGAGCGACCTAGGAGATGATGAGGATATTGAACGAGAGCGCAGAGCGTTGTCGGTAAGGGGCAATATGCTTACCCGCAGATTCGCCCGGTGCACTGCAGACGTGAAAGTGACTTTATTTAAAGCGTTCTGTCAGTCTTTCTATACTGGTGGTCTGTGGGTGACTTATACGCGCCGCACCTACAGTGCCCTACGTGTTCAATATAACAACACCTTTAGGATGCTGTTAAGGCTGCCGTAGCGCTGTAGTGCCTCTAAAATGTTCGCAGACGCACACACTAATGACTTTTCCGCCATAATGCGTAGAAAAGCAGCATCTCTCCTGCAGCGCTTACGTACCAGCAACAAAGGCATCCTAAGGGTAATTGCTAGCAGGCCCGACTGCCCCATACTACACCACTGTATGAAGGTAGCTATTGGGCGAAAAAAATAATTTGTACATAATTAACATTAACTAACAATACTAACTTAGATGTTAAGTAAAATTGTTACTAACATACTAACAATCTATGGATGTTGAAATAAGTGTTTATTTCAGACGTAAGGAACCTTTATATATATACAGGGTCATTTTTAATTTACTGAACATCTTTTGGGAATATCTGGGGGCACGGCAGTGCCCCCGCCAAGTCGAGCAAAAAAGCGGCACGGCCGAACCATACTTTTCTCGAAGCAATTCAGTTCATTTTCGACCCCCTATAACTTCGTAGTGGATAAAACTAGAAGCCTGAACTTTCAGTAACCTAGTAGGAATTATATAATCATAGTATATTTCAAATTTCATTGAATTTGAACCAGTAGTTTAAGAATTATAACTAGTCAAAGTTTCTTAATTTTGTCACTCACTGACTGACCGATCATCAAAACTCTAAGGCACTTCTAGCAGACATAGAAGCTTCAAATTTTGAATACAATTAGTGTTTAGTGTACAAATCAAGTGAAAACTAAAATATTTTTTATCCAAAACAACTTAACTTTCAAACAAACCAAGTCTCGCAACTCAGTTCTTCTACCGTAAAAAGTTGTGAGATCCGTGTAATACTAAGTCGGTTAATTTATTCAGTCCCGACTTAAGGATCCTTCTGTTTTAAGTTATTACGTAATTAGCTAACCTAACAACATTTTATAGTGACCATATCAATGTTAAAAATCTTTTATGATTAAATATATAGATTGACTTGGCAATGGCACTAAGCAATATGTGTGAATCAATTGTGAGATATATTGTGTTTTCATAATATCTAATTCTAAAGTTTAAAATTGTATTTTAATATTTTTATTGAACCTTTGTACCCAAATATTTTTATTCAATTACAGTTTTACTTACTTATTAATATCTGTATTTAATCATTATAAATATTTTATTTCAATATTTGTAATTATTTTAACCCGCATCCATTTTTTTTAAATAGGACAACATGCATTAAATAAATAAAAAATAGCTAATAATACTCAACATTTAATTAGCACGTGCTGCAAACCGAAAAGGGCAGGCGGCGCTTTTGATGACACCTGTATCAACGTCATATACCTTTGGCTTGGCCTTGTATAGCCATGTGCATGGCGATGTTAACCGCTGGAGGCGGCTTTGCCATCCGAAGACAGAGTTACTGGCAAGCAGTGATCGTTACAAACGACCTAAACGTCTATTAAATAATTTCTATAAATTCGTAAACAAATTAATAAAATAATCACATTGTTTTATGCAAAAAAAGAGTATATGAAAAGTTAATGTAAATTTGTCATTTGGAGTGGCGCCCTGGTGCCATAAGCACAGTTACGTAGTACTTACTATTATCTCAGAGAGATATAACAAGAAGATAGAACAAGAAACTGTAACCAATTTTATAACTTTGTGTGAGTCAGAGGCGTGTTGCCACTTTTTTTTAAAGTCCCTGAAAATCGAGATACAATACTACAACTATCCGTAAAAAAAAATTAAGCACGTAGGAGGCGGCTGTAGATCATTTAAAAGTCTTCTTAGATTGTACAGTGAGCAGGTAAGCATCAATAAAATATACAAAATATATAATGTAAAACATGTTTATTATAAAAAATAACTTAATACTAAAAAAGCTAGTTGGACTAAAAAAAATTCCATAGATTTAAAAATATACTTTTCTAAATTAAAAAAGTATATTTTAGTAAATGCAAAATAGAACAAACTCCAGCCGGGGGCACAAAGGAGTGTTCTAATTTATACCCCGGGTTGGAGAGATATGAAGTATGAGCCGGAGAGGACACCTGAGTCTCGGTTTAAAAGAGCAAGGCTGGCTTCACCGTCTCCGGGTGGTAGTGGACAGCGTTAAGATTGGAATGAAGTGTCCTGACGTTGCAAAAATTCACGGACAATAAACTAGGGCCTTTTACAGTGTGTTTAAAATATGAGAGTAGGCTTAATGAGTTATGGGCGGTGTGCGTTGATCGCAGGCACTTTTACATAAAATACCTTTCTTAAAAAATATTATCTTATAATATACTGTAAGGAATGCCACACTCGTTATCAAATATTTTAAATAAAAAAAAGAATCATCAAAATCGGTTCACCTAGAAAAAAGTTGAGTACCTCCTTCTTTTTGAAAATAGGGATGAAATTTTTAATATTACTATTTAGACGACGTTCGCTTTTACTATTAGGTTGTGATGTTGCTTAATCCATTTAAAAAGAAACAAATATTTTTTATTAGAAACTGACTTCCAAAAACTAAAAGGAACTAAATAATTTCCACGTAGTTTGATTTCCTACGAAGACTGTGATGAGATATTACTTATAGAAGTCCTACTTTGCTTTGAAAAAGTCGAAAGATAATTTAAATATAGTATGTAATGTAATATAGTATGTATTCTATTTTTGACATGTATTGATTGATTGTGAGTGTAATTCTAAATACCAAGATGGCTAAGGGATAATGTCTATTTATATTTACGATATTACCGACACACAGTAAGAAATGTTTTAAGTTGGTTGTATTACAAAAAAAAATATAATGTAGTTAACTCTATTTATTATTGTAAATCATAATTTATTTGACTATTCTATAAACAGTAACAGAAACCTTTTATTCAATTTAGATTATAAATAATACTTATTGAAAGTCACTTTTTTAATTTACCACTGGTTCGGAAAAAACCTCTGACTTGAAGAGAACCAGCAAAATACCCAGTGGGTCTTTAAAAAAAAGCCAGCTTACAATCATGCATGTCATAATTTACAACACAGAACAAATTAGAAATAGCTTGGTAGCAATCACCTTAGAATTTATGGATAAACCGTGGGGGGTTATTCATAAATTCTTTTATACTATAATAACCCCTTTTATACAAACTTAGTTTGATGATTGACTGACATATATAGACAGGAGCGGTGTCAAGACTTTGTTTTAATATGTTTTGGTTGATTAGTAAGTAGTATACATCATAATAAAATGACTGGGAATTAACATGCTTATCTATGTTATTACACAGTTTGTGTAAGGATTACAAAAACACAGGCTTAATTTAAATGTATTTATTACTAGCGATGCGCCTCAGCTGCAGCACTGGTGATATATTTATGGATCTCGACAACAGTGCCAATCAAGCAGTCAATCAATCAAACAGGTCCAAATGTAAATATAAACCATCTAGGGATCCATTCAAACACACACAAACATTTTCATTGAAATTAGTTGGATGGTTTCTTATGTTTTGTCTATAACGTACATAGGTAGAAACATTTTAGTGTAATATATACTTCTGAAGGTTTTTTGAAAATAACTTGATGGTAACATGTACATTTATGACATGATGATGTAAGCAATCAGAAGGCATTTTCAATTATAAGAGATATGATATAAGACTGTTGTCTTCAATATCCATACACTTTTTGTCTCTGCAAGCTTTCAGCCTGCAAGGCATACAGATTTGTTCTAAGCGATCCACTTGAAAAGAAGTTAATGACAATTGTAAAGGTGTCTTAACTAAATAATAATTCTTATCAATATATTATTTTTTTCTATATTATATAGGAATTAAAAAGACATTTTTAATAATAAGAGATATGAGATAAGACTATGCTTTCAATTTCAATAAACTGTATTTACATATTTCTGTGAGCATATTATTATATCTGCCTTTTAATATGTTAAATAATAAAGAAATTATTATAAATTATACAGCATTAATCAGCTCCAGCTGATCAAATATAGAAGCAGTAATTACTGAATAACATCAATGATGTTCAACTATGTAAAAGTTGTCTCGCATTTTATTTTCACTGGTTTCATGTACATATGAGACAAAGATATTATCGTTATATTAAGTATATCTGATTCGATATGACAAAATAACATTCCTTTCTGCAGAGTGAACAACAAAGCTGTCTAAGCATAATACACACAATGGCACAACCATTACACTTTTTATGCAAACTATTATTATTAAACTTTATATTTGCTTCTAGTACAAATAATTACTACATTTTTACACATAAATATATGTACCATTTATATTGCCTATCTACTATGGCTGGTATAAATCCAGGATCCGTGT